>SJYO01000647.1:16508265-17169882 GCA_006410555.1 Capra ibex | reverse complement strand
CAGACCTTGTGTGTCTCTAAGTGTCTCAACCTATCTCTTCTCTACCCCCTCTTTTCTCTGTCTCCGGTGGACCACCTCTTTTTCCTCTCAGGTCTCCTCCTCTCTCACCAGTTCGGTCATTAGAGCGAGAGTCCATTTGAACCCATCACTTCAAACCCAAAAATTTACATGTTTTAACTGTTGTTTTTGGATTCTCGTTTCTAATTTTTAGATCTCATCTCCAACCTAAAAGTTTCTATGTTATAATTTCTTTTCGTCTTCCTTTTTCCTTCTTTCTTTTTTTTAATAATTTTTTGTTTGTTTGTTTGTTTTCTTTTTTCTTTTTTGTGTGGTTGTTGGTAGGTTTCTCATATATACCACAAACGGAATTTTTTTTATCATTATTATCCAATATCTTTATTTTTAATCTCCTCTTTATCTTCGGAATTCTTAATTTTTTTTTCGATCTTTTTTTTCTTTTTTTTTGTTTTTTCGTTTTTCGTTTTTTTTTCCTTACTAAAATTTTTATAATTTTTATATAGATCGGGAAGAGACTACAATACCCGGCACACCCGAGTGAAGGTTCCACCAAGGGGACAAATTGAAGAAGACAAACGACCAAAAAATCCGAGTGATCAAGTCAGTGCGACACCCCTCCCCCGTACGACGTTTGTTTGTCGTGACAGCACGCGTGTGACGTAGAGTCGGGGTGAACTGGACAGGAAAGAGCGCCGCGTGTTTGGAGAGGCCGAGATGCTACGAGTCGGCCCTTGGCAGACCCCGGCCGGGATCCGACGTACGTGAAGGGGCCAGGTTCGGCGAGTCCAAGCCGCGAGTCCGTCGGGAGTCTCCGTGTCTAAGCCGACCCTGACACGAAACACGGGAAGGGTCCAGGCTCATCGAGTCCTCAAACCGCTCGCGATAGCGACGCCGAACAGTGGAAAAGGCGGCGACGGCGAGTCGAGAGACCCACCTGGCGACCACGTGAGGCACTCCGTCTGACACTGACAGGTCGTGGGGGTCTTCAGAATCGTTTCCTCGGACGAACGTCAATCCATTCATTTCAGAGAGGCCCAGACGTTAACGGGGAAAGGTCAGGAATGCCGAGACCGACGGACAGGGGCCGCCCCCTACCAGACGTCGGTCGAAAAGGGCAAGGCAGGAAACAAGACACGAGCCAGGACCGCCACAGAATACAAGCTCGAAAAGCGCACCATCGATAGGGTGTCAGACCAAACGATCGGGTTCAATCTAGCAAGACCAACGTGCACCCCACAAGGACGGACTAAGAATGTTTCGTGACGTCGGGCGCGGAGGGCGCGCAGGGACGGGACGGGGGTGAAGGGTTACCACCTACGTCCGCAGACACGACGAAAAGGCGACCCCCTCAATGACAACCCGAACATTAGACAACCAAAATTAATAAATAGATAAAAAGGAAGGACAATACAACGGGAGACACAAAGGTTCCGAGCGGTGTCTGAGCCGTCCCTCTCACAAAGGACCACAAACCTTTGGAGAGAAGAATTTTAAGGGAAGGGCCCTGCCCGAAGGGAAGGGCCCTGCCTCGAGGGAGGGGTGGAGGAAACAGAGGAAAAAGCAGAAAATATAAAAAAGGATGGACAAAAACTTCTGTTACCAGACGAAAAGACCAACGGACTACAGGAGACGGTCGGATGTCTTCAACAAAACACCTCAAACGAGTCGCAACTTTACAAGAAAACTCCTTAAACACTCCCTCTTTCACTAGAAGGGCAGGATAAGGAGGCGGTGGAAAGGGAGAGAGAGGTCTGGACGTAAAAATTTGTCTCGTCTAGTAGACCACGAATCAGGTCAAGAACTCTGTTTACCTGAAACCATATAAATCAAACCTTTTTCAAGATTCATTGAAATTTTAACCGACTACCCACCGACTAACGGTTTTTTACAAAGATTTCAAGTGTGTGTGTGTCGTTACTTTTGTTTTTAAGATACTACAGTTTATTGTAGAGACTAGTAAGAATAATTTCTATAGAAAACAGATTGTCAGAATGAATGTCTTTTTACCATTAAAAATCTCACCTCCCGTTTTGGGTTGTTCTCAACACAACTTTCGAATATCTCGACAATTCTGATGAAGGAATTTAGTAGACGATGAAACGTCCGGATATTCTATTGTGTAAAGTCTTAACACTTACAGAAGGTGTGTCTTAAGTTATCACGATTTTATATCGAAGTCCATACCCTAAGAATGGGAGAAATCAAAATTTGTGTTTTAGAGTACTGAGTATGAGATTAGGTTTTTGTCGTTCCTCGTGTGCTTCAGAAAACCTCCACTGCTTGTAAAATGATATAACAAACACCTTTCTCATAGTACCCGTATCTGTGCAGATTTGAGTGGTGTTACATAGTAATTTATATACGTCGAAAAACGTATGATTCATATGGAGTTACCGTTGGGTGAGGTCATGAGAACGGACCTATTAGGGTACCTGTCCCCTCGGACCATCCGACGTCAGGTACCCCAGCGATTCTCAGCCTGTGTTGACTCTCTGAAGTGAAAGGGAAAAGTGAAAGTACGTAACCTCTTCCTTTACCGTTTGGTGTACTGACTTCACTGAATCGTCGTATGGAGTTATTTAAAGAAATAAAAAAAAAATAAAAAATTTAAAATTTTAGAAATTAAGAATGTACGTAAGGGTTTGTACTTGGGGGGAGGGTGGAGGGAGGGGTGTTGTAGAGAGACCCAGTAGGGGTACGTGGTCGGGGTTCGTACGACGTGGGATGTAGTCTGTACCTGACCGCTAAGTTAAGAATGTACTGTCATATGTACAATCTTAAAGGTAAGATGGTTTAGTAGGGTGGGAGAGGGAGAGGGAGACTCAGGTTTTCAGGCAATATGTGTAGACACAGAAAAAAGGACAGAACGTATGTCCCAGCAGTAACGGTAGAAGGATTTAAGGTATATATACACAATCATATGACATAACCACAAAAGAAATTTTATTTACACTTATACCTTGTTTCCTTCTTATGATTAGATTAAGGTTTGTTTCTCCTTATTAATTTCTCAAAACGATCCTTGTCTACTATTTTTTAACTTATAAATCATCTTTATACATACTTATATAGTGACTGACTCCCTGGGAATATTAGTTTTTTATAAATTCTCGAGTGTTGATAAAAGAAACGTATAGATCCCCTTTTTTTAGAATTTTAAACATATCTTTGTGTTGTCTGGGGGTTTATCGGTTTTGTTAGAAAATTCTTTCTTTTTACCTCGACCTACTTAGACCGAGGGAATGAAATCTGATAACGTCCGTCTAAGAATGACAGACTCAGGGGTCTCTTCGGGTATCATATTTCGATATCAGTAGTTTTGTTATACCACGACCGTGTTTCCGTCTGTATATCTAGTTGCCCTGTCCTGTCTTTCAGGTCTTCATTCGAGGACGTCGATACCGGTCAATTAGACGTTGTTTCCTCCGTTTCCATATTTTACGTCTTCTCTGGTAGAGAAGTTATTCACCACGATCCTTTTGACCTGTCAATGTACATTTCCTTACTAGTCTTGTAAGAGATTGTAATATGTACTTTTATTTGAGTTTTACCTAATTTCTGGATTTACATTCCGGCCTATGATATTTTGAGAATCTCTTTTTGTATCCGTCTTGTGGGAAACTGTATTTAATGTCGTTATCAAAAAAACCTAGATACAGGATCTAGTTACTTTTATTTTTGTCTTTAATTGTTTACCCTGGATTAATTTGACTTTTAGAAAACGTTTCGTTACCTTTGGTATTTGTTTTACTTTTCTGTTGGGTGTCTTCCCCTCTTTTATAAACGTTTACTATACTGACTCTTCTCTAATTAGAACAAGTTATAGTAAAGTCATAGTTTTTTTTTTTGTTAGTTTTTTTACCTGTGGGTACCACCTAAGTACAGTTACATACCGTTTTGGTTATGTCATAACATTTCATTTTATTTTTATTTTTAATTTTTTTATTATTATTATTTTATTTATTTATTTATCTGTAAAGAGGTTTCTTCTGTTTGTCTACTGGTTTTCGTGTACTGTTATACGAGTGGCAACGATTTGTAATGTCTTTACCTTTAGTTTTGATGTTCACTATAGTGGAGTGTGATCAGTCTTACCAGTAGTAGTTTTCAGATGTTTGTTATTTACGACCTCTTCAACACCACTTTTCCCTTGAGAGGAAGTCAGAACTACCCTTACGTTTAACCATGTCAGTGACACCTCTTGTCATACCTCCAAGTAATTTGGTTTTTATCTTGATGAATTAGTAAGTCTTTAAGGTGAGGACCCGTGTATGGGACGACGACGACGACGACGATTCAGCGAAGTCAGCACAGACTGAGATACTCTGGGGTATCTGCCGTCGGGTGGTCCGAGGGGGCAGGGACCCTAAGAGGTCCGTTCTTATGACCTCACCCCACGGTAATGGAAGAGGTTACGTACTTTCACTTTTCTCTTTCACTTCAGTGAGTCAACACAGGCTGAGAATCGCTGGGGTGCCTGACGTCGGATGGTCCGAGGAGTGATACCCTAAAAGGTCCGTTCTCATGACCTCACCCCACCGTAACTGAAGAGGTAAATTATTCTGATGTAAATCGTTTCGCTTGTTACCAAATCTTATCCTCTGTGATCTTTGAACTGATTAATTCTATAACATAGTTAAATACGTTGTTCACTATTTAAGGAACTCATCCTATTCTCATAATTTTGTATTTTCTTCTTTTTTCACACTTTATAACGACATCCTCCGACTGAATCTTTAAAGAACTTACACCAAAGAGAACCCTTCTCTATTCGGTTTCTATTACTATTACAAAATTCAGATCTCCTGATTCATCCTCCATAACTAAAATAGTTTAAATTATAGTTCTTCTCATTGAAAACCTTATCTTAAAAAATTTTTAAGATCTTTTTGATTTCAGTTTAAGATTCTATATTCATTTATAAAATAATAGATGTTCTTCTTTACCTGGAGTTAACGATGTTCTGTCTTATTTGCACGAATACTTTCTCTGGAACTGATTTGCCTACTTCTCAAAAATTAAAACATTCTAAAGGAAAAGACCTCGTTAAAATTTTTAAGTTAGGTAGGGTTGAATTATCATATTGTAAAATCCTATTTTTAAAATTCGTATATAACCATATAATATACTATTTATAAAATTATTCTTAATTATGACCCTTCGTTGTCAACCTGTTATCATCTAAAACGTGTATGAAGATTGAGTCTCAAAGACTAAGAGAAGTTCCTTTCGTGAGATGTCACTTTATTCTCATGATTTCCTTTTGTTGAACTTCAGAGTCTAAATTCCAAGAAATGCATCTACGTTACACAACGGATAAAACCGTATCACTCCTCTCCAACCTCCGGTTCAACCGTTACTCTTCTCCCTCATATCTTTCGAAACCGTTCCTTTGATGAGATTTTAATCGAAGACTTTAAAGAACGGAAATAGGGTTATAGGAGGGTAAATCGTTTGACATCTCAATTCACGTGGAGAATTGAGACAATTCTCTGGAGTCGAGAAAGATTAGAGTCTCCTAAGTAATAGAGTCTAACTTTTAAGAACTCACTTTGTTTATTAGATCCGTATAAAGATACTTAAAGTGTCTTTTGATGGAACTTTCTCTGTCATTTTTGATGACTGATTTAGACTCAAATATTTACTGTGAAACCTCTTTCCTCAAGATTACTCCACCTACTTTGACCTCGGATAATATGTCTCACTTCATTCGGTCTTTCTTTTTGTGGTTATGTCATATGATTGCGTACATATACCTTAAATCTTTCTACCATTACTATTGGGACATACGCTCTGTCGTTTTCTCTGTGTCTACATATCTTGTCAGAAAACCTGAGACACCCTTTCCACCCTACTAAACTCTCTTACCGTAACTTTGTACATATTATAGTATGTTCTTTACTTAGCGGTCAGATCCGAGCTGCGTACCATGTCCTATGAACCCCAACCACGTGACCCTACTGGGCCTCCCTACTACCCACCTCCCCCCTCCNACACATGTGGGCACCGTCTAAGTACAACTACATACCGTTTTGGTTATGTTATAACATTTCATTTTTTTTTATTATTATTATTTTATTTATTTATTTAACAAAAGTACCGACCAAATCTATGTAGTTATATAGAGAATCATATGTCAAGAACACAACAAACAAAGATCTAATTATTTATACAATTACAACTAATGAAAGATAAATTATGTAAGGTAAACGTGTTCTTGTTAATAACCAGATTTGTAATGTATAATATTATACATATTATTAATTTTTATTCACTAATCCTCACTAAAGTCGTAGTACTGTTACATTCTACAACAAGAAGGAGGGGGGGCGGGTGGAAACTTTTTGATTAACCTGAAGGTTGGCACTCGTTTTCACGAAGACACCCTAAACACCCTAGGTCGTGATTTGTGGTTCCCTAGGTCCTCTTCAAAGTGGGTACTCACGTAGGTCATTATCCGTCTGTCTGGAGACGTACCAGACACCCTGGTCGTCTCGGTCACTTAGATGGAGTTAGGGAAGTTGTCACAACCTCACTTTATACCTCTGACGACTGGTCCCGTCTATGGTTGTCCACTCTCTTTCAAACGACGTCGAGTCGGAAGAGTCCCCCTCTTAGGTAATATGGTACTTCGTTTTCTCTCTCTCAAACTTGTATCACCTCACCTCTGTTTCTCGAGACTGTCTGATGAGTAGGGGGTTCTACAGTGTCAACTTGATATAGGGTGTCACTAGATAGGGTACCACTTTATCTTCTCGTCAACTGCCTGATTTCAGACTATACTACAAAGCTACAGTCATCAAGACAGTACGGTACTGGCAAAAAGACAGAAACACAGATCAATGGAATAAATAGAAAGCCTAGAGATGAATCCACACACCTATGGAAACCTTATCTTTGACAAAGGAGGCAAAAATATACAATGGAGAAAAGACAATCTCTTTAACACATGGTGCTGGGAAAGCTGGTCAACCACCTGTAAAAGAGAAACTAGAACGCTTTTAACACCATACACAAAAATAAACTCTAAATGGATTAAACATTTAAATGTAAGACCAGAAANCAGAAACTATAATACTCCTAGAGGAAAACATAGGCAGAACACTCTCTGACATAAATCACTGGAAGATTCTCTCTGATCCACCTCCCAGAGTAATGGAAATAAGAGCAAAAATAAACAAATGGGACCAAACAAATAAATTTAAAGGCTTCTGCACAATGAAGGAAACTATAAGTAAGATGAAAAGACAGCCTTCAGAATGGGAGAAAATAATATCAAATGAAGCAACAGACAAAGAATTAATCCCAAAAATATACAAGCTGCTCATGCAGCTCAATACCAGAAAAATAAATGACCCAATCAAAAATGGCCCAAAGAACTAAACAGACATTTCTCCAAAGAAGACATACAGATGGCTAACAAACACATGAAAACATGCTCAACATCACTCATTATCAGAGAAATGCGAATCAAAACCACAGTGAGGTACCATCTCATGACAGTCAGAATGGCTGCTATGAAAAAGTCTACAAACAACAAATGCTGGAGAGGCTGCAGAGAACAGGGAACCCTCTTACACTGTTGGTGGGAATGCAAACTAGTACAGCCACTATAGAGAACACTGTGGAGATTCCTTAAAAAACTGGAAATAAAACTGCTGTATGACCCAGCAATCCCACTGCTGGGCAGACACACTGAGGAAACCAGAATTGAAAGAAACATGTGTACCCCAATGTTCATTGCAGCACTGTTTACAATAGCTAGGACATGGAAGCAACCTAGATGTCCATGGGCAGACGAATGGATAAGAAAGCCATGGTACGTATACACAATGGAATATTACTGAGCTAATTAAAAAGAACACATTTGAGAGCTGGAGCGCCGCTGAGTGTGCGACAGCTCTGCAGATTCCTCCTCGGGGATCGGGGCAACTGCAGGGGCAACTGCAGCGGCCCTGCACCCTACCGCGGGCTTCGTCGGGCAGTGCAGGTGAGAACCCCGAGCACCGCCAAGAGTGAGCAGAGCGAGGATTCCTGCTTCACCTCCTCTGTGTGAACTTGGGCAAGCGTAAACCCTCCTGCACCTTAGTTTCCTCATCTGTAAAATGGGTATTACAGCTCAAAAGGACCTCGGAGGTGGAATGAGGTAGGAGCAGTATGACCTAGGGAACAGGGAGCCCGGAGCACAGTAGGCAGGTGATAGCGACTGTGCTTACTATTTTGCCTACATTGTTCTGTCCTCTTTCTGGGGCCTGCAAGAGTGTCTGGCACACAGCAAACTCTCAAATAGTATTTGTAGAATGAAGGAAAAACATTAGTCCGGGGGACACAGTTGTCCTCGGGACCCAGTTCTCCTAGAGACCGGGGCTCCTAGCCTCGGACTCCCTCGGACTCCCAACCTCTACAATCCAGCTATCACTTTGCCATCGATGTCTGCACCAAATGCTGTGCGGTGCGCTTCACATATATTATCTCATTGAATTCTTACAATAGTTCTACGAAGTAAACACTACTATTGTCCCCAGACACAACTGAGGAAACTGAGGTCTAAGATATTCTCATTTGCCCAAGATCAACTTTACAGGTGAGAAGTTCCTAGTCATCTAGCACCTTAATTTCTAACCCACAGGGACGTAGGTCCCCAGCAACTCTGAGCAGTGACCCCAGGAAAACTCAGAAACTCACTCTTCTGACTTCTGACCTTTGAGCTGTAGGGACCAATGGCTCCAGGCCCTGCCCTGGCTTGATGGCCAGGGTGGGGGCCGGGGGGCAGCGGGGAGGGGGGGCAAGGAATGTATGTCTGCATATATCTATGTGTATTGTCCTTTAGGTTGTCACACACGGCCTGGGTCAGAGGTGTTTAAGCATTTCTCGGGCAGAGACAGTGGCACAGCTGAGGGTCACAGAACTCCAAGTGTCCAGCGTGGGTGACCGGCAGTGGTTGTACCAAACTTGTACCGAGTTCGGCTACTGTGAGTGACTGGCCCAACTCTCGCCTCCAAAACATACGGTCTCTGCTGTGCCCAGACAAGCCATCTCAAGGTGGTCCAGGCTCATTATGCTCCTTCTGAGACACCCCCAACCTCACTCCAGACATTATTCTGTCACAGCCCTGATCATTCTAGGCCATCAGTGTCTTGGGCTGAGTGCGTCTCTGAGAGGACCGTGAACTCACTGAAGGGAGGGTCTGGAACTGTCTCAGTCATCACTGGGGAGAGCTCTGTACACGATTATTAAAGAGGTAGGGGGCTGGCTATATACTCCACATTGGTGAATCCCTCTCTCCACAGACGTCACCTGTGAGGTCCCCGGGTGCCCTTTCTCCCAGCTCCCAGCTCTGCCCTCCGAGCTTGAGCTATGTGAACAGGTGTTTGGGCTTTCAACCTCATCTGTAGCCCAGGCTGTGGCCCAGACCAACTCCTATTATGGTGGCCAGACCCCAGGGGCCACCCAAGTGCTGTTTGTTGTCATTTTTGTTCAGTCACAAAGTCGTGTCCGACTCTTTGGGACCCCAGGGACTGTAGCCTGCTAGGCTCCTCTGTCCATGGAATTCTCCAGACAAGAACCCTGGAGAGGGTAGCCGCTCCCTTCTCCACAACTCAATGAGAANTATTTTAAACGTCAAATGTCAAATGAACATGGCTCTATACCCTCGTCTCCTCCCCCTGCAAATCAGCTTCAGGCTCAAATTTTGTTCAAGTACTGGGCTGGGTGCCTTGCTGCCTGTCTGTCTCTGGACTTCAGACCCTGACCTGTCTCTGCTTCTCACTGCTCCTCTCACTGGACCCTCCCCCTCAGTCTCCTCCTGCCTGAACTCTCTCTGTCTCTAATTGTCTCTCAATCTGCTCCTGTTTCTCTGAATACCTTCATTTCTGTTGCTCTCTGTGTCTTAGTCTGGTTCTCTTTCTTTCTCTTCGTCTCTGTCCCGGCCCTTGTCTCTCATTCGGTATCTTTCTACTTCCCTCCCCTCTTGCTTGCTCTGTCCTTACTTATCTCCCTTGCTCTATTTCTGTCTCTCACTTTTGGTCTCTGCGTCCTGTCAGTCACTTTCTTTCTCACTCTCTCTCTCTGCCCCATTCCTCTCTCTTCAGACTTTCCCTGTCCTTTGGGATCTTCTCAATCGTGCTTTCTCCGTGAGGCTCAGTTTCTGTCTCTTAGGCTCTTCCTCATTGTCTCTACTGCTCTTCTTGTCACTTCATCCTTGTCTTTCTCTGTCTGTCTTTTAGTTTTCCTTCTTTTTCACTCACCAATCTTTTCCCATAATCAAATGTCACTCTTGGGCAAGTCCAGCTTCCAATCCAAGGGGTTTAGGGTTCTGATCAAGCCTTCCTGCTGAGGACACCTCCAAGCTCTGAGAGACTGGACCCAGTCTCACGGGGGCCCACTTAGCCTGCCTTAGCACTGCCAACAGTACATGTTCACCGGTTGGTTCGACCCTCACCAGGACCAGGAGTCAGCCAGTCAAGTGGCCTGAGTGTCTCTGGGAAGCTGGGAAGTGGAGGGAAAGTAAAGAGGAGTGGGGTGAGGGGAGGGATGGGCAGGAGTGTGGAAACAGAGGCATAAAGCCCATTCTGTGAGGGGTCATTCCCTGCCTTTCTTGACTCCAAACCCTGAGGAGTAACTCTGTTGCCTCTTCTGAGGATCAGTCCTAGCCCAGGTCACAGGTGGTGCTGCTGCTGCTGCTGCTGCTACGTCGCTTCAGTCGTGTCCGACTCTGTGCAACGCCACGGACGACAGGCCACCAGGCTCCCCGGTCCCTGGGATTCTCCAGGCAAGAACACTGGAGTGGGTTGACATTTCCTTCTCCAATGCATGAAAGTGAAAAGTGAAAGTGAAGTCGCTCCCTCGTGTCTGACTCACAGGTACTACCCTGTAACAAACGCTGCTCTTGAACCACAGCCACTCATGTTGAGGTCTAGCCTCAGTGATTCCCATCATCATTTAACGTGTGCACCATGGTCTGACAGTCATAGGTGCTCGATTCCTGTCGAGCGATGAAATAATGCGGTCTACCCTCCAATCTTCACTTCCTCTTGATTTTCCTCCTGCTTTGCTGGATACTTATTTGCAAGCCTCTCCGTTTATTATTTAATGGCTTCGGGGTTGGTCCTGGGCTACCTCGTCTCCTCGAGTATTCTCACAGTCTCCCTATCAATGTGGCTGTGGTGCTAGGCCTAACTCTCAGGCAGCGCCAAATACTAAGAATTCCTCTTTGTTTCCCCCTAATTCCACGATGGGGGAGAGGAAGAATGTGCTTTCTTCCTTCTTTGAATATTAGTTTGTGGTCATTTGGGTTCACGGTGTTCCTTTTGCAGCTCCCGGAAAAGCCGTATTGATTCCTTCTCTTTTAATGGCATAAACACGAGCGCAAACCGCCGTGTCTGGCCGGTTAGCTCAGTTGGTTAGAGCGTGGTGCTAATAACGCCAAGGTCGCGGGTTCGATCCCCGTACGGGCCAGGCTTGAGGTGACGGTTCATCCCTTTTAGGCTCACCGCCATATCCCAGTTCATGCCTGGGACACGAAGCTCTCGCTGAGAACTTTAACTGGAATCAATCGTACATCTTTCGTCATGTGTGACTCGCATCTGCAGAACGAAAGGATAGCAGTCAGTGACCCAGCAAGACAAAGAGCGTCGCCTTGGCACATTTTGATCCACAGCGTAACTGATTCCAGCGAAGAAACTGCCTTTCCTGGAGTATTTTCCTCCTAAAATAGAACTCTATTGATGCAAACACAGCAGGAGAGAAACAGTTTTGTCAGCTGTCTCTTTGTGAGCTGGAAAGAGCCGTCAATGGCCACACCTGAAACACTTGGAACAACAGATAATATAGTTTGAGATAATGATGCAAACTAAGTGTAAAATGTGTATTCATGGGTCCATACTGTTACAGATCAGTGATTAAATAAGTCAATCAGTAAATACAGGAGAAGGGATGTATTTTTCTTACTGATGCATTCCAGCTAAGGTAAGAAACTACTCCCCACCCACTCACCAGGAGATGGAGCTTTAACCTCTCCCTTCTGGAATATGGGCCATCCTGACCGACTAGCTTCTAAATATCCAGGAAGAAGTAGGAAAACATAGGAAGAAACTTCACCAGGGAGAAAAATGGCAAACACTACCTTAAAAGTGATCGAGGTTGGCATCACTAATGGTAAGCTATCCTCCTATCAAGTCACATCTGAAAGGAAGTGATGGGACAAGTACTCTGTGGTCTCGATCGTTGGAGCCAGAACACAACGCACAGAATCCTGAAGACCACCGAACTTCCGAGAGGGCCAAGCTCGTCTGGAGGAGACTGCGGAGCGGGGCTGGGATGGCCTAGGCCCTCTTGACTCTCAGAAAGGAGTGCCGAAAGGAGTGCCAAAAGGAGTAGTGTTTGGGAATTCATGGGACTGGACTTTGTGCCGGAATAAGTCGAGGTGGGAATCACCAGTCAACTTATTATCCAGCGTCACTCGCACTGCCCTGGAACGACTGGGCTTTGAGCGATCTGAATCTGTTCAACAGATGCCCACCTTGCCTCTCCTTTGTTTTTCTCTTCATTTCACCTGACCTTCCTCATTGTATTTTCCCTCTTCCCCTCACTTCCCTCGTGCCCCAGGAAGGTGCTCAGCAGCGAAACTGTAGTCTTTCATTAAATTCCCTGTGAGAAATTCCTGATTTCTCTGCATCAGCTCTGCGTTGGCATCTTTCACAAATAGCAGCGCTGAAAGCTCCTGCTCTCAGCAAAACTTAAACTAAGATTGGTCACAACGTTGCAGGAAACAGAGTGGAGAGACAATCTTTCCCAATCAGCAAGTTTGGGATTTAGTTTCCCGTAATTTGATTAGAAGTTTATTTTTAAGCCAGTAAGGAGTAGCCCCACAATGTACCCAATCCTGACCCTACCAGATGTCCTGAAAAATTATGCAAGCAACTGGTTGCAAAGGGCCCTTTGACTTATGTGACTCGTGAACGCACAAAGGCTTTTCAGATCAAAAAATGTACTTTTTAAACAGTTGAAGTTCATAAGCAAAGAATGTTTTAAAAAGTCAGTTTGCCCGCACCTTAAAAAAAAAAAAGAATATAATTTTGTGTATTTTTTTCATTGACTGTTTTTTATCCTCTTTTAGATATAACCTCAGTTCTTCTCCTTCCAAAATTTCCAGTATCGTCAAGAGTCCATTTCACATCGAAAAGAGGAAACAGTTACAACACAACTTGATTATTTACACTACCGTTATTTATATTAGAATGTCTTTCCTCTTCTTTTATTTATTTTGATTTCATTTCATCCACTAAGGACAACTGAGTAAAATCAATGCTGGATTACCTAGTGACTCAGGAAGACAGCTGCAACATATGAAAGTGCAGAGCTTGAAAACACACTTGAACTAGACCAGTAAGTCTCTAGCCTTGGTTCATGAAGTATCATCCATGGAACAGTAGTGTAGAGTCTGAGATGGTAGAAATGCTGACTTTCAGGCCCTTGGTGCAGAGGCAGTCATTTAAAACCCTCATTATAATGGACCACACCAGGTCATTCATATGCTCGTAAAATTTTGAGAAGCGTGACTGTAAGGCACTCCTAAAGTTGGTGCCAAATCGGGGTGGTGGGAGAGGGGGTGGGGGAGGGGGTGGCTCTGAAGGGGGAACATGACAATTCAATGATTCCATGAAGAAAAGCAAATGTCTCCACCGTGGTAAAAGTTCTAGGAGGCAAACACAATTGAAGAGATCCCACAAAACCAAACTGGCAACGTCTGAGACCTGATCTAAAATGCGAAGGAAAGACCAAGAGGCAGTTCTAATTCTCATCTCAAGATGTCTGAGATGATCTAAAATGCGAAGGAAAGACCAAGAGGCAGTTCTAATACTCATCTCAAGATGTCTGAGAACCACCGCCGTCTTATGGCTATCGGGAGAGCATTCCTAGTACTCCGAAGTACTCCGGGGCTTGATGGGAGGTAAACAAATTGCATTTTTTAACTTGTTTTGCTCTATTTAAAACAGTGTTGCCCCAGGCCCCGCTGGGATTTGAACCCAGGATCTCCTGTTTACTAGACAGGCGCTTTCACCAACTAAGCCACGGAGCCAGCTGCAGTAGACTGTCGGTTCCTGACATGATTTGAAGGAGTTTTCGCTTCCCTGGCTCACCAATGCATTTCTCAAGAACTTTAGATCCACACTACAATCTCAGGACTATTTCCTATTTCTCAAAATTTCTATCAAGTCATTTACCCCCTCTTGTCTGAAATATGCACAGAAGTTTACATGCTGAGTCAAGATGAGAAAAACCTTCTGAACCTCTGAACCCTTGAAATCCATAGCCAAATCGTTTGACCTTTGCACCTTCCTATGGGAGATACTGATACTTCTCCCTTTCGAATCTATAAAAGGAAAACGGTGGCGCTTATCAGTCTAGAAACATAACATGAAATGGAGCGCTGGAAAGGACTTCACCACATCTTTTGCTACGCTCACTGTCAAAGAGCAGTATCTTACAAGAGAGGAGTGTGCCTGTTCTTATTTATTTTAGAGCAATGTGGACGGTAAAGGCATGCAAAAGGGAAAAGGAAGGTAAGAATTCAGCAAATGTAAACATGCAAGAAGGATGTTTGACACAGAAATACAGACAATTAAAACTTTGGTAGACATGTCTTACATTAAAAATGTCATAAAGTTCTTGACTTGTCTGAGTTCCTGAAATAGACACTTGGTGCATAAATATCAGGGAATAGTCCTCTCCTCTGAGCATGAGGCAGTATGCAATGATGCTTTAGAGCTCAAACTCTGATGTCAGACCCCACTGATCCTTTGTTCCAAATCTGTCANCTTTGGTAGACATGTCTTACATTAAAAATGTCATAAAGTTCTTGACTTGTCTGAGTTCCTGAAATAGACACTTGGTGCATAAATATCAGGGAATAGTCCTCTCCTCTGAGCATGAGGCAGTATGCAATGACGCTTTAGAGCTCAAACTCTGATGTCAGACCCCACTGATCCTTTGTTCCAAATCTGTCATTGTACTCGTGACTTTGAGAAAATGTAAAACCTCTATTTATGATTTTTAGTTACTCAAATTCTTTGAAGAGTGCTGGCAGGTAGTGTAGATTATTTCTAGCCTCAATCTATAAGACTGCTACGAGTGTTCTGTATCTAGGCCGCATAAACAATATTGCTTCCACAGGTGCTAGTGAATAGCGTCAGGAAGCTGCCAGTATCTCTTGCAATAACAGACTTTTGTTTTGTGGGGTTTTTTTTTTTTTTTTCCCCCAACAACTGTAGCTTCTCGAGTACTTCTGTAAAGGTAGGTCACGTTTTCCATTTATTTCTATTTGAAGAACTCCTTCATTGCAATCACATACTGCTATAGGATTAAAATTTTTCTGCCCAATATGATTCACCTCTCCTATTGTACTTTATCAAGTACACGGAACGGGGCCTGGGGACCCTCGCAGGCAGGGTATCTAGGCCAGCAGCGACTCTTCTCGGACGGTTCGGGGACGCTGCATCCAGATCAACAGGAAGCGCGCGACGGGCAGGCGGAGAAGGTCCGCGTCGCCCCCGGGAAACCAGAACTGTTCACGGAGTCAGGACCATGAACAGCGCACTCTGGATTTGCCGGGCGGTGAGAGGGATTTCTCAAAAGTGAGAAAGGATAGGGGGAAATGTTTTAATGGTACATTGAGTCGGTGGCGCGTGTGTTTTAGGCACAGACTTTAAAAAAAAAAAAAAATTAAAAAACACATAAAATTCCGTACACGGTGTTTCCGTTGTTGCTGCTGTTCAGTCGCTAAGTCGTGTCCCACTCTTTGGGACCCCACGGATTGCAGCACGCCAGGTTTCCCCGTCCTTCACTATCTCCCAGAGTTTGCTCAAATTCATGTCCGCTGTGTCGATGATGCCCTCCAACCAGATCATCTTCTGTCCCCTTTCTCCTCCTACCCTCAATCTTTCCCAACGTCAGGGTCTTTCTTGTCCAGTGAGTCGGCTCTTCACATCAGGTGGCCAAAACATTTGAGCTTCAGCTTCAGCATCAGTCCTTCCAATGAATATTCAAGGTTGACTTCCTTTATGATGGATTGGTTTGATCTCCTTGCAGTCCAAGGGACCCTCAAGAGGCTTCTCCAGCACCACAGTTCCAAAGCATCGACAGGTCCACGCTCAGCCTCCTTACGGTCCACTCTCTCATCCCTAAAAGACTGCTGGAAAAACCATAGCTTTGACCAGAGAGAGGGATCATCATTGGCAAAATGCTGTCTCTGCCTTTTAATCCGCTGTCTAGGTATCTCATAGCTTTTCTTCCAAGGAGCAAGCGTCTTTTATTTTTGTGGCTGCAGTCATCATCCACAGTGATTTTGGAGCCCAAGAAAATAAAATCTCTATTTCTGCTTGATGGTTCTGAGAGAAATGGTCACAGGTTGAGGTATGGGAAAGTCATTCGTCCAAGGCTTTGGCGTAGTCAGTAAAGCAGAAGTAGATGTTTTTTTTCTAGAATTCTCCTGCTTTTTTCGATGATCCAACAGATGTTGACAATTTGATCTCTGGTTCCTCTGCCTTTTCTANGCTTCAACATCTGGAAGTTCACAGTTCGCGTCCTGTTGAAGCCTGGCTTGGAGAATTTTGAGCATTACATTGAGTGCAATTGTGTGGTAGTTTGAATATTCTTTGGCCCTGCCTTTCTTTGGGACTGGAATGAAAACTGACCTTTTCCAGTCCTGGGGCCTCTGCTGAGATTTCCACATTTGCTGGCCTATTGGGTGCAACACTTTCGCAGCATCATCTTTTAGGATTTGAAATAGCTCAACTGGAATTCCATCACCTCCACTGGCTTTGTTCATAGTGGTGCTTCCTAAGCCCCGCTTGACTTCCCATTCCAGACTGTCTGGTTCTAGGTGAGTGATCACACCATTGCGGTTATCTGGCTCATGAAGACCATTTTTTGTATAGTTCTTCTGTGTATTTTTGCCACCTCTTCCTAATCTCTTCTGCTTCTGTTAGGTCGATACCTAACATTTCTGTCTTTTATTGTGCCCATCTTTGCATGAAATGCTCCCTTGGTATCTCTAACTTTCTTGAAGCGATCTCTAGTCTTTCCCATTCTATTGTTTTCCTCTATTTCTTTGCATTGATCACTGAGGAAGGCTTTCTTACCTCTCCTAAGTATTCTTAGGAGCTGTGCATTCAAATGGGTATATCTTTCTTTTTCTCCTTTGCCTTTCACTTCTCTTCTTTTCTCAGCTATTGGTAAGGCCTCCTCGGACAACCATGCTGCCTTTTTGCATTTTTTTCCCCCTTGGGGATGGTCTCGATCACTGCCTCCTGTCCAAGTTCTTCAGGCACTCTATCAGATTCTTCCCTTGAATCTACTTGTCACTTCCATTGTACAATCGTAAGGGATTTGATTTAGGTCACACCTGAATGGCCTAGTGATTTTCCCTGCTTTCTTCAACTTAAGTCTGAAAATTGCAATAAGGAGTTCACGATCCGAGCCACAGTCAGCTCCCGATCTCGTTTTTGCTGACTGTATAGAGCTTCTCCATCTTTGGCTGCAAAGACTATAGTCAACCTATATAAATATGTATAACCAATCTATATAAATAGACAAGGTATAAAATTGCTGAAAACCATGTTTCTCTGGAGCCGTTCTTCAGAATTAGTGAGAGACACTCACATGGGGCTATCGTCCTTAGTTTGGCTTGATTCACACTTTTTCTTCTGTCCCGGGTACAGACTGCTTGTTATTTCCCTTCACACCTGAGTACAGACTGCAAAGCGGGGGCTCCCCCGTTCAGGGAAGTGATACCTCGATGTCTGGACTCCCATTGCCTCTGCGCTGGTGGAGCTCAGCACCCGGGGGTGGCAGATCCCTGAAACTGCAATTGAGGGAGTCGGGCGGGTTGGCCGGGCTGTCTACGGGGACCACCGCTGTTACCCGCTGTGGTCTAAAGGGGGCTGCATGGTTTGAATGCCTGGGAGTTTTCTCCAATATTTGGGGCAATTTTAGCTGACTTTTACTCAGATTAGATCAGACTAGATCTCGGATTCTGTGAACTTTGAGAGGACAAATGGATGAAAGGCAGGAAGCGGTGTTTCTGAAAGGGTCGCCTGCCACCTGAACATCTGAGACCTATTTTATGACATGACCCTTAAGCTTATGGCCTCAGATCTTCTCCATGGCCTCTCCTATGTCTCCAGCCTCATTTCACACTTCACTGCCCCCCTCTCTCCCCACCACCCTGTCCTCTTATGTCCCAGAGATTTGTGAATATATTATCTGTTCCACCTTTGTTCCTAGTTACTATCGCCTCAACCTCGAAACTTGCCCTCCATCATCACTCCTTCAGATAAAACTTCCCCAAAGCTTTCTGCCTAAATCTTCACATTCCTGTCAGCTTCTGCACACCGGGTCTTTTATTGCAAAGGCCAGTTAGGCAACAGATGGCAATGCTGGGGTCAGAAGGCGTTGCATTCTGGATTCCAAGTTTGTGCCATCAAGAACATTACTATGCCCTGTCTCTCTCAACATCCAAAATCCTTCTCTCAAGGCAGTTGTATATTTTGAGGTGTTCCTTACACCCACCTTGAAAACCAGAAGAAACATATATAACCACAGTGTCTAAAGAGAGCATGTCTGTCTGTTTAAATTTTATGTGGTATTAAGTCATTTCCTGAATTCCAGCAGTCTCTGCCTAATGTGATTTCTGCACCTTCGAGTATACCTTTCCTGCCTTCTTGCCTCTTTTTGCCTTTACCATTGACTTCTGCATGCTTTTATCCGATGCATGATTTATCATAGAATTTGGCCATGATTCTCCCTCTCAGGGAGTATTAACTACTCTTAACAGTAAGAGGAGAAGAATGTGATTCTTAGGGCCAAATGCACTTCCAAACCAAATAAGTGTACTTTATTTTATAGCAGCAGAACCAGCGGCTTCGGAGGCCTCATTGAAATAGACATGCTTAAGCCCTCTCGTCGCAGGGGGCCAGTGGCGCAATGGATAACGCGTCTGACTACGGATCAGAAGATTCTAGGTTCGACTCCTGGCTGGCTCGAAACCTTTTTGACGACTGATCTTCCGGCACTTGAACTGCACCCAAACTCTCCAAGCTTTGGCGCCTCACAAGCGCTCCGAAAAGCTCCCTCAACCTTACTTCTTGTTACCCCGTGGGGCCATCCTACCTCTTGTCGCAGTCCGAAGGACCCTTCAAAGGCGATCACTGGAACATCCACAATCAAGCATTTTCTGGTTTCGATCTCCCACAGCAAATACGGAGAAAGGACCACATAGGGACAGCTGAACTGAGTTTCACATCAAAGAGGCTTTAAGAAAACAGGAGGACGAGGAACAAGAAAGAGAGAGAAAGTAGGAAGGAAAAAGGCTCGTTCAAACGGTTAACACCTTGAGTGGTAAGGCGCAAAAGGTTCCTTGGCCCGTACGGGGATCGAACCCGCGACCTTGGCGTTATTAGCACCACGCTCTAACCAACTGAGCTAACCGGCCCTGACACACCTTGTTCTACCACTTAAGGTCTCTACTTGCCGCCGTTACGCTTCTTTTTCGTGGTCCTCAGAGAGCTGTTCCACGTGTAACCCAACAAACATCTGCTTGTGACCTCCGCACACAAAGCCAAACTCGGACAGCAGCCCTTTGGACCAAAGGGCGCCAAGCGAGGGAGCAGGAGACGAGCCTCACGTCCACTCCCTCTTGGTCTTTCAGTTGGCGGTGTTTTGTTGTTGTTGTTGTTGTTGTCTGTCTGTCTGTCTTGTCTGTTTGTTTGTTTTAAGCGGAAGACCAAAGAATCTGGGACTGGTCACCGACTCTTGACATTTCAGGATTCAGGATGTTTCCGGTTTACCATTCGCTGCCCTGGTAGTCCATCGCTCGGAGATTCGTTAGCTCAGCTTGCCCCGGAGAAACAAACTGAAGTGGGCATTTGCCCCTCTCCGCCCCTCGGTTTCTATCAGCCAAACACTGCCCGTCACAGGATGGGCAGCTGCTAGAGTTCAAGGGCACAGAATCGCGCTTACTTTTCAACCAGGATCATTGAATCATCTTCAGTCATTGCAGTCCTTTTCTGGCACTCAAGAGATGGTGATCCCAGAACTTCCTAAGGTCACACAAACCCACACAAGACAAAATCGAGCCGTTTTCCGACATCTACTGTACCCGGACGCTGCCTAACACGTCTGCTCTGCCTTTGGCAAGGAATTCTGCGCTTAGAGGCAGTATTTGCTTAGTGTGACTCGTTGACTGTAGCATTGTTGGTCGTGATAGGAGGGCGCACTAACGTCGACCATTTCCTGAAAGAGAAAACCGATTCGGTGTGGCCAGCTTGGGCTAGCCGGGAGTCTCCTTTTTCGCTCGGACACCATCAGGGGGTGAAAAAACATGACCAAGGAGCGGAGAAAGCAAGTTTCCGTAGTGTAGTGGTTATCACGTTCGCCTCACACGCGAAAGGTCCCCGGTTCGAAACCGGGCGGAAACAGCGTTTCTCTTCGGAGTTTGCATTTTGAACCGTTCTCCGGAACCTCTCAGGAAACTTCCGAGAAACTCGGTGGATGAGGAGGCTTCTGAACTCCCACCGAGTCTCACCCGTAAACCTGGGGGAACTACCGACGATCCGACCTATCGGCAGTCTCCGGGCACCGTATTCCATCTCGTACGGCAGAGCCTGCACTCTGCCCAGCTTAAGGCGCTTTCTGCGAGCCTTTTACACAAACAGCAAATTCTTCCATGGATTCCCCGGGCCGTAGGCCGCAGCTTCCTCCGAAAAACTTCGGTTTCCTCGTTCACGTCGAGGAATACGACCGAAACCCAATTGTGCCTTCTTTTCCTTTGGTTTTCTTCTCCGAGAAAGCGTCTCATTCTTTTGACTAAGGATGGAAGGCAACGACAATGACGAAACTCTCTTAAGAGAAGCAACAGTAAGAGTCAGTTGGAACTTGACATTTTGGAGGGGGAGGCGGGGGCCGTAAGAGGAAAGGAAGACAGGAAGAGGACTTGCGCAGTCAGGGGCCGGTTAGCTCAGCTGGTTAGAGCGTGGTGCTAATAACGCCAAGGTCGCGGGTTCGATCCCCGTACGGGCCACTGTTCTCTTTGGTCAGCGCCTCCAGGAGGCTGCCAGCTGTTTTCCGAGGAAACTTGCCTCTTAACCTGCGTAGAGTCCCCTTGGGCGGTTGTGCCTGTTGCGTCGGGACGCCAGGCTGTCTCCTGGAGGGTGCTGGCTAACCACGTCGTCCTCTGCCGAGGCCTTCTCCTTTTGCCTTCCATCTTTCCCAGGATCAGGGTCTTTTCCAGTGAGCTGGCTCTTCGCATGGAGTGGCCGAAGTGTTGGAGCTCCAGCTTCAGCGACCGTCCTTCCAATGAATACTCGGGGTGGGTTTCCTTTAGGATTGACTGCTTTGATCTCCTTGCAGTCCAAGGGACTCTCGAGAGTCTTCTCCAGCGCCACACTTCGAAAGCATGAATTCTTTCGCGCTCAGCCTTCTTCATGGTCCAGCTCTCACATTCGTACATGACTACTGGAAAAACCATAGCTTTGACTGTACGGACCTTTGTCGGCAAAGTTACGTCTCCGCTTTTTAATACGCCGTCTAGGTTGGTCATAGCTTTTCTTCCAAGGAGCAAGGGTCTTTTAATCTCGTGGCTGCAGTCACCGTCCGCATTGATTTTGGAGTTTTCTCCTTCCGTTTGCCATGAAGTGATGGGACCGGATGCCATGATCTTGGTTTTCTGAAGGTTGAGGTTTAAGCCAGCTTTTTCACTCTCCGCTTTCACCCTCACCAAGAGGCTCTTCAGTTCCTCTTCGCCTTCTGCCATCGGAGTGGTATCATCTGCGCACCTGAGGTTGTTGATAGTTCTCCTGGCAATCTTGATTCCAGCTCGTGATTCATCCAGCCGGGCCTTTCACATGATGTACCCTGCATAGAAATCTAATAAGCAGGGTGCCGATATACATACAGCTTTGTCCTATGCCTTTCCCAGTTTTGAACCAGTCCGTTGTTCCACGTCCGGTTCTAACTGTTGCTTCTTGACCCGTATACGGGTTTCCCAGGAGACAGGTAAGGAGACAGTTAGAGTCCTCTAACGTGTTCCAAACCCACCACCCTCACATACCTTTTATCCACTCGTTATCCAGTTTAGCTCTCCACTTACCACAAGCCCAACATTTTTTCCAGGCAGGCAGGGTTCTCTTTCCTCCGGGACCAATGGATGAGGACAGAGAGCTGGGCAGGGTCAGAGGGTGGCCCCGCGAGTCTCCTACTGTCTGCCCCTTGTCTTTTCACGACTATTCCCGTGTTGTGCGACGAGGTGGCCGAGTGGTTAAGGCGATGGACTGCTAATCCATTGTGCTCTGCACGCGTGGGTTCGAATCCCATCCTCGTCGTCTGGTTGAGTTTATGGCCTTCTGCTGTGGCTCAGCTGGTGAAGAAACCACCATCCTCACTGCGGGAGACTTGGGTTCAATCCCTGTGTGGGGAAGATGTCTACGCCTCTCTTTTCACTCCTATAGGTCAAGTAAACGGGAATTTTTTTTTTAATCCTTCTCGAAGGCAATACACGTTGCTATTACTTATGAAGGCTCCAATCGCATGCGCTTTGTGGGAAAAACAGAAGGAAAAGGGTTAAGTTCGAAAACGCAGGAGAATCAGATTACAGAAAATAGAGAAAACTTCGCTCTGTGACTGTGANCTCTGTGACTGTGAGGCAATGTGAGTACTGAAGAAGAATGAGAATTAAAGCTGGAGACACAGCAGGTTAAAAGACTATCAAAGTGTGAAAGGTTCCCCAAGGAAGGAGTAAAGAATCAGTTCTTTGTGCAAATTCTCTGAAAAAGACTGCAGTTTGAAGAATGGTACTGGGCACAGACATGGAACTATAAGGCTTTCCAAACAGTAATATTTTTAAAAAGTTTTCAGAAGTTGCGATTCCCTGTGCGACGAGGTGGCCGAGTGGTTAAGGCGATGGACTGCTAATCCATTGTGCTCTGCACGCGTGGGTTCGAATCCCACCCTCGTCGGATCTTCTGGTAGAAGGCAAATGTGAATTTTGCTCTTGATCTTGACAAAAGAACTGTATACAATTTTCTGTTTCACCTCATTCTACCTCTCACTTTCTTTGTTCTTGCCTTTTCATTTCCATCCTGGAGACTCTCGTATTCACACTGTGGCGATTGTCTCTTTTTTCTATAACCTCGTTCCTCATTGGTGACACTCTAGTTCTCAACTTCTGCCTTCGTTTCACATCTTTTCATTCTCCACGCACTTTAGATCTTAGTTCAGTGCTCTTCCATACCTGACTGAGCGCTCTATTGCTCTCTCTTAGGGCATGATATACGGCTTATATCTATCATGTTGTGGCGCAAATTGCAGAGTCAAGAGATCCGAAGTTTTGGTCAGAACCCAGCTATTCCCTCCTCTGAACAATTTAGAGGGTCAGTTCAGTACAGTTGAGTCACTCAGTCATGTCTGACTGTTTATGACCCCATGGACTGCAGGATGCCAGTCCTCCGTGTCCATCACCAACTCCCTGAATCAGTGATGTCCATTGAGTCAGTGATGCCATTGAACCACCTCATCCTCTGTCCTCCCCTTCTCCTCCCGCCTTCAATCTTTCCCAGCATCAGGGTCTTTTCCAAGGAGTCAGTTATTCACATCAAGTGGCCAAAGTATTGGAGTTTCAGGTTCAGCATAAGTCCTTCAAATGAATATTGAGGACTGGTTTCCTTTAGATGGAAGAGTCTTCTCTAACACCACAGTTCAAAAGTATTAATTCTTTGACACACAGCTTGCTTTATAGTCCAACTCTCTCATCCATACATGACCACTGGAAAAACCATAGCTTTGACTAGACGGACATTTGCTTTTAATTTCATGGCTGCAGTCACCATCTGCAGTGATTTTGGAGCTCCTCCCCCCCAAAAAAGTCTCACTGTTTCCACATCTATTTGCCATGAAGTGATGGGATTGGATGCCATGATCTTAGTTTTCTGAATGTTGAGCTTTAAGCCAACTTTTTCACTCTCCTCTTTCACTTTCATCAAGAGGCTCTTTAGTTCTTCTTCACTTTCTGCCATTAAGATGGTGTCATCTGCATATCTGAGGTTACTGATATTTCTGTCAGCAATCTTGATTCCAGCTTGTGCTTCATGCAGCCCAGCATTTCTCATGACGTACTCTGCATATAAGCGAAATAAGCAGGCTGACAATATACAGCCTTGATGTATTCCTTTCCCGATTTGGAGCCATTCTCTTGTTCCTTGTCCAGTTCTAACTTTTGCTTTTTGACCTGCATACAGATTTCTCAGAAGGCAGGTAGGGGGTCTCGTATTCCCACCTCTTGAAGAATTTCCCACTGTTTGTTGTGATCCACATAAGGTAACCTGAAAAAACAAGTTGAAGTATGTTAGTTTAGTGGGCTTCCAAATAAGAACATCTTCAAAGCAATAAGTAAAGGAGAGCAGGTCCCTCCACACCTCACCTCACCCTTCCACTCCCCCCACACCCCCCACCATCCTCCCAGTCCCAACTTCGTCAGATTTTATTTTTCCATTTTATTTTTAAAAATTTTTCTCATTTTTTATGCCACTTGCTGTTTCAAGGAATTTTTTTCTTGTCATAGTGTAAGGACTCAGTAAACAGTACTGTACAAAAAAATGAAAACTTTCCCAAGATTTCTGTGTGTGTTTTCCTCCTTGAATTTGCCAGTTGAATTGTGATGCAGAAACCTGTTTATTTTACTATATTCATTTCATTTATTTCCTGCCTTTCAAACTTAATTCCTTTGCTCATTCTTCCCATAAAGTGCATGAGACTGGTGTCTTTATAAGTAATAGCAACATGCATTGATTTCAAGGAGGATTTACAAAACATTCAAGCTAACTTGATCTAAATTTAGTAACTCATGTAGAAGTGAAAGTCACTCAGTCCTGTCCCACTCTTTGTGAACGGGTGGACTGTAGTCCATGGAATTCTCAGGGCCAAAACACCAGAGTGGACACCTTCCCCACACATGGGTTGAACCCAAGGCTCCTGCAGTGAGGGTGGTGGTTTTTTCACCAGCTGAGCCACAGCAGAAGGCCATAAACTCAACCAGACGACGAGGATGGGATTCGAACCCACGCGTGCAGAGCACAATGGATTAGCAGTCCATCGCCTTAACCACTCGGCCACCTCGTCTCACAGGGAATCGCAACTTCTGAAAACTTTTTAAAAATATTACTGTTTGGAAAGCCTTATAGTTCCATGTCTGTGCCCAGTACCATTCTTCAAACTGCAGTCTTTTTCAGAGAATTTGCACAAAGAACTGATTCTTTACTCCTTCCTTGGGGAACCTTTCACACTTTGATAGTCTTTTAACCTGCTGTGTCTCCAGCTTTAATTCTCATTCTTCTTCAGTACTCACATTGCCTCACAGTCACAGAGCGAAGTTTTCTCTATTTTCTGTAATCTGATTCTCCTGCGTTTTCGAACTTAACCCTTTTCCTTCTGTTTTTCCCACAAAGTGCATGCGATTGGAGCCTTCATAAGTAATAGCAACGTGTATTGCCTTCGAGAAGGATTAAAAAAAAAAATTCCCGTTTACTTGACCTATAGGAGTGAAAAGAGAGGCGTAGACATCTTCCCCACACAGGGATTGAACCCAAGTCTCCCGCAGTGAGGATGGTGGTTTCTTCATCAGCTGAGCCACAGCAGAAGGCCATAAACTCAACCAGACGACGAGGATGGGATTCGAACCCACGCGTGCAGAGCACAATGGATTAGCAGTCCATCGCCTTAACCACTCGGCCACCTCGTCGCACAACGCGGGAATAGTCGTGAAAAGACAAGGGGCAGACAGTAGGAGACTCGCGGCTAACAGGAAAAATTTGGTGGGAGGTGGAGGCCGGGGCAGGGGAAAAGATTCCTGGCAACCTTTTGTCAAAAGTGTATTCGATTTTAAATTGTCTTTCCAAAGCAGTGGCTCAATCAACGCCCTTTCTCAAATCCTCAAGAGATACAAAGTAAGGAGGCATTCTTTAAAGGTGGTTCTTTCCATGTCTCTGAAGACCCTTTAAGATGAACTGACAGCCAAGACTGCCTTGTCGGGAGAGACCGCGCAAGGTGGTGGACTGATTCGGGATACTTCCTCTCCCTACGTGTCTGCAGCACTTTGACCACCTTGAACAAGAAACACAAGACCACAAGACTGACTTTTTTTTGGGGGGTGGGGGGGCCAGGAATGAAATCTGGACTCTTGTCATCAGTTGACAGCCGTGCATTACCCATGACTGCTTCTGACTTCCAAGGACAATTCAGTATCATGGTCACTTCTCTGATCACTGCGGGGATTCCTTCCCCAGCCTTGTATAGTTTCCCTACCTGTGTGCGCTGACCAGTGTTAAGGTCCATGTGGAGAGCTTCCTGGAGTTTCCTCTTCTCCCGGCTCTCTCCTTTCCGGTGCTCTGTCCTGCCGTCTCCAGCTGTCTTGGTCTCCTGGACTTAATCCGCCCCGACACTTCAACTCAGAGAATTCACCAGCCTCTGCCTGCGCTGGGGCCTGGAAACTCTCTCAAAGCAGTAAAAACTCGGGTGCAATCCTAGATCTCACGTCAGTTCCCAGCAAAATCGCTCACTCATTTCTTTTCTGTCAAAGATTACCATCCTTCTTTGCCTGATGTTTGGTGTCTGGAAAAGTGTTTCGGATCTGTTTTGGTTCTTTCAGGCAGGAGGGTGCGTCTGATTCTTGTGATTTTGTCTTGGCTAGAAACAGGCCTTTTCACTCTTTGGAGGAGGAAGAGGGGGAAGCTGAGGCCTCTTCGGTTTGTGGGTTTCTGCTCTGGGGTTGCAGGCTGCGGGGGAGCAGAGACGGGCAGGTTGGTTAGTGCAGCAGCCTGTCCTAGGGGCAGTTGGCATCGCCTTTCCGGGAAACATGGGGCCTCCTGCTGCTTGTGGCAAGCAGTGTGTGCAGATATTGGGCCCCGGCTCCAGGTTCCAGCTTGGGTCAACCTATCTGGAGGGTTCAGGCTACAGGCCCCAGCGCCAGTCACATGGTCTTCTCCGTTGTACCAGTGTGAGTGTGTCAGTGTGTGTGTGTGTGCCAGGGCTGGTTGTGGGAGAGGAGGGCTCTGGTGGGAGAGCAGGGCCTGAGTCCAGGAGTGCCGAGAGGCTGACGTCACCAAAACGGGCATTCGGATCTCTGGCGGGCCGGCAGGCTGAAGGTGGGGGCTTTCTGATGAGCGGGCGGGAGCCTTGGAAGATGGGCGATCCGCACACGCTTTCCTCACCGCCGCCTGGCTGTCACCCGCGGGACATCGGAACACCTACCTGCTGCACCAGTGCCTCCCCGCTGGGTCAATTCCGGCCGTCCTCCTTGGTGGCCGGGTGATGATTGCCACTTGGCAGAGCTTCAGAGGCTGGGACTGGATGAACCAGTGGGACCCGCCCAGCACCTGAGTCCACCCGAGCCACCCCTCTCAGTCCCTTGATACCTCTAGTCCCCTTTCTCTCTCTCTCTCTCTCTCTCTCTTCCTCGTTCTCCTTTCCTTTAGGTTAATACATCTTCGTGGGACCCTTTCCCCAACACTTTATTAAAGGATGTTTTCATGTTATACGGTGATGATAAAAACGAATTACGTCAGTCAGTGAAAATCTCACTAATTTTAACCCCTTTTGGAAGGAATATACATGGAGACAACATAAGTAATGACACATATAAGTAACGAAACATAACAGAGAAGGACTCTAGTGGAATATTGTAAAGGACAAAACGTCCAGACTATCATAACGTGAAGTCAAAAACAGTCCTTCCTGAAAATAAAGGATAAGTCGAAACCCTCTATAAAAAAGGAACCATATCTTAAGACCCAAATGTCTAAAAAAAATTTTTTCATCGGAGGGTAGTGAAAGTTTACGATAAGGTAATAGAAGACCGTATGGATTAAAGACTACTTTTCAGACGGCAAAGTCTATCTATCTCTTAATCTATCGAACCTTAAGAGACTGGAACCTCGACTCCAAACTCCATGTCCAAAGGAGGTGATAGTCTTTCGTCTCGTAAGGATATTTTGTAAAGTGTTCGACTTAACCGCACTTCACTTCTTTGTTAATAGAATCCTGTGAAGAATGTATCCTTACATGTTTCAATCACCTCTATTTCGTGTCTACGAGTGTCTGTGTCAGGTTTAGACACCGTCGGACTTCGACTCCACGTCTCATATCAAGGACCCCCTCCTCGAACCGCCGGGGTGGGAACGGCGAAGACTACGCGAGTCGGAGATGTTTCCGAGGGACGTTTTGAACGACGACAAGTCAGCGAGTCAGCACAGGCTGAGAAATGCTGGGGTACCTGACGTCGTGTGATCCGAAGGGACAGGAAATGGTAGAGGTCGACGAACGAGTTTGAGTACAGATAACTCAGCTACTCCGGTACGTTGGTAGTGTAGGAGACAGCAGGGGAAGAAGAGGGCGGAAGTGAAAAAGGATCGTAGTCCCAGAAAAGATTACTTAGTCGAGAAGAGTAGTTTACCGGTTTCATAACCTCGAAGTCGAAGTCGTAGTCAGGAAGGTTACTTATAAGACCTGACTAAAGGAAATCCTGCCTGCCCAACCTAGAGGAACGTCAGGTTCCCTGAGAGTTCTCAGAAGAGGTTGTGGTGTCAAATTTTTGTAGTTAAGAAGACGTAAGTCGAAAGAAGTACCAGGTTGAGAGTGTAGGTATGTACTGATGACCGTTTTGGTATCGAAACTGATATTCCTGAAAACACCCGTTTCATCACAGAGACAAAAAATTATTCGACAGATCGTTTTGTTCATGATTTCGCCCAGAAAGGATTTTTACTTCACCGTCGTTTCACTTGAAAACTTTTCACTCTCTATGGACATAAAGTAATAGAACCCTTTTTTATAAGTTAGTAATTGAGAGGGTTATAAAAAAGACGAGAAAGAAGAGAAGAGTGGAAGACCCTAAGAGTAATGTTTACATAATTAGTCATTGAAAATTGACGATGAAGAAAAATAAAAAAAAAGGAACTACAAAGTAGAACCTATCCGGAAGTCCAACTAGTAAAGAAAAGAGTAGGGATATCTCAGATGATCAATCAGATAGTTTCTGTAGGATACAGAGAATCAGAGAGACACACACACAAACTTAAATCGTATAAATAAACTGAGAATCAAAGGTTTTTAGATGACTTTAAACGGTGGACAAATACACAACCCTATTACACCCATGGATGATACAAGGAAACCGTAGACTTTACCCTCGCCAGAGCTCCCTGATTAGAGTAGCATTCGAAACCCTAGACTCCGATAAAGGTCTTTTTATTACAGTCGTAACTCAATTTGACATCCTATGAGCCACAACGTTTTAACGAACCGACCCCTCCTTGAAGGTGTATAAATGACCGGTCTTCACAGACTTCATTTCACAAGACACACTCATGACTTCTTCTGTGTGTCCTCCTTTTTGTCACAACCCAAAAAAAAAAAGAGATTACGTGAATAGTCGAGGTTTAAGTGGGAAAATCGAATAAATAAATAAAAACGTCTCCCTGGACCCGGAAAATTTGAAAATAAAAGAACACGGTCCACCGTGACTTTAAAACAGTCATCTCCCACGTCCTCTCTGTGTCATTCTCCTTTCTCAAATCGAAAGAACCAAGATTCTCAAGGACGTCGGTAGTCGTAGAAGTCACATGTCGAGGTAAGATGACTGAAGGTGTCAACATGTCTTTTCTTTAATCCATAAGTGACTAGGTAAGTGTTTATAAATAACTGGTAGTACACGCCATTTATAGGGTCCTATAGTCTTTCTTAATTCTGACCAACACCCCTAATATATGTTTTTTTCCTTTTCTTTTTCGTCACCAAAGATCATTGACGACCTCGAGAGTAACATTTGAGAGTGTACCTATCTACTTTGGAGTATCTACTTCCGGTTTTATAGACTTCTAACGTTTCATTTAGTGACTATTAGAGCAGTGTATACTCTCCCCGTAACAGTAGGTTACTCTTAGACTTAACAAACCACAAGTTTATCATTAAATATCACGAAGTCAGTATGGAGCACACTTTACTAAAAAGTACGTTGAAAAATGTATCAAGTGAGTCAGAAATGAAGAGAAGAATATTTTGAAGGTCACGGACGGTAAAAGTCTTTGGTGTAGCTACTTCATTTGTAATCTGAGAATCAAAGGGTGTAGTAAGCGTTAACCTGTTGTACCCGAACTAGTTCCAATTAAGGGGTCTGACACAAGTTGTTTTACTTCCGATTGTGAAAAGTCTTCCTATTTCGGATACTTCTCTCGAGACGATTTTAAGTAAAGTTCTAGAAAATGACTACTTTGATCGAGAAATTGACCGGGAGAAGCTATCTCTTTTTCTTTTTGTCTATTTCTTTAATAACACTCTTACAAAAGTAAAAGTGTGTGATCCTTAACGGAGATCTCTTATTATGTGTAAAAAACCTTCACTTTTAGTTGACCTTTAAGAAACCTTATACTGTAACGACACCTCGGACGAGTTTTCTTGGTGAAGGGACCGTTTAACTAGTATAAAATGACTACAATGATGTAGTTATTGGTATCCTACTACACTCTCCATTGTTTTTTCTTAGTGTATTATTCATTCAAATTAAAAAGACCATCAGTATAAAATTCTTCATCTTTATTTGTTCACCTTAATTAAAATTACAAAATTGAGGTTTATAATAGTAAAACTGTACGTTAGTTATTTTTATTACTCTATGACGTGCTACAAAGAAAATTTTGATTTGACTTAAATCTTCGCACACAATTACAGATAACAAAACCTGACCCGTAGAATTGGGATTGGGTTGTAAGACCCCTTTTCCTTTATTATGAGTGAAGTGTCATAATAGAGACATCGAAAAAAAAATTCCTCCCCTTCTTGAAGGGGCGTTAAAAACTTTTCTTGGAGGAAATCCAATAGAGGAAATCCAGGTTCTCACTAGACTACTTACATAGTTTACACAAAACAAATAAACTTTCCCTTCAACTTTGCCAGAAGGAAAATGTTGTTCGGAGGTGGTGTTGGTTTTTTTTTCTTTTTTTTTGTTTTTTGTTTTTTGGTGCCAGGGTTTTAGAACCCTTATCTTTTCAACCAATGGAACCAACCAATTTCGGAGCACCTTATTATAATTTGTGAGATAAAATTATGTCTGCGAAATAAAAAGGGAAGAGGTATATCTGCGAGATAAAAAGGAAAGATGGCACCTTCAAGGGACAGCAATGATCAACCTTTTTCTCCTATTATTTTATGTTGTAGTCAAACGATTTTTAAGTACTCGACGTAGGATCTTAGTGATATCATAGAGGCTCCCAACTTTAGATCTTTTGACCCGAATTATTAGGAAGGATCGCTAAGAGGAGACGCGGTTCGAAACTCTTCGCAAACGTAGTCATTCAAGGTCTAAGAAACCCGGTAAGATAGGAGGGGTAAGACGGGGGTGAGGTCGGAAATTAACCCATTGTCGGGTTGTCTAGTATATAGTTTGCTCCTGATCTGTGCACGTCCAAGTAAGAAAATTAACGGTCGTGGCGAATCTTGCGTGTAGCATGCCTCGGTTAGTTGAAGGCATTCTACACTTCTTTTCACAATCAGCGAGTCAACATAGGCTAGGAAACGCTGGGGTACCTGACATAGGTCGGTCCGAGGAGACAGGTACCCTAAAGGGTCCGTTCTCATGACCTCACCCATCGGAAAGGGAAGTAGGTTCCTTAGAAGAACTGGGTCCCTGACTTGCACCTAGAGAGTGTAACGTCCGTCTAAGAAATGGCAGACTCGGTGTTATGCATTCATGATGGTTTACTTTCAGAAACGCACAAAAACAAGGAAAGATAGAAGTGGAACTAAAGGAAGAGTCTGCGGAGGCGAAACGGGGTTCGCAGACTTCAGTGCGGGTCCTTGTGGGCCTTTCCTATAGTTCGACAACTTTCTCTGTGGTGGGGGTTTGACGATGAAAGGAACTGACCAAGCTGTAGGAACGGGAGAAGGACTGCCAAATTAAAGACGGAGCCTGAAGAATTTTGAGACTTATCAGAAGAATCAAACCACCACTCCGACGCCGCGAGAAGACCAACTCTAGGCCCCGACCCGCCCCTCTATTCTCAGACTTAAAGAGTCCACAGTCCCGCCTAGAAACGGTTCTAGCAATTTAACTCCCCCTGCGATACCAAAGTAGACAGGTGTCTTCGAAGAAAGGTCTAAGTTAAAAAGGTCAGATACAGGAAATAAGAGGGAGATTCTGGCTACGAGGCTCTGTCTTTGACACGTCCCTTCTCGAATTTCTCCCCCTTGGGACGTGTTACCCCTTGTTAATTGCTTCTTTTACAACCAGTATAAAAAGAAAAGAAAAAACGAAGAAACTAAAAATTTTTAATTCTATATGAAATATATCACATTCTAAGTGTGTTTTCACGTGTTAAGTCACAAAAACTTATATAAGGGTCTTAACACGTTGGAAGTAGTAATAGCACAAAGTTTTGTAAAGGAAGTGTGTTTTTAGTTGAGACATGGGAAAGGGGTCAAGAACCGTTGATGACAGAGGCCTAAACGGATAAGACCTGTAGAGTATATTTACCTTAGTATGTTGTATACCGAAAAACACAGACCGAAGAAAGCGAATCGTACATAGAAGTTCCAAGGAAGTACCCATCGTACATAGTCTTTAATAAAACAAAAATACCAGTTTATTATAAGGTATAAATTAAAAACTTCAATAGAAAGGTTTCTGGAAAGACAGTTGAGCGGAAGAGTCATAGTACCTTTCTTTACTCTATTTCCCCTGTAAAATCTTCTGTCTATGACATTCGTAGGTGGGTCTGAAATTCGTAGGTAAGTCTGAATTTTCGGCTTTAACGAGACACGCCGTCCATCGTGCCTACCAATTTTTGGTCTAGTGTACTAAATGAAACTTCTTAAAATTGTTGAATGTTTATTAAAAAACAAAAATAGTTAAACATTTTACATGTTTTAAAAAAAAGAAGGAGCATTTTTGTCCGCAGCTCGGTCGGTCCTCAGCTTGGATCTTAGAAGACTAGGCATCAGTCTGCGCAATAGGTAACGCGGTGACCGGGGCGAAACTAAACTCCAAAAGATAGTCAGAAACAAGTGACCTTACCAACTCTTTTATCAACAACCTGCTACTTCTGCCTTTAGTCAATCTGTCCTTCCTCGACACCTAAGGCCATTTCGACTATCCAATATAAGTCCCAGTAAAACGTACCATGTAAGTGAATTTTATAAATATTAATACTTTCTTAAAAGACGGAACCTCGTAGTACATACACTGACTTGCTGTCACCAATCGCGGACGACGAGGGGGGGGGTTGGGGTAAATGCATGTACGAACAAAGATAACAAAGACGAACACTTGCGAAGTAATTAAAGACGACAGCAAGTAGATAAGTGAGGAGTTTGGTAAAGTAAAAAGAAATCGTAAATCTATGACTACGACACATACCTAGTTAAGAATTGCTGAGCAACTTAAAAGTTAACACTATATCACTTTCACCTTATTTTGTGTAAGAACTCCATAATTAGTATACAAAAGTTAGAGTGAGAGGTTTATCGGTTTTGAGAAAGGTCTCCTTTATTAAAGTCTGTGACGTAGTCTCTTCTGTAAGACTTTATGGGTGGAAGAGTTTAATCCGCTTTACTTTCATTATTAAGTTATTTCCATTTGAGAAATTCTTGATTCAAGTGTATCGTTGAATCTGCAAGTTTCAATTATATTAATATTTTAAATTTTTATGGTCAGTAGCAATGTATTTGACCGATCGTTACAAATTTCCCGAGTTTCATCCGCTTTGTCCGTACACCTTTATGTCTTCATAAATATTCGCTCCCGTCAGGAAACTCTCTTTTCACGTTATTAAACCCAGACTCACGTCGGTGCCATGGGTGGTGAAGATAGGCATGAGAAGGAACCAATCTAAATAACGGAACCGGGTTGACGCATAGAAGAGAAACGGAGTCGAAGGAGTAAAGATATCAAAATTTCTCGCGCGCGCGTGTGTGTGTGTGGGGCGTTCCTATAAATAGTGGAATCTAGAAATATCAAGAACGATCGGGCAACGTACCAACCGACCAACGAAAATTTATGGTCTCTTGAGAAATCCCTTCGATGGACGTAAAGAGAATAGTCTCGCACCTTAGAATAATGTCCAAAAATTTTTGATTTAGACTTCGTCTCTAAGTGTCGCTTTTTGTTTATCGGAGCGCTCAACTTGTCCTTCGAGGACTCATCGCGACACTCGTCCTAAACTTGGACGCGCCCCTCTGGGGTAACCTAAAGCTCAGGTTGCGGAATTGGTGAGCCGGTAGTGTCGAGACGAAGGTAACAAGTAAACCTGCAATTTTTTTGTGTAGCAATATCCCGGGACTGAATGTTAGGACGGATGGTTAAAACCGACGAGAACGAATAGACCATACAAATTCATAAGTAGTCTAGACAGACGAGTCGCAGTAGGTCGAACAGGGGTAGGACGGTCCGAGGTACGACGCTTCAGAGTGGAGACTCTCTTCAGTTATAAGGTCGTAGTGTTCTTAGGAACTAAAAGATTTTGAAAGATGTCAAAAGTACCTAACGGACCAACACGAAGTATGAACCGTGCTTTACTTCATTCAGCATAATTCCCACGGATGCTAGGATAGGTAAAGACAAAAGGTGTCTGTTTATGTGATACGAAAACTCCAATGTTCCTGTTAACCCGTCCTAGATGGTTATAAAGTTTACGTATATGAGAAACGGTATCGTAAAGGTGTTTACATTCTCTATCTGAACTTGTGTAATATAACACAAGTTTGAATAAGAGACTTCGTAAGTAACTTTATCATCCTAACTTTTTTTGAATCTTAATAAATCAATCTATTTATTACCGTGTTGATGTGTCACCTTACGTTACGTATAAATTCTGTCTTACTATTTCTGATGATATATGTATGTATATTTTATTTTCTTTCCAAGTCTCGTTAGAGACATCTTAAGATGACAACCTCCATATAAGTACAATCCAACTTATGTGTAAAATGTTTTTTTATTTTTTTATTTTTGGAGAGTTCCTATTAGTCATTTGAGTACCGTTTTCAAGGGTCAACTCCCCGACCTCTGATTCCTCCACCTTGAGAAACTTTCGTCCCCCCTCTTTAAGTGACGTACGGGGAAATCTGAAATCTACAATAGATAATTTTTTAGTTTATTTTCAAGTTCTTTTGTAATATTTACTCCTTCATCCCCTCTTTTAAAAAGATTGGTCTTAAGAGACTTTATCTCGAAGGAAAGACCTTGAGTCGTTATCAGTCGTAAGACTTCCTCCGGAGTGAACCTCGGAGTCTTCTTCGTTTGGTGTGATTACTCTAGACTTCAGTGAGTCCTTCGGATTCCGTCTTTCCGTTTTTCCAAAATCTTACGACAGGTTCGAATCTGGACCTGTGTGTCCGGTGTCCTCTGTACCCCCAGAGACCCTCTTAGTACACTAGGTTCTAGTCTATCAAGACCTTACAAGAAGTCTGTGACTTAACTTAGAGGATAAACACTCGTTGGTCCTGGTCGAGTCATCCAGTCTGAGTGGGACTGAAGTTCCAGGAACTAAACGAGATCCTACAAGAGAAGTGTCACATTAGAGTCACCGAAAAAAACAGGTTTTAATGTCTTACATTTATCGATTTTGAAGGAGGAAACCCAGATCCTTATGTTAAAAATCGTCAACAGAAACATACACAAAACAACGAAACAAAAACGTCTCTTTCATCGTATAGAAAGAAAATAATAGACAGAACCGGTCTCACATCAAGATAAATGTCACCTGTCAAAGGGTCTTTAACAAAAGTACTCTTTAGGAAAGGTCAAAGGACAGGGGTCAAAACGGCGAATCGGTCAAGTGTCAAGACCGCCAAAGTGTCTTGAAGGTTGTCTCGCGAAACCTCTTAACTTATTGGAACCCTACTTCTACATTTTATGTGAGTATTCAATTCTTCAAGAAAACTTTACACAAAAAAAAAAAAAGAAGTGGATCTAAAACTAGAAGAAGGATCATGAAGATGAGATGATTACTTAAACCCTCTGGGTTTCTCCCTCCCTTTTGTCCTTTTCCTTCGACAAATTTTATTGGGGTAGGGTTTCGTCAGTGTGTCCACCCAGACCGAGTCAAAGAAACCCCCGCCACCCCAGTGACGAGGAAAGGGACCCAGGACCATATGTGTTCCAAAACGAACACACAGAGAACGCCCATACCCCAAATTAAAATTTGTACTGACGTGGGTCACCGTGGGGTGAGGTCATGAGAACGGACCTTTTAGGGTACCTACCTCCTCGAACCATCCGACGTCAGGTACGATTCCCAGCTGTGCTGACTCGCTGAAGGGAAAGTAAAAAGTGAAAATACGTGACCTCTTCCTTTACCGTTGGGTGAGGTCACAATAACGGACCTCTTAGGGTCCCTGCCCCCTCGGACCACCCGACGGTAGATACCCCAGCGTGTCCCAACCTGTACTGACTTCACTGAATCGTCGTGGGGAGGATGGTAGAACGACGCCGAAGAGGAAACGGGAACCTACACCTCATTGAAAAAAACCACCCAAGGTTGTAAGTCTCCTACTCTACCAACGTACCTTAGTGACTAAGTTACCTGTACTCAAACTCGTTTGAGACCCTCTATCCCTTCCTCCGTTCGGACCGTACGACGTCAGGTACCCGAGTGTTTCTTAGCCTGTGTTGAATCACTGACTTGTTGTTGTTTTCGTCAGTGACAAGTGGGGAAGGAGGGACAGAGGAGGAACCCTCAAATTGAAAGTAGTCTCAAGATTTACCAAAGAGTCTGAGAGACACGGTGACACTCCGAAGGTATGAGAAGGTGTGTAGTTGTAAGGGGGATCCTCTACAAGAAAAAGAAAGGAGGACCTACCTGTGGACACCCAAACCTCGACATTTTCCAGTTCACTTACACATACCTATGATACGTCACCCTTTTTTTTCAACCACCCCTTTTACGACCATTGAATAATAGTACAAAATTTCGAAGAAACTAAAATTTTATCAGGTTAGAAGAAAGAGTCAGTTGAAAGAGTTAAAATCCTTCTTCACCCTCCATTTTTTAGAATCTTTTACTGAGGAAACTACCGAGACTTCTGAGTCTGAGATGACTGTCCTGACATACTACCCCGTCGTCAAGGTCTACACTTTTTAGTCAAGTCCTATTAAAAGTAAGTTTTACAGAATTGTTGACTAGAGTCGTAGTGGATAACTGGTGACCGGAGCAGTGTGTCTACCAGTTATAATAGGTACTGATTTGTATCAACTCCCATCTTTTCCTTTACCTACAAAACCCCTAACGATATCTGACTTATACGAAGGGGGGTGACGGGGGTTATACAACTTTGGATTAGGGGTTACACTACCAAAACCCTCCGTCCACGAAATCCAGTAATTCAGTAAGTACTCATCTTAATCCAGGAAGATTTTCTCTACCATCTCTTGAAGAAGTGGGAAAGGACGTAGACTCCTATATCACTCTTCTGTCGACGGACACTCTGTCCGTCGGTCCTTCGTTTTAAAGTGGTCTCACTCTTAGTTGTGACCGGAGGTATTGACACTCTTTATTTACGAACAGAAAATTCGGTGAACCAGATACCATAAAAACAATGTATTAGGTATACGTGATTTTGACCCTATTCTGTGTTCACTCCGAGTGTTCTGACTCGGTCAAGACCTTTCCATTTGGGTAAGTAAACACTAGTCAAAAGTGTTATATTTAAACGGATTTTATAAGTGAATTTTGTTGTTATTAGCCGAAAGTTGAAATCTTGTGTACCATTCCACCACTGTCAGAGACATCTGATTAAATATTGTATACTAACTTCTCAACTATCCATCCCATCCATTCGATATGTCAATTAAGTCGGTCGACTTTCGAGTCAACGAAGACTACGAGAAAGACTGACTTATATCTCCTTTACCGTTAGTCATCGACGTATGGTCCACGGTCCCACACACATGTAAAAGAGGTGATCACTTTTCTGTAACCCGATTGTCTACGTTGACTGTATTAGTGAATTGGTCTAAATGTTATTGACAGTAAGAGATATTGTCTAAATAGGAGATATGAACTCATTTACTTAAATTATCTTTAAACCACTTAGACACTGGGACATGTAAAGTTCGACAACTACAACCGTGATTAGAGTCGATAGGGAGGTCCTTATAGTCAAAACACGAACCAAATTAACAAAAGTATCTGTTTTAAGACCACCGCAGATTAACCGGAAAATAAGGTATTATTGGAAGTGAGGTGGTCAGTACCTTTACTGTATCTCTAAGACAGACCTCAACCCTTTCATTAGTGTCCCACCTGAGTCTCTGGGTGATACGGGTGTCACTTTACCTAGTCTCCGTTTTTTGTTTGTTTGTTTGTTTGTTTTGGGGTTGGAAGTATCCAACAGACTAGAAGTACTTATGCATGAAACGGGCTACCTGTCGTCACTATAGAACATAGAGATCGTCAACTACGGTCAAGTCTCGGTAACAGATCATTGGGGACTTGTCAGATAAAGGGAAAGGGATTACGTGTTAGCGAAACCACGTGCTCGTGTCTAGGGAAATCCTTTTCGACCCCCCTTCTTATTCTAAAGAGAAGTCAATCTTGACCAAATTCAACCCTCTGAAAGGACGATCCTAGTTCCTCGGAAGTCTCAGTCAAGGACCACTTCGGAGAAAAGCATCTTTAGGGTTAAGGTTTCTCTCGTTGACAAAGGCGCCGCGCCCGAGTAGAGGCAGGAGACTAAAACAGAGTCTCTGCGCTCGAGCGTCCGGCCCACCCTTAGGCGTGTTTCTCTCTTCCCCCGTGCGATGTCGCACACGTGTCGCTTTGGTCCGTAGTGTCGCCCTGAGAGCCCTATTAAAGAAAGTTTGTCGTTCACGTTTCTGAACACCCGACGCAATCAAAAATGTATATTCCTTCAACTTTAGAGCATTTAGTTCATCGCCACAGATTGTCAAATCCTCTTATACAAGGGCGGGCGAAAGCTTGGCCCCTGGAAAGCGCACACTCCGCTTGCACTATTGGTGATGTGATGCCTTTGTCGACTAGGTTCACCAAGAGGTCGGGAATGTATTGACTTATCCGACGGACATCTCGGGTCCAAACAAGTACAGACACTTCAATACAAATGCCAACGTCCCGTAAAGGGAGGAAAAAAAGAGACAAATACTTTTGTTAGTTTGTTTGTTTTGGGTTGAGGAAAGTATTGGGGTCAAGAATTTATTTAAGGTCCTCACCTTTCGATTCCGTTGTAGGACCTCTAAAAAAAAAAAGAAAAAAACACATAATTCCTATAGACAAGTTTGATGGCGTGTTACCGTGAGTAACCAGAAGGGACCACCGAGTCTACTATTCAAAGACGTTCCTTACGCCCTGTGGGTCCGAGATAGGGACCCAGTCCTTCTAGGGGACCTCTTCCTTTACCGTTGGGTGAGGTCATGAGAACGGACCTTTTGAGGTACCTACTTCCTCGGACCATTCGATGTCAGGTACCCCAGTGTTTCTCAACCTTTGCTGACTCGCTGAAGTGAAGTGAAGAAGTGAAGTGTGAGATCGTTTCATTACGAGTTTTAAGAGATTCGGTCCGAAGGTGTCATCCACTTGGTTCTTAAAGGTCTACAAGTTCGACCTAAATCTTTTCCGTCTCCTTGGTCTCTAGTTTAATGGTTGTAGGCGACCTATAACTCTTTCGTTCTCTCAAGGTCTTTTTGTATATGAAGACGAAATATCTGAAGCGGTTTCGGAAACTGACACACCTAGTGTTTTTTGACACCTTTTAAGAAGTTCTCTACCCTTATGGTGAGGTTTTATGGTTTTATGGTCTGGTTTTCCGACTGAACGGAAAACTCTTTAGACATACGTCCAGTTCTCCGTTGTCAATCTTGACATATACCTTGTTGTCTGACCAAGGTTTAGCCCTTTTCTCATCAGTTCCGACGTATCACAGTGGGACGAATAAATTGAAGATACGTCTCATGTAGTAAACTTTACGACCCGACCTACTTCGTGTTCGACGTTAGTTCTAACGGGTTTCTTTATAGTTATTGGAGTCTGTACGTCTACTGTGGTAGAAATACCGTCTTTCACTTCTTGATTTTTCTGAGAACTACTTTCACTTTCTCCTCACTTTTTCAACCGAATTTTGAGTTGTAAGTTTTTTGCTTCTAGTACTGTAGACCAGGTTAGTGAAGTACCGTTTATCTACCCCTTTGTCACCTTTGTCACTGTCTAAAACCCGGGGTTTTAGTGACGTCTACCCAACCACTGACGTCGGTACTTTAATTTTCTACGAACGAGGAACCTTCTTTTCGATACTGGTTGGTTCTGTCGTATAATCTTTCGTCTCTGTAATGAAACGGTTGTTTTCAGGTAGATCAGTTTCGATACCAAAAAGGTCATCAGTACATATCTACACTCTCAACCTGATATTTCTTTCGACCCACACCTTCTTAACTACGAAAACTTAACACCACAACCTCTTCTGAGAACTCTCAGGGAACCTGACGTTCCCCTAGGTTGGTCAGTAAGGATTTCCTTTAGTCAGGACTTATAAGGAACCTTCCTGACTACGACTTCGACTTTGACGTTATGAAACCGGTGGACTACGCTTCTTGACTAAGGAACCTTTTCTGGGACGACGACCAGTTCTAACTTCCGTCCTCCTCTTCCCCTGTTGTCTTCTACTCTACCAACTTACCGTAGTGACTGAGCTACCTGTACTCAAACTTATTCGAGGTCCTCAACCACTACCTGTCCCTTCGGACCATACGACGTCAGGTACCCTAACGTTTCTCGGTCTGACTCACTGACTTGACTTGACTTCCTATAATCAAAACAACAACAACAGACAAAAAACAAAAAAAAAAAAATTCGAGACCACGAACCTAAGTCTGAGGTGACGAGAGGTATTAAATGACCACAATACCTTACTCTTAAGACGTACCATGTCAAAGGTTCTGTCTTAAATTCAATGAGAAAACTCCGGGGTAACCCTCACTAAAAAGTACATCAGAAAACATATTTACTTCAGAAGGTGGAGTCGTAAAGATATGTTTTATCGTGTGACAGTAGAGGACTGGAGTTTTAAAAGTAGAGGATCCACTGTTGTTCCAAGTGTTAAAGGAAGTGATAAATGAAGATTTTTAACAACCACTATAATAAGGGGTTTTAACGTTTTTCGTTCTCTATTCCTAATGTTTGCCTATAATACAAATTCATCTATACGGTTCTATTACCTTCGATACATAGGTATATGTCTTGAAAAGGTACCGTGTATCACATTCACGAAAGTAACCTATTACAACGAGTAGACAGGACTAGTAAACACATCTTTTATATGGTCATAGTCTGTGTTTTTTGACTTCTTTTCTAGAAAAATTTCCATTTTACTTTTATTACGGATACACCTCTTTTGGTAGAGACGACAAACTGTCAGTCTTCAGTACCACCATAACCTAAAATTCGAGATCTTCCCACACCCCTCCTGGTACACACTGAAACCCTGGTAGGACAATCATTACTTTTGATCTGAACTAGTACCATCTAATAATTATTTGTAAATAGTTTAGTCCCCTGTTATAATCTCCATTGAAAGACTTTACATAGGTTTAAAGTACACTGTAAGAAAACGGTACATTTACGGGTCGTCAGAGTGAACCTTCAGTTTCGTTTTAGACCGTTGTGTGGAAGTGCCCAGTCGGTAAAAGGAAGAACTTCAAAAGTACCACAGTACACCTATAATATAGAGTGAAGATTAAATCATTTTCTTGTTTCGATCGATAAAATTTTATGGTCAACTTATTTACTATACACTATATTCCTATTGGACTTTGTTATACGTTTCGTGAACCGTTGTAATCCGGGAACTTGCCAATTAAAGGAATGACTCTCTCCGGTCAGACAAGGTATATAAGATTTCCTTTATCAAAGTTCCTTACTGTGTTCGTCAAAACCGTGTCTTTAGACCTTTATAAAATTTTTATATTTCCTGACTCAAGGTAAAAACCAATTCAACATCCTCCAACGTTCTCACAACAGGAGAGTTGGATGATTGATCCAACAGGAGAGTTGGATTATTGATTGGTATTCGAAATCTCCTCATCTAAAAGACTTGGGTAGTCCTCAACTCCTATGTTTTCTTAGTTTCATTTGACTTAAGATCTGTCTCCGGGAGTAACTTCTTTTCTTCAGAGACCAACAGAAAAAGAGACCGTCTACCCGTCGGTGTTTCCTCTTTTTCGGACACTTCTGGTCTAATTCTCTTTCGTCTTCTTTGATTCTTTGAAATTTCCATACGACATCCGAACGAACTGGGTTTGTCTTAATGTTCATCGGTTTGGTCAAGACCAATAAAGACGATCCCCACTCATCCAGTTTTCCCCCACTCCCTTTTCTGGTCTTTCACCTTTATCGGTGACGCCGTGAGAGATCAAGTTTTGGAAGACTTCAACCCCTCGTCCCGTCTTTTTGTTTGTCGTTGGTCATGCTCCATGAAACATAAAATCGTCGGTTGTCGGTTCTGATCTCTCGACTCTCTTTGGAGAGGTCCTGAATTACTCACCTCTCTCGAGGGTCTCTTTTTGTCGGACCCTCTCCCTTCCTTTCGTTCTCTAACGGGTCAGTGGGTTTGTCGACTGTAAGACCGGAAATTCGTCTCCCTCAAAAGAGTCCCAAACCGTTAGACCCTGTCATCGTCATTTCGAGTTTCTCTCCTCTTTTCTGATGTCTAGTTCTTGACATCATTTTTAAAAAATTACTTTTATTTATTTGTGTATGTTAATTTTAATTTTTTAACCAAAAGGGGTGAGTGAAAGGTGGTTTAAAAATGATCACACGTTTCTTTTACTTCTATCGATGATCAAGTATCCCATCTACGACTATGTTTCAATTTCTATATATAAAGAAATAGTCACATAGTTATGATTTCTATTCTTTATGGTAGAATGTCGAAAGATTTGTTAATTTTTCTTTTAAATATTTAACGTATTATATTCATTTACTCATCAATTGAACAGAGTAATTTTCTTCATCGAGAAAAATCTTATTAGAAAGTCTAGAATGAGCTATATGACATATGTATGTATTTTACTCAGTTAATTGAAGTCTACGTTTTTTTCATGCCCCTTTTTTTTCTCTCTCTCTCTCTCTCTCTCTCCCAAAATCCCAGGTTGTCTCTTTTCTTTCATTCATCTTTAAACAACGTGGCGACCAGGGACGGTCTCAACTGTGCCGAACGTCCACCTAGTCCGGTCCGAGTTTTCCCGTTTCTAAAGGATTGAGGAATGACACACAACGGACTAGAACCAACCGAAATCAAGGGAACGGGGAAAGTCTAAGGCAACAAAGAGGGACCAGGCCTAGTGCCCGGGACTGAGCCTGAGTGGGACCAGAGGTGAACAGAGCAGTTTCTGAACCTCCAAAATCCTACCTCTTCAGTCAGGAAAACGGAGGCCTCTGGAGTTGGGGCAAGAGACAGCAGTGGTTCACAGGCTACCAGCTATGACGTCGCAGTCCAGTGCCAGGGCGAGCCCTGCTTGTCGATCGATGTCTGAATCGAAATCTCGTTGGTCCGTTGGGTGGGACTCCGGTTTGCCGATCTCGGGAGATCCTTCTCCCCTGGGCGGGCCTTAACAGAGGGCCTCGTCTCTTAGGCATGGGGCGCCCGCCTTCGGCCTAGGAGACTCGGGACGTGACGACCCCAAGACACTACTCAAGACACTAGGAGGGCGGCGGTAGAGTCCGCACGTCCTCGAAACGCAAATGGGATCCGGAAGACCCTTATCAACATTCCTTCATCAACAAAGGCCTGTAGCTAGACGCAGACGGAACCAGCTAAACTCTTTATTACAAAAGGACCCCTCTTCGTTCCAAGTAGACACGGCCGTCGACCCTAAATAGAAAAGGAAAATACCATCCCTTTTTTTCGTAAAAATTTGGAAAGCATTTCTGCCGGACGAAATTAATCTAGTGGGAAATTTCCTCCATTCATTTCGAATATGCGTTGGCACCGGCCAATCGAGTCAACCAATCTCGCACCACGATTATTGCGGTTCCAGCGCCCAAGCTAGGGGCATGCCCGGTGTGACCCTCAATAAAAAAGGGGGAGAAAAAATAGGTATCTGGTGTAGAGTCTACCTTTCACGACGGTACAGAGGTCAATGTCTATCAGGATTATAGTGGTCGTGACTTTCTAAACACACAGACATAAAAAAGAAATATTTTTTATTGAACGGTCTCAGTCCTACTTTTCGAAAGTTTCTTCGAACTTGCTCCATTCCACCCGACATAAATCCTTTCTCCTCTATCCCTCTCAATCTCTTAAAGAACGTAGTAGGACCTTTTTTGAATTCCGTTATTACAAAACTATATCAAAAATAAAGACTTTACATTTTTGTAGTAAGGAGACGTACCATTCGACGAGTCAACCAATCCCATAACAAAAATATCACAATTCCAGCGACTAAGCTAGGGAAGCCCGTTAAAGAGTTACACCCTTATAGAGTCCGAACAAGGCCATCGGAGTCTGGTCGTTGGCGCTTACGAGGTACCATTTTACCACGTTAAACCCAACGTAGACTGGCAATGAAGGGACGACGGTGAATGGTTCAGTAAATTTTGAGCAGATTTTAAAAAACAAAACTTGCAAATAGTATTTTAGAGACCTGAAGTCTACACTTACTGCTTTTGCCCCACACGTCATCCTCCAGTTCTCCGGGACCCCGGCGAGAGTCAGCTTCGAGGAATGAGAGGGACAGCCAGGAAAAAGAACTTCATACCGAGGACCGGGAGACACACGGGTCGTGCTCGGAGGAGGAAAAAGAGGGGAGCTGGGAACGTGACAGGGAGTCTGAGGGTTGTATAAAAATGAAAAAGAGAACAAATTTTCATGCCCCATTGATACTTTCGTACATACTATAATTCATTACTGGATTCATTACAGAGTTCGTGTCAAGGTCCCTGTATCACCCACGAATTGTTCGGGTTCTACCGTTCCGGAAAGAGACAAAGTCAGTCGAGACGTAGGAACCATAGTTTCGGTCGTGGACTTTTTGAAAAAAAAAATTAATTATTTCCTATAGATAATGAGATAACGTATAATTTATTATATGAATATCTAAACTTCATGTTCTTCCTGAGTTGTCCAGTAACGATAGAAACCTCTACTTCCTCCGATGTCTGGTACTTTACACCTGTAAGTGATCCTTGTCTTACAATCGACTGTCGGAAGTTCCTTACTTTTTAAGGATGTTTAAATAGTCACGGGTGACAAGTATTATACAAACCTCAAGAGCATAGCAAAACGGACTATAATCCGTTACCGTGGGGTGAGGTCATGAGAACGGACCTTTTAGGGTACCTGCCTCCTCGGACCACCCGACGTCAGGTACGCCAGAGATTCTCAGCCTGTGCTGACTCGCTGAAGTGAGAGTGAAAGGTGAAAGGACGTAACCTCTTCCTTTACCGCTGGGTGAGGTCACAAGAACGGACCTCTTAGGGTCCCTACCCCCTCGGGCCACCCGACGGCAGATACCCCAGCGTGTCTCAGCCTGTGCTGACTTCGCTGAATCATCGTCGTCGTCGTCTGTTATCGTCGTCTCATGTGACTCTGTATTAAAGTCAATGAAAAGACGCCCCTCGGTCGCACTCCTTGAGGCGGGACCCGTTTCCCGACTTCCTCCGAGCCGCATGCGTTTCCGTCCTAGCTCGGAGTCCTTTGGGGGACAAGGGCTCGTCGATGGGGGTTTTGGTCTCAGACAAAATACGAGAGTGGATGTGGAGACTGAAATGCCCCCCGAGAGGGGGTAGTAGTAAAGAGAGCCTCTTCCTCAATTGAATGTCGAGGTCAATTATTTTTAAGGACCCGTGCTGTTCTCACAAAGTTGAATGTTTGAGGAGACTTCCAAGAGATCGGACGGACTCGCCCAAGCAGCCCGGCGTACACTAACAAATGTCGGAGGGTTGGCACTCTCCGTGCTCTACGAAATTTGAAAGATATACGTCTAAGAAAACTTTTCAATCTTTTAATAATCATATCACATCACCCAACTAATCCTTAATATAACCACTTCCCAAAAAGTAAATAACACGGTTATTAATGACGATTAAGGGACGGGATCCACACTGTTCCCACAGAGTCCAGTTTAGAGAGACGACCGTTTGATAGAACACACTGTCCTAATAGGTATGAGGACGGTTTGTGTACTAACAAATGATGGAGAGTTGGTATTTGTCGTGTCTCTCAAACCTCATAAAACTTTCAGAATTAATCGTATCCCGAAAAGAGTAACGACTCAGTTACTAATGGCGGACCGGAGGTATAGGAATCCGTAGACCCTTATATAATTAGTTACATAAACCTTATATCTTTTCCTTTATATCATCAAAAACTACAATCGTTATGATCTGAAAAACTCAATTACTTAAAAGAGAAAATGATATCTAGTGACATGAAACAATATTTAGTGACACAGGAACGATACATTTTTACATTGAAATAGTGATAGAATTCTGATTTATCTAGAATTCCCCTTATGACCACTTCCCAAAAGTAAACAACTCGGTTATAAACGACGATTTAGAGGTATAAGGAACGGGAATATTACTTATATTGATCGTATATCCTCTTTATTCATAATTGGAAATTCTAATTGGTACAATTTGGAATCTGATTCATTTAAGGAAAGAACTAACATTGGGTGATGTGGGAGTGGGATATCCTTACGTTGAAATAAACCTCCCACCGCGGACTAAATTCTTTTTTAGTGGGGACCTTTTTTATTCAAAAGACCAACTGACTGGCAATAGTCTTTCCTAGTATTTTATAGCCGTCCGGAGTACCGGTCTTCTATTACATTTTGGGGATTCTGGAAATATATTAAATTATACTTCGTGGACTAACACTGTTCCCAGTCCAGACGACTGGGGGCGTACTGAGACATAAGTAGGGATACATATTGTTTTTCATATATTCCCTTTGACTTTTTATTTCTTTACCCTAGTCAAAGACCTTTCTGACTAAGGGGGTCCAGTAAGAAAGAAAGGGGAAGACCGACTTAAGGGTAGACCTTACACCCATGAGTGGTTCGGACGATTAAAACGGACTCGAAGATTCTAGCCTGGCCCTTCCGGAGTCACGGAGGAGAGGAAGTCCTCTTGCCTTTCTGCGGACACCGGATGCATCCACCACTAACCATAAGGTGCATTTGGTTCAATAAGTCGGAGAAAAAGAGGTGATTAGAAGGATGATGTGATAGGCAAAGATTAGAGAGATACATAGACCTTAATTTGTTCAAAAAAAGGATCCTGCGGATGAGGCAGAGGGGAAGCTTAATGGGACCTAGGTGGTCCCGACCTGGGGTCGTGAAAAGTTTTACAATTGAACCAACGTGAAACTTAGATTGTAGATCCGTTAACCGAAAGTTGACTCCTAAATGTAATGAATGAATACTTCAGAATACTTATATATTTACACATCCTGGATGACGTCTGAATGACCTTACCGTATTAGGTGATGAGGAGAACTGATGGTAAAAACGAGTGTAAGGAACCCTTCATGTACCCATTCTTGACGATACCTATTTGATTACTTTTGCTGTGGTCCAAAGGTTACTTCATATTTGTCCCAAAGTCCGTATTACGTCTTGATGAAGATACTTTCACTTTTCTGTTACTGAGACCATTTTGAGGTTAATATTACAAACTTTATAAAAAAAATTATTTTCCCTTTTTGTCACACATCCGGTCACGATACGTCACTGTAAAATCGATTATTTGAGACTATAGTAAATTGTAAGTTCTTTAGCTATTGGATAAATACTAAATAAAGGGGTTTTATAGTAATTCAAGGGTTAAAGGTGAGGGTCTTCCAAGATGATTGCGTGTTTGTTTATGTCAAAACTCCCGACATGTTTTGGTTTTACTACTCCGAGATTTAAACTGTAAGAAGAGAATGAACAAGAGACTTTATTTTTACTCAGACTAAGATTTTTACAGAATAATTAAGAAATGGACTACGACTATTGGTTTGAGGTGACAAATCGACTTTTACAACCTACAGTGTCTAATTCTCTTGACTTTCACTTGAAGGTTCTGTCTTAAACTTCAAAACGATAGTCCATGACATTCTATTAAACACGAGTTAGGTGTGTGCTTAGTAATCGTTTAGGTAGTGAAAGATAGGAAATGTCCTTTGAATGAGTGAAAAGGGAAGTGGTGTCGAGAAGTATAACACTACGACCTTTTTCTGAGAGGTGTAACCTTATTCTTAAATTATGTCCTGTATAGTCATTATATTTAACAAGTTACGTAGGGGTTCTACAAACCACCGTTGTTGATACAACTTTATATTTTTGGTTTGCTCCTTCCGGGGCGACCCTAAGCTTGGGTCCTAGAGGACAAATGATCTGTCCGCGAAACTGGTCGATTCGGTGTCCCGGCGAAAAGATGGATTCTAAGTCAATATAGCATAAACATTATAAAAGACACTTTACGTCGTAAAACTGTCTTTACATGTACTAAAGCACTGTTTCTCTTGCTTATATATAAAGGTTTGGCATAAAGATATGCTTTCGCCTTTGAAGTTGTATATTTTTTATTACGTAAGAAGTCACGCTCCAAAATTTTTAATAAAATGTAACCGCACTTTAAGGATAAAGTACCACTGAAAGCGGGAGATCTCCTTTATAACCTATAACGGTGTGTAATTTTTTAAAATAGGTAATTAAGTAAAACAAGTGTTTACACCAGTGATAACATGGAGTACATTAAATGACCCATGACTTCTATCTTGTCACTTGTTTTGTTTGTTTTTGAAGTAGAAATTGTAAATATAAGATCTTTGTTTATTTATTTCACTTAAAATTTTTGAAGGGAGAGGTTTGTTTACTCTCTGTATTCGTGGTCAAGGAGTTAGAGGCCGAATGTCTGAGGTTCTACGATGAAAGACTCGATTAAGTGACGTGTTCTCGTTCTGATGGTACGAAGGAAGCTAAAATAGACTGGACCGTGTTCTTTCGTTCGTTTCTATTCCTGTGTGATTGCGTCTCTTCTAAGATGAGTAACGTGGTCACTCAATTTTGACTGAACTAGAGACAGAAGTAACTGACATTTTCACTCACTTCCTAAGTCTCTTCATTACTTTTAATCCCACGTTACACCATTTATGGAGGGTGTCCTACGTCCTCCGTCCTCCGTTCCACGTCCCACAGAATCGTCTCAGTGTACTGGAGAGAAGGGTCAAAGGCACAGTCCAACTACTAACGTCTTCCCAGACACCGTACAACCGGTTTATGTCGAATTCCACCCCTTCCTTGTCTACTCCGGTTGAAAACCTTTACACATGTATTGAAGGAACACAAAACACGAAATACCTCTTCGTGACTAACGAATACGTAAGTGACTCGTGGGTGGTCGAGAAGACCTTTCTGGGACCTCTTGTCTCTTTAGTGACTCTAGGTCACTGTTTAGTTAGATTAAAGGAGACCCGTGGGTGGTCGAGAAGAGACGGTCACATCGGACATGGATTTACTAAGTGGGAAAGAATGTTGTTCTAAATAAGTAAAGGAAACAGGAATACAAGACGACGGTACGGAGAGGAATGTATTTGTTCAAAAGATTAAACAAGTAATACATAATAAAACTAGTATATATGTATGTGTATATATGGTTTTAACTGTAAAAACAAAAAACGTGTATATTTAAATATACTTATAATATATGAATACGGAAATTTTTCGTAAAACTGAAATTCTAGGCAGTTTTAACGGGACACATATGAATTTAGTAACGGAGATTAAAGACACAATTTAAGGTATTATCCATAGCATAAAGAATAGAAAACAGGAACAAGTGGGATTACCAAACATGAAAACTCCAATACGAATTTCCTAAAAAGAGTGATGATCCAATTTTTTATAAGAGAGAAATTTTTCATGTATAAAAGAAGAAAATTTAAACTCTGTGCTAGGCAGATCGGTATATCCCTTCAGATGACCAAAAAATATACTGTCAGACAACCTCCACACAGAAGATCACGAATTTCAAAACCAAATCATTCTCAGAAGTCTTACACAACCACCAGTACATCGTAGGATATGAAGGAAATTGAATCGGAGGAATATAAAAGTACTTTAATCCATAAATCATTTTAATACACAAAAAGAACAATATGATATATAGACGTTCCAGTCCCTCTCAAGATTGTTGGGTAGTTTTCAGTATCGTGTATTTATCATTTAAAATACTTTTATTAATAAACTTAATACAAAATACTAAAAGGGCAGTTTCTCGGAAGGTTTCTAAACAAAAAACAAATATAAGAACATTCGAACCCAGTTACAGAGTACTCGGATACTTTAGTTAGGATCTGAAAGGTTTGACATTGTCTATGAAAAACCAAAGAATAGTCTTTTCTATACTCTTGTTTTAAGATAACGACAGTAACCACTCACCCTTCCAAAACTTTAATCAAACATTCAACGCACAGATGACGCCAAGTTAGGAACGAGACCACGTACTCGAACAAAAAAATTAACTAGGAAAAGTAATTCTTGACCATTGAGGAATACAAACCAGGTCTTTGAGATATTCAAAGATAGAACACGAGTCCGAAAAACCAATAAAAAACGAGAGGATATTAAGATTCTGGAACTTGTTGATCCTAATACACTAGGAGTTTGTTGGAAGAGTGGTCACTGAACTGAAGATTTTCCGAGGGTTGAGAAGTGATTCCGAGACCTTTAGTCCCGGGTCTTAAACTTCTAAACAATCTGGTGATTATATAATGTTCCTTCCTCTCCTCTGTCTCTAACACATCCTCTCCATTTTAAAGAGATGAGAATCCCAAAGACTAACCCGGATTCTTAATTTGATCGTATTTTGTCTAACTATCCTCTTTGGGTATGTTTAAAATAATTCGTTCAACATGTACCCTCGTGAGTGTTCTTTTTACTTCTGAATTTCTTCATTAATCTCAGGTTGTGAATACATAATCCAACCTGTTTGTACTTTTACACTGTTCTGTTTTCCCAAACCCGATCCCGTCAATTAACACCTTTTCTCTGAATCTTCTATTCCCAATCAAATTCCTCCAAAAAGAAAAAACCTTTCTAAAAAGAGACGAACCTGAGGGGTCAGAGACCATTATTCTTACGAAGGAAGAAGGACCATGTCCCTCCCGTATAACATAAAGTAGAGGACGAAAGTCTTAGTTTTCCTTCCACTCACGGGAAAAAGCTTAAACGACAAAAAGATCATACCAATTGAAAATCTTTTTAGTTGTATAGTCTCCTCTTATAAAACTTTACCGTACGAGACTTGGGGATATTAACTTTTGTAAAATAAAAATAAAAAACGGAAGGTAGACGTAATTACGTGTCTATAGGATTCAAATTGAATCACTCGTCAGGGGGATAACAGATCGACATTGAGTCGACGCTTTTTCTTTCCAGTACTTTCACAACGATTAAAACAAATATTAAAAAAACTTTATCTATGTAAATAAGTCGTGGACAATAAACGATCCTTGATATCGTACCATTCTATTCCACTACTCCACACATATGTGTCCCCAAAACTAACAACGTGACGAGATAGGAGTCGTGAAACTGTTCACGAACCGGGTGCACAAGTTGTATGTATGAGAAACTCACTTACCTATTTATATCCAATCAGATCTTCACAAGTTTCCCCGTGTTTAGTTCTTAGTACACAAGTGTCTATCTAATCAGATCTTCACAAGTTTCCCCGTGTTTAGTTCTTATCACACAAGTGTTTACTACATTGAACTTCTATAAAATTCGAACACACTCTCACTTTACGTCATCTTTACATTAATTCGTGGTTTTCAAAGGCGCAAGTTTCGATGGATAGAAACTTAGTTATTAATACAAACGACTATATCAAACGGTCTTTGAAAAGATAGACCCCTGTCATCCGGACGATTGAGTACCAAGGTATCACATCACCAATCGTGTAGACGAAATGTGCGTCTTCCAGGACCCAAGCTAGGGGTCACCTTGGTCGACTCTTTTAGACATTGAAAAAAAAAAAAAAAAAAAAACAGAAGATGTCGAGGTTCCGTTTGTCTCACTCCAAAGCCTCAAAACATACAATCCGAAGATTATCGATAAATACTTTGTCTTATATATTAAAAGGGGACTGAAGAGAAACTCTCTAGGTGAAAGTATATGACACATCGAGACACTCCGTTACACTTCGTAGTCCAACAGTGGATAAAGAGGAACTGAAAATAGTACTGATCTCTATTTAGACCTTCTTTTACTTTAGGTGGTATCTTAGGATATACTTTGAATTCTTAGGTATTTCATACTCACATTTTCTCTGGGTAATGACCGGTCACGCCCGTGCTACGTCTTGTAAACAGAAGATAGAGCGTTTCCGTAAAGGCTCCGACAGAGGTACCGTTACAACATTTTTGTCACTCCACGAATACTCGTTACGTCGAGGACGGCACTGAACCTAAGCTTGGTTCCTACGACGCCGGTGTTGCGTCTCATGATTGGTGATATGCTAGTGCCGTTCGGTACTTCCTTGTGGAGACCCATGCCGGAGACCCGACATGGAGACGAGAAAGGAGTCCTTGTAGGTAAAGGCAGTAGGTATCTTTGTCCGTGAAACAAAGGGCAGGAATATATCTTTACAGAAGAGTCAATTAACGGAATAAGAGAGGAGGTAAAAGGTTGTAGAACGAGGACTGGTTGTTTGGTTTTCCTTGTTTTTGACAAAGTGAGACACGTTAAAAAGTTTGTACTACCAAGGAGAGACCCAACGATTGTGAACACCTTAGTGTCGAGAGTGAAGGTGAAGATTAGGTACGTACAAAGAACGAATCAAAATGTTTCGTACCAGGAGTCTGGAGGTCGATATTTTGTCCCTCCCACCAACGAAGCTTCACTTAGAATGACTAAGGGTAAAAACCGGTTTAACCAGTCTTAGAAACCCACGAACCGCATATTAGACCGGAGTATGGTCCACGGTCTTCAGTCAAGTTTACATACCCAACTAAGACGGGTATGTAAACACTTAAGTCGGGGTGGTCCTGAGTAGGGCGGGTTAACTTTGACAGTCTTTTACACCACAGATCCCACGAGTGTAGAGTAACTTTAATGAAAGAGGTAAATGAATCCAAACCCAACGGTCTCCGCCTTCACGAAGAACACACCGGACCTTCGAGATACCGGGTGGGGGTCGGGGAGTGTCTGCCGAGACGCTTGTGACTAGGATGTCACTCTCAGGACCTCACGAGGAAGGAACCATCCTTTGCTAAAGGGAAGAAGAGATATGGACCAATTTAAAGTAAGGACGAAGTAAGTCGAAAGGTGACTTAAGTAACCCCTTCGAAAAGGACTGAAGGACAGAGGTATGTTGTATAAGGAGAGTCAGATTCAGTTTAAAATAAAAGAGACAAGGTACTAAAAAAAAAAAAAAACGAAAAGGTAGTTACAGGAATATAGTCAAAGAATACTAATTAATCAATGACCTCAATAAGATTTAATTACAGTCAGAGGAGGGAAGAAGGGAGGGACGGGAGTGACACAAGGTTCTCCTCTATTGACAGAACAAGTTATCAAGTAGTGGTCCAAGGTACAATTCAAGAAATACTTATAACAAACCGGGGTGTTACTTACTTACTTATCCGTCTCTAAGGTTTGGTTACGAAATACTTTCGTTAGAGGGTTGTCATACACCGGTTCGTGTACTGAAATAACACACACGTCTTGCAATAGTCCATCCCGACACCCCTCCTTTCCTAGTATCTTCTACTTTCGTTTCGCAAGTATATTGTCCTCGACAGGTATTTTTCGAAGAGTCGTCTCGGTTTTGTTACAGGAATTAAAAGACTCTAAAAGACGGAGGAAGGAAGATCCGGTGTGTTTCGGTAGGATTAATGACCGTCCAAACGATTTCTTAAAGGTCATAATTAAACTGGACCCTTCTCTCGATCCCTAAAAGAGTCAGAGTTCCTTTACTCGATTCAACTTCCTTTCTTTTACGACGAGATGTCTCTTACGTCCGGCGAAGACAGAGTCCGAACACACTCAACCCGGAGAGGAAGGAAAGAAAGGGAGTCCCTGAAAGAGAGTGGCATAAATCTTTCGTGGGATAAATACCTGTGTTCACGAAAAGGCATAAAAGACGAGACCACAAAAATCGTTACCCTAACTAAACGTACACCAAGGGATATGTTTCTCTCTTTTCGATTAGGACAACGATCAAACACCACCCCGCGTTTCGGATCTTTTACCGGAGAAAAGAACACGAAAAATAAAGACTTTCGGAAAGACTCCCAAGACAGACTGTGTAAATGGTGCCACTAAGACTCATGCTATTTCTCCCACCGGATACTTGAAGGATCGACATACGAATAGTTATGGTACCTGAAAAGATGAAGACTAAAAGTATTCAAAAGATATTTTTTCATTTGAATTTTGAAAGAGAGAATCGAATGGTAGAGGGAAAGGATATAATAAATTTTTCTTTTTATAGAGACATCCACCGCAAAAGACTACTAGGTCATCAATCTAAGGAGACGGGAAAGATTTAGATAGAACATGTAGACCTTCAATCAAGAACATGACAACTTCGGATCGAACTTCCTAAAACTCACCTTAAACTAACGTCTTGAGGGTGTCCTGACCCTTTGTCTCTGAGAACCTCCCGTGTTCGTTTTGGGACACGTGTGGTCCTGGGTCCTCTTTCCTCGTCACTGGGGTGTTCTCTGACTCGGTCTGAACGGACACTCACAAACCCTCAGAGACCGCCTCCACACCCAACTGTCACCGGACAGCACCCCAGTCCCCGTGACCATCGTCGTCAGGACCCTCCGTCAACGGTAATGGACATGGTATCTCGCACATCAGATGATATCACTGACGTTTCAGATCCTGACCCGGCGGAGTCCGGTTTGATGTCCCTCCGTCGTCTCAGGGTCGGTAGTCCCCATTTAACCTAACTTCTAAATGACTCGTACCCCAAAAGGGGTCTCGGTCAGAGAGGGTAGTCCTTCGAACTTACTTGAAGAATAGGAGTGGGTAGTCTCCCGTCTATCTCACTTTTGGTGTTACTCTCTTTTGATTGGTTTTACTAGTGTACCTAGTGTCGGAACACATTGAGTCACTCTTTTGACACAACGACGGACAGGAAGTTGGTTAAGAAAAAAATATTGGAGAACCATTTGAGAGATACTGACCAATTGTTTTCCAATTGTTAGAACCCGGACAAAACTAACTGACACATCTCGTAAAACCCTGATCATCTTGACCTACCGACACATGACGTTGAATATGGAGGTTGAATCTCTACCCTCCGGAACTCCCCTCTCCTCTCTCCCTGTCACTCGGACATTTATATCGTACCAATCAAATACCCGTCCCATTAAAGTATCCGATTACTCACCTAATAAGGTTAAGAAACCCCTTTTCCCGTCTCTAAAGGTCCATAACCCGGTGCCGGGTGAAAAACTGGAAAATGTCAATCGGAGTCTTGACAGGAACACCGAGTCGACCGTTTCTTAGATGGACATCACGTCCTCTGGGACCAAGTTAGGGACCCAACCCTTCTAGGGGACCCCTTCCCTTTCCAATGGATGAGGTCATAAAACCGGACCTCTTAAAGTACCTGACCCATCAGGTATCCCAGTGTTTGTCAGCCTGGACTGACTCACTGAAAGTGAAGTCTTGATAGTACCACGATCACCCACACAGTAAATTGACAATTTTATAATGTTACTCGTATACTCCGAGTTTCAGATGACCTTCAACTTAGAAGACGGTAGAAACATAGGGCAACCAAGATTGGTCAGAAACAGTACAAAATACCGATACAGTAAGAAAATTTCCGACACGGGATGGGAGAAGGAAGGTTCCTCCTAGACCTCTTCCCTCTCTTCGGGTCACCTTGAGAGTAGTCAAGTCAAGTCGACGAGAGAACGGAAGTTAGAAAGGGTCGTAGTCCTAGAAAAGGTTACTGGGAGAGTATAAGGAATATTAGCGAGATATAGTGGAAGGTAAACGTTACTGACTTCGTAGATTTTAGTATAACCTCATGTACCTTAATCATTTTTAAATATCTTCCAAAAGAGTAAAAAGAGTTTTCTTTTGTGTAGAGAAAATTTAAGGGAGTCACTTTTGTTTCTTTGTTATGATCGATACGTACGATTTCAGTCAAAATGTTTATGATAGTATCTGTACTGAGTTGTAACTATAAATATAAGTACAATTATATACAGTATCTGTTCGTTTACGTCATCGAACTAGGCGTGGTTCCTTTCTGAACGACGGGTTAACGTCTCACGTGAATCATCTATCCGTCGTCAAGAACAGAGGAAGTCACAAGGATCTCAAAGTCTCAAGGTGGGTTGAGTTCCGTACGGGAAAGGATCACGTCAGGTATAGTCACCGTTTCGTTCCACCCCGTCATTTTGGACTAGGCCCCTGTAAAAGTGGGTTGTACCCCGTTGAGACTTTCCATTATGTCCGAGGTAACGAGGGGTACAAACAGACCGGACATAATGTCAAACTGTAGGAGACAGGTTAGGATCAAGGAAGGAGATGGTTACAACCAGGGACTATTTGTAGAACGTGGGGTTTGACAGACTTCGTAGACTAAGATCTCTTGGGTTGGACGTGGTGATATACTAGTATCAAAAAAAGGAACCGGAAAACGTAAAATGATAGTAAAGTAAGTTTTTCCGAAGACGTTTGCTTCTGATTCTCATCGTTCATTTAGGACATGACTTAATATTTCTTACAAGAGGTTTTAGAAAGTCCAAAACTTGGTGTATTATTCCACTCCAGTTATGATAAAGATACCACAGAAAAAAAAAAAAAATTTCACCCAACCTAAAGTATGAAAAAGATAAATCGATTAAACATAATAGTTTAAATAATAGAGTTCTCTAGTCCCAACGACAACAAAAACTGATGAATATGTGTAATTCAACGTGGCGGTTTCAGGATATAATATCACCGGGAAGGGGAAGTTCAAGTATTGGAGTACCCGGAAGACCAATAAGGGTTCTTTTTGTATAAAAGACAGAATTCCGAAAACGTGAAACAATGAAGATGAACTTTAAGAGAAAGAGACAGAACAAAGAAAAAGCTAAATACATCCAGAGACTAGTCCATTGAGGAAATTTTCTCCAACAGAGGTGAATCGGTGATAGATTTTACTCAGGGGTAATACGAAATACTGGATAGAGGAGGGATACAAGAAGCGTCGTTATAACAGAATGTATAAATGCACAAACGAACCCCGAGGGAGTGGATCACCACCTGGTCACCATTTGTTGAATGGACGGTTACGTCCCCTGGATTCTTTCTAGTGACCGAAGCTAGTGACCCACCCTTTCTACGGGACCTCCTGCCGTACCGTTGGGTGAGGTCATAAGGACGGACCTCTTAGAGTACCTGACTCTGAACGTCCGATTCAATTACCCCAGCTTCAGCATCTGACTTCGCTGTCGTGCGTGCTTGTTTTGATTCTATAGAAGGTCCCTCCGTCTAAAATTCGGCGTAAACTGACAGATGTGTCCTCACGTAATTTGTTTACATACATAGGGTTTCTTTATCCAAGTTCCTAAATGTGCTCTAATTCTTTTATGACATACTAAAATTAGCTGTTCGATTAAAGGGTAATCCTATTTAGGAGTTCTTTTACTTTCATTCCTCTTGAGTTCTTAAAGTGTACTATTTTTGATAGGAAATCAACAGTGAATAAGTTTTGCAAGAGTTTCCTAAAAAGATGATATGAGTTATGACGATTTACAAAGGATTTCCATTGGTCACGAGGGGCATAACTGATGCATTCTTGTGATGGTCCATTGTAATCCCAATAGACCAAAGTTCTTCGATGGACAACTAAGTGGGGGGTCGAAGATTCATTCGGGGAGCACTTGTATGATCAGGTGTACTTGCAGTTAAGTTTGGTATAAAATTTTGCGGCAGTCTTAACGAAGGGTCGGAGTCACATTCGTAGAATGTCGTAATAGTGAGTTTTATGTGTCATCAGTGTCGAAAAACAAACTGTTACATCCAACCGAGACTTTTCTCGGCAACAAAAGAAGTGGAAAGGATTGGAGAAATAAACCGGAACACCACCGAGAGTCAAAAGAATCCATCATCGTGTCGGACCTACAATCCGTTCTGTGGTGGGACTCGTTACCACTGGAATGGGTCGTCGAACAACTCAAGAAGTAGCAACGCCTATCGGTTGACGTTCACTGCGCCCTACTAAGCGCAAAAGAACAACAGGGCCCGGCGTAACGGGCGGTCGAGATCCTAGAGCCGGCAGTCTATGAGGTCGTGGCGGCGGTCCATGTGGCCCCGGGGTCGTGGATGGGCGAGCCGTATCAACGGAAACGCCTCGTTCGCCACATGCGCCGGATGCCCCTTGACTTCGGGTCGGGCGCTCCTTGCCCAGAATCGAAATCGTGCTCGGAATGGTGGAACGAACGGTGCAGGTCTGTAAAGCCTCGGATGGCGACGTTGTGTTTATTTGAATGATACCATTCCGAGGTCCACGTCGCAGAAAATATTCGGATTAACCCGCGCTTTTTCTTGTACGCAGTAACCAATGCAATCACCCAAGTAAAATTGGTTACCCTTACTCTCTAACCCTAAGAAGACAAGACTAACCCGTATTGATTAAATACTGCAGAAAAAGTTGGTGGTGGTTAGCTGATTCTGAAATTGGATACTGGAATAAACGTATCCTCCAAGATATATTTTCTCCGTAAAACGCAAGCCATAGTAAAAAAAAGACCAAACGCAAAATCTGCAGTCGCAATCACAAATGTTGGTACGGCCTTGGTCGCTTCAGGCGAGGCCGGGGCTTCTTCCCGAGGTTCTTCCGCCACTGGTTCCGCGTCTTCTTCCTGCCGTTCTTCGCGTTCGCATCGGCGTTCCTCTCAATGAGGCACATGCACATGTTTCACGACTTCGTTCAGGTGGGCCTGTGGCCGTAGAGCAGGTTCCGGTACCCGTAGTACTTAAGGAAGCACTTGCTATAGAAGCTCGCGTAGCGCCCGCTCCGTAGCGCAGACCGCGTGATGTTGTTCGCGAGCTGGTAGTGTAGGTCCCTCTAGGTCTGCCGGCACGCGGACGACGACGGACCCCTCGACCGGTTCGTGCGCCACAGACTCCCGTGGTTCCGGCAGTGGTTCATATGGTCGCGGTTCATTTCAACAGGACACTGGCAAGAATTTTGGTTGGTGTTTCCGAGAAAATTCTCGGTGATTCAAAAGTTATATTTCTTGACATTTGTGCATGAGTTGAAAAAAATATTGTGGCGTCGCAAGAACCATTTATGACCGGCAATAGCGATTTACAACACAAGACACCACAATAAAATCGGGAAAATCACTTTGAAAGGACCGGGATTTTTCCCGGAAACTCATTTGTTCCACTTTGAAAAAGAAAGTCGGCGGCTTCGGTATCTCCCACGCAGGAACCGCGAACTCGCGCATCTGGTGCAGGTACCGCCACTGTCAGAACGCGAACCGCACGAGACACATCCATTGACGTAGGACCCAGTGTAAGAGTTTCTTGTGGAAGTCGTGGGGCGCCCAGAGGAGCATCTCCGGTCTCTACGCGAACTGAGGTGCGGCTCGGTCCGCCGCTTATCGCCCAAATTACTACGGGACTTATAACAGAGCGTTTTGAAATGCCACTGCGAACCGCGGGGGGAAAGGGTTTGGGAAAGGTGGGAATTGTGCAGGTCTATAAAGCTCTGGGCTCTTGTCATTTCATGGAAGTCAAACAACGTCGGGGAAATTACGCATCTCAGACGCCTGGTCTTACTTTTGGGTTTCACGAAACCGCCCTTCGAGAGACCCAACCCCTCCCAAGAATTTCTTTGTTCGGTCGGTATAATGAGGGAAAGACAATAAAGTCACTTAAGAAAAGTGATCGGAGTTCCGGATCCGACATATAAAGGGGAAAAGAGTAAATTACACAAAGAGAGGAGTAGGAGCAATTTAATGTTTTGGAATTGGAACATCTACTATGTATTTTGGTGTCTTATTTTATAAGAAAATAGAAATGAAAGAGATTATCATAAACGTACTACAATATAGAACCAAAAAAAAATTATATACTTCCTTTGTATGATTGAAGATCTTTATCTTGTTCTACAAGACTATTTTATCTCCTAAATTTTTTTTTATTTTATTTTATCTCTTAAAACTCTGGAAGGTCTACATAACGATTTAAGAGAAGATAAGTCACAGTTAAAAGTAAAAATTATTCAAGGATAATAAAACGACTATTACACATCTTGACAAAATTTTTTTTCTTGAGATTACTAGATCTAAACCAAAGACACATCTATTAATTTTTTTTTAAAAAAAATTAATTGGTCGGGCGATTATTCATATTGCATTATTTACGAAATAGGTGACTAACCTCCTTGAATTAACTAGCAAATAACTCATAAAGTGAATTTTAATAAAGATCTCAAAAATAAGACTAGTCAGATACTATCACGAGATCCCAAAATTAAGAAACATTACAACTTTATATTCATAAACGGTCACTTGAGTATGGAGTGTTAACAAATAAAGTTCAATTAAAAATGACAATATGATAAGACCTGACACTCCTTCCGACTCACGCCTTCTTAACTACGCAAACTTGACACCACAACCTCTTCTGAGGACTCTCAGGGAACCTGACGTTCCTCTAGGTTGGTCAGGTAAGACTTCCTCTAGTCGGGACCCTAAAGAAACCTTCCTTACTACGATTTCGACTTCGAGGTCCTGAAACCGGTGGAGTACGAATCTCAACTGAGTATCTGAGACTACGACCCTCCCTAACCCCCGTCCTCCTCTTCCCCTGCTGTCTCCTACTCTACAGACCTACCGTAGTGCCTGAGCTACCTGCGCTCAGACTCACTTGAGGTCCTCTACCACTACCTGTCCCTCCGGACCGCAAGACGCTAAGTACCCCAGCGTTTCTCAGCCTGCGCTGACTCGCTGACTTGACTTGACTTCACGTTCTTACTTTAAGAAAATCATGAGAATTGACATTATTTAAATATGTAAATAATCCCATATAAACAATAAAAACTTTATCAAAAGGAGGATTAGCCTTTTTATAACTTGGGCTCGGAAATTTACAGAACATCTACAAAAAGATCCATTGTATATTAAAAATTTTTTAAATGAAAGTAATGAATCTTCTCGTCAATTAAAAAGTAATCACTTATCATGTTTTAAGTTTATCTCTTTTCTTTCAGATGGAAACAGAAAGATTCTTTCAGAAATATTTTTTTCTAATACATAAAATTTGTAAGGACAAATATGTACGAATTAAATTTTATATAAATATTAAATTGATAACGAATTTAAGACTCTTTAAAATTAGAGAAGAAAGTCGTAATCGTACATTAGGGTAACAATAAGTTACTAAAAGAATGAAAGGAAATAAAGTCACTCAATGAAAATCTTCGAACGTAATATCTTAAAAGTTTCCTGAGGATATTTGATAGTTAAAATACCTTAATTATTGAAAACTTTGTTGTTTTGACTAAGTTTGTTGTCCTTGTTTTAAGTCATATAAAATATCTCCCCTATCTATCGATCATATCCAATTAAGTTCAATTCACTTCAACGAGTCAGCACAAGCTGAGAAACGCTGGGGTACCTGACATCGGGTGGTCCGAGGAAGGTAGGTACCTTAAAAGATCCGTCTCATGACCTCACCCAACGGTAAAGGAAGAGGTCCCTTAAGTTCAATTAAATTCCCGTTTATGTTTAACTTTCATTCTCCGAATTAATAGGTAGGGAAGAAAAGGGAAAAAGAGAAAGTTTTTAAAAAGGAGATAGGAAAAGTTTCCATACATTTAAAAGAATTACCGATTTTTGTGGGAGACCGATCGGAGGATAGAGTTCTTACAAAGGAGTTCCTGGAACCTCAGGAGAAAAACTTTACATTAGTTGCTCCCTTTCACGAGACAAAGGGTCAAAAGGCTGAGGTCTAACGTTTCGGATGATTACATTACCTACATGGGAGAATGGATATATTGTCCAAAAAAAGGGAAAACTTTAGAGAAATTATTTTGTAACGGACACAACTCGTGTTACAAAAATTATTCGTACTTCGAATCAGACATTATTTAAAAGAGAAGAAAACAAAATTTAAGATAAAAGGGTTGTAATCAATTGACCTTATATAAAATGTTTGGGAAGAGATGAAATTTTATTTAGTCATTTTAAGGGTGGTTGATGATCGGAGAGAGGGATAGACCAAAGTACTCAAAAACGTATTGTCGATCACTAAGATTCTGATCATTACTTACATATACACTTTTCAAACAGTCTAAGAAATATTGAAGACTTTAACTCTCTGTTTTCAAATAATAAGATATTTCTATGTTACATAATATTTTTATGTCACGAGAAGGATAATATATCATAAAATATGTTATGATACAAGTTTTTTATGTATCATTGACTGAATTATCCAGTTCTATTTGAAATCAAATTTAGTTCACAAAAGAAATATAGAAATACAAGAAAGTGTCAACTTCACATCGACTTGTACGGTGGGGTTTGATACGGTGGGGAGAACAGTATTCCTAATAAAACTTGATTAATAAAAACTCTTTGTCGTATCTGTTCTCTTAAAGACTTTTGTTTTTAATATGAAAACATTCTCTGTGAATATCTCCTTTGGAGGTAAATGCAGGGGGAGAGGTATGATTCGTCTCTTCCTACTAAGATTTAACGTTTTTTTATTTATTTATTTATTTTTCTTAAGACCCTGTTTCGTGGGTGAAATTAGACGTAACACAAGTCACCGAAGTCAGTACGGATTGAGAAACGCTGGGGTACCTGACATCGGGTGGTCGGAGACAGGCACTCTCAAAGGGGTGTTCTTATGACCTCACTCAACGATACGGAAAGAGGTCCCCTAGGAGGTCTGGGTCCGTAGTTTGGACGTAGAGGACGTAACGTTCACCTAAGAAATGGATACTCGGTGACCCCTTCAGGGAATGGAAACAAATGATACGTAAAAAACCCTTTTGAAGATTACCATTGGCACGGGGTTTGGGGACGGGAGTATGTTGAAACAAAACAGAAAGTAAAGTCAGGGGTTTCCACAAGTTAGATGACATGTTAACTCGAGTAAAGTACAATCGTTCCAATACGAGTTTTAGGAAGTTCGATCCGAAGTTGTCATGTACTTGGTTCTTGAAGGTCTACATGTGCGACCGAAAGTTTCTCCGTCTCCTTGGTCTTTAGTTTAACGTTTGTAAACAACCTAGTACCTCTTTCACTCTCTCAAGGTCTTTTTGTAGATGAAAACAAAGTAACTGATATGATTTCTGAAACTGACACACCTAGTGTTGTTTGACACCTCTTAAGAAGTCCACTCCCCTTTTGTTCTGGTGGAATCGACAGAGACTCTTTGGCCATACGTTCAGTTCTTCGTTGTCAATTTTGACTTGTGTCTTGTTACCTGACCAAGTTTTGACCCTTTCTTTATACTGTTCCGACATATAAGGAATAAATTGAAGATACGTCTCATGTAGTACACTTTACGGTCCGACCTGTTTAGCGTTTGACCTTAGTTCTAACGGTCCTCTTTATAGTTGTCGGAGTCTATACTTCTAATATGGTGAGATTGTCTTTCACTTCTTGATTTCTTGGAGGACTTCTCCCACTTTCACATATCACTTTTTCTACCGAATTTTGAGTTATAAGTCTTTTGATTCTAGTACCGTAGACCACGGTAGTAACTGCCTAAAATAAGAGAACCCGAGGTTTTAGTGACTCCTACCACTGACCTCGGTACTTTAATTTTCCGCAAATAAGGAACCCCTTTTTTTTCGATACTGTTTGGATCTATCGTATAATTTTTCGTCTCTGTAGTAAAACGGTTGTTTTCTGACGTATCAGTTCGATACCAAAAAGGTCATCAGTTCATACCTACACTCTCAACCTGGTATTTCTTACGACTCGTGGTTTCTTAACTACGAAAATTTTGGTAGTAAAATTTTCTAGGAACTCTCAGGGAACCTGACGTTCCTCGAGTTTAGTCAGTTAGGATTTCCTTTAGTTGGGACTTATAGGTAACCTTCCGACTACGACTTCGAGGTTATGAAACCGGTGGACTTCGAGGTTATAAAACCGGTGCACTACACTTGTCGACTGAGTGACCTTTTTTAGGACTACGACCCTTTCTGACTTCCGTTTTCCTCTTCCTCCTCGGGTTCCTACTCTACCAATCTGTCAGAGTTGCCTATACTTAAACTCTGTTTGACTTCCTCTATCGTCTCCAGTCTCCTCGGACCACACGACGTCAGGTAACCCACCGTTTCTAAGTCTAGACTGAATCGTCAACTTGTTGTTTCTAGTATATATTCCACCACCGAACCCAGTAGAACGCCACGAATGAGTAAAAAGGATTCACAGAGAGTATGTGTATACTCCATATGTACAATTATTTTTAAACCACTAAAACTTGAACAGAATATCCTTCAGAGTCGGTTCTTAAGTTTCCCTTTTTATAAAAGAGGGGAGAGGATGTGTCATACTTAGTTTAGGTCGTCGTTTGATAGTCAGTGTGAACACTTTATATAGATATGGTTTGGTAGTAGATAACGGGGGTCAAATCCGGTTTGGTGGTAATAGAGAGTTTTTCTGGTAACGTTATCGGAAGGATTAAATATAATAATGTAGATTTGAAACATAAGTGGTATATTAACGGAATCACTTGAAAGTTTCTTTATATTTAATCCAATACGGTAAGGAAGTAAGTTTTGGGAATCTTACTAAACATTTTTGTATTGTATCGTATATTTTGGATGTGCTAGTATTTCGGGATGTACTAGACCAGAGAAGGACAGAGACACTTGAGGGAAAGATGGGAACAAAAGAGACGAGAACTAGAAGGAATTTATAAGAACTAGAATTTCAACTAGAAATAGAAGAGTAGAGTTTTACTTATCTACTGGTTTGACAGACATTACCTCGTATTTCTTTCTTTCTTTCTTTCACTTCAACGACTCAGCACAGGCTGAGAAACGTTGGGGTACCTGTGGTGCCGAGGAGGCAGGTAACCCAAAACATCCGTTCTCATGACCTCACCCAACGGTAAAGGAAGAGGTCCTTTGAAGGACTGGGTCCCTAGTTTGGGTCCCGAGGGTGTAACATCTGTCTGCGAAATGGTAGACTCGGTGGCGTATTTATGAATGTTTATATTCCTTTTTTTACAAATTGATGTAATAGTTGGGTCTTGAAACCTAAAATTTACTTTTGTGTGTGTGTGTGTGTGTGTGTGGAATTTTCAACAACGTTACCGCCTCCAGGAGTAGCTGACACCAGGAGGTCCGAGGAGAAGTCCCATAAAGGGTCCGTTCGTATGACCTCACCCAACTGTAAAGGAAGAAGTCCCCTAGAAGGACTGGGTGAGTCCCTAGCTTGGACTCAGAGGACGTAGAATGTGACGTCCACCCAAGAAACGTGGACTCGGTAACCCCGTCGGACATAACATTACTTTCTCAAAATTAAATGAAATTTTGAAAACAAATGTTTATAAGAGACACGTAGTAAATATTTATATTCCAACTCAAGTCTAAAAAACAATTATGTCTGTTGTCATATTTAGTTTTTTATAATCATCAACCACAACTTCCTATCTTATACGGTGGGGTTCTATGAGGTAAATCGTGTTTCTAACTAAACGGGTTGACTTCATAAACTCTACTTCGTCTAGGTTCTTTCAGAAGAACGGAAGGAAACTAAAAGGATTTTCAACCTGTGTTTAACTGTCTCTACAGGGAGGAGAGATGGTCCTTCCTGTTAAAATTAGGGTTATCTGTTATCTCTTCCATAGTTAAATTTATACGGATTCTCTTAGATGAGAACAAAGGGACCATTGGAGGAGTATTGATTGGAGGAGTGTAGAAGTTGTCGTTTATCATAAATACCACCTCAAGAAAAAAAAAAAAAAACAGGTATGGAGTATTCAAACTCCCTAGAGTTAAGGGGTTATTCCCTAACTTAAACGCAATAGTCGTCACTTTCGGAGGTCTCTTGAGGACCGGAAGATTCCGTGGAACCCTCCATAAGTAAAAAGGGACCTAAAGAAGGTACAAATGTACTCCATGTGTACAATTCTTTGAACAAAAAGAGAAATCTTAAACAGAAAATAATGTTCTGAACAATAAACTTTTGACCCAAAACGGGGAACCACCCATAGCTTGGTTTTCCATGTTGGTTCGGTTTCTAGTCTTCCTTCTTTCCTAAATAATAATGTTTTTCGTTGATTTCTCTTGTGGTCCCTATAAGGGTTTCGTCAAAGAGGGACTTGTCGTTTTAACCCCCAAAATTCAGTTCCCTTGTACGCATAAGTATTTCCCAGACCTCGTCTCCTCTTTAGTCGTATCTTGACCCCGTTTCCAACTAAGTTCAGTGGTCCCCGTTTTAATAGTAAGATAGGAGGTGGATCCACCCCAGGAAGGACGTCTTGAGTTTCTGATAGTCTAATAGATATACGGAACTCCTTGATCTTGAAACAAAATAACGACTTGACAATAGAGAAATGAGTCTCTTCCGTTACCGTGAGGTGAGGTTATGAGAACGGACCTTTTAGGGTACCTACCTCCTCGGACCAACCGACGTCAGGTACCCCTACGTTTCTCAACCTGTGCTGACTCCCTGAAGTGAAAGTGAAAAGTGAAAGTACGTAACCTCTTCCTTTACCGTTGGGTGAGGTCACAAGAACGGACCTCTTAGGGTCCCTGCCGCCTCGGACCACCCGACGGCAGATACCCCAGTGTGTCTCAGCCTGTGCTGACTTCACTGAATCGTCATCGTCATAGAGAAATGACGAAAAGGAAATAAGGACGTAAGAGAATGAAGAGAAGTCTAGTTAATGGCTCTGACAATTTACTGTTGGTAACGGTGATCCGAATATATTTTTTTACTTAAACCGGTTTTACCGAGTACAGTGTTTTGGTAAGGACCCTTTAAGATCACTAGGTCACCAATCCTAAGGTGAGAAAGTGACAGCTCCCGGTCTCAAGTTAAGGACTAGCTCCTTAATTCTAGGGTGTTTGACGTCCCGCTGCGGTTTTTTTTCTCTCTCTCTCTCCCTCTTTCGGTAACGACCAAGAAAGACCCCTTGGGGATTGGGTAGACGAATGTCCGAGAGACAGTTTTTGAGTGTTCCCACGTCTTTTCATTGAGGGGAGGGGGGATGGTAACCTTCTGTATTTGTGTTAATTTGTGTAAACTTATTACTTACTTTAGTGAACCCAATGTATCGAGGACTTGTTGGACAATTTTCAGTTTGTAAAATGAAAAAACTATTCGGCATAGCCACAGATCCTAACGATCTATAACAGTTGTAAATAAGGTTATTCAGAATGAATACAATTATGCATTCCCAGAGGACCGAGTCTCAGTTCGCAGACGGATGTTACGTCCTCTAGGCCCAAGTTAGGAACCCAGCCCTTCTAGAGGACCTCTTCCTTTACCATTGGGTAAGGTGATAAGAACGGACCTTTTAGGGTACCTGGCTCTTCGGACCATCCGATGTCCGGTACCCCAGCGTCTCAGCCTGTGCTGACTCGCTGAAGTGAAGTGAGATGAAGTACAATTATGGTCTTAAAATTTGTATGTCATTATCCTACTCACTCCATAATCATCTGATTCACGATTTTTTAAGCTGCATCCTTCTTCGTTAAAATCACTTTTTTTATTCAACTTTTTCTTACTCGATTTGACTGGTTTGAAATGTGATTCCCAAAAACTGGACATTAGGTATATACGGTGATATACTTCGGTTTTCAAAAGGATGATTCAAAACATAAAAAGACAGTAGGTTGTAATAATTGTTTACAGTTCGAGAAAATGACTTTGATACCCACCGGGACTTTTCTCGGAAACCAAACCTGAGTAGCCTCAATGATATTAGGTCCGTTGATGAACGGGAACCGGAACACCACCGAGAGCCAGAAGAACCCGTCGTCGTGGCGGACCTACAACCCGTCCTGCGGCGGGACTCGCTACCACTGAAACGGGTCGTCGAACAAGTCGAGGAGCAGCAACGCCTACCGGTCGACGTCTACTGCGCCCTACTATGCCCAGAAGAACAACAGGGCCCGGCGCAACGGGCGGTCGAGGTCTTAGAGCCGGCAGTCCATGAGGTCGTGGCGGCGGTCCATGTGACCGCGCGGCCGGGGCTGGGCGAGCCGTATCAATGGGAACGCCTCGTCGGCCACTTGTGCCGGGTGTCCTTTGACCTCGGGTCGAGCGCTCCTCGCACAGAACCGAAACCGTGCTCGGAACGGCGGAACAAATGGAGCGGGTCTGTAATGTTGGGATTGAAGTTGGGTTTGCCGATGGCTTTCTCACTTTAATGTTCCCATCGTAAAGAAAATATTGGGAGTAATCCGCGCTTTTCTTCCGTACAGTAACCAATCCTAACACCGAAGTAAAATCGGTTACCCTTACGCTTAACCATAAGAACGCAAGATTAACCCGTCTTGATTAAAGACTGCAGAAGAACTTGCCGGCAGTTATTCTGACTCTGCAATTGCATAGTGGAATAAACGTATTCTCGAACATATATTTTTCCTCAGTAGCATAGAAGACACACAAGAAGCGAACTTGAACAAATTGGACAATAAGCAGTACGGACTTGGCCGATTTAGACGAGGCCGGGGCTTCTTCCCGAGGTTCTTCCGCCACTGGTTCCGAGTCTTTTTCCTGCCGTTCTTCGCGTTCGCGTCGGCATTCCTCTCGATGAGATAGATGCACATGTTCCACGACTTCGTTCAGGTGGGCCTGTGGCCGTAGAGCAGGTTCCGGTACCCATAGTACTTGAGGAAACATTTGCTGTAAAAGCTCGCGTAGCGTCCGCTCCGTAGAGCGGACCGCGTAATGTTGTTCGCGAGCTGGTAGTGTAGGTCCCTCTAGGTCTGCCGGCACGCGGACGACGACGGCCCCCTCGACCGGTTCGTACGCCACAGGCTCCCGTGGTTCCGACAGTGGTTCATGTGATCACGGTTCATTTGACTCAGCCAACGTTTGCTAAGATTGCCGAGAAAATTCTCGGTGGGTACAAGAGTCTCTTTCTCGACTACGAATAAGAGGAAGACGGGACCCAGAAACACTAAGAAATGTCATACACTAGACCCTCCATCTCGTCAAGGACTTGTCAGAATCCTCAAAAACAGTGTCATTCGAGCGCTAGGTCATTATATTGCAGCGGACTGGGACCGTTTCGAGACTTCAAGGAACACATTGGAACCGAAACTAGAAATGACAAACAATGAGTCCTTAAAGGACGTACATGCCTCTCGAAACGATGAGCAAGACTATTGGTAATCCCAATTCATTCTCTCTTGAAATCAAGTACTGTGTTTATGAAGGATCAGCGGCCAGACACTGTTCCTCAAAACTCAGGACGGACCCACGTCTCCAATCCGCCCTTCAAATTTAAACCGCCCACTCGCGGTCGGGAAGGAGGGTCCAGGACTAAACAACGGCCGTAGCCCCTTCCTTGGTGACCAAAGGCTCGCGCCCTGTTTGGCTGATTGACGGCGGGTCGGGTCCGTGAGTGTTCGAGGAACTTATTTGTAAAAGCCGATCAAGTAGGACGAAAAGTAAAAAGGCAGAAAGAATCGCGAATCAGGGAAAGCTCTTATTCTACATAGTGAAGGAGAGCTTTACAAGCAACCTCTCATTCCTTGGACTACCTATAAAAGTCTGACTCTTTATGATAGCGAAACAAAGATTAATCCTATGACGAAAGGAAAACGGGATATAAGTATTTTATCCTTTGTCGTTCTCTGCTTTGTGCTGAAAACGCCAAGTTACTTGCGTCTCTTTGAACTCCGGCAAACAGAGTCTGAAAGGAGATTTTGTTTCTAGTCAAAGATAACATTGTGAGGAAACCAACCATAAAATTTAGGATAAAACTGAAACGGATCTTGGTCACTTCTCCTGGTCGCAATAAGTCCAACAGTGTTTTCTCTTGGTCCGTGAGTGTTACGAAGAGATTTAATAACAAGTTTTAATACACAGGGAAACCCCATTTTTCGGTACTAAATATTTAGTAAACCTGTTCAGGTGGTACCAACAAATAAAACAACAAACCAAAAACAAAAAACCAAATCCACCATTAAAAGTTACTTTAATGGATTAAATAGATTTTACCTAGATTTCAATCGTATCATTATTACGGATTTTCGTTAATTACAAAACAATTTAGGTGATAGTCTCCATGAGAAGGGGAAACAACTGGGTTTTAGTATGGGTACAAAGTTGGGTGTCAAAACTCAAAACGGACGGGTTTTAAAGGAGGGTAAAAACTCGAAAAAGATTGTCGAATAGGTCGTAAACCTTTGACGGAGGTATTACAGAGTATATAACTAGAGACTCTCTGTCGTCACTCGTCGGAATTTCTCTGTAGAATCAAGGGACGGGTTCTTAGTCTGGACACAAGTCAAGTCAAGTCAACGAGTCAACACAGACTGAGACGTTGGTTTACCTACGGTCTGAACGGACAGGTAGTCGTTGAGGGTCCCGAACGAGTTTGAGTCCAGGTAGCTTAGTCACTACGGTAGGTTGGTAGAATAGGAGACAGTAGGGGAAGAGGAGGACGGAAGGTAGAGCGGGTCGTAGTCCCAGAGAAGATTCCTCAGTCAAGAAGTGTAGTCCACCGGCTTCATAACCTCAATGTCGAAGTCATAGTCAGGAAGGTTACTTATAAGTCCTGACTAAAGGAAATCCTATCTGGCAAACCTAGAGGAACGTCAGGTTCCCTGAGATCTCTCAGAAGAGGTTGTGGTGTTAAGTTTTCGTAGTTAAGAAACCGTGAGTCGAAAGAAATACCAGGTTGAGAGTACAGGTATGTACTGGTGACCTTTTTGGTATCGGAACTGATCTGACTGGAAACAACCGTTTCATTACAGAGACGAAAAATTATACGACAGATCTAACCAGTGTCGAAAAGAAGGTTCTTCGTTCGTAGAAAATTAAAGTACCGCCGTCAGTGGTAGACGTCACTAAAACCTCGAGTTTTTATTTCAGAGAGGACAAATTTCAGATAGGGTTATTTCAGAGAGGACAAAGGTAACAAATGGGTAGATGAACGGTAGTTCACTATCCTGGCCTATGGTACTAAAATTAAAAAACTTGCAACTCTAAATTCGGTCTAAAAAGTGAAAGGAGAAAGTGGAAGTAGTTCTCCGAAAAATCAAAGAGAAACGAAAGACGGTATTCTCACCACATATAAACGTTTATACGTATAGACGTATAAACAGGGTCGTTGGAACTAAGGTCGAACACGAAATAAGTCGGACCGTAAAGCGTACTAAGTGAGACGTATAATCAATTTATTCGTCCCACTGTTATATGTCGGAACTACATGAGGAAAGGGTTAAACCTTGGTCAGACAACAAGGTACAGGTCTAGATTGACAACGAAGAACTGGACGTATGTCTAAAGAGTCTCCCGTCCATTCCACCAGACCATAATGATAGAGAAATTCTTAAAAGGCGTCGAACAATACTAGGTGTGTCAATTTCCGAAACCACATCAGTTATTTAGTCTTCATCTACAAAAAGACCTTGAGAGAACGACTAGGTTGTCTACCACCGTTAAACTAGAGACCAAGGAGACGAAAAAGATTTAGGTCGAACTTGTGGATCTTCAAGAGTCAAGTGGATGTCAACTTCGGACCGAACCTCTTAAAACTCGTAAGGAAATGATCGTATACTCTACTCACGTTAACACACCATCAAACTTGTAAGAAACTTTAACGGAAAGAAACCCTAACCTTACTTTTGACTGTAAAAGGTCATACACCGGTGACGACTCTAAAGGTTTAAACGACCGTATAACTCACGTCGTGAAAGTGTCGTAGTAGAAAGTCCTAAACTTTATCGAGGTGACCTTAAAGTAGTGGAGGTGATCGAAACAAGTATCACTACGAAGGATTACGGGTGAACTGAAACGTAAGATCCTACAGATCGAGATCAGGTCACTAGTGTGGTAGTACCAATAGATCCAGTACTTCTAGAAAAAACATATCAAGAAGACACATAAGAACGGTGGAGTAGAATTATAGAAGACGAAGACAATCCTGGTATAGTAAAGACAGGAAATAGCACGGGTAGAAACGTACTTTACAAGGGAACCATAGAGATTAAAAGAACTTCTCTAGAGATCAGAAAGGGTAAGACAACAAAGGGAGATAAAGAAACGTAACTAGCGACTTCTTCCGAAAGAATAGAGAGGAACGATAAGAAACCTTGAGACGTAAGTCTACGAATATAGAAAGGAAAAGAGGAAACTGAAAGTGAAGAGAAGAAAAGAGTCGATAAACATTCCGGAGGAGTCTGTTGGTAAATAAAAAGAACCCCTACTGGAACTAGTGACGGAGGACAGGTCACAGTGTTTGGAAACAGGTATTAAGAAGTTCGTGAGACAGATAATCTAGATTAGGGAACTTAGATAAACAGTGAAAGTGACATATTAGCATTCCCTAAACTAAATCCAGTATGGACTTACCAGATCACCAAAAGGGATGAAAGAAGTTAAATTCATCCTTAAAACGTTGTTCCTCAAGTATTATACTCGGTATCAGTCGAGGGTTAGAACAAAAACGACTGACGTACCTCGTAGAGGTAGAAACCGACGTTCATTATATTAGTTAGACTAAAACCATAACTGGTAGACCACTACAGGTACACATCTCAGTAGAGAACACAACAACCTTCTCCCACAAACGATTTTAGTCCCGTAAGAGAACCGTTTTGACAATCTGAAACGGGACGAAGTAAAACATGAGGTTCCGGTTTAAACGGACAATGGGGTCCATAGAGAACTGAAGGATGATAACGTAAGGTCAGGTGATACTATTTTTCCTATAGAAAACCCCCCTCAATCAAGATCTTCAAGAACATCCAGAAGTATCTTGACAAGTTGAAGTCGAAGAAGTCGTAATCACCAACCCCGTATCTGACCTAATGATATTATAACTTACCAAACGGAACCTTTACTTGTCTCTAGTAAGACAGTAAAAAGTCTAACGTGGGTTCTTGACGTAATGTCTAAGAACAACTGATACTCCCGATGAGGTAAAGAAGATTCCCTATGAACGGGTATCATCAGCTATGTTACCAGTAGACTCAATTTAAACGAGTAAAGTCAGGTAAAATAACTAAGGATTTTACAACTACAAGTGAGCGGTAGAGAACAAACTTGTGAAGTTTGAATAGAACTAAGTACCTGGATTGGAAGGTCCAAGGATACGTTATAACGAGAAATGTCGTAGTCCGAAATGAAGGTAGTGGTCAGTGTGGGTGTTGACCCGTGACAAAAACGGAACCGAGGTAGAGAAGTAAGAAAGACCTCAATCAAGAGGTGAAAAGAGGTCATCGTATAACCCGTAGATGGTTGGACCCCTTAAGTAGAAAGTCACAGTATAGAAAAACGGAAAAGTATGACAATAACTCCAAGAGTTCCCTTCTTATGACTTCACCAAACGGTAAGGGAAGAGGTCACCCGGTGCAAAACAGCCTTGAGAGGTGGTACTGGACAGACAGAACCCACCAGGATGTACTGTACCAAGTATCAAAGTGACTCAATCTGTTCCGACACCAGGTACACTAGTCAAACTGATCAAAAAACACTAACACCAAAAGTAAGACAGACGGGAGACTCCCTATTCCTACTCTCCGAATATCTTCGAAGGACTACCCTCTCTGACTGACACCCCGTTTGACCCAGAATAAGACTACCCACGCCGGTACGAGTCATTTAGAAATTAGGTCTGGACCCATCGAACCTACTTTTGGTCTTTAGGTGGTCCCCGATCTCCGATCTTCGTTTCAAGGAGACCAAGAACGGGATAAATTTTTTAAATAAAGAGATTCTCCGTTTTTGAAATTTTTGTCAAATAATAATAAATGATAAATAATTTAAATAATAAATCTCTGTGTCGTATTCACCCTCTCGTGTGACTCTTTGTCAAACAGAAAAAAAAATTTCTGTTTTTGTTCTATCTTTGTGGGTGGGTCTCTCTTTCCCACACCCATAGGAGGGATTACTCCTCACATCATTTCTTCGTCAATTAAATATATCCCGTTAAGAAAGTCCAGAAACAAATGGAAACCGGTTAATGGAACTAAGATTAGGGTGTAGACTGGACAAGATCCTGTGCGGAGTCGTACTCGAATGTAGAAAAGAAGTTCTACCTAAGGTGGTGACTCCGGACACCTTTCAAACCGTAGTCGACAATACCCTACCGTGAGGGAGGGAAAACTGGGGTGGGGGTGGGTGTTCCGCACAAATACACGTCCCTCCAGAGGGACTGGAGGCCTCACTAGTAGAATAGAGAAATGAGATAGGTCGTAGATTACCTTACGTTTAGTCTTTTTAGTAACATTTTTTTATTTTATAAACTCCGTTAACTTCTAAAAAAAAGATCATGATCAATAACCTACTACAATGTTTAGTAAATTTTAAAAAGTAACCTCTCTTTTAGAACATAAAACAAATTAAGACATAGACAACCCTACAAACTTTATAAGTACTAACTTTGTACAAACTAAGGAAATGTGACATTGGGAGGGGGTGTCACATGGGCCACCCACCTATTTCTTTGTTGTGTTCCCTACAACCAATTAACAACTTCGAAACGGACTACCCGTGAACCTTCATGGAACAAGAGGAGACAGTTGAAGACACATATAAAGTTACGCAGAGAAGGGACAGAGGGAAGGGGAGGGGGGTTTTTTACAAAGAAATTTTTCGACCGGGTTAATTGCTTGTATTAAGAGAAGGTCAGTTATTCCTCACTATTACTTTCCTTAGTTGACAACCACTTCTCTTTAAGAGCTCTGACTTAATTCCTTTGGTCCTCTCTCCGCCAAACGTGTCCCCTCAAGTATCGTCGTCACCAGGGGAAGAAGGGCGCGTTTCCGAGCTGTTAGTCCTTTGCGACAGCGGTAGAACACCGTGAAATTCTATTATGTCAATTATAAAATAAGACACCAAAGACAATCCGTCAGGTAACGATCTGAAATTATTGACACATACATTTTTATGTTCCTTGTTATGACGAAGTTTGTGTTAAGAGTAGACTGGTTCAGGAGAGTAGTTATTGTTTCTTGATGCAATAATCAAAGAATACAAGGACAGACCTTAAAGAAATATGTTTGCGTTTATATATTTACACCTAAGAGATGCAGGGGAAATTGAGTTTACCGGTTACCGATATAAGGAGAGTTCAACACGGGGACTAAAAGAGTAATAGATCGAACCTTAAGAAAGGATAATCATTCATCTCATCGATTCTGAAGAGTCGTCCACGTGAACTTGGTCACTGGACTCCTCCCATTAGTGTCCGGTTTCGACAATAATGTGACCGACGTAGAAGGGACTTTTATTCGGACTACGAGTAAACTCTCCTTCGTACCCAGAGAACTGTTCGACGAGTCCTCGACTTGGACCAGTCCTCTCAACACCCCACCGACTTAAGCACAAGGGAAGGACCTTACCCTGGTGACACGAAACATTCCTTCCCTGTAACTTCAGGATTGTGTCTATAAACAGGACAACCACTCCGTAAGAAACTTACAGTAGAAAGATAGACTCGGTGGGGTTCGTTTAAAGGTTAAGGATGAATGACAAGAAGTATTATACATAGTTCTAGACTGTACGACATATGAACTGAATAGGAGTGGTATGGTAGGAGAAGTGGTCTTACATTCAGTTGACTCTCGACTTAAAGAGACAAAATCAGATGAAACTAGTACTAACATAGGGGGTCGAAGATTTTGTCACGGACCGGTGTCATATAGAGATTTATTTACCTACCTCATTATAAGAGGGGACAACAATACCCTCTGGAGTTTCTGAAATGAAAGAACCCACCTACTAAGTCGCCTTTTTGTTTTGTTTAACAGAGGTGAAGGACGGTGAGAGGCTCGCGAAGAAGACCAACTTGAAGGTCAAAAGAAGGGGAAGTTTTTTTTTTTTTTTGGGAATCCAAAACAATTTTTAAGTCCAAAGAGGAAGAAGTACTTAAAACGAATAATTACTAATGATAATGTATGTAATAAAATAAAAATATACGGTTTTTTTTTCCCTTTACAGTATAACTCAATGAAGTTCTATAAGACAGAAGAGACTTAGAGGTAAGACAGTCCTTTCTGTACGTGGGAACGACCGAAGTCCCAAAGCTAATTGTTCTTTACTGTTTAGGTGGAAAGAAGTCTCATGACAAATGACCTAATTACAAAGAGAGTCTTCTCTTTGTGGTGGTCACAGATTCCTTAAGAGGTGTACCCAGTTGTTCTGAAGGTAAAATGGGGATGTCAATCTCCTTGGGTTGCAATCTCCCACCACGACATCTACTGTAGGGTACGAGTAGATCGTCATCTTGAACCACCTGAAAACTGACTCCTGTCAACACAAACAGAAACCGATCAACAACAAAAAAAAAAGAAAGAAGTGGTCGAGAGTAAAAGAGGTTCAAAGAATGGAAGACTTTAAAGTCAGTAGGAAAAAAGTGATGGGTATCAGAGGAGGGACCGGTATAATCTACCTCATAAGGTAGATCAGGTTGGTTACTTCCTTACTTAATAAAACTTAAACAGAGGTCGGATTTGAGGAAGAATGAAATTTAGACGTGAACATTTGTTTACTGGACTCTATGAAAAACTTTATGGTGGTTTTCCTGGACTCGTTATTAACGGTGATAGACAAGTAACCTTCCTGACTACGACTTCGACTTTGAGATTATGAAACCGGTAGAGTACACTTCTCAACTAAGTAACCTTTTCTGGGACTACGACCCTCCACAACCCCCGTCCTCCTCTTCCCCTGCTGTCTCCTACTCTACCGACCTACCGTAGTGGCTGAGATACATGTACTCAAACCCACTTGAGGCCCTCAACCACTACCTATCCCTCCGAACCGTACGAGCGTTTCTCAGCCTGTACTGACTCACTGACTTGACTTGACTTGACTTGACTAAGTCCTGATCTAGTCCCTTTCTATTTTTCACTTAGTGAGTGTAACAAAATAACTCAGGTCGAATTGAAAAGTACTTGTGTATAGTAATAGGAGTAAATTCTACACTTCGACTCCGAGTCCCCTTTATCGAAGAAGTTCAGTGTACCGATTGACCGTTTCGGTGATCACCTTTCGTCTGAAAATAAAAATGAGATTTTACGCACAAGAAAGTAGGTGGAGTACAAGAGAGGTGTAAGGAAGAAGTGTACACGAACGGTCAAGAGAATTATATATAAATGTCTAAACTCCTAAAGAAATGGTCAATTTATGTATAGGCTTGAGGTTCCTGAACGGTTTGGAACATCTAATAAGGACGTGTAAGAAAAGGAAAAGTGAATAAGGAAGTAGGTAAGCACCGTTTATCATGACATCTCCTTTACGACACAGTGTATATCCGGTGGAGACTGAAATCTCCGACTATCTTCCATGTATCAGACCGTAGACCCCGGGAAGGTACAAACTTATTGAAGACTAAACACGTGGAGATCAATGTGGTAGAACGTTAGAAAGACTGTGTCGATTTCTTTACACTAAGTTTTGAGTCGTGTCCCTCTCCTCTTTTCTTCATGATTTTCCCTGTCACTCTAAAGTCCCTGTTGTCTATTCAAGTGACAGAACTAACCCCAGTACCATACACATATATATACAGTTTTAAGTAATTTTACATGGGACATTTATATACGTCAAGTAGTATATGGTCAATATGAAATTATTTCGATAAAAATTTTATTTTCATTTTTAAGTAAAGAACCCAGTTTTATATTATCCTTTTTCGTTTTGACGTTATATAGAAAAATTTCAATCAATACTTTTCGGATGTTCATTCCTTGTTCTTGAGATTGAGTGGTCACCTTCACTTAGTCTCGGACCCTTCATGTGGGTCCTTTTAAACAGACTATAGATAAGGCACCGAATACTCTCAGAGTGGAATGCATATCAGTTCCTATAATGAATCGTCCGGTTCTTCTAATTTACTCATGGAGTCCCTTTCTCCTGTGGGAAAGAAAGTCAAACCCCATGAAATCGACGTTGCACCATCTCACTTTTTGTACACACAGTACAGATAATGGTGTTTCTTTTTTAAAATTAGAGGGTTACCCCATTTTATACTGAAATAACAACGAAATACTATGTTGGAAGTTAAGTAACTTTCAGAGTCTACCTCAGGACGTTCAGTGAGATGGGTCTGAAAGGGTTGGTAAAGGGGACGGTTTAGGACCCTAAGACTGTCAGAGATTTACTACGAAGAAAAGTACACCGGAAATGTGTCCCACAGAAGTAAAAGTTCAAGAGTCCCCGTGTTAAACCTTTATAGGTTAGGTTAGTGAGAAGTCGTTGGCTAAGAACCAAGGTGGGAGTTCGTCGTATGACTTACACCGGAGAATCTTTCACCAAACACACCAACAGTAGACTTTGATTCAATGGAGGTTTAAGGAAATAGAAAATTGAGTGCAAGAGTAGAGAAGTCACGATAGTCAAGTCAAGTCAAGTCAGCGAGTCAGAACAGGCTGAGAAACGCTGGGGTACTTAGTGTCGTGTGGTACGGAGGGACAGGTAGTGGTTGAGGACCTCAAGTGAGTCTGAGTGTAGGTAGTTCAGTCACTACGGTAGGTCGGTAGAGTAGGAGACAGCAGGGGAAGAGGAGGACGGGGGTTAGGGAGGGTCGTAGTCTCAGAAAAGGTTACTCAGTTGAGAAGAGTACTCCACCGGTTTCATGACCTCAAAGTCGAAGTGGTAGTAAGGAAGGTTTCTTTAGGGTCCCGACTAGAGGAAGTCTTACCCGACCAACCTAGAGGAACGTCAGGTTCCCTGAGAGTTCTCAGAAGAGGTTGTGGTGTCAAGTTTTCGTAGTTAAGAAACCGCGAGTCGGAAGAAGTGTCAGGTTGAGAGTGTAGGTATGTACTGGTGACCTTTTTGGTATCGGAACTGATCTGCCTGGAATCAGTCGTTTCATTACAGAGACGAAGTCACGATATGTAAAGAAGTCAAAACCAGTCATCTAAACAAGAACTCTTAGATTAAGTTTAAGACGGAACCAATCAGACGAACAAGACGACTGACATAGACAACTATTTGGATAAAATAACGAGTAACCTCATTATTGAAAATTTTACTCCCTGACCTCTCTGGTCTAAGGTCAAAGATGGTCGAAACAGACAGAAAATGAATAGAGAAGGAGGTAAAGGGACTTCCTTGAAGTAGTTTACTGTTATCGGCTTAGTTACCAGTTCCCTTTGATCCTTTTAGGCGTGTATAGTGACATTGTCAACACTCATCCCTTCATTCTCGTCGGAAGAGCATCCATTTAAGTTTGAAATCTACACCCATCCACTAGAAGGAAAGAGAAATGATTTTTACGGTGCAGCTGCTTCCACCCTAAGCTTGGGTGCGCACGTCTCGTGTTACCTAATCGTCAGGTAGCGGAATTGGTGAGCCGGTGGAGCAGAAGTGTAAAGTCCATGAACCGTTCCAAATAAAGTCTCAAGTATGAGCCCTTGAGTGATAAAGTCTCTCTTTCTGCCAATCCTCTACCGACCCTCTGCACCTCCACCGGGCAAAAGTGTGCTTACCTGTTTCTTGACCTAACCTTTTTGACGCTGCCCCCTTTTTTTTTTTTTGTTTTGGGTTCGAATCGCGAGTGTCCTCTGAACCATCTTTGTGCAAACGCACCTGGAAGTAAGCAAAAGAGGGCGACGCCCGTCCCCCGTGGAGTCGTAGTTCAGGCTCAAACGACAGTAACAGAGCGCAGGCCCCTCGGACCAGGTCGTGGGGGTCTCGCGTCGGCTTTTCTGGCGTCCCTCGTCTCCAAGGGTTTTGGTCAAGGGGACCTCAGCAACAGTCCCTTCGACCGCTTACACCTGAGGATTGCGCCCCAATTATTTTATTAAACCTTTTAATATGCTACTTGAGACTGATCCCGAGTTAAAGATAAGTTACAATAACGGGGAAAACGTCATGAAATCCCACTTAACACATCTTTTCTTAGGAATTAAGAACCCCAAGAGGAGAGCCTAGTAGGCGTAGTCTCCTTGGTAAATGAGACAAAAGGAAGGTTTATGGGCACACAAAGAACTTACCAAAAGATCTCCTTTACAAAGGGTTAAAAGTAAAAGAGAATGTTCCCCGCGTCACGATTTTTACAATTCACTGAGTAAAAAAATTTACTCAACTTTTTTACAAAGACCCTTTCTCACTTTTTTGGATAAAATCGACAAAACCCCTCAAAACTAACCAAACCAACAAAGTACCTTACTCATTGTATGTGTACTTACTTGTACTCATGTCTGATTAATATTACTTAGTATTTACGGACTCTTTTCTACCATTATGACTTCCACTCGGAACACCACTCTTTAAAAGATCTCCACTCTTTTTACTCCTACAGGGTCTGACTCCTTCCCCATACAAGTTTCCACTCCTTATAGTTCTTTTGACAACCTTTAGTGACACCGACCACACGACTTCGTGTACTCTCCGACCAGTCCTTTGTAGTTATTTAGACTCTTACATTCAACCAGTACTTCTAAAAAGAACACTTCTAATTCATTTAGTTAGTGTCCTACTTGTTGTCGTTTGTACCTTCTTTAGGACATCCTTCTCTAAGGACGAAGTAAAAGTGTGAGTATCACACTCACAATGGATTTCCACGTACCCCCTCCCCCCACGCCAGGCCGTCGAATGACGAGTTTTCGATCATTTGTCCGGTCCAACCACCTTTCCTTTCAAACAAAATAAGGTCTACGACCATTGACTCGCATCTCCACCGCCTGTACACAGGTGTCCGGCTGAGGGACGAGAAGGGGGTGGTGTTCGTCCCCTACTTTCGAAAATATCTGTCTCAGGAACCACCTCCTCGATGTACGTCTTTGTCGTGTCAGTAGAGATTGTCAATGGAACTTTAAGCAGTAGTCACCAGACTGGTCGTAGTAGGACCAACAAAATCCATGTCAATGAGAAGTCAAGGTCCCACGTGAACAAGGGTAAAGAAACGCCAGTCGAGAGTCTTAACACCGTCGAGTATAGGACCCATGTCAGACCGGTAGTGCATCAATTGAAGAGGTGGACCACAAATCCATAGATATTCTGTCGAGTGTCCTGTACCGAGTCTTATAATAGATATCGGAAACTCCTTTCCAGGAATTGATACGAATTACTGACGTAACAATAATAAATCAGAGGAAACAAAGTCGTAAACAGTGAAGAGACTAATTTGTAATAAGAAACTGATTCAAAAGTGTCCGTTTTCCGTTCGTCTTCTGTACCTCTCCCCACACACCCCGTTGGTAGTATACCAGGATGAGGTAAAGTACTCCTGTGATGGAATCCAACGAGATTGTAAAAGAAGTCACTTTTGGTAGGAATTGAACAGGGTCTCTTGGTTAGAGAGAAGAACGAACCTTTTCAGGAAATCTTTTTTTTATTTTAACCCCCCACCCCGACCCTCCTTCCCTGTTCTCCATCCCCTGTATGGATACCGACTGAGTATATCTAATACCGTCTTTGGTTGTGTCATAACATTTTGTTGATAGGAAGCTCATCTTTATTTATTTAAATTTTATAAAAAACTTTTCAGGAATATAAAATTACATCCGACGTAACAAGACGGACCTAGAAGTGGAGTTAAATTGGGTATAGGGAGGTGGAATAAAAAGTACGAGTCAGGTTAAGTGATAAAACATAGTTCTTTTTAAAATAAAGGGGAAAGAAGGTTGTTCTGTAGAAGGGAGTATCTCAGGAGAACGGGAAAAAGTAAACTTGGACCTATTTAAAAAAGTAGGTGGGAACCAAGAGTCGAACTTCGAATAAAAAAAAAATTCAATTTTACAAATTTAATTTCAATTGGTGTGCAAAGTTTTAGAGTTCATGAAGTCTTTATACACACACAATCTTTCACCAAGAGAAGGGGGAAACCACCTCCGTTTCTAAAAGTCAGTAAACCGAAAAACAAACACAACAAAAACAAAATGGTCGTACAAAGGTTTATAGTACGATACCGTCTCTACCGATCAATGGTAGTCATAAACAAGAAAGGAAGGTTCTTTACCTTTAAACCATCGCAAGTATCGGTAGGTACTTTTTTAATGTCACGTGGTGAAAGGGACTAAGCACCAGTACCCCGGTTAAAGATTTGGTCCCGTAATCTCTATTTCGCCTACATTTCGAAAGTTCAATACAAGTATTCTCCTTTATTTATGGTAAGTAAAGAGAGAAGACTGACATAGACGAACGACCTTTTCCGTCGTAATATCCTTACTTCCACAGTACTTTATACTTCTCTAACATTTGTCATTGGGTATCCTTCCTCCCTTGGTACTCTATCTTCTAATCTTGGTTATGGGATCTCGATTTTATAGTGAGACCCTAACTAATATGGAAGTCTGACAATGTACTCTCTAGTACTCCCGAAGGACGCATCGAGTCAACCTATTTCGTTACACCCTCTGGACCTAAGTTAAGGACCCACCCCTCCTAGGGGACCTCTTCCTTTACCGTTGGGTGAAGTCATAAGAACGAACCTCTTAGGGTATCTGTCTCCCCTGACTGTCAAGTACCCTAACGTTCTCAGCCTGTACTGAATTGCGATAAAAAGAAAAAAAAGACGAAGGAAATTACATGTCAAGTAACCCCAGAAACAGTGTCTCTAGTTTAACACAAAATTAATTATGTCTACGAAAATAAAGATGAATTTTTTAAAAAAAGTCAAATCATAAAAGATAATAAAGAATTTATTTTTTTCCTAAGTAAAGAGAAAGGAACGGAATTTATAGTGGTATATGTCTGTGGGAATGATGACTAAAAAGAAGACTTAAATGAATATAGTATTATGAATAACTTAATCATAGTGACAAGTATATAATACTAACCTTTTATGGTAAGTGACCAGAGAGTACTATAAAAACAAAGGACTTGTAATGTCAAAAAAGAGTTTAATGGTGTTTATTGATATTTTCGAAACTGTTTTTTTCTTTCACCCACAAAAGACATGATCGATATGTCAAATATCGATGTGTCAAAAGTAGGACTACAGAAGGACTCTTTCTAAAGTAACCTCTATTCTAAAAAAGTATAAAACCACAACCTCTTATAGAAAATATAAAGAGCATATGCACGAATTTACAAACCAACACATACCTTAAGATCCCTTATAAAAGAAAGTCCTAAAACTTTCTCAAGAGGTAAAAGAAGATCTAAAGTCATAACGAAAACTCTTAATGTTTCAGTAAGATTAATGACTCAAAGTAAACATTAATGAAAAAGAAAGAAAGTTCTACTAAAGAAACAGAAGTGACATGATTTTACAGACTTTCTATACGGAAACACACACAGATAAAAGTAAGTGACAAGACCCTCGAGATAATGTAGTAATTTAAACCTTTTTAGTAGATAAAGTCAAACTCTTTAATTGAAATGAAAAAACAGTCAAAAGAGTGAATACACAAGACATAAGAGAACGAAATGGAAAAAAAGGGATCTTAAAAAATATGAACCTAAAATTTGGAGGCTATACAAAGAAGATGAAAAGTTTTCATAATAAGAGAGGATCAATGTTAGACAAGTATAAAAATTATCTGATAAAAAATCCGTCAAGATACACATGTCTTTTTAATTATGTTTTCATGTCTCAGGTGTGTATGGAGGATAACAGGGGGTGTCGAAGAGGATACTAAATGTAACATATAATAAACCATGTAAACAATGTTGACTACTTGGTTAGTCAAGTCAAGTCAAGTCGGCGAGTCAACTCAGGCTGAGAAACGCTGGGGTATAATTGTAAGAAGTACAATTCCAAATGGGAAGCGAAATCTGTAAGAAACCCAAACTGTTTACATATTACTGTACATAGGTAGTAATGCGATAACGTGTCTTATCAATATAACGGGACACAAGGTGTAGAAGTAGGTATGGAGGAGATCTTGATGACTATAAAAATAACAAAGATATAGAAATGAAGAGGGTCTTTCAGTATATCAACCTTAGTGTGTCATACGTCGGAAAAGTTTAACCGAAGAAAGTGAATCATTATACAAAAAATTCAAAGGACGTACAGAAAAACACTGGACTATGGAATAAAGAAGAATAATCACTATAAAGTAACATACCTACATGGTACCAAACAAATAACGAATTAAATAACTTCCCGTAAAACCAACGAAAGTTCATAACTGTTAATACTTATTTCAACGAAATTTTTAAGTACACGTCTAAAAAAACACCTACATCTAAAAGTCGAGTAAACCTATTTATACTTCCTCACGGGAATATAATAATGAGGTGTAAGACCTTTTACAGGAAATGTAAAATAAAGTTGATAAGATAATTCGAAAAGTACAGATGAGGGTGTTAAAGTTGAAACTCTAAAGACATGGATTCTCGATGGAACAACTTGTCGTCGGAGAAAATTTTGTTCTTATCTACATTATTGTACGGAATCTAAAAAAAAGAGGAGAGACGTATTATAAAAGGAGATAAAAAAATCAAGTATAAGTAGAGACAGAAAGTATAATCTATAAGTGAAATCTAAAGATCACTAGAAACTAACGACCAGACGTCTATTTTAATCCGGGATTTTTACTGACTTTTATTCTAATACTCAGATCAAATAACTGACACCCGAAGTGAATATTTCTAGTGAAATGTTCACTATTAAATGATAGTCCGTTATAGAAATTGAGTAGGAAGAACCCTATCATTTTAGGGAACTTTTTCCTATTAAATTAGACGAATATACTACATTTTGACTGAAGAACTTAAGACTCTTTTAAGAATTTCCTGTCTCCAACCTCCTTTGGGAAGAGGTTTGTACATGGAAGTATGAATAACCCAAGGGTTTTAACTAGTTCCTTTCTGTTTTTTATTGTTCCTATCCATTTTTTTTTTTTTTCTCTCTCTATTATAAAGACTTATGGTTCTACTCGTCCCGTCCACTCAGAGAATTCAATAGTTCTTCGTTCCTTCTTTGACACCACTAAACACACACACAAGTGAGATTCAAAGCTGGTGTATTCTATCAATAGGACTCCTATATAGAATTAAATCGATCGTACTCGTTTCATTGACCTAATTATGGAAGGGAGAGGTAGAAGAAGTAGAAGGTTTAAAGTAATTAGTTAAGTGGACTTGCAAAAGTTGTCAAAGTTTAACTCTCCAAAAGGACCCCAGTTCCTCTTCCATACCGTTCAAAGGTCCAAACCCCATCTCTGCGGGAGCTTGAAGGTTCACAATCAGTAAAGAGAAGAACCAAAAAGAGAGGACCACCTGTATGACACCGGCCGTTATAAGGGGCCTTTAGATCTCCACCCGAGACCTATAAACACGACACCCTTAAGATGTGAAGGAGAATCCTGCGCTCCATTAACGTTTTAAATCAATGAACGCTATAATTTAGGGTATCTTCGTTTTTGACAAAACAACAAAAAAAAATTAAAAAAATTTTAAGGACCAGGGAGTAGCGTAGGGACCTTAGGTAGTCTCCGACTGTGCATCATAAGTGACTTATAAGTAAGCAAGTTACTTGTCCATTTATTTGAGACTGGTCCCTCACGTCGAGGTTCCACGTTCCGTCCTTTTCTTTCTCCGAATGTAGGATTGGCAACTAATGTCACCCTCACCGCCGCCGTCGTTGATCCTCACGCAAAATGAAATCAGTCACTCCATGGACATTGACGACGGTCACCCTCTTACTAGTGAGTTCAGCCTCTCTCGTCACCTTTGCGTTTAGGTGTAGAGATGGTCTCCTTCACTCCATGACGACGACGACGACGACGACGTTTCAGCGAAGTCAGCACAGGCTGAGACACACTGGAGTCCTTGCCGTCGGGTGGTTCCGAGGGGGTAGGGACCCTAAGAGGACCGTTCTTGTGACCTCACCGAACGGTAAAGGAAGAGGTTACGTACTGTCACTTTTCACTTTCACTTCAGCGAGTCAGCACAGGCTGACAACCGCTGGGGTACCTGACGTCGGGTGGTCCGAGGAAAAAGGTACCCTAAAAGGTCCGTTCTCATGACCTCACCTCACGGTAACGGAAGAGGCTCAGTCCATGACCAACTGCCATTAAGTGTGAGGGGGCGAGGCGGGGTGGGTCAGTTCATGCGTGTGCATCCATGCATCCGTGTATGTGTGCATCCGTGTTTGATCCACGGGTTCCGGAAGCAAGAACTGAAAACCCTTCTCTAGGTGACCTCTTGTCCTTGACCCACCCACGCCCCCTCCCCCCGACCCCCCCGCCCGCCGCCCCTCCTCCCCTCCCCCGCAGAAGTTTGATCTTAGTTGTGAGGTCTATGGAGGGTTAGTACCCCTAGACCTTAATTCATGGGTCGACGAGCCTTCTGTTAGGGTAACAGTTACGTTACTTTAGGGTAGTAAAACCGTTCTTATAATCTCTTTTATGAAAAGGAGTAATAAATAACCTTAACAAGCTTTTCCTTTGCCCGAGCAGGCCCTAAACTTGGGCCCTGGAGAGCGTGGGCTTCGCTCTTAGTATGGGGATCTGGTTGCTCGGTGAATATACCAGGTATAAGGGTACAAATTATATTCTTGGTCTTAGTTAAAAAAACGGGGGTGTGTCTTAGTTCATACTCGGGGGATATAAATTTATTGTTGATTATATGTAAACCCCCCCAGAATACTACTGGAAAATTAAATCCGGGTTCAATGATTTCAAAAGTAGGAAGGAGGACAGTCAATATGTCATTGGTGATGTTTCACTCAAGGTGGACATATGATTAGATACTAAATCGACTGTTCTAATGTAGTATTTCCAGTGTAATCCTTTCATGAGACAAAAACTTGGTATAAAAAAATTAACTTTATATTGACTGGGTGTTATAACAATCAAAGTCTAAAATAAGTATTAAACAGATTCATATATAAGGTTTAAAGTTATACATGAAGCACTACACTGTTTGTTAAACTCATTGTAAGTATAATCAAAAGATATGAAATGAAAGTATCTCCTTTAACTGTAAAAGAAACTGTTCAGGGGACTTTTGAACGAATCAGTATTTATTCGTAAAAACAGTTCTATAATAAAATTATGCACCAGGGGATTTTGTCATAACATGGGGTTCATGTCCAGTAACAAAAACGTAGACAAAATACTGAAACTTTAGAGATATAAGACGGTCTTGATTCTTGTTTTAGGAAGTTTCTAGATTGTGAAATCTTTTTCTAAGGGTTTCTAGAGAAACCACGTTCGTCGACAGAAGTTTAAGAAATATCTAACCGTAGGGACGAAAGACTCAAAGAGTATTCTGAAGCGACCTTTTTTCCGTTACGACCGTCTACTTACGAATCAAACCGACGGAGAACATACATAGAAATCGAAATCTTCTTTCAAAACCGTAAAGTCATTCCTAAGTCTCTTTCCTTAAACTTCACGGTCGAGGAAACTTTCGACCAAGTAGTTGAGTTAATTGATAAATTATTTCAAAGAATGGTTACAAAAAGATGAAATGGGTATTGTGGTACATACGCCTTTGAAAACTAGTCGTTTCTACCTTATATATAAACTTTCCGTTTTTTTAACCTTAAAATATGTTTCACGTGTAATTTCCGACCACAAAAGACACATTAGTCTCTCACGGACTTAATTAGGAGTTTTCCTGTACTTTATTGAGTGTACCGTCAATGTCTAAGAAAATATAAAATTAAGATTCTATGAAATGTCAAAGACATCAAGCCAGTTCTAATGTAGTTGTAAAATTTGACTCCTATATCTTAAGCTCAGGATCAGACGTATCATCCGCGTATCTAATGTTGAGACTTAAAAAAAAGGTGGTGACTTCCAAGGTACTTAAGGCACCCTGTCCGTCACTGATGTTGTCCTACTTTAATGTTCCTTCACCAAATGAAAGGTGGGAGTGAGAGTGAGGCATAAAGAACTAAAAATAAAACTAATAGGAAACTCTTTACGTGGGTTAAAAGAGAAGAGGGGTAGGATGACACAATCCATTGTCGAAGTTTTAACCCACTATCTTTCACTCTCCATTTTTTTCTTTTTAAGTTTGGAGGGTCTACGTATAAAATTCCGAAAAAGTCTTGAATTTATGAAGTTTTATTACCTAACTCAGTAGGACAATTGCTTGGATTGTAGTGTTTTGACACAGGAAATAGAAATAATGTTCAGAATCGGAGATTAAATAAGACCTGTCTTAAAAAAGACCCGTTTTATTTTCACTGATTTATTAGAATGAAATCAATAATCTCCTTAGGTATATTTTTTGTCAAAAGGGTCAAAAGGTCACACGATCGTCAATCGATCCATCTGTAAGGACGACTAGTTGTGCTTCTCCGACTCTGATCGTATCGGTTTACAATCTTTATAAAATTATAAACTATTATACAACAATAAATTAGTTCTTGTTTGGATTTAGCCTCCTTTTTTACCTTAGACAGGTTATTTTCTTTTTCTTTGTCTAGTACTCTTACTCTTGTGAAACTCATCGAGACTAAAGACCCCACCTCACAAAACCTTTAGACCTCGGGACTTTAATCTCCGGTATAAATATGACGAATATGTCTACTTTTCGGTACATGGGTGACGAGGTCGGGTACTCTTGGACCTTCTACAGGACGTCTCTGTACTATCATTCCTTTTCGGTGAATTAATAAACGGATCTGTCATCGTATGTCGTTATGAGTTGTATACAAAATAAAGGTCTAAACAAGTATGATAACTGACAACACTACATCACCTCGTTCAATCTCGAATAGTCCTTTAATTCCTAGGTCTTCTCCTCCTCTATCCCTTCTTGAACGGTACGTCAGTCACCAAACTCGAAAGAGGTATTTCATCAGGATCCTGATGACCACTACTGAACTTGGTGCGACTCCTCTGTCTACCATGTCTAACTTTCTGGTGCTCGGTGAGGGTGGTCTATGTGGTGTCGAAATGTTGGCGGTGGTGTACCTCTCAATGACTTTACTTTTCGACTATAATATAGGCTCTAAGGAAACCATGTTTTACAGTAACACAATCGTTTTCCGTCCACTTATTCTTATTCCAGATGTCCAAAAAAAGAGAGAAGAACACTGTCTGGTATATGTACCGGTGTTTGTTTTTCTTCAAGGGAGGTTACGGTCTATATCATTATCCTTTTGATAAGGGACCTACTCTAGTGAGGTTTAGTAGAAGATTAAAGTACCTGTCAGGGTCCTTTTTGGAAAACCTTTTTTGTTTGTATATTCCTACTACATAGAGTACAGACACCGAAGAAAGACCCAATGATTTTTCCTTTTCTTGTCGACCTTGTCACTTCTCATTTTCATGTACCAAGACAAATACGTAAGAAAAGTTAAGCACGGGAAAGACAAACGGTGAAATAAAAAGACGAGAGAGTCAACTAAATATCTTCCACCACTGAGGTTATAGATGTACAGGTCGCGTAATAAAGAGAGGGTGTAATGTGTTATATGGACTAAGATACTGGTAATAGAAGACTTACAAAGTGTGTTGGTGTATGTGCACTAAATTTGATGGGTCAGATACTACAAGAAAGTATCGACGGACTTGTCTAATTCTGTGTTCGAATCTGAAGGGAACGCATTATTCGAGAGTGACTTGAGTAACTTGACACTACGGCAACGAAGAACAAAAAGTGGGAGGTGAATTCACACTCCGGACCTATATATTTGACGTACCCATTGAATGAGTCAAGTCAAGTCAAGTCAACGAGTCAGTACAGGTTGAGAAACACTGGGGTACTTGGTATCACGTGGTCCGGAGGGACAGGTAGTGGTTGAGGACCTCAGGTGGGTTTGGGTACAGGTAACTCGGTCACTACGGTAGGTTGGTAGAGTTGGAGACAGTAGGGGAAGAGGAGTACGAGAGTTAGAAAGGGTCGTAGTCCCAGAAAAGGTTACTCAGTCGAGAAGCGTAGTCCACCGGTTTCATGACCTCAAAGTCGAAGTTGTAGTCAGAAAGGTTACTTGTGGGTCCTGGTTAGAGGGGATCCTACCTGACCAACCTAGGGGAACGTCAGGTTCCCTGAGAGTTCTCACAAGAGGTTGTGGTGTCAAATTTTCGTAGTTAAGAAGCCGTGAGTCGAAAGAAATATCGGGTTGAGAGTGTAGGTATGTACTGGTCACCTTTTTGGTATCGGAACTGATCTGTCTGGAAACAACGGTTTCATTATAAAGACGAAAAATTATACGACAGATCCAACCAGTATTGAAAGGAAGGTTCCTCATTCGTAGAAAATCAAAGTACCGACGTCAGTGGTAGACGTCACTAAAACCTCGGGTCTTTTTATTTCAGTCGGTGACAAAGGTGACAAAGTGACAAAGGTGACAGGGGTAGATAAACGGTACTTCACTACCCTGACCTACGGTACTAGAATCAAAAGACTTACAACTCGAAATTCGGTGGAAAAAGTGAGTGGAGAAAGTGAAAGTAGTTCTCCGAGAAATCAAGAAGTGAAAGACGGTATTCTCACCACAGTAGACGTATAGACTCCAATAACCATAAAGTGAGTGACGGATAATAAATTTAGTGGTCCGAAACACGGACATTTTATTATAATTTATTTGTCAAATATTCATTTATTAGTATACTTCGTACCTTAATAGTAACACTTTCACGCACAATTACTACGTCTTCTTCTATCCCCTGTTAATCCTCCCTGTGAACTCCTCTAAGAAGAAGAGATACTTAAATTTTTCGACTACTGGACTCTTGAGTTCAGTTGGGTACAACTTACTATAGAAATAATCCCTGAAGTCATAGAGGAGTTTATTTACCCAGATAAACTTAAAGTTCTAAGGGTAATTACAATAGTCGAGGTTATTCTTTGTACACAGTAGACAGTTCTCTGTGGTATTTGAGACTTTTTAAATGTAAAGGAGAAAGAGACAAAGACTAATTCATCAATGAACTGTCCGTGGGGTGAGACTCTGTAGGTATCGTCAAAAGTCTTACTCCTAAAAAAGAAACGATAAATGTTCTACCTGACCCGTCCACTATGAAAATACAGATGAGACCAACGACCCTCTCTACTCTTCAATGTATATAAAGAATTTTCTTGTTTGATTTTGGAAACGTTCCGAAAATGTCGACCGTAAATTCCTAGTTGATTTCCGTTAGACCCTTGTACTAAATGAGGAGGACTTCAAAAAACCGGGTCGGAACGACATACTCTTGATCGTATTGGGGTTTCAAGTCACTCTATAGACAGGTCCGTCGGATCACTACAAATTCAGAAGTGATCACTCTAATAAAAAGTTCAGACATTAATTCCTTGTACCCAAGTTGTAGTTCTTCTCTCAACGGTTACGTCCTCTATGTTCTCTGGACCCAAGTTAATGACCCAGTCTTTCTAGGGGACCGTTGAGTGAGGTCATAAGAACGGACCTCTCACGGTACCTGTCTCCTCGGACCGACCGATATCAGGTAACCCAACGTGTCCCGACCTGTGTTAACTTCGTTGACTCGTGCATACGTGGACATATAGATATAGATATATACAGTGATCATTCGTAAAAAGACCAAACTCTGAAAGTTTTACCCAATTTTAGTCTATGACGGGACTTTTTAGATCGCCCAGTTGAGGAAGTACCTGGTCTTTTTTCGTCTACAAAGACCTACCGTCGACCCTTTACTAGTCGACAAGAAAGGGACTCAGACCGTGGAAGGAGAGGTCATTCACTGTTTTCTCGAGTCTGAGGAGAGAATGTCGGACAAGTAGTGGTCGGAATGGGGTTTATCGGAGGGAAGGTTTCTGTTTCCGTCAGAGGAGGTATCAACAATCCATATGAGTGGAACCATCGAGACACGTCGTAATCCACCACAAAACCGTCTTATCGTGGTCGGTCCGGGACAAATATAAAAGGGTTCGGGGTCATAAGTCTCGGATTGAGAGTGACAACAGTTCTACAGTTGTAGGATTCGAAACTGAAGTTGTACCCTTTTCCCGAGGAACTTCTTCCTTTACTGTTGGGTAAGGGCAAGAGAACGGACCTTTTAAGGTACCTACTCCCTCGGACCATCCGATGTCAGGTACCTCAGCGGTTCTCAACCTGTACCGATTCGTTGTGTGTGTGTGTGTGTGTGTGTGTGTGTGTGTGTGTGTGTGTGTGTGTGTGTGTTTCCCGAAGAATCGGGATCTCTTGTAGAGAGAGGAGAGGGATTACGTAGTATTCAACGACTCGGACCTTTGTAAGGTTTCAGTTAATATCATTTACCAATTATTACTCATCCTCCGTGACACTCCTACTCGTCCACGGTGTCGTGTCGAGAGGTTCTCTAAGTCCAAAGGATAAAACTAATGACCTCTTCCTTTACCGTTGGGTGAGGTCGTAAGAACGAATCTCTTCAGGTACCTGTCTCCTCGGACCGACCGATACCAGGTATCCCACCGTGTTTCAGTCTATGTTGGCTTCTCAGAATCGTGAGTACGTCTGAGGACGGTGTGGAAGGTAAGTGTGGTTTGCAGTCTTTGTTAAACCTTCTTTGTAGACTCTTGGATTTCACCGGTAGAATTATTATCAAATTTTGATGGTATAAGTAACTACTTTTTAGTAAGTCACAACCTTCTTCCTATGACCTATGGGTACTATCTGTCACAGACGACGACGACGACGATTCAGCGAAGTCAACACAGGCTGAGACACGTTGGGGTATCTGGCGTCCGAGGAGGTAGGGACCCTAAGAGGTCCGTTCTTATGACCTCACCCAACGGTAAAGGAAGAGGTTCTGTAACAGATCTTCTATTGTTTTCTCCAGTGACCACGACAAAATTTTCTAGGTATTTAAGGCAAAGGGTAATTACGTCAACAAAAAAGAGAAAAAGTATTTATCGATTTCTGAGATTTACAATTTCAAGAGTTAGTTCGAATTACTTCAAACATCTACCATTAGTGACCCACACGGCCCTACCCCCTCCATGGCGTCCGAACCCCCTCACCCCCACCCCCCCTCCCCTATACTTCTTCAACGATGGTTCAAAGTCAAAGGACTACTAAAAAAATTAAAGGGTTTCTCTCCTTAACCCTTTTCGTTTGGTCCTCTGGATATCCAGTCCAGTCCGTCATCTCCCCCAATAAACTTCTAGACTCTACTCAACTCAAACGTCTATAAAATTTTATAATACAGATTAAAAGTTACACAAAATTTTAACGGTGTTATTTTACGAAAATGGAAATGAAAAAAAAGGTTTTTTCTTCTCATATCTTTTTTATAAAAATGATTTATTACAATTTCTATTATTAAACTTTTCTCTTCTATTACATTATCCTTTTTTGATAAACTTTAAACTTCTCCCTTTTTTGGAGGTTAGCAAGTGGATTAACTTATCTGAACTTTGTAAATACGTCTGTATGGGATATGAAGAACCCACGGTTTTAGTGACGTCTACCACTGACACCGGTACTTTAATTTTCTACGAACGAAGAATTTTCTCTTCGATACTGGTTGGATCTGTCGTATAATTTTTCGTCTCTGTAATGGAATGGTCGTTTTCAGACAGATAAGTTTCGATACCAAAAAGGTCATCAGTACATACCTACACTCTCAACCTGATATTTCTTTCGACTCGCGACTTCTTGACTACGAAAACTTGATACCACAACCTCTTCTGGAAACTCTCAGGGAACCTGTCGTTCCTCTAGTTTGGTCAGTTAGGATTTCTTTTAGTTAAGACTTATCAGTAACCTTCCTGACTACGACTTCAACTACGAGGTTATTAAACCGGTGGATTACGTTTCTTGACTGAGTAACCTTTTCTGGGACTACGACCCGTTCTAACTTCCGTCTTCCTCTTCCTCTGCTGTCTCGTACTCTACCAATCTACCGTAGTGGTTGAGCTACTTATGCTCAAACTCGTTCGAGGCCCTCAACCACTACCTGTTCTTTCGGACCGTACGACGTCAGGTACCCCAACGTTTCTCAGTCTGTGTTGACTCACTGACTTGACTTCACTTGACTTGGGACATGAGATTGCAACATATTTATATGATTTTAGTAACACTTTGATCTGACAGGAAACATTCCTTCTTGGACCGAATGAGTTCATACTTACCGTCGTAACCTTCTTTTATTATTTGTTGTTTAAACCTTTGTTTTAACCAATGACCAATTTTTCTATGTATCTCAAGTTTCACAATCAGTGAGTTAACACAGGCTGAGAAACTCTGGGGTGTCGGGCGTACTGAGGAGGTAGGTACCTTAAAGGTTCCGTTCTTATGACCTCACCCAACAGTAAGGGAAGAGGTCCCCTAGAAGGTCGGGGTCCTAGTTTGGGTCTAAGAAATGACAGACTCGGATATATCTCAAGTTTTGGGAATCGGTTAATTAAGAAGATTAATACTTGACCAACTTTTGTTTTCGAGGAAGTTCCTCAGACGATTTACAGTTCTCTTGTTATACAACCTAACCAATTTCGACTCCTTATTAGAAGTTTTGGACAAGATCCGTCAGTCGCGGAATTTACATCCTTGAAAGTGTCAAAATCTCCCCTCCCTTTATACTGTCTCAATTATCTTTTACCTTTCCCTCCATCGGAATTAGTCCGGTTTGAGTCTTATGACTTGTTTATGAAATTCTCTCGCGTCTTATGACTTGTTTATGAAATTCTCTCGCACTGGGTTGACCTTTACGTTCCTTCGAAAGATTTTGTGTGGGCTAACGAGGATAGTTTTCATGTGGGGGCTGCTTCTACCCTAAGCTTGGGTGCGCACGTTTCGTGTTACCTAATCGTCAGGTAGCGGAATTGGTGAGCCGGTGGAGCAGTAGCATCAAGAATAAAGAACCACACGAAATAAAGTCTCAAATGTGACCCCTTGGCAGATGGGATCTGTCTTACTACAAATCCTTCCTCTACCAAACCTCTGCAGACCCTCTGCATCGAAGGTACGCTTACCTGTTTCGTGGCCTAACGTTTTCGACGCTGCTCCCCCTTTTTTTTGTCCGAATCGAAAGTGTCCTCAGAATCATTTTCACCACCCCTGCACCATCTTTGTGTCAACGGACCCGAAAGTGAGGGAAAGACCCCGACAGAGCAGGGGCCGTCCCTGACTTGGACCTGACTTGGTGTCAAACGACAGTCCCCTCGGACCAGGGCCCAAGCTCGCTCGACGGCGTTCAGGTGGCCCCGTTTCTACGGGTCTCGGCCCAGGTGACCTCAGCTGGAATCGCTTCGACCGCTTAAACCTGAGGATTAAACACCAATTATTTTGTCAGACCTATTAATCTGCTACCTAGACTCATCCCGAGTTAAAGACAAGTCACAATGACTGCGAAAAAGTTTTCAAGTCCCACTTTAACGTATCTCTTCTTAGTAATCGAAGCGCCACGAGAAGAGGGGCCAGTAGGAGTAGTCTCCTTGGTGCTTAAGACTAGGAGGAGTGAGCGATGGACTCACGAAAGATTCCTCTCAAACAGGTTGAAAGTGATCTAAAAGGTCCGCAAGACCATGACTTTTGTCGTTCTTTGTGGTGATCGCTCTTTATTAAGTTTCTTTCTTTTCGCCCCGCCCCCCATCCCCTCCACCCATCACAAGTCGAGGTAGGTGAAGGAACAAAGTATTCTTATTTGTGTTGTCTGTCTACTTGCTTATTCTTATCCTTCATTAAGACTGATGAGTCTAGATAGCATTCACGGACGCTTTTCTTCCATTATAATTTCCGCTCAGAACTGGTCGTTCAAAAGATCACCCGGGCTTCTTACGCCAACAGAGTCCGACTCTGCTTTCCCGGACTCGTTTCCGTTCCTCCGCACGTTTCATTAGTATACTGAGTAGGACAACAGTTAAGACTATCGTTTCCTGTTTCCTCAATATCAGAAAAGTGTTCCTTCCTGTCATATTAATTGTTGTTGTTTTTTTACAGTTTTTATGTATCAGGAAAGAGTCCTTCATCACCACTTAGTACTTAGTAACCCTTTTATTATGTGATTAAGTGCATAGACTTTAATAATTTCTCCTTAAACTTTGAGTTTTGTGACTTTTGTATATGTATTTGTCTAAATAATCTATCTCGTCTTCTCTCTTAATCCTTTGACTTTCATTCTAAACTCCCTTGATACATTTTATGATAGGTGACTATGTTTATCAACCTTTAATCCCTTCTCCCTATTCTTTTTAATTCCAATCCTCTCTTCAAGATGGCATATAGATTAATTTCAGGGTTTTCTTTAATAATTCTCTTATCCTTTCTCAATTTACAAAGTTCATACGGACTATGTACGAAATTGTTAATAGTTGTACAACAGTTTAACCAAAAGGTATAATAACGTTACAATTAGAGTCCGTCACATAATAAAACATATAGGAAAGTAAACAAGTTATTCTTATGAATGATCTTATAAATGATCACAAGTAAAGTTTTGAAGATCTCATATTAAACAACTTATTTAGTAAAAGTTAGTCGGTTAAGACGGTGACAAAAATCCTTGTTGTCACTCCTCTCCTGTTGTCAAAAACAAACAAATATTACCATAATGGATACAAAGATAAATAAACGAGAACAGTAATTTTGAGATGTTTCATCCTTACTAAGATCTAAATCGACAAATTTTACTCTACCAACCACGAATTTTGTTCTTCGTTTTAATAAGAATCACTTAAACATGCTTTCACGTTCAGAACTCATCGTATTCGAACGCTCAAGTTCTGATGATGGAAGGATTATCAGACGAGAAGAGGTCGTAAATTTGTAGTTCTAAGTCAGATGTTAACGAGGAGTAGCGAAAGTGAAGAAGGGAGAAATCCATAGGTAAAGATCCGAAGAGTACCACTAAATCGAGAGTCTATGGAGCTTGACTCAATAGAGTGAGAGACCGGTACGGGGGACCTACAATCTCCAGAAGACGAATTCATTGGTCGTACGAACAAGGTCGGGAGACAGATGGGTCTGTAGTTCCTGACATTTGGGTCTGGGTCTAGGACTCGTATGATATTTCGGACGAATTTTCAGAAATTGTTGATAGTTGGTGGATGGGGGACCACTGTCTGAAGACGGGAGAGAGTGGTCGGAGGAGACGGGAGACGGTCAGTGTGAAACCGACGTAAGAGATAAACCATCGTTACATAAACTCCTTTTAGGTTCATAGAAGAAACCCCTTTTATACACTCTCATCAAGAATAAAAAAGTGTTCGGTGTACACCTTTTCGGACCTGACACTCCGACACGAACTCGTAACGAAAAGAAAGATAGACGTCTTCAAAGATTTGACAAGATAAGTCACTACCGGACCGAGAGTAATGTTTTCTCTTGGTGTCTCGTTAGCCTCTCTGGATTTATTACTTGGGTCAACAGGACGTGTCCCGGAGAAGAAGGAGACGCCTCTCCAGGTCCTTTAATTTCATGGTGTTTCGATCTGGAAAAGATCTCATTGAAGGTCCAGATCGACAAAAAGTGAAAGGAAACGAACCACCAAGTCCTACGGACAGGTTCCGACGAATACTTGACAGAGTTAAGGTAAGGTATGTTACACCGAAACTACTCGTATATCAGTGGTTACCTAGGACTTCCCAGACTTTTTTTAAACCTATATCTCTACTTTAACTGTTGACGATAGTAACCGACTTCTGTCTTAACCGAGTTTACCGTCTTGTGATCGAAACGGTCTCTCTCCCCATCACCCTAGTTACGGACGGAAGAGGTCAAAACCCATTTGGTGAATACTCCGTCTAAGTTTCGGTCCTTATTGACCCATAGAATTCCCTCCATCAATTTTACAAGTAAAAAAAGAAAAGACAATCTAACGAATGGTAAGATGTCGTGGGTTCTGTCCCCGTGTCACCACCCCCTTGTTTAGGTCTCGTTCACTATTGTAAATGACTCCTTTTGTTCTTCCGTCACCCTTTTTTAAGGAACACCTTAAATAAAATAAGAGACATAAGTATTTTGGAAAATTCCTAATCTTGACTTTGGATTCACCTCAGAACTATCTTAGTATATTTGAAATTCGACTATTAAGGAAAAGTAATAAAAGACTGATGTAATACGAGACTGATGTAAAAAGAAAAATAAGTTTTTTTACGTAAACTTTTATATACAATCATCTAAATGACAAAAGATACACGATACCAGACTTATAAACACAGGGAAATTTTAAGTATACAACTTTTACGTTACTAGTCCCGCTACCATAATCCTCCGTCCCCGAAACCCTCTACTAATCGATTACTCCCGTTACAGAAGTAATTTTTTTTTGTTGTTGGGTCTTATGTTGACTAAGTAAAACGATTAAGTGGAGACCCTTCAATAAAAGTCAAGTTGAGTCAAGTCAACGAGACAGCACAGGCTGAGAAACACTGGGGTACCTGACGTCGTGCGGTCCGAAGGGATAGGTAGTGGTTGAGGGCCTCGAAAGAGTTTGAGTACAGGTCACTCATCCACTACGGTAGGTTAGTAGAGTAGGAGACAGTAGGGGAAGAAGAGGGTGGCAGTCAGAAAGGGTCGTAGTCCCAGAAAAGGTTACTCAGTCAAGAAGCTTAATCCACCGGTTTCAAATAACCTCAAAGTCGAAGTCGTAGTCAGGAAGGTTACTTATAAGTCCTGACTAAAGGAAATCCTACTTGACCGAACTAGAGGAACGACAGGTTCCCGAGAGTTCTCGGAAGAGGTTGTGGTGTCATGTTTTCGTAGTTAAGAAGTCGTGAGTCGAAAGAAATATCAGGTTGAGAGTGTAGGCATGTACTGATGACCTTTTTGATGTCGAAACTGATCTGCCTAGAAACAACCGTTTCATTACAGAGACGAAAATTTATTCGACAGATCCAACAAGTATTGAAAAGAAGGTTCCTCGTTCATAGAAAATTAAAGTACCGACATCAGTGGTAGACGTGATTAAAACCTCGGGTTCTTTTATATCAGACAGTGACAAAGGTAACAAAGGGGTAGATAAACGGTACTTCACCACCCTTACCTACGGTACTAGTATCAAAAGACTCACAACTCGAAATTCAGTTGAAAAAGTGAGGGGAAAAAGTGAAAGTAGTTCTTCAAGAAATCAAGAAGAAACAAAAGAGGGTATTCCCACCACAGTAAACATATGGACTCCAATACCTATAAAGAGGGTCGTTAGAACTAAGGTCGAACACGAAGTAGGTAGGGCCGTAAAGTGTACTACATGAGACGTATATTCAATTTATTCGTCCGACTGTTATATGTCGGAACTGCATGAGGAAAGGGTTAAACCTTGGTCGGACAACAAGGTACAGGTCAAGATTGACAACGAAGGACTGGACGTATGTCTAAAGAGTTCTCCGTCCACTCCACCAGACCATAAGGATAGAGAAATTCTTAAAAGGTGTCAAACAACACTAGGTGTGTCCGAAACCACATCAGTTATTCCGTCTTCATCTACGAAAAGACCTTGAGACACCACATCAGTTATTTCGTCTTCATCTACGAAAAGACCTTGAGAAAACGACTGGGTTGCCTACAACTGTTAAACTAGAGACCAAGGAGACGGAAAAGATTTAGGGCGAACTTATAGACCTTCAAGAGCCAAGAGCAGGACAACTTCGGACCGAACCGTTAAAAACTCGTAGTGAAACGATTGTACACTCTACTCACGTTGACACCCCATTAAACTCGTAAGAAACCGTAACGGAAAAAACCCCCTAACCTTACTTTTGACTAGAAAAGGTCAAGACACCGGTGACGACTCTAAAGGTTTAAACTACGGTATAACTTACGTCGTGAAAGTGTCGTAGTAGAAAATCCTAAACTTTATCGAGTTGACCTTAAAGTACTGCAGATGATCGAAATACGTCATCACTACGAAGGATTACGAGTGAACTGAAGCGTAAGGTCCGACAGACCGAGATCCAATCACTAGTGTTTAATCGCTAAAAGTTCATGGGCGGTCTCCTATGGACTTCTTGCTCCCAATGTTCTGGTTTCTACCCCCACCTACAAGAAATAATCTTTAGTCGAATGTTATGTTCCCCCGAAAGGAACACCGTTAGGCGGACGTTACGCCCTCTGGACCCAACCTAGGGACCCAACCTTTCTGGGGGACCTCTTCCCTTTCTGAGGGACCGGATCTCTTAAGGTACCTGATGTCAGGAACCATGGCGTTTCTCTACCTTTGCTGACTCACTGAAAGTGAAATATTCTGTTCCACCCCCTATTTCTTAATGTCTTCGATCGGGTGACGTCGTGTTGTTTCAGAAACGAACCAAGATTGTCATGATTCCTTGTCCATTCTTATTTGACATACCCTGTTTAAGTTTGTGTAGTTTCTACCACATCATCCTTTCCTCTCGTCTTTCCGCAGAGTCTCTACAACAGTTTTGCTACGAGGTCCACTCCTAGCTTGAGTGTTGGAGCCGTAGTGAGCGTGTGTATGACGGTATATTCATGGCGCGCGATTGGCTAACGCGGTGACCTCGAGAACACAGAACGAAGGCCAGTGAGTAATGTGCCGGATACGTTAGGTCAGGGACGTAGAGGCGGTGGTGGCAGAGACTCAGGACGTTGACGTGGGACTCGTGTTTCTGACTTCAAGTCGACGTCTGGGGTGGGTCGGTGGTTAGGACTTCCCGTCTCCCACGAGACGATCGCCTTTGCTCCCACCTATGAAACTTGTGTTGACGCTTTTCACGTCTGTGAGCCCTCTGAGACTGACAGAGCTCGTAAGGCTCCTTCTGTAAACCCCCCGACTGACCCGACCGCTTGAAGACGACGACGCACCTAGGGCCTCAGGAAGGAAAACGGAGAGAGGCCCTACGAAAAGGAACCCCGCAGTCTTCTTCCAAAGGACAGACTCGGACCCCTCCCCCACTTCCACCCTCTTGGTGTTTCGGCAAACGTCCAATAGAGTTGCACACGCTCGTAGGTCTTAAGGACACCGAAGGTCCCGTGTAAATGAATCAAGAGAAGTCAATCCACCGTTAGAAGAAAGTGCTAAACCTTCTGTCAAATAGGGGTTCCATATGTGTGCAGAACAACTTTCAGAAACTGAGAAAATTTTACGTTATAAACCTATTGAATTCTTATGTCATAAACTGAGATTTTGCATAAACATGGTAGTCGGTCGACACTGGGTCAACTGAAAATTTACAATACTTAGGTTCATATATCAAAGTTCGTTACTATTGAGTAAGATCGGACACGCGACGATCTAAAATTTAAAACCGTTCTTATGTTTGGTGAACCATACATTTAAAAATATGACAGGACGTAACCTCTTCCTTTACCGTTGGGTAAGGTCACAAGAACGGACCTCTTAGGGTCCCTGTCCCCTCAGACCACCCGACGGCAGATACCCCAGAGTGTCTCAGCCTGTGCTGACTTCGTTGAATCGTTCTAAGAAATTTTGACAGAATAAAATGAAAAAATTCAATCAAAAGAATTATTCGATTATCCCTAGAGTTACCTCGTTATGAATTATAGTTTAAAATCATACTACAAATTTCTTCCTTGTTTCCTAAGTTAAAGGTTATCATTGACACTACTACTAAACTTCATCTCAAACATATCCTGAAGAAAAAAATTTTCATGAAAATGTAAATGAAAGAGTTAGATCAATATATCGTTAGGATGTCTCCATCTAAAAAAAATAACTTGATTATATATTTACTATCAGAGATTAGTGAAAGACACTAATTTTTTTTTATTCATATTTACTTGTTTTGTTAGTTAGAGAACACCTCAAATATACATTCTTTGGGTCTTTTCAGTATGTTAAAATTTTTACATAATCACTTGTGTAAACTTATATTATCTCTCGTCTGTCGTAAAAGTGAGTACACTCGTCTAACAAATGATTTCTTTTTCTTTAATCGAAGATCGGGAAATTCACTGACTCTACAGTTTAAAGATAAACATTTGAATACCTTTAAAAGTTTGTATTACTTCAACTGTATTAATCCATTACTTCAGCGTACATTAACTAAAATGTTAGTGGTTGTAAAATGATTAGAATAAGGGAGATAGAAAAGTGATGATAAAAACAACCCACCAGTCCCCATCCACTACTTTCCACCCTCGCCTTCATAAAATTCCATTTTGGATATAGTAGAGTGGGATTGAAGAAGTCAGACATACGGAATCTCTATTCTTAAAAAAAATAAAATAAGGTGAAAAGGAAAAAAATTACATGTACGTTATAGAAATAGTGTAAGTCGTTTAAACCGTCATTAGAGAATGATTTTCTTCACTGAACCGGTTTTTCATTCACCGTTTTGATTCTAAACTTAGGTCCAAGAGACGGGAACCCCGAAGGGACCACTGATTCTACCATTTTTTAGACGGATATTACACCTTCTGGACCCAAACTAGGACACAATGGGTGAGGTCATAAGAACGACCCCTTAAGGTACCTATCTTTTCGGACCATCTGATATCAGGTGCCACAGTCCTTCTCAACTTATGCTGATTCGCTAATATGAAAAGAGACCGAGATCGAAGAGTATGAACTAAAGAAAAGGTTCGGTAAAATTTGTTTCTCAACAGAATAAATTCCCTCATACACCGAAGTTCACTTACACCTTATTAATTGTTAAAAAATTTTATAAATCTGGCCCTCCAACAGATATTCCCTCTCTCATTTACTGTTGACAAATTTCATTTGTTAAACGAACGATTTATATAAATATCAAAGGGAAATAAGGAAAAGACTGTAATTGTCTTTAGACAAATGGGTACATGAAACAAAAGACCCCAGTCAAGTTTCGAGTCCTATTTTATACCGTGAGAAGAGTTACCCCGGAAGACGGTTGTAACTCAGAATTTCTATAGTAGAACGTTATTGATGAAAAGGATCCAGAGTCCCGACCTAACAGATTTCGTTAGAAGTGAAGCAAAGGAGACTAAAGTACTTATTAGGCAGAAAAAAGTTGTTTATCGTAATAGTACGATAGAAGAAATTATCAAGATGACTAACTGTGTATTTGGATATTAAGATTCGACCTTTATATACTGACAACGTGTGAGATTGTCGGATCAAATAAGATCTTTATACATCACGTGTATGTTGTTTTTAAGTTGATTCTCTTTGATTGTCTATATAGTTGGGAGACAGGATTTCTACTAGGAAAACGAGGATCTAATCAGTAAGTAACTTGTTTATAAATGAATTGTGGACGGAACACGGTCTTAGGTATTCACTTATCTTATCTGTTTTAGAGACGGAAGGGTCTCGAATGTAAATTCTTTAAAAATTTGTCTCCAAGAATCCTCGGGAGACAAAACAGAGTGAAAGTAAATAGGTAAATAAACAATTAAGTAAATAGTTTTTTGTGTGTCTCACAGGTAGTAACGGTTCATCATACAATCTGTTGTTCCAACTCTAATCTTTCATAAAGTACAGAAGTAGTAAACCCACTTCCTTAACTTCTCACATCACACTTGGTGACATGACAATTGTGTTTTGACCAAAGGTGAATTTAGAAAGTTAATAAAGGGACTAATAGGACAAAAGAGAGATAGTTCCTAAGAAATTAGAACACGTCTCTATATCATAAGGACGGATAAGGTTTAATCTTCAGTCTTGATTCCCGTGTTCGGTATTGAAGACTCCGTGCGCACATGGTTTCTTTTGTTTCCGTAACGACCCACCTTCCCCACCTTTATTGTATAAAAAAATTTTTTGTCCCGGTCGTCCTATCCTAGAGTGCAAAGACAACCCTACATCTCAAGTGTATGAATACTACAGTGATTTGTAAAGACGGTTACTCCTCTATCCTTCCCTGGTGTTCCAAGATGAGAACTTCTCTTCCGATCCTACCCGGAGTCACAATTTTTCATGATATCTTTTGTTTTACATTAGTTTTCTACTTTTGACTTTGTCTTTATAATTTTCTTCTTTATTCTCTTTTCCATTAGAACCTAGAAATTGTCATTTTCTTCTCCCCTTTCCCCGATACTAAAGTCCCCTCACTTCTACCTCCCGTTACGACTCTGACGTCTCGTATCCTGTGACAAATGAAGAGAACTGTAATGATCCCTTACATAAACCACACGTGTAAAAAAAAAGGAAAGACAATTGTCTATAAGTGACTCTAGAACGATGTACATTTCGTGATACGATCTGCATCACCTTTTAATTCTTAAGTCACGATAACAAGAGGTCCCTGAAGATCACACCCGCCACTCTGTGTTATGGGTCGGTGGGTCCTTTTCGTATCGTTGTTTTGTCTCAACACCTACCAACACAGGTTCACCAAATCTGTGCTATATATCTTTTTTCCTCTTTGTATAGTCAAGAACAACCACTCCCTGTATCCCAGTCAGACACTGGACCCCTCCTAAACCAATTCTCTACTCTTCCCCTCAAGACGTTCGGACCAATACTTTCCGTTCCTCCAACCTGAATATACCCGAACATACCCACAAAGTCTTACCTCTCTTTAGGGTTTCATTGACTCCCGTAGATTGAGTAAGCGGAGGGGAAAGGGAAAAAAGTCAGTCGTGGGAAAACACGCTTTACACCCTATCAATTTGGTATGGCTCAAGAATAGGAGTAGACGTCAAAGTGACCAAGACGGGAAGAGACCACCCGGAAGTTGGAGAGTTGGACCCACTTCTATCTTTTGAGTTTGGTTAGGAAGAAGTCACGAGAGAAACGTTATACGTCACTACTCTAGTTTACAACCCAGGGTGGTAGTTTTAGTTCATTCAAGACCGGAACTTTCCCTCTCGGGACGAAGTTGGGACAGGGAAGGGTCTTCAAAGTTGGAGAAAAAGACGGGGTCGTATGGACTTCCTTCGTTAATATTCGGGTGGTCATTGTCACCGAGTAAAGTCTTACTCGGTCCCCTGGTCCGGAGAGTTCCCTATGGTCGGGTCGATCTTAGTGATAAAATCTAGAAAACCGTCGAATGAAGAGGAAGGTAGGGATTCGAAGGGTGGTCAACGGTAACTAAGGATGGTGACGAAAAAATCATAAGACCCCTAAGTCTGGGTCTTTCTTCCCCCGGGATCTCCCTCGAGGACCGGAAAGAGGGGAGAGGGAGGGATTAAGTCTGATGATGTATAAACCAGTTTAAAAGTACTAGTCGCGGGAAGAAGAGAGGAAGAAGGACTCGAAATATGAGGACCGGAAGGGCGTAAGGGAAGGACTATGGGCCTTTGTCATGAAGTAGAAGTGTTGGTGGAAGAAGTAGTGTCCATTCCCTACTTTGCTTCTCCTAGGGAAGTCAGTAAGACCAAGACCCGACCCCACCATCAGGTAACCGTATTGGAGAATCTTTGACAACTCCCTGACAATTCCCGTTTTCATTATGTTACTGTTGTTTACCTTACTGTTGTTTTCCTTTCTTTACATCTCATACCCCTCAATTTCGTTGTTGAACAGAACCTTTAATCAGGATACCAGTATCTAATTTGATTGGTCTACCCAACAACAGGTGGGGGGAGGAAAAAAAAAAGACGTTTTGTCCATAGACACACAAGGAACGTGATGACGACGTAATAGACATATAAAACTTTTGTTGATTGTAAATATTCTTGTACTTTTAGTGGAAAGAGATGGGGAGAAAGGAGGAGTATAAGTCGTGGTATGACAAAAAGAATAGACCACTCACAAGAATCCCGAATCCCTCAAACACCCCCATCCATGACTTAAGTCTTGTTAATATAAATACCACAGAGTTCAGAGTTCATAAAGTGAACTCATGACGATTTAAAGTCTGTACCTAAACCACGTTACTATAGAGTAAACGAGTAACGTCGAGGAGGATGAGATGTCACAATCTTACAACGGAAATATCTTCTGTATCTTAGGTAAGAGGACATGTATGACATTCTTGGTACAGAACCTCTAACTCTCTCTTTATTATTCTTTCTAACATCATCTCATTTCCCACTCACCCTACTTCTAACCATAACTGTCTAACCATGAAATCCAGGATCTGGTATGACAGCAAACAATTAGGACAAATCTTTGATTTAATGTATCATTTATAGTTCAATATCAGTAAAAGTAGAAGTTGTACTGGTGGGAAAGGAGTCCTTAAGAGACGAACACGTCGTGGGTAGTAACAACCGAAGTCACACAGAATCATGTTGGTTAGGTTCACTTTGGGTACGTTGAGAGTCACCTGTTGCCCTTGAGTCAGTGTCTTTCCTATGGCCCATCTCTACCGATCGGGTTGCAGTCACTACCACTCTTCCGATTAAAGACTTCTTTTTAGTACAGATGGGACATTAAGTTCTGAAGTGTCGATACGTGTGTGACAACAAATTAATGATTCTGATCTTTCTTAACTGAACAATGATTAGTAATAAGTCTATACCTAATCCTAAGGTCCTTGAGTCTAGAAAGTAATCTCTCTTCTGCGTCAACCCTACACCCCTACCGACTCACACAAACCGAGACCCCTGAACTTCGCTTTTTTGAAACGGAGTGGAACTTCTGGAGGGTTGGGAAAGTGACCATAAGGACCAGAGGACCTTTATCTAAAAAAAAAAAAAATTGTCATTGTTTTGAAAGAGGACACTTCTGAATCAAAACTAATTTTTTTTTTTTAAAGGGACTCCTTAAAATACTCACCTTCGAAAATTGATGACATAACAAGTCCGGAAAACATAACAAGTCTGATTATACAACAACGTACATTGTTTTGGAATAGGTTTGATGGAGTTGTTGTTGTATTTTACTTATACAACCTTTTCTACGTCTCCACCGAGTATCTGAGTGTCTTTCAAGACTATATTAATCCCAACGTACTCTCTACAACCCCTGACCTTAACCTTGAGTAAAGGAAGTTCTATGAAAGGGGGGTGATAAATAATTTCCAATTACCTTAAAGGACTAGGTATTTATGATTTCAGGTGTCTAGGTGATAGGATTTAAGGTAAACAAGCAGTGAAAGTTACTTAGTAGTTTCGGACAGTGAAGGTGGAGTTGGTTTGGAGACAAGGGGAGAGACTCGGGAGGAGTGTGGATCAATAGACCTGGTCCGGAAACAATAAGAACGAGTCTGGTACCACAGAGATGTGCACCGGAGAGGGACGTGAAACTAGATGGAGATGCTTATGACGGGTTAAAGTAGAAGGAGTCTGGATCTCGACTCTTACAAGAGGAACTTCTGGATAAAACGGAAGAAGACAGAAGTCCTATTTAAAAAATAGAACTAATAGACCTGTTTATTTCCATAAATGTTTAACCGTGGTTGGATAGAAAACTTTGCAAAATTAAAAAAAAATAACACTACGTAGAGTATACACAGTGTATTCGTTTTTAATAGTTTTATACATGTCAACCTTCCTATTCTTTAATTGGTGGTGTAGATCTTTTTTTATTATAACGACCATATAATATTCGGAGATCACGCGGGGTTGTTCGACAGAAATGTCGATGAAAAGGACGAGGAGGTCGAGGAGAAGAGATACGGTTAATTTTGACATCAAGATGGAGTTCTTTGACGAAAGGAGTTTGTCTGGAAAACATTGAAGAGGAGTATGTTTATGACTTATGAGACCGAAAAATAAAGGAGGAAGAAATGTTCCAGTTTAAACAAAGAGGAAGTTCTAATTTAAGTTTACACTATCGTTCTTTTTGAAGAGGACTGAAGGGGAGGTCTCAATTAACGACATGAAGGTAAGACGACCCTTCAGGGACCGCCGAATCATTTCTTTGACGGACACTATGTCCTCTGGGTCAAAGGTCGGGACTTAACCCTTCTAGGGGAACTCCTTTACCGTTGGGTGAGGTCACACGAACGGACCTCACTTTATTCGTGGACGAGACATCGCGTCCCTTAAGATGAGTCATGAGACGTTACCTGATATCCCCTTTTCGTAGAAATTTTTTTTTTTTTTCTAAAATTTTGTATATATCGTAAGTAAAACGACATGAGGGTTTTGTTTGTGTTGTAACATTTAGTTACTATAAGGTTATTTATAATTTTTCTTTTTAGAAATTTGTATGTTTTTTTTGTCATTTAAAATTCTGTCTTTCACTAGTTAATACAAATACGACCTTTCCTTGTCTAACACTACCTCTTTATTTAAATTTTACAGTCGACAATTTCTTCGACGTTTTTATTTGGACCCCTAGTCACTCGTAATATAGAAAACATCTGTTTAAATCCATCGTATTTAATGACTAAAGGTCTCAATCCTTAAATTCTGAGGACGGGACGAGACCTCGACAAATTCCAACTTGAAGTCTAGAGATGTGATAATATGTGAACAATCGGAGACTGTGAAATTTAAGTCTTTGACATCACAGTAAAATGATACGTCAGTACTATTCTAGACACTACATACCGTAATAATTATTGGTGAGTATGTTAAGACTAAATATTCAGTTATACAGTAGTACTCTCTGAGAACTCTCAGGGAACCTGATATTTCTCTAGTTTGGTCAGTTAGGATTTCCTTTATTGGGGCTTATAAGTAACCTTCCTAACTACGACTTCGACTATGAGGTTATGAAACCGGTAAACTATGTTTCTCGGTTGAGTAACCTTTTCTGGAAATACGACCCTTTCTAACTTCCTTTTTCCTCTTCTCACTCTACCACTTCCCACTCTACAAATCTATCGTAGTCACTGAGTTTCCTGTACTAGAACTTGTTGAGGTCCACTATTACTTCCTGTCCCTTCGGACCGTACGACGTCAGGGTACCCCTAGTGTCTCAGTCTGTGCTGAATCGTTGACTTGTTGCTGTACATTAGTACATGTTGATTACATGAACAAGATTTATTTTTATGACTTATATTCGACATATAGTCTACGAAAAACATTACCAATCGAGACCTTTAAATACAGATTACAACTGCGACTGTTGTCACCCGAACCGTCGTTGTTCCCAAGTCAATCAGGAAGGGGTTCTCCCACAATTTCATAATCCATTTTTTTTTTTTTTTTTCTTTGAAACGACACGTTCATTCCATACTTTCGTTTAGTGTCTTCACACCCTCTCTCTCACTTTCCTTCCTCAGAGGTCAGTCGCCAAACCTGTCCTGGCCGTCAAACGGAACTTGAGGACCCAAAACCATGGTTTACTAGAGTCTCCCTCTCGTCACTCGTCAGGACTTTTCTCTAGAATCAAAGGACGGGTCTTTTATTTGGACCCCTTGGACCTACTTTTGACTTTCAAGATCGGTGATCTGGTGACCCCCGATCTTCAATCTTCGTTTCACCGGGACCGAGAACGAGGACAAACTTTCGTTCTCACAAAGTTCCTCCGTTTTTGACATTTTTGTCCGGGTTTCAAATAATAATCTCTGTGTCGTGTTACATACCCTCTCGTGTGTCCTTTTGTCGAAGATGGATTGATCGAATCTATCTTCTGATTGATTGAATCTATCTTTTGATCGAAGATAGAGTGAGTCTTCGCTCCGTCTCTATGTGTGGGCCTCTCCTCACGTCCACTGGACTCATACCTCCTCGAGTCTTTCCTCCACTACATTTGGTGAATATATCCTGTCAGGAAGACCCAGAAACAATGGAAACCGGTTAAAAGAACGAGGAAAGAAGTGTAGACTGACCAGGTACCTAGGAGAGGTTCTACACACGTGCTGTAAAAAGATTCTACCTAGGGTGGCGTCTCCGGATTATTCACACAGGTGTGAATCATACTTTACCCCGGGTGGGGGAAAAGTTGGGCGTTCTTCGGGAAGGACGCACACATATCTGTTCCTTCAGAAGGAACTAGAATCCTCACTCGTCGAATAGAGAAATCGTCTCGAGTTGAAAATCGAAACAAGAACCTCACAGACCCACTCTTGTTTCTGAGGTAAAATAAGGTGAACTGTTTGTGGTTCACAGACCTGGTCTCCGGGTGACAGAGGATGGAGTTACACTCGATCGTTCCATTCCTTACTTCCAGGACTTGTTGATTTTTTACGGATGAAGTAAGATAAAGTTTATACCCTTACCACATCCCATATCGTTGATTATAACGAACAAACAAGGTGGTGGTCAGTTGTTGTCGTCTCGGGGATAAGGAGGAGAGTTTGTCTTTGTACTAAAGTAAGTGTATTGGAAAAGATATGACGGAACCGAAACGTCCTCCACCTGGGATAGAGTCGACGTCTCCGTCTCAATACTAACTAGATTGACTAGTGTCACCAGTGTAAGAACCGTCATGAACCTAATCCATTCTTACACACTATGTTTCGATCGGTTACACTCCCCCTTTAGGTGATTCCTTACATATTCTCTTCAACAAGAATTGTTCTCTATGTTATTTCTTCAGACGAATAAAAGGACCTCAAATAGAACTATAACACTCTCAGTCTGCATGATGTTCCTTTGGTCGACCACATATTCTAGGTATATCACTCTTACTGTATTACGTTTCTGAGCCAGTAAGTTTATTAGAACCAAGACTTATTGTAGTATCTCAATGACTTAATTACTCCGAGTATCGGAGGGATGGAAAAACTGAACAGTACATACTATCATTTAGGTAACATTCAGTCAACTTACGACAGCAAGTTTATTAACATCTCGATAATGCCTTTCACAGGAAATAACCCCTCCTTAGAAGTCCGATCTACAGAATATCAAGACATTCTTAACACAAGATTCAGGAGGACTAGTAACCGTAATACTTTTTGAGCTTTGTTCGATGTATTTACTATAATTTTTATAACCAGACCACGCGGGAACCAAGTGATTCAAAAAAGTAACGACAGTCGTCTGAGACGTAAGAGAAGTGAATCTTCCGGATGAAGAGTCGGTCATCGAGGTCGGGTCAGGATGACAGACTAACAGTGACCGAAGTCTGAATTACCTGTGTACGGGTCGGAGGTGGAGACTCATGTATTTGTCGGTGGTACTCGGAGTTTCATATAAGTCCTTTGATCTTAAGACGGCGACATGTATCGTACGGAAACGAGAAGACAAATTTGTAGACCCAACTCTGTCGTAACTTAGTGTCTGAGCACTACGGATGGACATGGTATTTGACAAAAGGACTACCAATGTCCGTAAAAAGAGTTGAGAAGGAATAACGTACGTCTGAAAATTACATTTTAATCAGTAACATCTATGTCTCGTACGACCGGAATTCTTTATATGTTAACTCACCCCTCGTGGTGACTCGTTTGTCGACAAGTGTTGTTACACTATTTACGGCTTTACTCCCCACACGAGACGTGGGATCCGCATGTTCTTTTCTCGTTCTAGGTTTGCCCCGCCCCCCCCCCCCCCCNCCCCCCCCCTTAATTCCTGAGCTAATCCAAAAGCTTATAAAGACAATAAAATAAACAAATGAGACCAGGGACAAAAGGCTAAAGGAAGGCAAGAGTAATCGTGAGGTAGTAAGCGAGGAAGGTCGGGGAAGTGGTCCTCCAGTTCCTGAAATCCGACCGTCCAATAACGATATTACTCCGAAGTTTCATCTGGTATTAAGGAATATAGCAGGGTAGACCCTTTCATCTCCCGTCTCTTTAGTTTTCTTCTCGCTCACATGTAGCCGATGTAGGTCTTTAAGGTACTATACTTTTACGTTTTTTGGAGAATTTCCGATTAATTACTACCAAAATTCTCATGGGTATGGCTATCCCGGTCACCGCGTTACCTATTGCGCAGACTGATGCCTAGTCTTCTAAGGTCCAAGCTGAGGACCGACCGAGCTTCAGGGGAGAGGGGAGAAATCCCCCCACCATCCCACCACACAAAAATGTTGGGTGGACTCTGAGAGAACCATACTCCCTCAGGAGAATTTTGGAAATAACACTGAACAAGCTAGTGGTGTTTTTACCTCCCATCTACTGGACCCGCCCCGATCTTTTCTATGTGTTTTCTTATTCTGTCCTTAGAACGTGTAGTTGATTATAGAAAACATAATATCGGACAATGTACCTTTAGAGAGGCAAAACTCTTGCGAACGGAGAACTCTTATATCACGAGAGATCTCTTATCTTAGGAGCTGCTTAAGACGTTTTTAAAGAGGTTGCAAGTCGACAGTTTCAGGTGTGGCTTTATTCGTTGTCGCTACAGTATTTGTTGTTTCCTCTCTTGGCATTCATCCGTCCCGTCAAGTCAAGTCAAGTCAGCGAGTCAGCACAGGCTGAGAAACGCTGGGGTTCCTCCCGTCTTGCGCACCCTTAGTCGCCAGTCCAGAATCTTCTTGGAGCTCACTCCTTTTCGTCAAGCATTCGCAAGTCTAGAAGTGTGTCGTTTGTTCCTGTTAAACCTAGAACATAGACAGTTCCTAACCCCCTACGCTTACCCTAGACGACCCTCCTCGACGGTCGTATAAAGGGACGGGGCGTCTACAGACGTCTTGCAGTTGGGTTATGGCGCGAAATTCGCGTAGTTCGCGTCAGGCCCCAGCCGCTGAGTTTCAACTCTTCAGGGACGCCAGCGACGGGAGCTCTTCACTGAGGAGCAATCCCAGCTCCTGCGAGTTCGTCGGCCCAGTCGATTGTCTTCCCGTCATTTACCTGCTTAAAAAGATAGGAACAGATGACTCTAGGTACGACTTTCTCGGGACCTCCGCCGACTTCCTTAAGCTCCTGTCTGTTCTTCTCTTTCCTTTTGTTTCTTCTCTTTCTCTCACCCTTCTTACCGAGGAAAGTAGGACCGACACAACACCGGAAAATCCTATGACATCTAGTTTGAAAAAGAAAATTTCGGACCTTATCCTCCATGTAAAGATCTCAGTTTTCTGTCTATGGTGGTTATGGTGACGGGTGGGTCCAACGACTCGGTTTCACACGACCCGTCCTCCTTTCAGAACTACTTAAACGTAAGAATAAGGGAAGGACGAAAGTATGAGTAGTCCTGGCTGGGGAGGGAGATGGCTCGGTGGGAAACATCGATACGAAGTGAGACAAGTCCCCTGAAGATTGTTCCATTACCGATAGAACTAATAGGTCTAATGATTGGTTGAACATCGGTTTGCGAAGCCCTTCCTTTGGGTGAATCTTCCTGTCGCACTTATCACCTTACGTCAAATAATGTGGACGCCCAGGTTCCGTCTCAAAGGAGAAATCGGTACCTGGGGCTGGCTAAAAAGATTGTTGGAAAATATGGATTTCACATGCACGGGTTCGGGTGTAGGGGTTTAAAGAATTCGACGAGACCTTTTACAATCTCTATGTTAGTCCAATGTAGGTATTAAGTGTTAGACTTCCAGTGGATCAGTACGTCTCATCGGGTGTAGTTACCCGTAATGTTTCTAGTGTCTCTACTAACTAATATATGACCAAATAATGTGAGAAGGACCGAGGTCCCTCAGATCCACACTCGAGACGGACCAGCCCACAAACAGGGAACACCCCACCCCCTTTGGCACGCCCCTCACTCCCTCGACGGGCCGGTAAACCACACAACAGAGGTACCAATGGCCTATTCTTCAGGTTTCAAGTAACTCTCCCGTTCTACCTTAAAAAAAGGAAAATTTTTACCTCAGTCAGGTCGGTCCCGTTGGACAAGGAAAGGAGGAAGTTCCATTACCTCAATTGTCGTCCAACATTGGTTGGATTGACACTCTTTTGATTGTGGGATTAGTCTAGAGAGTTCACAAAAGGTCTTTCGCCTTATTATTTATTGTGAGATCATAAAAGGGGAGGAAGTTTAAGTAATCCTTCTGAAATAGTAGAGAAATAATAATCGGACGACGACGACTCAGCGAAGTCAGCACAGGTTGAGACACGCTGGGGTATCTGCCGTCGGGTGGTCCGAGGGGGTAGGGACCCTAAGAGGTCCGTTCTTGTGACCTCACCCAACGGTAAAGGAAGAGGTTACGTTCTTTCACTTTTCAGTTTCACTTCAGCGAGTCAGCACAGGCTGAGGATCGCTGGGGTACCTGACGTCGGATGGTCCGAGGAGTGAGATACCCTAAAAGGTCCGTTCTCATGACTTCACCCCACGGTAACGGAAGAGGAATAATCGGACTTTGATACCATTGATACTTTGAACTGTCGTCCTTTCAAGTTTACAGGAGACGAGTCAAACTACTGGAGTCGATTTTACGTTGGATGGGACAATGGGGGTATCGGGAGTGACAAAGATCTGGGTGAAGGACGAAATAAACAGAGGCATCCCGGACTTACTGTGAGGGACTACCTTTTGGTTTAAAGGAGAAGAAGGAGAGGGTCCGTCAGTACAACTAGTTTCCGTTTGTTTATTTATGTATGTAAGTCGGGGAGACGAGGACCTAAGAACAGGTTTAGGGTCAAAGGTGAGGTCGGTAAAAAGTATTTCCATTTATAAAAATAAGAGGACTTCAAACATAATTGAAGACTAACGTCAGAGTTTGGACGATAAACATTTTCCTTCGTACGACGACGACGACGACGACGACGATTCAGAGAAGTCAGCACAGGCTGAGACACGCTGGGGTATCTGCCATCGGGTGGTCCGAGGGGGTGGGGACCCTAAGAGGTCCGTTCTTGTGACCTCACCCAACGGTAAAGGAAGAGGTTACGTACTTTCACTTTTCACTTTTACTTCAGCGAGTCAGCACAGAGAATCGTTGAGGTACCTGACGTCGGATGGTCGGAGGAGGCGGGTACCCTAAAAGGTCCGTTCTCATGACCTCACCCCACGGTAACGAAGAGGCTTTCCTTCGTCTCTAATAGAATTTTAAAGACAACTAAGCCTAAGGGAAAGAAGAGTTTTGTTCAACTAAGTTAACTGTAAGACATGTGTCTTTGTATTTAAGTGTCACTTGAGGGTGTAATCATAGAAGTCTTACCCTTTCCTTTCGAAGTGACTAGTGGGTCGACCTACTCCAACAACGTAAGTTGAAGTTTTAATTGTGGTTTAAGGAGGAGGTCTCTGTCTGTGGTCGGAGTGGGGCACAGGGGGGATTGAGAACAAGCACTTTTTTTTTTTAATCATAGACTCTAGAAGAGAGTTGAAGTTTCTCGTTTAAATTAGTCTCTTCACTCTTTTACGTCTTTGTTTCCTTTCGCCAGTTTGTTCTGTTATCAAATCGGTATTTTATCTCGGGACTCGGAAATCAAAGAGGAGTTCCCTATACCAATTATAATACTCGGTATAGGAACTTAATAAAACGTCTTGAGGATGGTCTACTTTTTCAACTGACGTACGATTGGTTATCAAACCTCTAGAGTCTGAGTAACCTCCGTTTTTGACTGTTAACAATGGGGTTTATAATGGAACAATGGAGTAGTAGTCGGTTAGTTTTTCAACGTGCAACCGAGAATTACGTGGGACTCTGTCAGAGGGAGTGTGATAGTGTGACAGCGTGCCAGGACCCGAGTCAGCGTAGACTGAAAAGTCCTGGGGTACCTACCATCGGGCGGTCCGAGGAGACAGGTACCATAAAGGGTCCGTTCTTATGACCTCACCCAACGGGAAAGGATGAGATCTCCTAGAAGGGATGGGTCCCTAGTTTGAACTCAGAGAATGTAGAGGACGTAACCGTCCACCCAAGAAATGGTGACTCGGTGGACCCTTCGGGAACTAATATGTGGGACTCTGTCAGTGGGAGTGTAACAGAAATTTTTACAACGGAACTTTCTGAAACCCATAGACTTAGAAAACTCGATCAAGAGGAACGAACCGTGGGACGTTATTTAGGAAGTGGAAGGAAGTAGTGTTGGACTACCGTCGTCTGACCGAAACGACGAGACCCCGATCGTCGGGTTTCAAACCAAATCATTTGATGTTATTTATCAAAACAACGGTTTTGAGTTAATCTGATGTACTGTATTAGAGGTATTTAGAGAATCGTATTAATTATCGTATATTTCAACTTTTTTTCCTTTTTAAAAAATTTAATTCAAGTCAAATACAAAAACATCCCTTCTTACAGAGGTCAGTGTATCTACGTTCGTCTCTTCATTTCTATCTCTTCATACCTGATATCTGTTTAAACTCCCTATGACTAAGTCAGTCAGTCTCTTCTTTATAATTGACTCGTGGAAGATGCAAAGAAGTTGTTTCTAGTACTTTCTACATTCGAACCAACTCTCGTCCTTTGTGCTACAGAAAGTTTGTGTTCTGGTCGTTGTCTGTCTGTGTTACTTAACAGGAATCATGACTTCATATCTACCAGGACAGAATCCAACTTATGACCTTTCCGTACCTAAGATGGAAAGTATTTATACCTTAAGATGGGTACGTCGTAACTGAATTTGTAGCACTAAAAGTTTATTGTATCTCATCTAAGAAATTTTCGACTTTTGTCTACTTCATCTGTACGAACCTTTTACGACAAAGTATAAAATTGAAGTTTCATGTCTATAATTGAACAGACGGGAGAATCGCGTCGACCGTCGCGCAGTCAGAGTATTAGACTTCCAGGACTCAAGTTTGGAGTCTCTCCCGTCCGGGAGTGAAAAAAAGGTGTCAGCCGGACAACTTTTCGGTTCAACTTTCTTTTCTTTTACACACATTATACGCGAATTTCTTTAGTTATGTTTTCTTTTAATCGTTTACGACGGACTATTCGTAACCTACGACGACGACGACGATTCAGCGAAGTCAACACAGTCTGAGACACGTTGTGGTATCTACCGTCGGGTGGTCCGAGGAGACAGGTGCCCTAAGAGATCCGTTGTTATAACCTCACCCAACGGTAAAGGAAGAGGTTTCGTGGCCCATCTACAAGGTTATAAGTTATAAGTAAGTTCTTTTACCTTAGTTAAAAGACCAAACAACGTGGAGGGTCGTCAAACTCACTTTACCTGTTGTTTAAATCTAATGTGGTCTTTTATTTTCGATATCATATAAAAACTAGAAGGAGAGGAGGACCACCCTCTTCGTTGCCTTCAAAAGAGAAGGTTTAAGTACGAGATTTCTAACAGGTTGGTGTCAATTCTATACCCCTTCCCATTTTAGTAAATAAAAAATTTAGTACATTGTTTATATATAACAATTACGTGACAAGACCCACGTCAACTCTTAGACCCCGAGAGGGTGAGTAACACATACAGAGATATTTTTGTTGACACTAACAATGTTCTAAAACCTTTATTCCGTCCTAGCCTGTGCTGACTCGCCGAAGTGAAACTGAAAAGTGAAAGTACGTAACCTCTTCCTTTACCGTTGGATGAGGTCACAAGAACGGACCTTTTAGGGTCCCTACCCCCTCGGACCACCCGACGGCAGATACCCCACCGTGTCTCAGTCTGTGCTGACTTCACTGAATCGTCGTCGTATCCTCCTCTGTCACCCAATCGAAAACATCTAGATTGGACATCTAGACCCCATCACAGACATATAGGTTAGACGTGGTGTAAGATCTTTCACAGGACTTTCAAATAACTAAAATACGTTCAGCAAACTAATTGAAACGTTTATTGGGTTTATAGTAGTGATGGTAAACTTTCTACCTTAACTTAAAGTCCCCTCAACTTAGTAAAAAGAGTTCAGACAATTGAGATTCCTCGTTTTGGTCTGTAATTTTCGATCAACCAACAAACAAAAGATATACTTTTCTACACTCGAACAGAAAATTAAATTCCATATCAGAGTATTTAGATATTCCTTATGGTCAAGGAGGGAAGTATGTAAGTATCCTGTTTAAAAATTTACTCATATAAATAAAAAGGTGAGTAGTCTGCGATTTCGTTTTAGTGAAGACACAGACGGTGGGTCCAAGGTCTGAAGATTCACAGGAACTGATGAAGACGAGGGAGTTTAGAGATGTAGGTCGCAGAACTGTGTATGAATCTATAACATCTAGGAAGGATGTATTGAGAGGTCTTAGAAAGAGAAAGAAGAGTACGTAGATACGGACCTAGATCAGATACAAATACCTCTTTCATAAGACGCGGTCTGTCACAGAACCTAACCTCTACGTCTTTGTGACTACGATGACGATTAGAGTCTTCGATTTTCTCATTTGGAGTTAGGGAATTGTATTGAAGAAAAAGTAAGAGGAATTAAGGTCAAAGGGGTAAAGAATGGATATACCGTCAGTTTTAATTTTTAAATAGTATTTTATAATGGAACTAATACATTCGACAGACGTACCTTAAAAAAGTTCACAAGAATTCGGAGGTCAAAAGAGAGGTCACATAGAAGTACACAGGTCCGAAAAGTTGGTGACAAAGGGAAGTACAGATAAAATATGTGTGTTTGTGTGTATGTGGGTGAGGTTAACTTGTCCATATAAAGACTTGTGTCCTTAGGGATGTAGACACGGAAAAGGAAGGTTGGATACAAGCGAGATGTAGATGTAGGATGTTACAGGTACGTAAAAAGGAAAAGAGATACAGAGTGGAGATTAAAGACTACCGAAAACGTACATTATCATACATGAAGAAAAAACAAGAACGTATATCACATTTATGCATTGAAGAGTTCTGGACGGAGTCGTTCTTAGGGTATTTATAAGGTCTTTATTTTGTTACCCATTCAAAGACATCATATCACCAATGGTGCGAACGGATTGTGCGACCTCCGGGAACCAAGTTTTGACTCGTCTTTGTTAACGAGGGAACATGGAAGACAGTAGATCCTTTTGAGTCGGGAGACGGAGGGGATTTCCCTTGGTCACTAGTAGAGTAAAGACAACAAAACGACAAAATCAAAGTACAAATTCTTTGTCCAATAGTTAGACTCTATCAGGCTGACGTAATCGGGTGAGAAGACCCACTCAGGAGGGTTTACCCTACACCAGGGAAGACAGTCCTTTTAGACTTTGCGTATATCAAAAAACCGGTCTAAAACAGGGTCACTGAAAGAAAAAAGGAACCGTCTCCTTGCCCATGGTTGACGAGAGAACGGAACCTCCTAGGAACTCTTCTACCTGGGAATCAGGTCGAATTTCTGGCACTGTAAAGGACTTCAAGACCGTCGGACCTTCTTACTTATTACTGCACCTGTGTCAGGTGACTTTTTACCTTCCTTATCTACGTACGACCTACACCCCTTAATCGAGTTCACCATCTCGCGAGCGAATCGTACACTCTCCATCACCCTAGCTACGGGTGTAAGAGGTCAAAAATGAGAAAGTCGACTCCTTGACGTTTAGAAGGTTTAACATCTTTCTTTCCTTTTTTAATCTGTGAAACCTGGGAAGGGACTCGTTCCCGTTTTGTCCTGTCCGGACCGAGATAACCGGAAGTCATACATGTAGAGAGTAATTACTATTTAGATCATCTATTCCTTTCAGTTGTTTGTGCAACTTTTTTATTTGTGGTGGTATATAGTTACCTAGTTTGACTAGGTCTATCGTTTTAGTGTTACTTCAAGATGGTTTCTCAACTCCCTTTTCGTTCTAGTATAGTTTTTATTTTTTAGTTCTTACCAGTCTAACTTCGATTCCCTGTAACACCTTTGTTTGTAAAAAATTTCATAATAAATCAACATTCACGGTCCCTTCTGACTTTCATCACTTTGGTCTTTTTCTGACAGAGAACAGTCATATGTATGATCGAGGTCTCCAAACCCACCAGTCTAAAGAAGACTTAGTTGACCCGGATGACGTCACGGTTCGTGTCTCGTCGAGGGGTCACTTATACAGGACTTACTTACCTTTCCTGAACTAAATTCTCTCAAAGTGTTCTTATTATCATAAACGGCCCTGTCACTTACATCTAAAACTTCGGCCTCTTACTTGGTTTTAACTGAACCTTCAGATTCAGGTCTTGTGGTCGTGGCTTCTCCGATCCTTAATTTCAAATCTACTTATTTAATAAAACCTCTTGTCTGTCACTCTGGGAGTCGACGTCGTCTTTTTATTTTAGTGTTAAACCTTAAAGTTCAGACAAAGAGTTAAGTACGAAACGATGAATCGTCGAGACCCTGGAATTGAAAAGACTCAGAGGTAATATGGACTTTTTACATTTAATACTACGTATGAAGACAACGACTTTAAGTTAAACTTACTTACTTTAGTAGAGGTATTTAGGGAATCATATTAATATTCCGACTTTGTTTACTCTTCCAAAACTTAATTCAAGTCAAACACAAAAAAAAAAAACATTCCTCTTATAGAGGCCCGTACATCTACATTGACCTCTGTATCTCACTCTGGTTCTTCATACCTCAAGTCTGTCTAAACTCCTCATGATTAAGTGAATCAGTCAGTCACTTGATAATTATCATAATTGACCCATGAAGTATTCAAAGAAAACTTATATTCCATAGTTCCTTTCACATTCTCACTGACTCCAGAGACTTCCTCCGTTGTCCGTCTAGTAATCTGGTGTTCTCCCTTTTTCTCGTCGTTTTTTGGTCATGTTAACAATGACCTGGTCATGTTCACCTTGACGTCCGGTCTCCCAGGTCAATAACGAATACCCGACCTTTCCACACCTGAGGTAGTAAGGACCTACGTCTTTGGAAGTCCACGTCGTGACCAAATTTACCTTACTAAATGTTCATCGTACCAGTGTAAGAAATTTTCAACCTTTGACTACCTGTACGGACCTTTCATGATAAAATATAAAATGAAAGTTACGGTCCTCGATACTCGTAGACGGGAGAATCGCGTCATCCGTCGCGCAGTCAGAGTATTAGACTTCCAGGACTCAAGCTCGGAGTCTCTCCCGTCCACAAAATATAAACAACGAGTCAGAACAGACTGGGAAACACTGGGGTACCTGACACCGTGAAGTCCGAAGGGACAGAAAGTGGTAGAGGACCTCGAACGAGTTTGAGTACAGATAACTCAACCACTACGGTAGGTTGGTAGAGTAGGAGATAACAAGGGAAGAGGAGGACGAAAGTTAGAAAAGGGTCGTAGTCCCAGAAAAGGTTACTCAGTCATGAAGTGTAGTCCACCGGTTTCATAATCTCAAGGTCGAAGTCGTAGTCAGGAAGGTCACTTATAAGTCCTGACTAAAGGAAATCTTAACTGATCAAACTCGAGGAATGTCGGGTTCACTGAGAGTTCTCAGAAGAGGTTGTGGTGTCAAGTTTTCGTAGTTAAAAAACCGTGAGTCGAAAGAAATACCAGGTTGAGAGTGAAGGTATGTACTGATGACCTTTTTGTTATGGAAACTGACCTGTCTGGACACAGTCGTTTCGTTACAGAGACGAAAAATTATAAGACAGATCCAAACAGTGTCAAAAAGAAGACACCTCTTTCGTAGAAAATTAAAGCACCGACGTCAGTGGTAGACACTAAAACCTCGGGTTCTTTTATTTCAGAGAGTGACAAAGGTAACAAAGGGGCAGATCAAAAGGTACTTCACTACCTTGGTCTACGGTACTAGAAGTAAAAAAATTAGAACTCAAAATTTGGTCGAAAAAGTGAGAGGAGAAAGTGGGAGTAGTTCTCCGAGAAATCAAGGAGAAGCGAAAGACGGTATTCCCACCAAAGTAGACGTATAGACTCTAATAACTATAAAGAGGGTCGTTAGAACTGAGTTCGAGTTCGAAGTAGGTCGGACCGTAAAGCGTACTACATGAGACGTATATTCAATTTATTCGTTCCACTGTTATGTTTCGGAACTACATAAGGAAAGGGTTAAACCTTGGTCAGACAACAAGGTACAGGCCAAGATTGGTAACGAAGAAGTGGACGTATGTCCAAAGAGCCATCCATCCATTCCACCATAAGGGTAAAGATTCTTAAAAGGTCAAACAACACTAGGTGTGTCAATTTCCGCATCAGTTACTTCGTCTTCATTTACAAAAAGACCTTAAGAGAACGAAAAAGATACTAGGTTCCTACAACCATTGAACTAGAAACCAAGGAAACGGAAAAGATTTAAGTCGAACATGTAGACCTTCAAGAACCAAGTCCATGACGACTTCCAATCGAACCTCCTAAAACTCATATGGAACGATCGTACACTTTACTTATGTCAGACTCCATCAAACTTGTGTGTAACGGAAAGAAACCCTAACCTTACTTTTGACTGAAAAAGGTCAGGACACCGGTGACGACTCAAAAGGTTTAGACGACCGTATGACTCACGTCGTGAAATTGTCGTAGTAGAAAATTGTCGTAGTAGTAGTGAGAAGTAGACATGGCGAGTTACAGGTATAAAAAAGGAAGTGACATTGTACGAGAACACAGAATAAAGACTACCGAGAATAGTCATTATAAAACATGAAAAATTAACAACATAGTATACCACGTCTATATATTAAAGAGTACTGGACGGAGTCATTGTTACCTTTTTATAGAATTTTATCTTGTTTCGCACTCAAAGGGATCACATCACATCAAAGGGATCACGCCACATCAAAGGGAGCGATCGGATTGTGCGTTCTCCAGGAACCTACCTTTGGCTCCTCTTTGTCGACAAAAACGGAAGGTGGTAGGTCCCTTTTAGTCAAACGGAAGAGGGGACTTTCCTTAGTCACTAGTAACGTGAGGACAACCACGCAGTAAAAGTAGAGTAAAAATTCTTTGTCTATTAGTAGGATTCCAGAACAACATAATCGACCGACAAGACCCACTCAGGAGGGTTGACCCTGTAAAAGTGAAGATAGAGTCTTACAGACTTTGCACTTTAAACCTCGTGGTTCACAAAGGGTACCGATGAAGAGTGGGGAAAAGGAATCTCCTCTTTATCCATGGTTAGAGTGAAAACGAAGTCCAGTGGAAACCCTTCTGCACGGGAATCATCAGGACCAAAGTTCTCTTATTACCTCTACCATGAGACTGTGTGACCCCCTTTCTCGAGCTATTTCCACCCTTTAATCGAGTTCACCTTCTCGCGAACGAATCGTACTCTCTCCATCACCCTGACTATGGGTGTAAGAGGTCGAAAATTCTTCGTGACCGTTTTTTTATATGTAGGTTTAACGTTGAAGTCTGGACTTTTTTCTTACACATCTATCTTGTTATCATTTATAAGTTAGGTTTACTGTCTCTCCGTTCACATAAAATTTTTTACATGTCTTGGGGTCCCTGTTTGTCCTTTTATCGTTATAAGAATGTAAGTGTAGTAACCTCTGAGTTATCTCCTTCTTCCCTTTGTGACCACCCCCCTTAACCAATGGGTTTAAACCGTTTTCTATATTTGTAAGTCGTTGGGATTTCGTCCTATTTTAGTTTATTTGGATGTCCGTCTGTCTACTGTTAATATGACGAACTTTGATCTTTCCCCCCCTTACGAGATTTCGTGGTCTTCTTTTACTTTCCTTTTGTCGTTAGACTTACTAACAATTAAAGAGTAGTCTTTGACATTCTTGGTATTGTTTTATTGTACTGAAAATACAATAAAACTTTCTTTTCTGGACAGTTAGATTATCGATTTATACCGTTTTTATGGGAAGTCTGTCTGTATTTCAAATGGACGAGTAAACTTCCATTTGACTTACTGAGGTAACGATTACCTTCAAGATCTTTTCTCATTACGACACTCTCTTCTTTTTACTATGATCTCCCTTTATATATCCTATCATATTTACCTCTTTCCATTGGTTTTAAAGTCTTTGTCTTTGAGCAAACTTTAATTTATCGGATATAACCTCCAAATGATCCTGACGTCGGACCCTTTGTGTCTAAATTCTTCGTGTTCTCAACACAAGGTAACCTGATGTTTTACTTCCTTCGAATAATTTCCCTTTTTGACGTTCCGGTGTGTCACTGTATTCGACAAACAGATCGTAACATTAACTACGATCGTTCTTCTTTCTGTCGAATACTTCGTTCTTGACCAATCCCAGACGTTGTCAACGAATCAATGTTCCCCTTTGGAACTCTGATGTTCAAACGTCGACCACCTACAACAAGGCTGATACCGACAACCACCGGGACCCAAACCATGTCACTATATCCCTGACCAGATTCCGGTCTAGGAATTATCGGTAGGAGGGGTAAAAACATACGGACTTGACACTAATGAGGGAATACTGAAGTTAAACAGTAACCTTGGTATCTTCTCTTCCTTTATTGACCCTTTCGTATTATCTGAAAATACAAGGAGAAGTTAAGAAATTTCATACAAACTACGAACTTTGACTTTTAGTAATGTAACAGACTACCTTAAAAGTAACATAGATATACGTGATATACTTCACCAACACCATTTCCCTGATTTACCATCACTCCAGATATGTGTTGAACTTACCATTAAATAACTAAGATTCATGTGACACTTTATAATTCCTATATATACCATTAGTTATGTAGTGTATGATTGTTACAAATTTATTCAGTTCATTCCCATCCCTCCTTCTCCTCGTCTCCTTTTATTCTTTGTTTGCTTTGTTCGAAAATTATTTAATAAATCATTTAGATTTTCGTTTTAATAATTATTATTATAATAAACTCAGTAATATCAGTCGTTAAATAAAAATTACGTAAGATTGTTAGGCCTATATAGTTTATTTTAGTCAAACAGTGTTATATAATTTATATATATATGACTAATCTTATTTAGGTGAAGTTTATGTCAATCAACACTCTACTTTTCGATATGAGTTCTAATTTTCAATATATCCTCTAACTTTCGTTTCTTATCCTTTTGTCTGGAGTACGTTCGTAATTAATTTTTTTTTATTTCATCTATATAATGATATTCTGATTCACCTAAAGTTTCGTCTCTTTTTAAGGTCCATAATTAAACTCTTCGATATGTAAATATTCTACAGTTGAGTGATTATTTTATTGATAGGATTTAAACGTACGGAGACTGGTGTCTCGAAGTTTTGGGTTTTCGTTATCGATTACTTTGACTTTTCTTTGTATCTTTTCAGGAGTTAATAACAACTTCTACAGTTATTAGGAGAGAGAAATTAACTATCTAGATCATCTATTGTTTAACCTTTTATGTCACACCCTGATTTGTGATAGGTGGCGACCTAGATTTACTGGAATAATTCATTTTAGCGTCACAGTCATCTTTCTTTCTAGTTTCTCAACTCTCTTTTCGTTTTAATATAGTTTTGTTCCTTTGGTTTTTCACAGTCACACTTCGTCTTTTCACCATAAAATCTTTCTCAATAAATCGACATTTACGGTCCCTCTGACTTTCACCACTTTGACCTTCACCTAGTAAGGAACAAGTATAAATAGGAAGGATGAGGACTCCGGACCCCCATTAGTCTAAGGGAGTGTCAGGGGACTCGGACGTTGTCACGGATCGTGTCTCGTCGAGGTGTTGTTATTACGCGACTTACTTACCTTTCCTTCACTGTCTAAGTTTTTTCGACGTGTTCTTATCACAAATCATAAACCGTCTAGTAAACTATACCCAAAACTTCCTGAACCTTCAGCTTTGGGATTTCAGGTCGTGTCTTCAACCCTTAATCTATCACCCACACTTGACCGCATCTCTCTCTTGAGTGTTAAACCTGAGATTATTAAAGAGAGTTAAGTATGAAACGACAAATTGTCTTTATAATGAATTGAAGAGAGTCGGAAAACAGACCTTTCATGTTTTATACCATGTATCCAAATAATGGATTTAAGTTCACCTGATATACTTTATTAGAGGTATTTAGAGGATCATACTTAATCATACATTCCGACTTTTTTGTTCCACCGAAAAACAGTCAAACGCCAAAAACATCCTTCTTACAGAGGTCGGTACATCCATGCTTACCTCTACTCATCCTGTCTCTTCAGGTCTGAACTCCTGATAACTAAGTGAGTCACTTGATTATAATTGATCCGTTGAGGATACAAAGAAAGTTGTTCCTCTAGTACCTTTTACATTCTAGTCGACTCTAAAGGCTCCCGTCCTTTTTCGTGTAGAAACCTTATGTTCTGATCCTTCTGTCGTGTAAATAACAGGGATCGATACGTCGGTTCTACTAGAATAAAACCCCACTTATGACCTTCCGTACCTGACGTAGTAAGGATTACACCTTAGGTGACCCAAACAGTAACCAAATAACCTTACTAAAAGTTCATCAATAATTTTTGATCCTTGACTATTTTCACACCCGCCAGCCTTTTATGATAAAGGAGAGATGAATGTTATGCGTAATGAATGTGACAGACGGGAGAATCGCGTCATCCGTCGCGCAGTCAGAGTATTAGACTTCCAGGACTCAAGCTCGGAGTCTCTCCCGTCTACTGTGAAAAAACCGGACCGATTTCAATACAACGTCCTTTTTGGGTTGTCGTTTATTTTAATTCCACCCGTGGTCGTTTTGTAAACTTTTTACTGGCTTATAAACGAATCTTCCAACTTTAATCTAAAGTTCAAACAACGTTGAGGGTCATTGAAGTCATTTTAGTAACCACTTCTTCAATTCTAAGTGGCCTTTCTAAAGTCTAGTTTTTCTCTCAATCCTGTACCCTTAATCCAAGTTACAATGTTTGGGAAGAAACGTGAGTTTCGATCACCCTTTCTATGAACAAAGGTGGTCAAAAAGAGATAGTAAAGAAGAGGTGTTCTGGACTCAGGAGTCTCCTGGAAAGGACTTGGGTTGAAGCCCTTTATAACCTAAAGAAAAATTTTACTTCTAAATATTTAAAGACGAAGAAAAGAATCAAGTGGGTCTTCTCTCGTGTCTGAACCAGAAACTGGTTATGAGAGACAGTGTTTGTCAACCTGAGTCGACTCACTAACTCGTGCGTACGTGGGTGAAACAGTAATATGATGTTATTCCTGTTTTTTGTACGCCACTTCCCTCACTCGTACTAGACATGACCTCATACTACCGGAAAGGAAGAGTTGTGAGTTCTCAACACCCTCTCACCTGGAGGGTAGGAACATTTGTCTCTCTTAGACCACTTTTCTTCCGATAAAACATTACCTGTAAATACCCTGGGTAACTGGACCCCTTTCTCTCTTTAGACAACTCCCTGTAAATTTCTCTGTTCTACCTACTGTCTTGAACACTCAGACTCCTGACTCAACGGACCCAGACTCTCCCTTGGTCTTTCTGGGTCTAACAGTTTTTGTTTTATTTTTTCTTCTACACTTTAGTCCCCTTAAGAATCTCATTTGAGTATTTGTTCTTATCCTCATCCTAGAAACCCACCAAGAAGGAATACCTTCAAAGAATGGGTAGGTAAGGTCGGGTTGGTAGTGTCATGGACATTACTGTCAGATTTAATTGTGGAAGTCTTTATAGAGGTTCTTAACTTTGTTAGACCACTATAAACTGAAGGTGTATATCTTAGGGTTTATCTTAAAAAGGAGAAACGTGTCCGTCGATTTTATAAAGTTTACTCCGTCCTCCCTAAGGTCGTCCATTATGTCCTTTATATAAATTGTCGTAATCACTAGTCTAGGACTACTTCAGGTTTTTGTCCTTCCTTGTAATTTCTCCCAGTATTAAGATGGTACGTCTTGATACTTGTCGGGAACGTGAAACGAAAAGTGATTTTCTGAAGGGAGAGGAAATTGACCTAGAATTCGAAGAAGTCTGTGTTTCTTAGGATACCTACTACGGGAACCTCCGAGGAAGTCGTTCGGGTGGTAAACCAATCCGGAAACCGTGGTGTCAGAACTTTACTCGACCTTTAAAAGAATGTAAAACTGAAAAGACACCCAGAAACCATTGACCCGAGACAGACCCAAAGGGTTTACGTGTGTCTCCTGAAAAGAAGTGGAGAGTCTAAGACTCATTATATTGAAGAGTAAAACTTAGTCTGAATCATTATACGGATGAAGAACCGTGAGTCAGGGATTCAGTTTACAATGAACCGATGACTCTGGGGGGGAGGGATCGATTACGGAGAATGGCACTAAAATTAGACAGGTAGTTGAATACGGTGGAAGGAGTATTCGTGACAAAATCTTTAACAGAATACTTAAAAGAAAATTTCAAGGACAGAGAGGAGATCTTATATTCCTAGAACTCCGAGTTTAGTAACACAGGAGTTCACGGACCTCAATTCCGTATTTATACCGAAGACGGAACTTTGCCTTCATAATCCATTCCTATCCCTTATCCATCTAGTTTATATTCACTTATTAAATTATTTAGTAAAATAACTGAAGGTTTTACAATGAGAGGTCCAGACGACTAAATAAAACGAGAAAGAAATACGGAATGAACTACAAAATTTAAAATAACTAGTTACCGTCAAATGTACTGAATTTTAAAGGGTCTGTCTTAAAAGACGAAAGATTAATCACTTATTGTTTTTTTCTACATTCCCTTGTGTCTACAAATCCTGAGGACAATGTTTTCAGTGTTGTCTATCGTTAAATCACAATCAGTGAGTCAGTACAGGCTGAGAAACACTGGGGTACTTGACATCGGATGGTCCGAGGAGACAGGTACCCTAAGTGATGTGTCTTATAGCCTTACCCCCGGTAAGGGAAAAGGTACTATTATCAAATTTCAACTCACTTTCGATCTTGTTTAATTTTCGGATAAGAGAAAACGTACGTAAAAGAAAGTTGGTAAAAAAAGATGTACCCAAGAATTATAGACCAAAGAGAAGTCAGTTGTCACTTTGGGGGTTTACAAGGGAGACAGAGAAGAAAAAGGGTACCACTGAAAGGGGAGGAAAGAAGTCGTTTCCTTATCTATGGTTAGTGTGATAACGGAATTCGTAGAAACTCTTCTACACGGGAATCAGGTCAGGGCCAAAGTAAAATTCCTGGAACTTTAAAAGACTTCAAGTCCGACGAGTCTTCTCATTTATTTCACCTCTATCATGAGACTTTTCGATTTCCTTTTTTGTGTTCCTACTTCCACCCCTTAATCGAGTTCACCATCTCGCGAGCGAATCGTACACTCTCCATCACCCTAGCTACGGGTGTAAGAGGTCAAAACCGAGGAAGTTGATTCCTCGAGGTCGACTGTTGGTGTTTAGAACGTTGGATATATTTCTTTACTCTTTTCGTCTGTGTGTAACGTGAGAGGAGGACCGCTTCTATTCTGACCGAGATGCAGGGACTGGTGACTCGAAGTTTTGAGTACTTGACTTCGACTATTTGAACTTTCCTTTTTATCTCTTTGGGTGTCAATAGTAATATCCACAGTTTTGAAGAGAGAGTAATTACTAACTAGATCATCAATTGATTTGTTGTGGTAAGTGGTTACCTAGATTGACTGGCTTGTCTCGTTTTAACGTTATATCTTTCCACCTTTCTTCTCGGTTTCTCAACTCTCTTTTCGCTCTAGCGTAGTTTTGATTTTTTAGTTCTTACCAGTCTCACTTCGTCTCCCTGGAGTACTTGTGTATAAAAATCAGTAATAAATCGACATTTACGGTCCTTCTGATTCTCCTAACAGGGAACACGTATATATAGGAAGATTGTCTTCAGACCCACTGGGATAAGGAAGACTTAGTGGACTTCGATGGTGTCACGGTCCGTGTCTCGTCGAGGGGTTACTTATACTCGACTGACTTACCTTTCCTTCACTATCTAAGTTCTCTCGAAGTGTTTTATCACAAGTCTAAACGGTTACAATAAGTCACTTTCACCTAAAACTTCCTTCTCTTACTCGGTTTCAAACTGAACCTTCAGATTCGGGCTCTCCGGTCGTCTCTCCTCTGACCCTTAATCTCACACATACTTACTCGATAACATCTCTTCTTATAGGTCACTCTGATGGTCGATGTCGTCCTTTTTTATTGTATTAAACCTTAATCTATTAGACGAAGAGTTAAGTCTGAAATGTCGAATCGTCTGTGTAGTGAAGAGACTCAACGGTTGTATACACCTTTTACGTTTAATACTGTGGATCAACAGTTTTAAGTTAACCTTATATACTTTATTAGAAGTATTTAGAGAATCAGATTAATTATCGGGTTATCTGACTGTCTCTCCAAAAAGACAATTCAAGAGAGACATAAAAACAACAACAACAACAACAAAAGGTCAGACACAAAAAACATCTCTCTTGTGGAGGACAGTGCAAGTAGGTTCACCTCTACATTTCACTCTGTTGCTGTATACCTCACATCTGTGTAAACTCCCCATAAGTAAGTGAGTCAATCACTCAATTATAATTGACCCATAGAGGATTCAAAGAAAACTTATATTTCTTTCACGTTCTCACTCTGGGCGAGGTCACAAGAACGGATCTCTTAGGGTCTCTGACCCCTTGGACCACCCGACGGCAGAGACCCCAGTGTGTCTCAGCCTGTACTGACTTCGCTGAATCGTCGTGGTCTTCGTCGTTCTGACTCTAGACACTCCCTCTCTTCTCCGGTTAGTAACCTTGTAGTCTCTCCTTTTCTCGACGTTTTCTGTTCTAACAAGACCAGAACGACCGGTCTCAGGTTGACCATCTACATATGGAATTTCTACATCTGTGGTAGTAAAGTCTCGCATCTTAGACGGCCCACGTCGTAACAGAATATACCTTCCAAAAGTTTCTCGTAACCAATGTAAAAAAATTTTGGACCTTTGACTATCTACACGGACTTTTTATAACAAAGTATAAAATTAATCTTACACTTTCAGAATGAAACAGACGGAAGAATCGCGTCATCCGTCGCGCAGTCAGAGTATTAGACTTCCAGGACTCAAGCTCGGAGTCTCTCCCGTCGAACAAGAAAAAGGAGGTGTCAACTTGATCGGATTACAATGAGACGATTTTTCTTGCAGCTTATAATTACAATGAGATTTTTCTTTTGCATATGTCCGATGTGGTTTTGGTTTGGCTTTCCTTGTTTGTTTTTCAGTTGTATTTTATTGAGACCCTCAATCACTTCCTGTTCCTTCCTATATATAGACCGGGGGTTTCTTATTTAACCAAAGTTCTATAAGCTAATAGGACTTTTCCGATGATGTGACAGATGTGACGGTCGTACGGTCTTCACTGGAGACAGAGGCGAAAGAGGGAGGTCGGAGGTTCGAGTGTCTTACAGTCTCTATTTCACATTCTTGGGAGTGTTTGGGGTAATCAGTTTAGAAGTTCGAGGGACGTAGGACGGTGAGATTTTCTTCACTTTCTACCTCCTTACATCGAGGTGTTCCTTCCTTTAAACCTCTAGAATAAGTGAGAATTAAGTGACGTGGGTCTTATCAACAAATTTGTTGTTAATAAACAAAGTACTATTTTTCTTATTTACTAAAATGTAGAAGGTAAGGAATAAACGGTAACCCTCAGGAAATCTCGTGGTTACACGAGATTTCTCTTCAGAAGATAGTCTACCTCTTCTGTGTTTTTATACCATAAAAACACTACACCAGATGTAATGAAGTAGATACTAAAATGACTTCAATGACCCTTCACGTTGTCTGAACTTTAGATCATAATGTGAGGACCCGTTTGTTACCTAGGAAATCGTTTACGAAGAGACCGTCGTAAACCAGTAAAATGAAACAACAAGTCAGGGAGTTAGTACAGACTGAGAAACGGTGCGGTACCTGACGTCGTGGGGTCCGAAGGGACAGGAAGTAATTGAGGGTCTCAATAGAATACAACTGAAAAACAAACAAGAAAAGCTAAACCAAAACCACATCGGACATACGCAAAAGAAAAATCGTCTCATTCCAATCCGTTCAAACTGACACCTCCTTTTTTTTTTTCGACGGGAGAGACTCCGAGCTTGAGTCCTGGAAGTCTAATACTCTGACTGCGCGACGGATGACGCGATTCTTCCGTCTGTTCCACATGGACTGGCCACACCTGTGGTAGTAAAGTCTCGCATCTTAGACGGCCCACGTCGTAATACTGTATACACTAATACCTAACACCCTAAGGTTGAAACGGGTCAACTAAAAGGAAATTTTACACTTTCTCTTTACTATGAGACAAAATGAAGAATACGTGCAATGGTTTTCCTATGAGTCTCTACGTAAAGACTTCCAATCGAACAGGTCTCGAAAGAAGGACGTCTAAACTGGAACAACAACGAAGGGGAATTCCCAAGTTCCTTCCCTCCGTGGAAGTCGGACGTCTTTCGTCTTATGTTTTCTTACTTTTCTTTACTTTTTTTAGGAAAAAGTCGTGACCCACGATTTTTACTATGATGTACAAATAATTAGAATACGTTCAACAAACTAAATCGAAACGTCAAGTAAGTTTATAGTATTAAGGGTAAAATGTCTTTTTTCGAATCTTATCAACTTGGTAAAAAAAAAAGTCAAGAGCACCGAGATGCTTCGTTTTGGTCTTCGCGTTTCGACTAAAAAAGAAAAGGACATAATTTTACATCGGAAAAGGAAATTGGGACGTGAATCAGAAATGGAGGTTGGGTTAAGTAAGTAATTAAGTGATAATAATATTTACTCTCCTAAATTAGAAGGTATGTAGTCCATAATTAAGTGTTAGTGAACACAAATGGTGGGTCTAAGTTCATAAGATGTACGGAAACTGAGAAAGAAGCGGAAGTTTAGAGATGTGGGTCATAGAACTATACACGAATTTATGACATCGAGGAAAGGTGTGTCGAGAGGTCTTAGAAAGAGAAAGAAGAGTACGTGGATACGGAAACAGGTAAGACACAAATACTTCTTACATAAGGTTCGGTCGATCACATGACCCGGCGTCCATGTCTTTCTGAGTACGATAATAATTAGAGTCCCGAATTTCTTATTCGGAGTTAGGAAATGCCAGAATTGTTGAAGAAAAAGAAAGAGAGATTAAGATAAAAGAGGTAAAGGATGGATAAACCGTAAGTTTTAATTTTTCAAAGTATTTTATAAAAGTAAAATTTCGGTACACAGACGTACAAAAAGTTCCCAAAAATTCAGAGGGGTGTAAAAAGGGGTTACATAGAAGTACACAGGACCGAAAAAAGTTAGTGACAAAGAGAGGTACAGATAAAATGTGTGTGTGTGTGTGTGTGTGTGTGTGTGTGTGAGCGTGTGAGCGTGTGAGGTGAGGATGATGTGTCCATATAAAGACTTGTGTCCTTAAGGATGGTAGATCTGACAAGGAAGGTAGGACAACTAAGAAATAAGAGTGTGGAGTTACAGGTATAAAAAAAAAGAGAGAAAGTATCCTAGAGTGATGCATAAAAACTATCCAGAATAAACATTGTCCCAAAAAACAAACAAACAAAACCAATAAGAGAATATACTACATCGACACTTTGGAAAGTACTAGGTGGAGTCGTTCTTAACTCATGGAGTTTTGACCTCACATTACACTCAAAGGCATCACATCACCAGTAGTGCGAGCGGATTGTGCGCTCTCCAGGAGCCAAGCTTTGGCTCGCCTTTGTTACCGACGAAAAAATGGAACAGTAGGCCCCCTTTTTAGTCGAGTGGCGGACGGGATTTTCCTTGCTCAGTAGTTGGGTGAAAAAAAACCCCCCCAGGAGAAAAATTCTTTGTATATTAGTGGGACTCTATCAGAGTAGCGTAATCGACTGACAAGACCTACTGAGGAGGGTTTACCCTGCACAAGAGAAGACAGGGTCTTTTAGACTTAGCTCTTGGAAACCTCACAGTTTGAAAAGGATACCGATGAAAGAGGAAAGGACCGTCTCTTCATCCATGGTTAACGCGAGAAGGGAGCCCCGTAGAGACTCTACTACACGGGAATCGGGTTTAAGACTAAGGGTAATTGCCCGAACTGTAAAAGACTTCAAACCTGGTGGGTTTTCTTCCTTATTACCTCTGCCATACAACTATTTGACCTCCCACCCCCCTCTTCGCTTTGCATTATTAAGGGCCACCCCCTAATCGAGTTTACCATCTCGCGAGCGAATCGTACGCTCTCCATCACCCTAGCTACGGGTGTAGGAGGTCAAAATGAGTGGACTCCGCGAAGTTAGAAGGTTAGAGGTCTTTCTTTAATCTGTGAAATCTGAGAAGGATCCCTTTCCTGTTTTGTCCTATCGCTCCCGATCACCAATCATGTAGATGATGGTTGCATACTGAACCCAAGACGACGTCTTATCGACCCAGTAGAGTTCCCTATACGGGTTAAGGAAAAAAGGGGGAGGCAAAGAAGTACGTACACCGGCGTTCCGCCGGGTTAGGACTCTTCGCGTCCCGTCCCGTCCCAGTTATTTCGGGGTTGAAAGAACAGTCCCCGACTTTGGCTCACGGGGTTCATTGGTTTTTTATACCTCTTTCTGGGATACCCTTCGTATATGCACTTCAATAATCAATCGATGACCTATGTGGGCGCTCGACACTTATTCACCGAGACTAGCACTTGTTGTTGGTTGTAGCTTAACGATTCTACCTTTTACTGCTCGAGTCGGAGCGTGTCTAAAAGAAGGAGAAACTCGTAAAACCGGACGAGCTCTGCGGAGTAGAGGGAAGGTGACAAAAGGAGGTGACCGATGTTTCAACCGAACAGTCAATTCTTTCTGTAGAGGTCGAGACTGTGCACACTTTGGTATGTTCCCGCTCCCCCTCCCCTCCTTAGTCTTTCTAGGCTACATAGTGTACAGGTTATAAAGTTACAGGTTATAAGGAGACAGAAGAAGACCGAGTAAATTTTTTTTTTTTTAATTTCTGAGAGGGACGGGGGAGGCGGTTGTCAGTTACAAAAGATGTAGACATAACTCGACATCAGTTGACCCTTCAACGCCAAGGGCTGGTTCTCGAGTTCCTCTACGCGTCCGCCTCTTACGCCCGTATCTGGGACGTCCGTGGTCAGTCGCTTCATGTTAAGCGGCGGTGTCATATAAAACTTGAGCACCAATAATAAAGTCGTAATCTTCAAAATACGGGAAGAACCAAAAAGCCCTGATTAGACTTCTGAGTTCACAGTAACGACAGTTCCGCCTCGTAGAGATCTTGAAGGCCTCTTTGTCGGTAACGGCCTCACGAGAAGATTTACCTCGGGCCCTTGCCAATAGCACTCTTTTGAGACTGTGTTATAGTGCAGAACTATGAAGTGTCGTCTCGTTTGACGCAAGGTCTCCATTTACTTACGTTTTTGTTTGAGTTCTTTTTATTTGCGCGGATTCCTTTTCGTTCGTTTTCCTTTTTTTATCGGTACGGGAGAGACTCCGAGCTTGAGTCCTGGAAGTCTAATACTCTGACTGCGCGACGGGTGACGCGATTCTTCCGCGACTTTCGGACAACGACCGACCCGATATTACTTTAATAGATTCGGTCACGAACAGGAGACCGACCACGACAAGAACAAAAGACAAGTAGACCTAGTAGCCAGGGAGTCTCAATTGTCAGTGCAAAAGTGGTAGGTCTCAGAAGAGAGACTTTATCATGAGAGTGGCTTATCATCAACCTACTTACATATCTTTTAAAAGTATGGAACTTTGTACATACATTAAAAAAACGGGTTATAAAATCAAGATGGTATAAAAGGTTTCATGCTAAACCCTAATAAAAAGTTTTTCAATTATACACAAACCTAAATGGGTACAAAAACAGATATGTAAAAGAGTAGTACTAAACGTGATATTCAGATTATCGTACGTTTAAGAAGTAGAAAAAACAGATAATTAAACAGGTTTTTCAGATCTCGTCACAGAAACTTTTATAAATGGCTCCTTATATAGATAAATGGCTCCTTTTAAAGGAAGGAAAATATCATATAAGAACTCTAAAGGAAATGACTCCCAGAGACACCCTATTTGAGAGTTTACAAGAAAATAGAGTACGATAGAAATATAGTGGCAGTAAGAAGTTTTTATCTCAGTGATTCACATTAAAATCAACTCAATAAAATAAAGAAGTTAAACTTTTAATGGGACTCGATAAAAGATCGAATGTCACAGTGGAAACATCCGTTAGAGAGAAGATAAAAACTCTTAACAACAATCAGAAATTACAGTAAGACCATGAGAACGGGGAGAAGAAGGAGAGGAAAAAGAGGAGAAGAAAATGTCAAAGTGACACTACATTGACCGATACCTAAAGAAAAGTCTAAAACCACTTAACCTGAAGGACTTAGAAAAGATATTTAGAACTTAAATATCCATTTTTTAAGAGTACATAAATACGTAAGTAAAAAATTTTAGTACCCAGGGGATGGGTTGGAGGAGAGGACATCTATCTTTAATAGTGTTAACAGTGATTTGTTCGGTCACAAGTCAGTCTACTGGTAGGGACTATTAGTCATCTTTCTTTAACTACCTCCGTATCGGTTTACAACCTTTACAAACTTATAATTTATGTCGTAATTGAATAATCGAATTTTAATTTAGGTATATCTTCTATCATTGTTTTGGAGCGATATAAAATAATGGTAGTCTCCGTCGGAGGATTTTACTTATACATATTTAAGATCTCGAAATTTAATATGACGATTCTTCCCTACTGGTAGTCGTTCTATCGTTTTATCTTTCGGTGCCTGGAACAAGGGACTGTCTCTGTGGTTAAATTGTACTCATATACCAGGTTTTTTGAAAATACTCGAGAGGTCTTTGGTCAATCCTGCAGCGTCATGGGGGTTTAACACGTCTCGGTCTTTGTCGACGTAACTTTACCTATTTATTTTGATACCGTAAGGTGGGTGATGTCTAAAAGGAGGTTCAACTGTTTTGAGTCGCTCTAGTCCTCTTATACTGGTTTAATAACGGAAAGAGAAGCCTGTCGTTCCCTTCTTACCTTGTATACGGTTTCTAAGACTCAAAAGTTCCCAACCCCCTTAGACGGGTTCCCTGACCAAAGAAAGAGTGAACTGATCTTCGCGAGTATGGTTTGAGAGTATGAAACCTACGGACCCCCGGGGACTCTCGTTTCCTCTCAAACTGTCGAACTCCGGCGTGGTGTCTTGGACGTTATGGTAGCTGTTTGTGTTCTCCCTCGTTCTCTGATAGGCGAGGCCCTTTTCTTTAGCGATACCTTCGGAGATCACGCAAAAAGTGAAGTTTAAACAAAAGAAGTCGAGACACTGAAGACAAACCATGAAAGAATATAAAAGATAGAGAAACAACTCCAAAAGTAACACGAGTAGGTAAGAGGGTTCAAACCACTGGTAAAAATGCTGACAGTTCATTTAATGAATAGAGGTAAAATGATAATGTTAGGAGGTGGGGGTCTCCAAAATGTAACAAAAGAGGAAATCTTGTATAAGGGGCGAAGGGGTAAAATAAGGAGACACAAAAAAGATACATGATCTATTTTGTCTCGAAAGGGTTAGAAGTTCCTCACCGGAGTGTATCCTTTACTTGGAATAGAAGTTGGAACAGGATCGAAAAAAGGGGTGTACATCTGTAAATAGAGTACCTTATAATAATACCAACACACTTCACCGTCCAAGCTTAAGACATGCCAAATGAAAACGACAAAACCGAACTCGAAATCTACAGTATGGATTTCCGGTACCGTAAGAAACCGGAGAAATCGACGGAGTCGGGACCGTCAACCCCAAGTATCAACTCTTTGTCCGAGGTCGTTCCTAACCGGTATTAGGACCCAGATAAAGAGAACCACTAGGACCATTACACGAGAGAGTTTTGCTGTCTTTCAGAGACGGTCACTTGACGGTCTAACAAGTCCCTTGGGTGATCTGGGTTGAACACCCCATCAAGTCAAGTCAGGAGTCAGTACAGGCTGAGAAACGCTGGGGTACTTGACGTCGTGCGGTCCGGAGGGACAGATAGTGGTTGAGGACCTCAAGTGAGTCTGAGTGCAGGTGGGTCAGTCACTACGGTAGGTCGGTAGAGTAGGAGACAGCAGGGGAAGAGGAGGACGGGGCTTAGGGAAGGTCGTAGTCTCAGAAAAGGTTACTCAGTTGAGAAGAGTACTCCACCGGTTTCATGACCTCAAAGTCGAAGTGGTAGTAAGGAAGGTTTCTTTAGGGTCCCGACTAGAGGAAGTCTTACCTGACCAACCTAGACGAACGTCAGGTTCCCTGAGAGTTCTCAGAAGAGGTTGTGGTGTCAAGTTTTCGTAGTTAAGAAACCGCGAGTCGGAAGAAGTGTCAGGTTGAGAGTGTAGGTATGTACTGGTGTCCTTTTTGGTATCGGAACTGATCTGTCTGGAATCAGCCGTTTCATTACAGAGACGAAAACTTATACGATAGATCCAACCAGTATTGAATACTCCATCTGATGGAAGGTTTGAACTCCATCTGATCCAAGGATGGACCGAAGGGATCACCGAGTTCGTTTCTTGGACGGACGGTTACGTCCTCTACGTCTAAGTCAGAGACCCAGTTCTTCTAGAAGACATATTCCTTTACCGATGAGTGACGTCATAAGAACGGACCCTTTAGGGTACCTGTATCCTCGGACCACCCGATATCAGGTACCCCAGTGTTTCCTCAACCTGTCGGGAAGCGCAGATTTGTTGTCGTTGTTCCGGGCATGGTCTAACCTGTACGAAATAGATAACAAAGTCATCTTACTTCGACCCCCCCACCACCACCACTACTCTTTCCGTCAGAGGACATGTCACAAAATTAGGGATGAACCAGTCTATTCTTACCCGGAAGACGGACTTTGTAGGACTGGACTCTATTTCTCGGGTGTATCGGATACAGTCCGAATATCGGAGTACACCCTTAGATAAAGGGACAAAGTATCAATTCCACATAAGAAAACAATTCGAATGTACAAGTAGTCACTGGGAGTCCGGAGAAGTGTCGAAGGTCGTAAAGTCTGAGGTGTCCCGTCCCCAACACCAGGATGACACCGTACTCTCCCCACACGTATCGACGACACCCCTGGACGATCTGTACCCCTCGACTGTCTGTATGATTTCGACTGGAACGAGATAGAGAAGGGGTACCTTCATTTCAAAACAGGATAGGACACGAACTGACACAACACAAAAGGAACCACTGAGACTATGGTTCCACGTCAGAGTCTGACCTGAAGATAAAGACCACTAACCGTTATTACTACTAGAAACAAAGGGAGGTTCGTCAGTCTCAGGAGGGGACTGTAGTCGTTAGTCATGTCCCTCTTGGACACTTAAATAATGGAACTACCCTTTTTCCCGAAACACCTACACTAGTTCCAATGTTGGAACTCTACTCCTTTATGTGACCACTCGGGTTTTAATAGGGTACTCAGGAATTCTCATCTCTTTCAAAGGTCGATATCAGAATCAATACGTTACTGTATTTCGAACCTCTCTACACTGTACTCTTCTTTTACCAGGAAGTAACGTCCGAAACCTCTACCTCCTTCTTCAGATACTCGGTTTTAGACGTCCTTCGGATCTTCGACTTTTCTCACTCCTTCGTTTAAGAAATCTTTCCTTGTGTCGTCACGGTTGTAGAACTAAAATTGGATCACACGGGACTAAATCTGAAGACTTGATGTCTTGACTTTTTGTTATTTAAACATAACAAATTAAGTGATCAAGTCAAGTCAAGTCAGCGAGTGAACACAGGCTGAGACGCTGGGGTAACTAACGTCGTACGGTCCGAAGGGACAGGTAGTGGTTGAGGGCCTCGAATGAGTTTGAGTACAGGTAACGCAGTCATTACGGTAGGTTGGTAGAGTAGAAGCCAGTAGGGGAAGAGGAGAACGGAAGTTAGAAAGGGTCTTAGCCCCAGAAAAGGTTACTCAGTCAAGGTGTTAATCCACCGGTTTCATAACCTCAAAGTTGAAGTCGTAGTCAGGAAGGTTACTTATAAGTCCTGACTAAAGGAAATCCTACCTGACCTGGAGGAACGTGAGGTTCCCTGAGAGTTCTCAGAAGAGGTTGTGGTGTCAAGTTTTCGTAGTTAAGAAGTCGGGAACCGAAAGAAATATCAGGTTGAGACTGTAAGTATGTACTGGTGACCTTTTTGGTATCGGAACTGATCTGCCTGGAAACAACCGTTTCATACACCATTAAACAAATAACAACAGTAAATCTGTGATTCAGTACAGATCAAGAAAACACTGGGGCACCTGACATCGGGTGGTCCGAGGAGACAGATACTCTAAAAGGTCCGTTCTTATGACCTCACCCAACGGTAAAGGAAGAGGTCCCCTAGAAGGTGTGGGTTCTTAGTTTGGGGACAGAGGACGTAACCGTCCACTTAAGTGGTGACTCGGTGGTCTCTTCGGGTCACCGAAACAATGTCCCTGGTATTTCTTGACTAAGTGTGGAGAAAGTCCCTTATGTTTCCTCAGACGTCAGTATAGACAGAACTCTTCACGGTAAAGAAAGTAAGTTTCGTTGAAACCCCATACTACAGGGAATGTACGTATCGGAGAGTCAATCACAGATTATATATAATTGACTCCCCGAAGGGTCTACCGAGGTACCATTTATTAGGTGGATGGTTACGTCCTCTGTACCAAAACTAGGGACCCACACCTTCTAAGGGACCTCTTCCCTTACTAATGGGTACGGTCATAAGAACGGACCTCTTAGGGTACCTCTCTCCTCGGACCGCCCTGTGTCAGGTATCGCAGCGTTTCTCAATTTGTGTTGACTTCACTAAATCGGGTGTACATGCGAGTATAAATACTGATTGACTTACTCATTTAACTTTGACATAGAGTAAACACAGTACATAATTAAATGTTTTGTGAGATAACTCGGTGTTCAATAATTATGAAGACCTGATACAAAATGAACTAAAAAGAAAAAAAAAGAGAATAGGGGTGAAGGTTTCAAAGAAGATATAAATAAAACTTCCGAAGAGAACAGAATTTGTGTAGTTGTTTGTAGTTGTTCTCGTGTTTTTGAAAAATAGTTGGATTTCTATAATAAGGAGTCGGACGTCTTTCTTATCACCTGTCACTTGACCTTCTTTGAACCGAAAGACTTATAAAACACCTTGTTTCGCTAGGATTGTCGGTATCTGACGATAGAGAAAAACAATTCAGAGAAGACTAGGGAAATCTGTTTTATTGGGTGAAGGAAGTTGTAAGAATACCTTGAAACATGTCTATAAAAAAGATCAAGTATAGGATAACTCAATTTAAACAGTAGTCAGGATTTCCTTTAGTCAGGACTTATAAGTAACCTTCCTGACTACCACTTAGACTTCGAGGTTATGAAACCTGTAGCCTACGCCTCTCGACTACGTAATCTTTTCTGGGACTACGACCCTTTCTAACTTCCGTCCTCTTCCCCTACTGTCTCCTACTCATCCAGCCTGTCGTAGTGGCTGAGTTACCTGTACTCAAACTCGTTCGAGGTCCTCAACCCCTACTTGTCCCTTCGGACTGCACGACGTCAGGTGCCCTAGTGTTTCTCAGTCTGTGTTGATTCGTTGATTTAACTCATCTATGTGTATGGTTTCCCCGTCATCTTGGTCAGAACAGGAACGGGACTCCTCTCATGTCACACACAGACGAAAAGAGTAAAGAAACATATCCAACGTTCTAAACACCAACAGTCGACCTCGAGGAATCAACTTCCTCGGTTTTGACCTCTTACACCCGTAACTAGGGTGATGGAGAGTGTACGATTCGCTCGCGAGATGGTGAACTCGATTAAGGGGTGGAAGTAGGAACACAAAAAAGGAGATCGAAAAGTCTCATGGTAGGGGTGAAATAAATGAGAAGACTCGTCGGACTTGAAGTCTTTTAAAGTTCTAGGAATTTCTCTGGTTTGGTCAGTCAGGATTTCCTTTAGTCAGGACTTATAAGTGACCTTCCTGACTACCACTTCGACTTTGAGGTTATGAAACCGGTGGATTACACTCCTTGACTGAGAAACCTTTTCTGGGACTAAGACCCTTTCTAACTTCCACCCTTCTCTTCCCCTACTGTCTCCGACTCTACCAACCTACCGTAGTGACTGAGTTACCTGTACTCAAACTCGTTCGAGACCCTCAACCACTACCTGCCCCTTCGGACCACACGACGTAAGATACCCCATTGTTTCTCAACCTGTGTTGACCGACTGACGTGGTCAGAATAGGAACGGGGCTCCTCTCACGTCACACACAGACGAAAAGAGTAAAGAAACATATCCAACGTTCTAATCGCCAACAGTCGACCTCGAGGAATCAACTTCCTCGGTTTTGACCTCTTACACCCGTAGCTAGGGTGATGGAGAGTGTACGATTCGCTCGCGAGATGGTGAACTCGATTAAGGGGTGGAAGTAGGAACACAAAAAAGGAGATCGAAAAGTCTCATGGTAGGGGTGAAATAAATGAGAAGACTCGTCGGACTTGAAGTCTTTTAAAGTTCTAGGAATTTCTCTGGTTTGGTCAGTCAGGATTTCCTTTAGTCAGGACTTATAAGTGACCTTCCTGACTACCACTTCGACTTTGAGGTTATGAAACCGGTGGATTACACTCCTTGACTGAGAAACCTTTTCTGGGACTAAGACCCTTTCTAACTTCCACCCTTCTCTTCCCCTACTGTCTCCGACTCTACCAACCTACCGTAGTGACTGAGTTACCTGTACTCAAACTCGTTCGAGGTCCTTAACCATTACCTATCCCTTCGGACCACACGACGTCAGGTAATCCAACGTTTCTCAGTCTGTACTGACTCACTGACTTGACTGACAGAGTACGTGTCCCTGTCCTTTCGTTTTAGGTAGAACTAACTAACTGTCTGTCGCCCATAATATTCTATGGACTCGAATTCAAAACATTTCACCTTTTCTTTTCAGTGGTGACTAACCACAATCATGGTACTTACACCCCCTCCTTTAATCATTAAACAGAGTGTCTAAAAAGTACTTGATTCGTTTATAGATAAAGTAAAAGTTGATACTAAATAATTACTATCCTTGGTTTAAAAAAAATTTAAAGGATAAAGGTCACGGGTATATCTAGCATCCCATCCGACGTTTGACGTATTTAAAATTACTATTTACTCTGTGGGTTTACTTAAAATGTTGACACTCTTCGGTAAAACTCCGTAAACAAGTAAGAGGGAACAGACCAATATGAAGTCACCTTTTTAGACTCTATGGGATCCTTTACTCCTCCACTTTTTGTCGTTACGATAGGATAACTGTAACAACTTCGTATTTGTACCACTAAATAAAAGATTTTTATGTAATAATCAAGTCAGTCAGTCAGTCAGTCAAGTCAACGAGCCAGCACAGGTCGAGAAACGCTGGGGTACCTGACGTCGTGTAGTCCGAAGGGACAGGTAGTGGTTGAGGACCTCGAACGAGTTTGAGTACACGTAGTGTCACTACGGTAGGTCGGTGGAGTAGGAAACAACAGGGGAAGAGGAGGGTGGAAGTAAGAAAGGGTCTTAGTCCCAGAAAAGGTTACTCAGTCAAGAAGTGTAGTCCATCAGTTTCATACCTCGAAGTCGAAGTCGTAGTCAGGAAGGTTCCTTATAAGTCCTGACTAAAGGAAATCCTACCCACCCAACCTGGAGGAACGACAGGTTCCCTGAGAGTTCTCAGAATAGGTTGTGGTGTCAAGTTTTCGTAGTTAAGAAGTCGTGAGTCGAAAGAAATATCAGGTTGAGTGTAGGTATGTACTGATGACCTTTTTGGTATAAAAAGTGATCTGTCTCGAAACAACCGTTTCATTACAGAGACGAAAAATTATACGACAGATCCAAACAATATTGAAAAGAAGGTTCCTCGTTCGTAGAAAATTAAAGTACCGACGTCAGTGGTAGACGTCACTAAAAACCTCGGGTTTTTTATTTCAGACAGTGATAAAGGTGACAAAGGGGTAGATAAACGGTACTTCACTACCCTGGTCTACGGTACTAGAATCAAAAGACTTACAACTCAAAATTCGGTTGAAAAAGTGAGAGATGAAAGTGAAAGTAGTTCTCCGAAAAATCAAGAAGAAGTGAAAGACGGTATTCCCACCACAGTAGACGTATAGACTCCAATAGCTATAAAGAGGACCGTTAGAACTAAGGTCAAACACGAAGTAAGTCGGGTCGCAAAGAGTACTACATGAGACGTATCTTCAATTTATTCGTCCCACTGTTATATGTCGGAACTCCATGAGGAAAAGAATAAACCTTGGTCAGACAACAAGGTACAGGTCAAGAGTGACAACGAAGAACTGTACGTATGTCTAAAGAATGCTCCGTCCAGTCCAATGACCAAAAATTACACCTAAATTAGTAAAGACTTGTTCTGGTTTCGTTATGTCTATGTAAAGAGACGAAACTAGAGACTATGGAAGACAAGTTCCGATTAAGGAGAAACATGACGTCAGCGGTCGGAAAGGACAGAGTATTCACCGGAGAGATGTAGTTTATGGTAAAAGGACTTAGGAGTTGGAGAGATGACTGACAAAAGGAAATTGTTGTATAATTTTAGAGGACGTGGGACTTCGGAGTCCGGGACGGATTATAAATTCAGGACATAAGATACGATCTCTACCAGAAACAAGTAGAAGTATCGCTTCGAAGATTTTCTACAAAGTCTTATACTACTATGACGGACATAAGAGATAAAGGGAAAGGTGGTGTGAGGTATCTTCGACGGGAATGATTTTTGCTTTTGGAAAAAAGGATTTGAGGTGTCTCGGCGAAATCTCTCTATCTTATCTCATCACCATTGTTCGTGTCTGAATCTTCGGTCTAGGGAGTCTTAAATTTAGGGGTAAGACGAAGAATAGTTGACGTACTAAAACGGGTTCAAAACATGGAGTAGAGGGAGCAAATATTGTCTCCGAATAACATTCCTGATTTTGTGTATCCCAACAACCTACTAATTCACTCGATTATGATATTTTCACGAATTTTGTCGTGGATCTTCTATCATTAATAGTACATTTGGAATAGGTTATTAGAAACCACAATAGGTCCTAGAAAGTCTTATAAACTGTAACAAGAGTTGTTTGAAAATTAACTTTAAGAGGGAACTAACAGTACTGGATAAAAACAAGAACGACGGACGAGGAAGAATAAGAAATAGAACCAAAGGTCCGAAGGACAAAACGGTGAGAGACATACATTTTGATTTTGTATTAGTATGAAATTTTAAAAAATTCAAACCCCTATTGACTTGATAAGATACTTACCCAAGGGTAAAGGATGTTCTATTTTAAGTACTTAACTTTAGTGGAATCTTTTAGAGATTGGATAAAGGGTAGGAGGTAAGGTCGGGGTAGAAGTTGAGGAAGGAAGATTAGAAGTTCGAAGTGGAGTTCAGGGTGTAACGTGTCTCAGTAAGGACCGGGAAAGAGTTTATTCACATGGAAGAGGGACAGGGGTCTGATGAAATACATTGAAGATGGAAACAGTGTGGTGCACTGTGGACCACGACACTTCGGAGTCTCTTTACCTTGACTCAGAAAGGATGGAAATTTAAGGATTGGAAGTCGGACGACAGACCACTTAACCTTCACAAGTTAGTCGTAGGCAACTCATTTACTTTGTTACTTATTTTACTCGTGAAACGAACCCAGTTACATAGAAATTTCTTTTTCGATGTCCCAAGTTAATTTGTGAATGACTCTGGAAGGGTATGTGTTACGTCTCTAGTCTTAAGTTATAAAATGATGTTGTGTTAGTGATGATAACTACATCGGTATATTATGTTAGGACCGTTCGTGTCCGAGACCGTACCGATAAGTATAAAGTCGAAGTGATCAATGATTCACACACTAGGACCTGTTCAATAAGTTAGAGAAGGACGTGGTCAAAGGAGGATTCTATTTTTATTATTGTTTGTAGAATATCTTAAACACAATGTTCAATTTCTCTATTATCCTCCATGACCACCGAGTCACCATTTCTTAGACGGATGTTACGTTCTTTGTACCCAAGGTAGGGACCCACGTCGTTCTAGGGGACCTCTTCATTTACCGTTGGGTGAGGTGATAAGAACGGACCCCTTAAGGTACCTGTCTCCTCGGACCGTCCGATTTCAGGTACGCCTATCGTTTTCTCAATCTACACTAAATCACTGAGTTGTGTTATTACTCTATTATGGACATTTTACTCTTGTTGAAGACCTTATATAGTGTATGAGACTTCAATAATTTTCACTAAAGTTGATAATTTTTCCGAGATATATCTTATAAACCCGGAATGAATCTTAAAAAGTAATTTTTGTTTGTATTTTGATTCGACGTCGAGGAGACCCCGTCTTAAGGTCTTAATCCTTGTATTAATCAAATAGAATTTACATTCTCACAATTCCATACAAACTCGGGAAAGTCACAGAGACCTCCCATGCCCCAAACTAAGATTTCTGCTAAAGCGGGGAGGATCACAGAACGACACCGAAGAGTAAACGGGAACCGGAGGAGTTTCAGCGAGATCGTTGTTTACCGGTTGTAGGTAACCTAGTAGCTTTTTCGCTCAAGGTCTTTTTGTAGATGAAGACGAAATAACTGATACGGTTTCGGAAACTGACACACCTAGTGTTGTTGGACACCTTTTAGGAATTTCTCTACCTTTACGGTCTGGTGGACTGGGCGGAGGCCTCTTTAAACATACGTCCAGTCCTTCGTTGTCACTCTTGACCTGTACCTTGTTGTCTGACCAAGGTTTATTCTTTTCCTTATGGAGTTCCGACATATAACAGTGGGACGAATAAATTGAATATACGTCTCATGTAGGACTCTTTACGACCTTACTTACTTCGTGTTCGACCTTAGTTCTAACGGTCCTCTTTATAGTTATTGGAGTCTATACGTCTATTGTGGTGGGAATACCGTCTTTCACTTCTTGATTTTTCGGGAACTACTTTCACTCTCTCCTCTCACTTTTTCAACCGAATTTTCAGTTGTAAGTCTTTTGATTCTAGTACGGTAGACCAGGGTAGTAAAGTACCATTTATCTACCCTTTAGTCACTTTTGTCACAAGTACACCCCCCCCCACCGAAATGAAACCCCCCGAGGTTTTCGTGACGTCTACCACTGACGTCGGTACTTTAATTTTCTACGAACGAAGAATCTGGCTCTGTCGTATAATTTTTCGTCTCTGTAATGAAACGACTGTTTCCAGGCAGATCAGTTTTGATACCAAAAAGGTCATCAGTATATACCGGTGCTTTCGACCTGATAGTTCTTTCGACTCGTGGTTTCTTAACTACGAAAACTTGACACCACAACCTATTCTGAGAACTCGCAGGGAACTTGACGTTCCTCCAGGTTGGTCAGATAGGATTTCCTTTAGTCAGGACTTATAAGGAACCTTCTTGACTACCACTTCGACTTCGAGGTATGAAACCGGTGAACTACACTTCTTGACTGAGTAACCTTTTCTGGGACTACGACCCTTTCTAACTTCTGCCCTCCTCTTCCCCTGCTGTCTCCTACTCTACCAACCTACCGTAGTGGCTGAGTCACCTATACTCAAACTCATTTGAGGTCCTCAACCACGACCTGTCTCTTCGGACCGCACGACGTCAGGTACCCTAACGTTTCTCACCCTGTGTTGACTCGCTGACTTGACTTGACTTCTCACAATTCTGGGACTACTACGAGAGTGGTGAGGGATTAGAGTCATAACACGAGGATTAAGTTCAGAAACCAGTGTAATAGGTCCGAAAACAAGAGATATAAGGGTCATGAGTAGGAAGGGGAAACTACAGACTCCCGAAAGTCCTTTGAAAAAAAGTAACTTGTTGACTCGTCCCCCTCTACATCTATATCTATGTAAATGAAGTTAGACTTTCTTTTGAGTAAAGACGAGGTTGGGTTTGTACACTAATGACTTCAACTAAGGTCAGGACCTCGTGTTAGTATTTCCTGACCCTTTGGAGGATGTTAGTGTCGTCAAGATAGGAGGAGACGTCAAAGGACATGGGTGTGTTTCGGTTGTGATGGGCGAGACATTTCGTAAAGTAGGTAGAGAGACCGGTGTAGAATCTACTGCCTTGCGAAGGTGACACGAAACCCTCGGAGTTAAAGAAAGTCTAGGAAGAGCCCACAAAAGGGGTCCCAGCGTCCGTAGGTAGAGAACACTGCGATGAGACCGGATGTCAAGAGAAAGTTGTCGGAAATTCTTTCTCTTGTCTTCAGCCTTTGACATTATATTTGTCCCAACGAAGAAGAATCTGTTCGACCGTCACCCGAGGAGATCAGTGGGGCGTATGGAGGTTTCTCAGTCTTTCATGGGAATTCGTCTCAGGAGAAGTCGAGGCGGGGTTTGTGGTGTCAGGGACCTCGCGTCCGCGGGGTGCCGGGGCGGGGGGTAAAGTTTCCGAGCCAGGGATAACCGGGTCTCCGCCCCCTACCTCGCGGGACCAGAGCCTTGGTCCCTCTAGTACACTAAGAGCCCCCGCCCCGACGCGGCCGGCGAAGAGTCGGTCCGACTTTCCCGAGCCCTTCGATCGACCGGAACAACCGGGAATTTAGCGTGTGACCTACGGGACCGGGGTCGATGGGAGCGGGTCGGCGCGTTTCTTCCTACGAGGACCGAGAGCAGCCGGAGGGTCCAAACGAAAGGAAGAAAAGGGCTTCCACCCGGGAATCCAAGTGGCAGGCTTCGGACGCCGGCGTCCCTTTCGGTTTGGGGCTCACAGGCCTCTCATTGGCCTTCACGGGAGGGTCCGTCTCCCCGCCGCGGCCGACGTCGGCCCCAATCGCGCCCGGCGCCCCGAACCCTCCCCGTACCGGACGCTCCGGGTTCCTACACACCTCCCCAAGCCGCCCTGACCTCTGGGGAGCCGGAGACGGACTATCCTCGCCGGAGACAAGGAGCACTGCCACGTCCCAGACCTTTGGGGGGACTCCCGCCTGACTTTCCGTCAGTTACTTTTCAACTTTCTACTACTCGTATCATGATACCAAGGACCTCTATTATTATCATTTGTGACGACCCGTGAAAAGATTCGCTAGACATAGAAAGTGAGACCCCCTTTTTTTGTTCCTGCAACTTACCTCAAAAGGTGGGTGGCGGGTAGGGGTAGAAATTCCGTCTCTAGTCAGTACAAAGTAGGTCAGACATACGTCTCCTTAGACCAAATTAGTGGGGTATTAATAATAACCTTTGGCCGTAATATATGTTCAAACAGTAAACGTGAATAGTTGACATAGACCTCCAAATATCACCATCTTCTTACCCAGTAACTGGAGTCTTAAACTCTATTATGTGAATCGTCTCCGCTTTTTAACTTTGTTCATCTTGTCCTAAGTCCCGAAACAATACTTCAATCAGTAATGGGTCCTGAGAGTTATAAAACAGATCTCGAGAGACCCTCTTTTGTTACACTCCTCTCCACCCTTCTCCATTCAATACTAACTTTCTATAACTGGTCTGACCCTTCATTTCCCTTGGTTAAAAATCTACAGGTCGCGGTTTTTTTAAAATTTAAAGTGTTTTTAAAATTTAAAGATGTAAAAACTGAAAAGGAGGTCCTCTCCCTTCTTAACTCATAGCAATCATTGATACCTGACCTCTGGAAAACCTCGGTTTTCCTTCTGTCAGAACTCAGAAAGAACAATACCATTCATCGCATCGTTTGACACAAAGATATATGTACCACCTCAAAATCCCCTGTACACTCCCCTTGACCTCCTCTTGTTCTTCCTTACCCTCTTCTGTGAACCTTTCTTCTATGTACTGGGAAAGAATTGAGGACTCCATTGGGACGGATGGTCACAATCACATAAAAGATGAAGAAAGGTTCTACGAATAAGTGGTATCCGAAAATTAATAAGACAGTACTAACTAAACGTCGGGTGTTTTCTGTCATATGAGTTACGTTCGGGACCTCAGTCTTTTACCTATAAATGTAGGACCGAGACGATAAATGATCGACACTCAAAAGTCAATAAATTGACGGGACTCGTAGTAAAAAGATAGACATTGCATGTTTGTAACGAGTATTATGGATAAAATGTTAGAACCTTTCTACTTTACTCTATTAGGTACATTAGTAACTTTTTATTTACTCTATTAGGGATCGGACCCTGGACTATCTCATTCGTAATTATCTATCACGAAATCAAGTCAGCGAGTCAACACAGGTTGAGAAACGCTAGGGTACTTAGCGTCGTGCGGTCCGGAGGGACAGGTAGTGGTTGAGGACCTCAAGTGAGTCTGAGTGCAGGTAGGTCGGTAGAGTAGGAGACAGCAGGGGAAGAGGAGGACGGGGGTTAGGGAGGGTCGTAGTCAGAAAAGGTTACTCACTTGAGAAGCGTACTCCACCGGTTTCATGACCTCAAAGTCGAAATCGTAGTAAGGAAGGTTTCTTTAGGGTCCCGATTAGAGGAACCTAGAGACGTCAGGTTCTCTGAGAGTTCTCAGAAGAGGTTATGGTGTCAAGTTTTCGTAGTTAAGAAGTCGCGAGTCGGAAGGAGTATCAAGTTGAGAGTGTAGGTATGTACTAGTGTCCTTTTTGGTATCGAAACTGATCTACCTGGAATCAGTCGTTTCATGACAGAGACGAAAACTTATACGATAGATCCAACCAGTATTGAAAAGAAGGTTCCTCATTCACAGAAAATTAAAGTACCGACGTCAGTGGTAGACGTCACTAAAACCTCGGGGGTTTTTATTTCAGACTGTGACAAAGGTGACAAAGGGGTAGATAACGGGTACTTCACTACCCTGGCCTACGGTACTAGAAACAAAAGACTTACAACTCGAAATTCGGTTGAAAAAGTGAGAGGAGAAAGTGAAAGTAGTTCTCCGAAAAATCAAGGAGAAGTGAAAGACGGTATTCCCACCACAGTAGACGTATAGACTCCACTAACTATAAAGAGGGTCGTTAGAACTAAGGTCGAACACAAAGAAGGTCAGGTCACAAAGAGTACTACATGAGACGTATCTTCAATTTCTTCGTCCCACTGTTATATGTCGGAACTGAATGAGGAAAAGGATAAACCTTTGTTAGACAACAAGGCACAGGTCAAGATTGACAACGAAGGACTGGACGTATGTCTAAAGAGTTCTCCGTCCAGGCCACTAGACCAGAAGGATAGAGAAAGTCTTAAAAGGTGTCAAACAACACTAGGTGTGTCAGTTTCCGAAACCGTATCAGTTATTTCGTCTTTATCTACAAAAAGACCTTGAGAGAACGAAAAAGGTACTAGGTCGCCTACAACCGTTAAACTAGAGACTAAGGAGACGGAAAAGATTTTGGTCGAACTTGTAGACCTTCAAGTACCAAGTGCATAACGACTTCGGACCGAACCTCTTAAAACTCGTAATGAAATGATCGTACACTCTACTCACCTTAACACGCCATCAAACTCGTAAGAAACCGTAACGGAAAGAAACCCTAACCTTACTTTTGACTGGAAAAGGTCAGGACACCGGTGACGACTCAAAAGGTTTAAACGACCGTATAACTCACGTCGTGAAAGTGTAGTAGAAAGTCGTAAACTTTATCGAGTTGACCTTAAGGTAGTGGAGATGATCGAAACAAGCATCATTACGAAGGATTCCGGGTGAACCGAAGTGTAAGGTTCTACAGACCGAGATCTAATCACTTGTGTGGTAGCACTAATAGTCCCAACACTTCCAGAAAAAACATGTCAAGAAGAAACATAAGAACGGTAGAGAAGAATTATAGAAGACGAAGACAATCCAGGTATGGTAAAGACAGGAACTAGCTCGGGTAGAAACGTACTTTACAAGGGAACCATAGAGATTAAAAGAACTTCTCTAGAGATCAGAAAGGGTAAGAGAACAAAAGGAGATAAAGAAACGTAACTAACGACTTCTTCCGAAAGAATAGAGAAGAACGACAAGAAACCTTGAGACGTAAGTCTATGAATATAGAAAGGAAAAGAGGAAACGAAAAGAGAAGCGAAGAAAAGTGTCGATAAACATTCGGGAGGGGTCTGTCGGTAAAACGAAAAAACGTAAAGAAAAGGTACCCCTACCAGAACTAGGGACAGAGGACATGTTACAGTGCTTGGAGTAAGGTACCAAGTAGTCCGTGAGATAGATAGTCTAGATCCGGGAATTTAGATAAAAGTGAAGGTGACGTATTAGTATTCCCTAAACTAAATCCAGTATGGACTTACCAGATCGCCAAAAGGGATGAAAGAAGTTAAATTCAGACTTAAACCATTATTCGTCAAATACTAGACTCGGCGTCAGTAGACTAGACAACTGACATATCTGGAGAGGTAGAAACCGACGTTTCTTATATTAGTTAGACTAAAGCCACAACTGGTAGACCACTACAGGTACACATCTCAGAAGAGAACACAACCTTCTCCCACAAACGATACTGGTCACGTAAAAGGACCGTTTTGAGAATCAGAAACGGGACGAAGTAAGGTGTAAGATTCCGGTTAAAACGGACAATGAGGTCCACAAAGAGATGAAGGATGAAAACGTAAGGTCAGGGGAGATTACTTTTCCTGTAGAAAAAACCCACAATCAAGATTTTCCAGAACATCCAGAAGCATCTTGACAAGTTGAAGTCGAAGAAGTCGCAATGACCAACCTCGTATCTGAACCTAATGACGCTATAACTTACCAAACGGAACCTCTTCTTGTCTCTAGTAAGACAGCAAAAAGTCTAACGTAGGTTCACGACGTAAAGCCTGAGAAAACAACTGGTACTACCGATGAGGTAAAGAAGACTCCCTAAGGACGGGCGTCATCATCTATATTACCAGTAGACTCAATTTAAGTGGGTAAGGTCAGGTAAAATCAAGCGACTAAGGATCTTACAGCTGCAAGTGGGAACGGTAGAGAACAAACTGGTGAAGGTTAAACGGAACTAAGTACCTGGACTGTAAGGTCCAAGGATACGTTATAACGAGAAATGTCGTAGCCTGGAACAAAGACAGTGGTCAGTGTAGGTATCGACCCATAACAAAAACGAAACCGAGGTAGGGAAGTAAGAAAGACCTCAATAAAGAGATGACTAGAGGTCATCGTATAACCCGTGGATGACTGGACCCCTCAATGAGAATAGTAAAACGGCAAAGTATGACAAGTATCCCAAGAGTTCCGTTCTTATGACTTCACCAAACGGTAAAGGAAGAGGTCACCTGGTGTCAGACAGTCTGGAGAGGTGGTACTGGGCGGGTAGAACCCATTGGGGTGCCCGTACCTAATCAAAGTAACTCAGTCTGTTCCGACACCAGGATCACACTAATCTAACTGATCAAAAGACACTCATACCAAAGTCACACAGACGGGAGACTACGGGAGAACGTTGTGGATGGTAGAATGAACCCAAAGAGAATGGAACCCGTACCCCATAGAGAAATGTCGACGAGGTCGTTTCACGTCGGCGACGAGGAATGGAACCTACTCCCCATAGACGAGTGGCGGCGGGAAGGACTGGAAGTTGCACCCTATCGAGGCGAGGAACCTGCACCCCAACGAGGAGGGCCGGTGATGGGGACCGGAGCCCGCACCCCACCGAGGAGGACCGGTGGAGATTGGACCCTGCGTCCCATCAAGGAGAACCGGCGGTGGGGACCGGAGCCTGTCAATCACGAAATAACTGAAATTAGACGAACAACGTATATAGGAAATTGACATTCCTACCGGAACCAGAAGATGTGAGTCGGAAAGACGAACCTGAAAATAACGGTCGGACCGACAAGACACATGAGGTTAGGATCGGTATTGGTACTTCACTCTTGGTCAGAAAAGGATCCTACTCTATTCTCTTTGGAGAATCGTATCCCATGAGACTTCGACTCTGAACTTCCTATATAAGACCAAACGGTAAACTCTACCTATCCCGACAATCGGATCGGATCTAACGACGATTCCGAATCTCCTCCTACTACTGAGAAAACCAAGACTATAAGTAAGTATAAAAAGTAAGTAAGTTGTCTGTATAAGATCTGTGATCCTTATAACGTCATTTGTTTTCTGAATTCAGGATTGGTATTACTTTCAATATAAGATTATCCTCTCTCTTTATTTACTTGTCTATATTTTATGGTGTTTCAACCGACTATTCACGATACCTCTCTTTATTAGGTACGATTCCCCTGTATCGACAAAATCAATTTCAACGGTTCTACACGGAGAAAAACTCCTTTACTAAAAGTCAGTCTCTGAACTCAGTTGATTTCCTCGTTTGAGGAACCCACTTTTCGTAAGATGCATCTACCTCGTTCACATTTCTAAGATTCCACAATACCCTCCGTCTTTTTGATATAATCCACCACGCCACTCTTGGAATCCAAAATAACAATCACACCATCTTTGTCATAAAAAGTGATCCCTTCATAGTACTAAATGAAATTTAAAACTGTCGGTCTGACATATAATAAAAGATCTACGACTGTAGGTAGACTTTCTGAGTTTATACTTATTCTTTTACCAAAGGAATAAAAATTAAAAAAAGGAATCACGGGATGTTTAATAACCGATAAATCCCGTTTATACTGTGGGACTTGATTATTTTAATCCCTTATAATATTAAGTAAATGGTCCGACACTGGTACGAGTCTTAACATACAAATACGAAAAATTGAGAGGATAACTGGAATTGTCATCATGTGTAAAACCTTTTGAGGACCTTTTGGTCACAGAATATCATCGAGAAACATACTGAGGTCTCAAAATGAATCGACACTAAGACTTCAGAAGGAAAAGGAAGATTGTAAAGAGGCATTTGCAAAAAAAAGATCAAAAACGTATTAGGAGTATAATTAGCAATTGACCAACTCAATATCCTCTTCCGTTACCGTGGGGTGAGGTCATGAGAACGGACCTTTTAGGGTACCTGCCTCCTCGGACCACACGACATCAGGTACCCCAGCGACTCTCGACCTGTACTGAGTCACTGAAGTGAAAGTGAAAAGTGAAAGTACGCACCTCTTCCTTTACCGTTGGGTGAGGTCACAAGAACGGACTTAGGGTCCCTGCCGCCTCGGACCACCCGACGACAGACACCCCAGCGTGTTTCAGCCTGTGCTGACTTCGCTGAATCGTCGTCGTCGTCGTCGTCTAATAAAGTAAAAAATAATAAATTAATAGAATTACGTAAAATTTGTTCTGACACGTATTCTCTGTCCGTGTCCCCTACTGGAGTTCTTTACAATCCCAAAAACACTGGGACTTCTACCTTAATTCTTTTATTATCTTGGACGGTAAATGACTCGCAGACAATTAACTCATGGGTCTAGGACTCGGTCCAGGAAATAACTGTCATAGGATCAAGAGTACCGTTGAGGAATTCTGTACATTATCATAGGAGGAGTAAAATAGTTTTCCCTTTATTTTCCATTTCCTTCATTGAATGGGTCCAAGAGTATCGATGTTTTCTTGTATCACCCTTAACCTTGGTTTTAGACTAAGGTCCCAAACTTGTAAGTTTAAGTCGACCGCATCATATGGTTGAGAGTCGAGGGTACAAAAATTTTGTGATCTATTCTATGTAAATTTAAAACTTTATTAAAGTATAAATGTTTTTCAACATTTTATTATATTCTTACGAGTATGTGGCAAGTGGGTATCAGGGATTTACAATTGTAAATGACATACAAATTACTCAGACAGATGAATGAAGAGACATGCATGTACATGGAAACACATGGAAAAAAAAGGACTTGTAAAACTCTCATTCAATGTCTGTATTACGGAGTAGAGTTTACTACTCTCTTAATTCAGGATTTCAGTATCCATAAATTACTTAATTGAAGAGAGGGTACATCACGATGATCGATATACATAGAAACCCTCTTAAAATTTTTTATCAATGAGTTTAGTAAAAGGTATCCAGAAGTAAGAAAGGCTCTTACGATCAACTTTTTCGGACAGGATTTATGAATTAAAAAATAAAGGATTTTTGTTCAGATAAGAGAAAATAATAGTAATGTCAATAGTTTCATTCCTCTAATTGAAAGTATATTATGATAATAGACTAGAACTCTGGAATAATCTCAAATCGGTCAACAAGGTGATTACAGTAAAATCCTTTTCTTTTTGTTCAATAAAAACAACAGGTTCTAGGTTAGGTGGTAGTGGGTAAAGTAAACAGTACAGAAATAACACCTTGTATAGGAGTCTAAAACGGAAGGTATTGAAACTGAAAAAAAAAAATTTCAAATTCGGTAAAGAAACCGTCTTAAAGGAAGTTAAACCGAAACAGATCTCAAAGGAGGACTACTCCAAGTCCAATGTTACAAATTACAAGACAAGGAGAGAAACACAGTATAATCCTCTGTTAAAATATAGAACAATAACTACTACAATTGACTAGTAATCAATTCTATCGTAGAAGGTCCAAAGACACTTTAATGAAAAAAAACAGAAACATTAATAATTTACAGACCAGCCTGTACTGACTCGTTGAAGAGAAAGTGAAAAGTGAAAGTACGTAACCTCTTCCTTTACCGTTGGGTGAGGTCATAAGAACGGACCTCTTAGGGTCCCTGTCGTCTCGGACCACCAGACGGCAGATACCCCAGCGTGTCTCAGCCTGTACTGATTTCGTTGAAGCGTCGTCGTCGTCACCCCTCTATATAAGACTAACACATTTATAGGACTAAGAGTATTTTGAAAAGTAGGTGACATAAAAACGGACGTTGTTAATAACGAGAAGAAAACTACTCTACACTACAAAAATTAAGGTAGTAAAGTAGATGTAAATTAACAACCGAAGAAAAAATTATTTCCTCTTTTGAAAGGAAAGAGGAAATGATAAATAAGTGAAAAATTTACTTATACCTAAGTAGCTAAGAATGACATAATGATTAAATAATGACAGACATAAATAAAACTACAACAAACAAGGTCTAAACACATCACCGTCGGGGAAGTCACTCCGAAGAGCAGGAGAATCGTATAATAGTGGTGAAAAACTCGTGAAGGAACAAAAGACCTTGTTGTTCTACAAGGTCCAACTAACACATGAAAGATTTGGGACTTTAATCGGTAAAGAGGTCACTCGGGACCAAGGAAAGACACCCTTTACCACAAATCTTTGGTTTTAGACTCACGAACCATACGAGCAATGATGACCCTAAAGTAACAAAGACACTAGAGAGTCGTCTGTAATCCTCAGGATTTTTTTTTATTGTAAAGATAAAAAAGACACATATGAAGTTTGGAACTGAAGGATGACTATGAAGATTAAGGTCAATTTGTGACGTCTATGTCTCAAGTAAGATCGGAAAGAGAAAAGATACAAAGACTGAGGGAATAGACTGTCTGTAGACCAACGGAAATATAAATGAATAAAACAGTAAGGATCAGACACGTAATTCATCACTTGGAAATGGTTGTACCCCCTTTTGAGGACGATTAATGTCAAGTCATTAACAAATATCAAGAAAAATAGAAATCAAACTCAAATATATTAAGATTATGACATAATGTCTCAAAAAACTCAATAAAAGGAGGACTCACTAAAATGATAATTAAACTTTATGTCTGAAGAAACAAAAATAAACTTAAGATAAAATTAATAAAAGAGGGGATCGAAAAGACAAATAAATAACTTATACACTTTATATTGTCAAATTTTTCAATTTTACACACAAAAATGTTTTTATATATGATTTCTTCTCATACTGAGAGAAAGGAAGTGACAAACCATGGTCAAAGTGAAAGGACAGGAAAACTAGGGTAAAGGTAGACGGAACATTATTGGTTTGAATAATTAAGATAGAAAAGACTTAAAGAAAAACTGGTTTACTTATCTAGGTACACATCAAAAAAATTCAAGATGAAGTAAGAATGTCTTTTATATCGTATGAAAAAAAATGTGGTCCCGAAAGATTTTAAATGTCAAATAGGACTTTTGACGAGGTGTAGTCAAGTCTTTTCAATGGAAGTAGGACAAAGTGTCGATGTCTCATGGAGTAATATACACTTGTATGAACGAGACACGGTCTGTCACAGTGTCCACGATCTCTTTGTCGTTGTTTACTTTACTTGATTTTAGGAACAGAAAATTCCCCGAATACAAGATACCTCTTTTTATTCTGTACTTTGCTCTCCTCCCCACAACGTACACACCCAGTAGACCCTACCTCTACACACTATTAAATTTTATCCTACCAGTCAATACCGGAACAACTCTTATACTGTTAAATAGTTTCTAATCTCACTCTACTCTTTCCTTCGGAACTTCTAGAACTCCTACTCGTGAAATCGTCCCTCTCTGAATGTTCGTATTTCTGGAACTTTACCTTCACTTGGACCTAACAAACTTGTTTTCGTTCCTCTCGTCCTACTGACCGTACGTTATGTTTACTCTTCACGTCCCTTCACACAGTCCCCATCGACCCTCAGTCTAAAGAATTCTCGAACATCCAAGATTATCCTCGTCAAAACAACCTCGTCACTTTCGCTCATAAACGTCATACAAGATCTTTGGAACTATTCTAAATTCTATTCTTAATTTCTGTTACTTGTCTAACTAAAGAAAACTCCTCAAAACGACATTTCTCTTTGTTTCTTCACTTTCATCGAGCTCCTACTTCACCAACTCTCTTCAAAGGACAACCACGAAAACAAAATCCTCTCCATTGTCGATCAAACGACTAATCATACTAAATTATCTTTTCTTGTTTAACCATAACGTCTTCTCTCTCCTATCTTAACGTCCTCACTACAGGAACACCACTTTTCCCCCACCTTAGGTCATGGGGCTGGCTGTCTAACAGGAATCCAACTCGCCCCCGTCAAACAGTAGGTACCATTGTCTTCCTTTCTACCTCACGTACTGGTGTGAACGTTCTCCAACCAACAACACCACCCTCGTACACGTTCATAAAAAATACAAAAACAAAAAAAGGTAGGAATCTATAAGAGTCATTTTATCTTTCGTGTGAGTAGTCAAAAATAAGGAATCCACTGTCTCCTCCCCCAAACTTATATACTCCAGTTTGTACTTTACTAGTAACTTTTCTCATTCACACTTCCTATACCTTTTACCACAAAGAAGGGGGAGACAAAGAGAACAAAGAAGAAATCATATAGTAACCATCAACTATTTATGTTATCGAATGATGTAAATAGAAAAAGAGGGAACTTAGTCGGGCAACAAAAGGAATAACAATCAGATATAAGGACATAAAGGATAACCCGAACTTAGAAATTGAATAGATCACCACATCGCGATGTCTTCTATCCCGGACTCATCTTTCTGGAGTCCGTCGAGTCACTATTTCTTAGGCGGACGGTTACGTCCTTTGTTCCTAAGTTAGGGACCCAGTCCTTCTAGGGGACCTCTTCATTTATCGTTGGGTGAGGTCATAAGAACGGACTCTTTGACGTACCTGTTTCCTCGGACCACCCGATGTCAGGTACCCCAACGTTTTCTCAACCTGTGTTGAATCGCTGATTTACTGTTGTTGTCTTTCTGGAGTTACAGAGAGAACACAGACAGAGAGGAAAAATTAGAGGGTCAGTAAACTTCTACACTAACAGATAGAATGACCCCTCCTTCTCGTCTCACCAATCTGAGACTCGTGTCCCGGGAAAAGTTATTACAATATTTTCTCTTAATATATTAACACTAGAAAGACACATATTCCTGAAGAAATTCTACGAGTTAGAAACCCATAAAGTTATGTACACGTAGAGAGATTTTTGTTCTTTTGGACAAGGTATAGGGAAGTGACATGTTTCTTTTCGGACCGTAATTTCTGTCCAAACTTCGGGTCCGAAAATCGATGTCAGTAAAAATAAAAACTCGTTCCAAACACGAGAATACTAGTATAGTTTCGTCTTAGAATCTAGAGAACTAGTATTATCAATAATATTCTCGATTGTGTCTTACGAATGGTACTTTATGACTAATTGAATAATACGTTGAGTTACTACACTCCATTGAGGGTAGTAAGTAGGAAAAATATTTACTTTTTTGATCGATGTCTCACTAATTCTTTGAACGGTTTGTAGTGTATCGATCCTACTATTATTCTTTTTGAAGAGAGAGAAATGTGACTCTTAAGATTATTAGTAATTGGTAAAAGGAGGTTTGCAAGATGTCTTTCCTGACGTGTCCATCAGTATCAGGGAAAACCCAACAAAAGGAGTTCTCGTCCGTATAATTAATAATCCACAGAACTAATGAATCTACTTGGTTCCCCTCTCCTCCTTAGGACCAAAACTCTAGTAAACTCAACTAATTTCTTTGTCAAGAAGGACCATGAAAGGTACATACACAACGAATAAACAAAATCAATCTCTTTTGGAATGACGACAGTTGGGGACATTTTGCATCTCGTGAACACCTTAAACTACGTCTTTAAGACAGAAAAGATGTCGTTAAAATTGAAACTCGTAAAATCAATACCTTTATATTAATTATAAAGAAGAAACAGAGTGTCCCAACATTTATGGTGCATTTCTTGCTCACGTACACTACGACCTTTGAACATTTCTCTTTGACGAGTACTGACTTTCCGGATTCTGTCTACATAGAAAGTTCAAGAATAGCTCTTTTACTGATACTTCTTTTACTACCCAGTCCTTCTGGTCACCTTTTGAGGGATCCTCTCTCGGTATCTTTTACATGTGAAGTCTTCTCTCTATATTAGTCTCTTGAGTTTTTTCCTTTTATATAGTACATACGGGAGTCTTCCCATTTTTCTAAAAATAAGTACACGTACTCTAATGAGTTTATCTACTAGTCTATATGGTCACGGAACTTACACTTGTTTGGAAAACACTTTTGAATCGAGAATAATACACACTCTCTTGGGTATGACCCCTCTTTGGAATATCTACACTATACACACTCTTTTGGAAGTAGGTTTCGAGTCTAGAATAAAGAGTAGTCTCCTAGGTGTCAATACTCTTTGGAATATTTACATCGTTTACACTCTTCTCGAAAACCGTGGTGAATCGGGAAAGTCCTGTGGTCTCTTGCGTACGTCCATTTTTTAAGATATGTACACTATAGACACCGTTCTTAAAACCAGTCTCGAGACTAGACGAACAGGTGGTCGCTTCGGTATGTCCGCTCTTTGGCATAGACACATCACTCACACTATTTACGAAGTCGGCTTCATGTTTGGAGTATTCCGTGGCTTCTTGAGTGTGTCCACTCTTTGGCAAATTCACAGACCTCACACTTTTTCGAAAATCACCTTTTAGGCTAGAATAATCGGTGGTCTCTTGAGTGTGACCACTTTCTGGGATGTTTACATTATTCACACTCTTTTCAATGGCTGTGGCCAGTCGGAAGTAACAAGTATTTTCTCATGTATGACCCCTCTTCGGGATATTCACACCACGGACACTCTTTACGAAACCGGTCTTTAGGCTGGAATAACATGTGGTCTCTCAGGTGTGTCCACTCTTCGGCATATTTACGAACCTTACATACTCTTCAAAATGGGCCTCACGGTTGGAGTAGTCCGTGGTCCGTTGAGTGTGAGTGTGAAAATTTACGGAACTTATACTCTTCTCGAAGTCGACATCAAGTCTGGAATAACACGTAGTTTCTTAAGTGTACCTTCTCTTTGGTGTAGTCACCAGACGCACACTCTCACCGAAGGAGAATCCGTACCTGAAACAACGGGTTGTCTTTTACTCTTGAGTCTGTCTCCTCGACGTAATATTTATGTCACAGACACTATTTTCGAAAGTAGTCTCGAGTCGGGAAGAAGTTGTAGTCTGTTAGGTGTAGCCACTTTTTGGTATATAGACATTACACCGACTCTTTCCAGAACTCGAGTCGGGAGGGGTACATAGTCTTCGGAGTGTCTATAGAACTGGTCTGTTCTTCAACAATATGGTATTTTTTTTTTTTTTCTACATAAATGTTACATTCTCTTGAGTGAATTCTACCTCTTGAGTTTCGTTTAGAGTCTGAAAGGAGTCTCGAGTCTGAAATAACCCCTGGTCTTTTAAACATCAACATCCTTGAACTCTTAACCAAACTGGTCTCTCGACAGAAATGTCTTGGCATAGTTAGTGAGGTCACTCTTTGGAATGTCTACGGGACTCAAAAACCTTTTGGAGTCAGGTTCGAGTACAGACTAGTAGGTGTTCTCCTAAATATATCCACCCTTTGAATATTCAAGCCACTTACACTCTTTCGAGAGATCGTCACGAGTGGAGAGGAGTAAGGTTCTATTAAGTCTAGTCTCCTACTATAAAAAAATTACGGGACACTTTGTCACGAAGTCTGTCATACGTGCGGAGTAACCTACAGTCTTTCGGGGTGACCTTTCTGGGGTTGTCATCACTTTTTTCGGAGAATTGCATTGACACTGATAATGGATAGTATTCTCTTCGGTATGTCCACTATTAAACACATAAACGGAACTTACACCGTTTTCGTAATTCACCTCTCGGAAGAACCCAAACGTTTGGGGAGGGGGGTTTTTTTTAGACTACTTCCTGGAATACTTAAGAGACTTACTCTTTTTGAAGACAGTTACTAGTCAAGAACATGTGGTCCTTTGAACATATTCACTTTCTGGGATATTTATTGGGATTCAGACCCCCTTTTTTTTAGGAACGTCCTTTAGAGATGGAATAACCCGGGGTTTCTTTGATGAGACCTCTCGTAAAACATCTGGAGATATCTCCAGAGTGACACCTGACACATGTAACTTATCCATACTCTTGACAAGAGTATCAATCAACTGGGGACATCATCTCCCCTTTAAATTACCTCAGCTGTACGTTTGGTAAAACAAATCTATGGGTCTTTGAACAAGACCCTTCTCGATCCCGTCCAGTCTCATCCGGACTACCCATTGAGTCCATTTCTACGAAAAGAAAATAGACTTGGTGACTTACTAACGAAATGAAAGTCAAAAATTTTAAACCTTGAGGTTATTTTCTTTCCTGACATTAACTCTATCTTTCACACCGTACACAATGACAACCCCTTTCTTCATGTAACTGAAACGGAGACAACTAAAAGATTAAGAACCCATCTTACCCCTGATCACACAACTATGGTCGTACCCTTGGAAGACGACCAACACTTTTCTTGATTTGTTGATCCCTTATCAATAGGATCTAGTTTTGTGAGGGGTCTTAAAGGGGAAACCTCCTGGTTGGAGTATTCTTCCGTCTTACGAGTCGTAAAATGAACTACACTTAACGCCGTATGGAAGTCAGGAGCGGGATTTTACAGAAAACCTAATAATGACCATAAGGGTTAAAGTCGAAATCTCTAAACAAACAATAGTTGGGTCTTCACGTTTAAGGTCCTACTAGTACTAAAACGATCAACGGTATAAAAACATTGAAGTAAATAGTACAAAGAAAGTTACCATTCTATATGAGTCAGTTGAGGGACGTTTCACAAATTCCCTTCCGACTGTATTTCTGAGTTCAGTCTCAGTCGTGTCTCATTTTACGTATGACTACGCAATAATTACCTCTTTACTGACTAAAAATTCTTAGGACTGACTTTTCGACCATCACAAAAAAAAAAGGGGGTGAGGTAGTAGGACAAATATCGTTTAGGTTCGGAGTACTACTATATGGAAAGTAAATAAAACCAGACGGTTCCTTTCTCTTATGAGAAAATAAAGACCCCTTTTCAGTGGTGTTTTCCACATGTAAACCGAACATTTCATCCTAAGATTTACGATCTTCCCTTTTCTTCAACCGTAAGTAGTCTCCAAAGTCCTATTCGTGCATAGAGGTTAAATCATCTTAATACTAATGGAAATTGTAAGAGGTCTTTGTGATTAATTAGGTCCCTAGATATTTACGTACGAACACTCCAAAAAAGGGGGGAAGGGAGTCTAATTTTCTGGAAATTATCTTTATGAATTCTCAGGATGTCATAAACCCTGACATCTGACCACTTATTTATAAACGTCAGGAGACTAAATAGAATCGTCTAGGACTTGAGATCCGTCGTAACCACAAACCTGAGTACCCCCACCGGTCGACGATGTGACGGTGGAACACATACCGAGGTTCGAAACTAGGATTACTGTCCAACCACTGGAACTATTAGAATCCCAGTCTCCTATATTGAGTATCACTATTCCTTAAACTAAGATCCGACAAAAAAGAAAGAAACTCTTTTGTCTAGGACCTTCAAATAAACTAGACTACACAAAATCATTAAAAGTAATCGAGAATTTGGTACTTCTGAACGAGTCACACTTTTGTGTGTTCTACATAAACAAAGAAAAACTACTTTTAGTACGGACAGTGATCATGTACAAACTGTCAACATTAAGAATTTTATCATAACCTACATACCGAACCACCACTACTTTTAATCAGGAATACCGATGAACAACCAGTGATCTTGAACCTCTTCCTGTGGCAACATTGAAACCACCCCGTGACTGGACGGGGAAAGTTGATTAGAATGACCATTAACAGAGATCAGAAATTCATTTAATTCCTACCTGGTAGGGAGTTGGTTTTGAAACTCCCATACTTTATCCAGACTCCCAAAAATTGGTACCCCCTTTTTCCCACAACCACAATGAGTATATCTTATTGGACTCCAACCTCTCCTGGTGAACCCTCGGATATTGGTTTTGATCTTCCATTGAAGACCTTACCTCCCTCCAAGAGAACTCTCTCACGGTTGGATTTAGATGGAGTCCATTCATCAATCTCCTTGAAATAGTTCTAAAGTCTGGTTTGTTCTGTGAACATAAGTCAGTGACATAAGGATACGAAATTACAAAAACAAAAGGGAATTAAGAATTTATTTTTGTAACAAGACTTTTGAGGTAGAAACGGAGGTAACATGATTCTTTTTCGTAAAGGGAATCTGTAAACACAATGTTATTCCGTCTACAAGTCCTCAGGAATGTCACACATGTATATAATTCGGTAGTAATACATATGAAATTTATGGAATGTAAAATAAACAGTCAATGTGGAGTCATTTCGATCCCCTTTTCTTATTTCATCTATAAGTACACTGGGAATCCGGACGACGATTGTGATCGGTAACCTGGTAGCGAACTTAAGGTCCTTAAAAAATTTTTATCCTAAGACCCTTAAAAACTACAATTTCTCCCACTTACCTTTGGACCTTCCCTAATGACAGAAACGACATCTGACCTAGGATAACCTCGGAGGGGTGACGTAATGTGTGGTTCACACCCCTCCCCATTATCGAATTTGATTGGTATACACCCCGATTTTGAGTCTTCTGTCGTTTTGACAGACACTCATTCGATGTGGGAGTTTCCTGTTAAAAACTTGAAAGTTAAGGGTCATTCTTCTTAGGTGTATCCTGAGGTCAAGATGGAAAGAGAGTGGAACAGAATAGTAAGCAACCTCTACCATTTTTACTACCGTAACCATATGGAGGGTAATATTTCAAACGAGGTCAAATGTAGATAAACGAGACAGTGTCTTATCCAGGGTCGTAAAATTCCCCGAGAGTGACCCTTTTCTTATTCTCAATTCTATCAAACACAACAGACTTTAAACCTAACCACTTTTCCCCTTCCCCGTTACCATGTTAAAGTTCCGGACACCGAAAGTACGAATAGACGGCGGGGGGGCGGGTTGGGGGGAATTTCACTACGACCCGACACCACTTTTTATAAAGACCTTTTTTGAGCTCAGTGTAGGGAGTGTTCATTCATCTCCTCCCTACCACGGTGTGACAGAGGCCCCATCTTCTTCCCTTTCCACGAAGGGTCCTGTGTGTGTACGGTGGCCTCAACTTTATCGAGTGTAACGAAGACCCTACTGCCCGCACCCCGCCTAAACATTACGTTGACTTCGTAAGAACAAAGTGCGGGGTTTGCAATCGAACACAGTAATGAGATGGGTTCACCTCTGAACTTGAACTTTCACTCGCTTCGACTTCCGACAATTGGGAACGTCTTTCTTAGGGAAAAAGGTGGGCCGTCTCCTGTGAAATTTTTATCTCTATATCCCTAGGATGATAGTCATCACTGACTATTGTAGTTTATTGACCATTAATCACTTCTTTTCAGTCGTTACCGTGGGGTGAGGTCATGAGAACCGACCTTTTAGGGTACCCGCCTCCTCGGACCATCCGACGTCAGGTACCCCAGCGATTCTCAGCCTGTGCTGACTCGCTGAAGTGAAAGTGAAAAGTGAAAGTACGTAACCTCTTCCTTTACCGTTGGGTGAGGTCACAAGAACGGACCTCTTAGGGTCCCTGCCTCCTCGGACCACCCGACGGCAAATACCCCAGCGTGTCTCAGCCTGTGCTGACTTCGCTGAATCGTCGTCGTCGTCGTCACTTCTTTTCTCTTCTGAACACCTCATCGAGGACCACAAATAGAAAATATGAGTGAAAGTTTAAGAGACGTTGTGAGAACATGGGTCCTTAGAACCAGAATTAAAGGACCGAGTTTTTCAACGTAATTATGTAGACTCTTTCTCTTCAGAAAATATGTCTTAAGGTTCACCTAGAGGAGTGATAGCTAAGGGTGTGGAGAAGATTTATTCCTCAGACAGAGGGTCCACCTCTTCAACCACGACGAAACCTTGTGAACTCCTGTCAAACAAACCCCGTCATCCCGGTATAGCACCAAACGGTTGTCCGACAAATTTGGTCTAGTCAACAACTGACCCGTCCCCTGACTATTCCCTCAACATACCTTGACAGTGACGACGACACTGGACCGAAGAGACAGTTGCAGTATTCGGGTGCGAGAGTCCGGAGTAAGAGGTAGGGATAAGTCGGTTGTGGTAGTAGGTGTATTCTAGTAGTTGATGTGACTCTTTTTGGAGGTCAACAGTCTCGGGAGGACTGGTGAAGTTTAGAGAGATAGGACGGAAAGAAGAGGACTTCGTTATTTATAGGACCGAGTAAATTGTAGTTCGAGTAAGAGAGGTTGTTGGAGACCTTGGAAGGAACAAATAGAGAGATACCTAAAAAGTGAATAAAGAAAGTAATTCTAAAAAGGGAGTGTAGAAACTTTTTGATATCTACAGGAAAGTAAGGGACAGAAAATAAATTCAAATCCAACGATCAAAAAGAAAAAAGGGGTAAGGTCTTAAGTGGTCGAATTTTAGATATGACGGAGACAAAGATTCATAAGTAAACGATAGTGATCGGAGGGATCGTAGATAAGAGACTACTAGTCTTCACTGACTTGTTATAGGTACCTACTTCGTGAGATGACCCGTCCGTGTTAAAATACCTTACACCCGGTTTATTATTGGTTATAAATTTCCCTTCACACCAAAAGTTTACCGGTAAGAAACACAAGGTAACACGTCGTAATTCAGAAATATGTCTGGTCAATTCTCACTCCTCCAAAAAGAGTTATAAGAAAGGGACTCTTAGCTATCTCAGAGTTATCTCGTAGAAATTGACTTATACCTATGAAATACGCGGTAACTTAGACCATAGTGTTTCGGGTCAAAGTCTCGTTGAACGAGTTATTAGATTTAGTCGATGTTTCATTGAAGTACCTGAATCTACTTTATTTCATTCATCTTAGAATCATTCGGAGGTACATAGGGAGTAAACAGTGACCGTCCCTTCTCTAGAAGTTGATAAGAATGTGTAACCAAAGACCCCAAGACTCACGAATGACTCCAGAACCCCAGGAAGAGTCCCTTTACTATACTGAGGTACAAAGGACCACTAGTCTCCTTGATTGTGTAGAGGGGTTTGACGTGTTAACTCCTACTTATAATCCGTAAACTTAGTCTTGAAAATTTCTAAAGATAATCCCAGTCTATCCTTTAAAATCCCCCTCTGTATGTTTCTTTCTTGATTCTTACATTACTGACAACTCACTCCCGGATTATAGACTTAGTGACGATAATTCCCTTTTCTCTGTTTGTCACTAACTACTACAGACAAAATTCTGTTACACACCGGAAGAACTTGTAAGTTTTATAAGGGGTTCTTTATTATTAAATTTTTCTCCATGTTTTTCCTTTTAGGGAGTAGTAGAGTCGTTAGTAAAGTTCGAGATACGACTACTCAATCGTTTATTAAGACGAGAAAAAGAATCGGTATCATTTCATTTAATAGAGACCGTCGTTCGGATACGTAATATACTTTCGACAAATAACTTTTTGCTCGTACAAACCCTCAAAAATCATCGAATTAGATCTTCACAGTTGACTGTTTCCTTTATACTATAAACTTTTTTCGAATAATTTGTCCAAAACAACACCTTATCTCTTGTTGTCTTAGTCTTCTGGTTCTACCGTAATAATTTACCCTTCTTACCTCGTAAGTGTCATCTTAGTTGTCCCTTCTAAAACAGGTCTTCCCAGACTAGGATCTTTTGTAAAAAAACTTAGAGGAGTTTTCTAACATTATTCATAGATTCCAACTCTTGGTGACTGTATGTCCGTACTCTTTAACAATTCTAAAAATTTCAGTCTGTAATCCACTTATAAAGTTTGTCAAATATAACAATGACTACTTTCTTTCTCTAGTAAGAGGTGATGGACCACATTTTTTGTTACGAATACGACCTTTGTCCTTATTAATGGAACTACTGGAACCTTTTTTTACATCTATTGAAGTAGCTACATTAATTTCCGTTCCCTGTTTTAGGGACACCTGATTCTTTAAATTGACCCACCCCCCCCCCCCCCCTTCCTTAAATTCGAAAAAATAAATAAGTCAGTTTCGATAACATAGAAAAACCCCTAGTGGTCTTCCATTCTAACCGTTTTCAAATCTAATGTTTTAAGGATTGTGGAAAAAATAAAGTCACTACATTTTTACCTAACTTTGGATATGATACAATCTACGAAAGTTTAGTTATCTGTATAAAAGAAGAATTGAACCGGATGGAATCAAGTAGGGTGTAAATTCAAAATTTATTATAATCAGAACCGATCCAGAACCCAAGAAAAATTTCCTATCTACATATATCCGTAAGAACAATAAACGATAACTTACTCGTGATAAAATTTTGTAAGTCTCTTAGAGAAGTACCTTGATAAATTAATTAAGTTCTGTAAAAGGGGATCCTTTCCTGTATGATTTGGGACACATTTCGTGTCAAGACAAACTAATTTTATAATAAATTTTTATTAAAATTTTATCATAAAATTTTTGAATTCTGTAAAACCACCGGATATTGATCAAATCTTTTACAGTAATATGTTTTATTATCCTATTTTTATTTCTACCTTTAAGTATATAAAATTAAAGTAATATTAATTGTGTTTAATTAAACACAATTGTAGTTTATTAATTGTGTTACTAACTTAACACAAGGAGTTTTAAATATATAACTTCAGGGTCGGAGAGTCTTGCACTGGAATAAACCTTTATACCAGGATTGTTTCCATTACATCAATTAATTTTATTCCAGTGATCTTACTCACAATTACCTTTACTGATCCTAGGAATATTTTTCTCCTTTAGTCCTTTTTCTGTGTTTGTGTCACTCTGACGGCACACTTCTACTTCCTTATGTAGTCCCAATAAACGATGTTCGGTCCCTTCTCGTCTCTAACAGTCGTTGGTGGTCCTCGCTCCACTTACGGTACTTTGACTGAGAACGTCGGAAGTCTTTTTAGTCAAAGCGACTGTAGACCTAGACTGTAAAGATCGGAAGTCTCGACACTTTGTCATTCAAAACTAACTCATTAGGAGGACCAAAAACCATGAAACAATACCTACACATCGTTCGTTTATGTTATACTAATTTATCGTATTCACATTATTACCATTACTAATTCTACCAGCTTAGAACATAAAAGACTCAAGTACATAAAATCTAATTCGAAGTACAACTCAATATTAGAAAATAACAAAAACGTTGGTAGGACTCTCTACTATAATCAGAGTGCTATCTTAACAAAAATCTCTGCTAAGGACTATTGTCACGACAGCCGTCATCTCGTCACTAAGTTGGTGTCCAGACAGCTTAGAATTTCAGGGTCAAGTCGTGAGACGAGATTCTCGTCAACTTCTCTTGTATACTGACTCAAATCACTCACCCTTCGTATAACAGATAATTACTTTATCTAAAGTACTCCTACTACATCAACAAAATCTCAGACCTTACTTCCTTACTTGACTTTTGAATCCCCGTTGAACCTCTTGTTTCGAATAAGAAGTACTCGTATCATTGGACTCGGTTTTAGAGTGTAACCTTTATAAACCCCTACTTTCTCATCTTAAGAGTCCCTAACAAAAAATTTTTTTTTTGTTACTCTTTTTTGAAGAACTCTACCACTTTCATTAGAGAAGGTGTCATAGGACTTGGGGTTTTGTTTATCAACAGCAATCTAAAAGACAGTCAAACCTTGGACACCTCCAGAGACTACTCCTGTCACTATATTGAGTCACCATGACTTTTTCCACCCGAAGGATCTACCGAGTCACCCATTTCTTAGACGGACGTTACGTCCTCTGGGTCCTCTGAACCCAAACTGGGGACCCAGTCCTTCTAGAGGATCTCCTCCCGTGTCGTTGGGTGAGGGTCATAAGAACGGACCTCTTAGGGTACCTGTCTCCTGGGACCGTCCGATGGTAGGTACTCCAGTGACTCTCAACCTGTGCTGACTCGTACCCTTACTTTCCTAAATGAAAGAACCTTTAAATTACAACGATGACCCTCTCCTTTAAAAGTCTATATCGGCAGACAGAAGGTTGTGCATGATAGAAAAGAGATACACTTTATGGTACTCTTCCAGTAGAAACTTCCGTCCTTTTACCTGATGTCGTCACTAAGAGTTTGTAATACACGAGTCAGTACAGACTGAGAAACGTTGGGATACCTGACATCTATCGGACGGTCCGAGCAGACAGGTACCCCTAAGAGGTCCGTTCTTATGACCTCACCCAACGGTACAGGAAGAGGTCCCCTAGAAGGGTTAGGTCCATTAGCTTGGGTCCAGAGGGTGTAACGTCGGCTAAGAAATGACTGACTCGGTGATCCCTAATTGGTCGTAGGTTTAGTGGACCTCCGAATAACTTTGTATAACGACCAAGTCATCCAGACCCCACCACGGAACTTTACGTTTAAAGGACGTTCAAGGATCCACTACAACTATAATCATCAACCAACCCCCTAGTTCAACACTCTTAGTGACGTGAGTCACTCATGAAAAATTGGTAGAATTCAGTACGAATGTACGGCACTTTTAGGTGGACAGGACCCTGTCCGAAAAAATACACAAGACGGTCTATCACAACGACCCAATATTGATTCCCTTTTATGTTGAATGAGAACCGTGGGTTCCCCTTAGTTGGTGAAGAATGAACGATACATACGGGACTAGTACAGGTCAAAAATAGACACGATAGGTACACCAGAGAGGAGACAAAGAATAAGAAGTGTTCATAGGTATAAACGAGTTTTAAATTTGATGAAATCAGTAGAAGGAGTCGTCTCCAAAAAGTGAGAAGGAGGAGGTCAAAAGGAAAATGTATATATACACAAATTAAATATAAACCTTCGTAGGAGGAGAAAATTCATTCTTATATCCATTCGAGTCAGATTAAGACATGAGATTACTTCATTAATCCATATCGGTACATCACCCTTTATCTACCCCTTTGTCACAGTCTGAAATAAAAACCCCCGAGGTTTTAGTGACGTCTACCACTGACGTCGGTACTTTAATTTTCTGCGAATGAGGAACCTTCTTTTCAATACTGGTTGGATCTACCGTATAAGTTTTCGTCTCTGTAATGAAACGGCTGATTCCAGGTAGATCAGTTCCGATACCAAAAAGGTCATCAGTACATACCTACACTCTCAACCTGACACTTCTTCCGACTCGTGGCTTCTTAACTACGAAAACTTGACACCACAACCTCTTCTGAGAATTCTCAGGGAACCTGACGTTCGTCTAGGTTGGTCAGGTAAGACTTCCTCTAGTCGGGACCCTAAAGAAACCTTCCTTACTACGATTTCGACTTTGAGGTCATGAAACCGGTGGAGTACGCTTCTCAACTGAGTAACCTTTCTGAGACTACGACCCTCCCTAACCCTCGTCCTCCTCTTCCCCTGCTGTCTCCTACTCTACCGAACTACCGTAGTGACTGAGTTACCTGTACTCAGACTTACTTGAGGCCCTCAACCACTACCTGTTCCTCCGGACCGTACGACGCTAAGTACCCCAACGTTTCTCAGCCTGTGCTGACTCACTGACTTGACTTGACTTGACTTGACTACATCACAAATTACTATGTCACAAACATTACTAGTTGCTGTGAACCCGGGAATTAAGTCTTAATGTATCGTCTTTCGTAAAACACTTGTAGACTTTCACCTAAAATAAAACACTCTTTCTTTCTTTTTATGAAAAGTTTTGTAACTTGATTGTATTAAATTCTAATAACTCATGTGATGGGACCCAACCCTGCTAGGGACCTCTTCCTTTACCGTTGGGTGAGGTCACAAGAACGGACCCTTTAGGGTACCTGTCTCTTCGGACCATCCGACGTCAGGGACCCCAGTGTCCCTGATACTGGGACCCCCAATTGTGTCCCACCAATTGTGTCCCACAAAAGATACCACCAATTGTGTGTGAAACATTATGATAAACATATTGATTTCTGTCAGATCATATACAAGAACTTTTAATGACTTGTTGTCAAAAAAACCAGTGATTATAGTGACGTTCTGCATCAAAACGTCCACACTGGCATTTCTCATACAAAATTAGACGAAAAAATTTCGAGGGTTGTTTAAAATTTCTAATCAAAAACTAGTGTTTAATAAAATAAACATTTCCTACTTCTTCGTGACATACAAGGATCCTTATCACCATACCAAGTAAGAGACTTAATTGTGTTTGTGTTTGTCCAAGTAAGAGACTTAATTTAAGAACCCTCTCAGAGAATTTGTTACGGAACCCTATTATAACTTTTTGTTACGGTTGATGGAAAAACGGTGTAAAGTACAAAAGTTATGACAATAAATTTTATATATTAATGGTCATTATACGACCGAACTTGATTCATGTTCAAAAGATACTCTTAAATTTAAAATAAATTAATCATCTCATGTAGGAATTTGTAAGACTTACAATTCAACTTCAAAGACCTCAAACACTTCATGTTATTACCGGTGATTATAGATACACGTCCTACTCGACCTTTGAGTTCTTAGAAGTCCTTATTTCCAATTAATCGAACATATTATCGATAATTGTACACTATTAATCCTAAACCTAATACTTATATTCTTGTCTACGAAAACATACTTACTCTCTCGACGAAAAAAGAACAACAATTAATTAATAACAAAACCGACGTGACCCAGAATCAACACCATAAGACCTAGAAAGTAACGTTACGGGCCCGAAGAGAGATCAACACCGGGAACCTGAGGTCTCACACATCTAAGTCATCGGTCTAGTTGGTCTCTGTCTACCCTAGAATCAAGGACCTGGTTCCCTGTCTTAAGTACCGGGGACGCAACACTCGCCCCTCAGAATTAGTGACTGGGTTATCCCTTCAGTGACTCTCTCAATCAAATTATTGTTTAAACATACTGATACACTGACTAAGAAACCCTTAGTTTTCCTCTCTTTTTAGATTTCAGTAAAAAATACTAATCCATATATCAATTTCTTACTTTCTTCTGACACCAATGTTTATAGAAGTCTTTTATCTTATTCCTTTACCTATTCCTGGGACCGTTCTTACATAAATACAGAGGGTGTCTACTCTTGAATGTACACGTGTATGGAAACATAGGTTTCCATGTATATATTATTAATATTGTTACGTTAAACTATTTACTATAACATATTGACACAAATCTTTCACGATCCGCAAAAGGTCGAGTCTTATGACTCCTCACATACATCGTTATTTGTAGACCTTTTTACCATATCTACTAGGATAAACGTTTCGTTTTTTTATTTTTCTGTCGATGTCTCTTGTTTACATACCTATGTTTCCCTTTTCATCCCACTCTCCTTGACCCTCTAACCCCAACTGTGTATATGTGATAGTCATGATACATATTTTAACTATTGATTACTCTTGTATGTGATGAATTGACGTGATACCACTTGACTTAGCCATCCTTCAGGTTTTTCATCCCGTATATACAGTACATTCCGACTAAGTAAAAGAACATTCCGTCTTTACTTATGGTGTAACATTTCGTTGATATGAGGTTATTTTTGATTAATTTTTCTTTTCTTTTTTATTCACTCCTGTTACTAATTCCTTCTTCTTTACCAGTCGTTCGATGTATAATGTTCCCTATGTGCCTTTCTAGTTTTGTGTACCTATAGACTACTTATTTTATTTGGTCTTTAACTCCGTCAGGACTTAGTATGGGTTTCTAGGGGACACTTTACTGCAATCGACTTCTAGACAAATTTCTACCGGTAAGATTAGTTGGGGTGGTGATAAGAGAAGGTGGGGGTGAGTAGTACGTCTCGTTAACCGTCGGTTCCCGTATGGACCTTCGGTTTTTAATTTGATCATGAAGAGAGATTCTGTTGTTAGTTTAACTGAGTCTTCTAATTCCGAAGAGGAGCCCACAACCGTGGGGATGTATTTCGTAAGGAGTAAATGTCGTTCAGGTAGAATTACCAATTGAGAGGTGATTGTTACGGGTGTAGGTGAAAAGAGTAAACATCCGAGGTGAATTGATTGGTCGAAAGTGTTAAGACGATGGCGAAGTCCCATTTCTACCATCCTTTAGTCAGGATAGAGATGTTTTTCTCTCATCATCACATATCTGAATTTTAATGTTTTCAATATAACCACAATATTATAAATTTAAGTATCTGTTAGTCATGTTAGAAAACTTTTCTATAAGGTCATTTACAACGTCGTCCCTGTTATGAACGGGTTACCTTCCCTACCACTTCATTGTGTCACTCTGTATTATCTATGAGTATAAAGACCGAGCTGAACTTTATAGATTTTACAACTCACCGGACGAAATTCTTTTTTTCCTATGTGTCACTACTTATTTCTCACCGATCTAGGAACTTGACCTGGATTCGAAGTCAATTTAGGAGGAGATCTATCCCTACTTCTTTGTTTCACGTCACTCTTATTTCCCGAAATTTTTGTAGGACGAAGAAACGAACTTTGTCAAGAACCCTACCTCTACGTGATCTCTTCGGTCTCTGTAAATCTGATCCTGGTCACTTTGAACCGAAGTTGTTGTAAACCCTCATTTTCGTATTTGGGACAGGTCAGAAATTTGTACCAACCCAACTCAGTTACCACCTGTCGGACTCTCTTGTGGAAAGGAAATTACTGCTTTATTTCGTACAGTGTTTCAACGGACCTGAGGAGAAGGAACTACCAAGTTGTTGTATTTTTCGACAGAGACAAACGAAACGAAAACAAATTAGGATACATTTTATCAAGGTAAAAGGAGATTGTGTGTTCGACCAGAACCGAGTGAGAGTGTGACTATCTGTATATAGTTCTGTAAAGAAAGAAGGAAAACACAGAAATCTATGATTAATTACTTTAAATCGTATTGACGTTCAATACCTTAAACCCATACAAGTGTGTGGAATTTCGAAGGAGTAAAACCACTTACACTTTCCTTTAGAGTTGTACGATGGAAAGAGTTTGACTCTGTATTTATTATTTAAAGGGGGGAGAGAGATGGATATAATAACAAAAAGGATTTACTATAAAACTAAAAAAATGAAGAAGCAAATGTTGATTCAGTGGATTAGTACTACGTAGTCAATGAAGTTTACTAAATAGTCAATAAGATGTGACCTCCAAGTAGAAGAAATATTAACAAATTGATCATCAGGACAAACTAGAAATTCAGACCACGTGTTTATTTGAATGTATTTACGTTTACAAGTATAGAGAATCCTCATTGTCTAATAATCATCGTCAATAGAATGATATATCCGTTACTGTAAGTTTTACGAGAAAAGGAGACAATGTCTTAAATATATAGGACTGTGTACAATTTAAATACATATACCAGGATAAATTATTAACCAATATACAAAGAACTCCTCAGTATGTGAGACAGACCTACGACACCAAACATGACTATAGAATAAATTATTAAGGTCGTTGAGTTAATTTTTCAATAAAGACGGAAAATTTCCTTCATTTTATTTCGTGCCTCTTCATTGAGCAGTCTCCTGTACATCCAACCGTCACCACCTCGAACTCACACCTAATTACGGTGGACGTTTCGGAGACGATTAAGAAAAAGTCCGGACTGGTATAGTACATACAACCAAATGGTCACATGGTGTGCATCTCACCTACTACTTATTTATTATTGGAACTATCAATTGCAAACACTGAAGAACACGAAGATCTATTTCTTCTGTAAAAAATACCTCACCCCCTTAGTCTGCAAGTTGGGACTGAAGTAGAACTACCCTTAAAAATCAATGTGCGGGTGAGTGTAGAAAGAGAAGAGAGACCAGGACCCGTAGAAGTGTTACCGAGAGAACCGTTTGTGAGAGTACCAAGAGGAGTAGATGGACCTGGGCACCGAGGTGTGGGGGTACATGAAGGAGGAGTCGGTCGAGAGGGAGTACCTGGAGTACGAGTAGACGTGGTGACATGGGTTCTACCGGGTATCGATGGACAGACCGTCCTTCAGGTAAAGACATCGTCCTACACTTCGGGTTTATAAGGAGATACACAGAGAGGAACCACGACTCACGAAGAACAACCGACAGTACCGGATACTGGCGATACAACGGTAAACGATAGGAGAAGTCATGGGGTCAGAGTACTTGACCTTTGAAACACCTGAGTACCGACGGAGATGTACCTAAGAGCCACCGAAACTACCCTAACAACTCAATCGACGATGAAACAGAAAGAGGATAACACCTAGGGCTCTTTATCGAGTCAAGAAGACACTACAGGGTCGTGAGGATGTAGAGAGGACGTGTCTATGAAGGTGTAAGCTTTGTGAATAAAAGTAGACAACACATCATTACGAGGAGGAGGGAGACAGTGAGTAGTAACAGAGGATGTGTGCACATTAATATTGACAATAAGCGTACTCAAGACCCCTCCCAGCCGTGTTCCGAAAGTGGTGGACATGAAGTGTAGAATAACAACACCCCTACATAATACCTCGTCGATACAAGTATATATACTCTGGGTTAAGATTAGCTAGGGGTTGGGTCCTATTTTACCATAGCTGGAAGATGTGGTAAGAGTGAGGGTACGACTTAGGGGAATATATGTCGGAGGCTTTGTTTCTACACCGGTTTCGTAAGTCATTCCATGATCCCTTCTCCTTTAAATCTCTTGTTTAACCTATTACCAACGTCCCTAAAAAAAAGAAGGTTTTGAGGACAGAGGGAGACCGTTCAAGTAAATAAATTTTTATTCTAAATCGTTGTTTACATGTTTACATATGAAAAAGATTTTATCAGTAGTGTCAACTATTTGAGCCATGTGTAAATCAAATAACTATATAAAACGTAAGTAACTTATAAATAAAACCAAAATTTATATGAGTCACTTCAAGGACTCTTCACTTATTAATTCAGTTATTTGTCTATATGAGGATAAATATCTTGATTTTTATTTATTTTGAAAAATTTTACGAAAGGGAATAAAAGTGTTTGGTCTAAGAATAACTTTAAGAATAAGTTATTAAATACATGACTCAATTTATGGTGTGAGCAGATAAAGTAAAACAGTAATCAAGAAAGTTTTATACCGGGTTGGTCTCTCAGTACCTATAAACGAGTAAATGGTTTTAGAATAAAATATTATTTATGATGAATAAAACCGGTTTTTCTGAAAAAAGAAAACAAACTGAAGAGATTATGTGACTCGTAAACATATAGACTTCTACAGAATATCGCCTTGGTGAATAAAGGTCTCAAAACTGTCTACTACATCATAGTAGTTGGATATAAAATATCCCAAAAAAACCATAGGATTTTTAGGTGATACCATATTACTTTAGGGTCTCGACACTCAGGATGAGTCTTTAATACTAGATATAGTATAAATACATGACTTGGTACTACCCTTATAACAATAAGAAGTATAGTCTTGTAATGGGAAACTTACACACATCTTTTCAAAGGTGCTTAAATCATCAATAACGTCACTTCCACATTATTATAATAACAGTGTCTTCGACGGATGAAAAAAGAAACAAAAGGACTACTTGTACCTACCATTGACTTACTTTTACAACCGACCAGAGACTATCGGAACCACCTTTGGGGTAGGGGGTAAGACCGTGTTACATGTACCAGAAGGGTTTCCTTATATGAGTTTAGGTCATCTTAGAGTAGAACCCTGTCCATTGTCGTGAGTTTCATTTTGTGAAAACATAGGTTTCTTCTGGTCTAAAGATACTGTAACCAAGATGGACCCTTTGACCTATTTGGAATATTTCTAACCCTAAAGTAAGTACCTTGAACGTATATGAAGAAATTAGATTTGGACAATAAACCTCAACGATATTTTTCTATATAGATTTTTATTCTGTGTCCATAATTAAATGAATTTTTCATCCCCCCTTTTTCAGTACCCAAGTAAATGTACTCCCACCTCAATACTCAGAATACTAATCTATACATGAAAATAATGTCGGGAATTAACTGGTGAAATTTTGTGACTTGACGATTCAATGAAGTCAGCACAGGTTGAGACACACTGGGGTCTCTACCGTCGGGTAGTCCGAGGGGACAGGGACCCTAAGAGGTCCGTTCTTGTGACCTCACCCAACGGTAAAGGAAGAGGTTGCGTACTTTCAACTTTCACTTTCACTTCAGTGAGTCAGTACAGACTGGGAGTCGTTACGGTACCTGACGTCGGAAGGTCCGAGGAGACAGGTACCCTAAAAGGACCGTTCTCATGACCTCACCCCACGGTGTGACTTTGACTGTTTATTTACCTTTTCCCTTGACAACTCAAAAGGTTCTTACACTACTCATAGTAACTCATAGTGTCTTTACTACTGTGGATGTACTTTATAGAAATTTATAAAAAATTAAAACTTTTTATCTTTATAAAGTGTCAAGAAAGGAATTATAAATTCCTTAACATCTTAAAAAGGGGTTCTATGTTTCTTCCTGTTACGTTTTTATCTTAAGAACTGTACTCTAGAAAGGACTAACTTTGATATTCCAGTGTACTAGTTTTATTCAGAAAATTTGAAAGAAGAAAGAAAGTAGACAAAGAGAAAAAAATATATATGGAAAGACTCTATAGTATGATAATTACTTTTGTATGATATCAAAATTAAAAAAATATAACTGAAGTACCTCCAAACGAAACGGAATCTTTTTCATAGTATTATTAATTAAAGACGAATATACGCTTCACCGATGATGTTGGACATTTAAAACAAGTACACTCGTACCACAATTAGTATGAGAATTAAAGACTTTTGGTGTCTTTATAAACCTGGAACATATGTACATTTATTTCCAAATTTAATACATAGTTACTCTACGATTTAGTCGATACATATAAGTTTACCTTCAACCGGACCGACGTATATGATTTCCGTGAGTCATGAGACGTTCTCAATAACCTTAGGTATAGAATTCTTCTTATTTACCTCTTCTCCCACCACCGTGATAAATAAAGTATAGATTAAAGTGTATTACCATCGATTGTAATAACCCACTTTGAGATACACCATGCATAATTTTACTACTCACTACTCGACTCAACATGTTTGAGAGACTGGTGGAAGTGCTACTTTTTTCCGTTATCTGGGGTTCTTCCTGAAGTAATTCACGCAAAGACCAGGTTATTAGTCAAAGTCCTATATGGCGAAGTAGTGGCAGTAGTTTCTCTTTGAGACCGACTGGAATGTCTAAGATTAGTACGTAGTACGACTCAGTGAAGTCAATATAGACTGAGAAACGTTGGGGAACCTGGTATTGGTGGTTCGAGGAGACAGACACTCTTAAAGGGTAGTTCATATGACCTCGTCCAACGGTACGAACCTGTAAGAGAAACACTAGGGAGGTCCCCTAGAAGGTCCGGATCCCTAGGTTGGGTACAGAGGATGCACCGTCTAAGATTTACTTGTAAATAAACATGGTTTTCCATACCTATGAGACGACCCACATCAGTCACCTTGGGTATTACTTATTCGACTCCCGGTGGTGACAAGGTGACTTTTGGATACACCTCAGTTCATAGACCTATCAATGTCTGGGTCTATCCTTTATATAGGTCCAAAGGTTCTTTTTCCTTATTTGTACCCTCTTATAAACGGGGTCTCATCGAGTTAGGGAGGAATGGACGAAGACAGACAAGGTGAGGGACCCGTCCTCACGACCATGATCATCCAATGATTATTCCTGTACATAACCCGATACCACTCTGATGTCTCTTGGGATCACACTTACCCCTTTCCCAATTTATGGAGGAAAAGTCATAAAAATCACTCCCTGTTATCTAAGACGGTCATTTGTCAAGAAAGATCTCTCCTACAATCCACCTGCCAAATCTGGTTCACACGGAGATTTAAAAGTCCCTTACGAAAGAGAGAGGAGGGGAAGACCGAATATCCCCAAGGAGTGGTCCTCTCCATTCACATGTCCCGACTTCAATAGGTACTTGTATTAGTCCTTTCCCCTCTCTCTGTGGAACCGGTCGATAATACAATATACTGTCAAAAGAAGGGATCGTACGTGAAATTAGGTTGAGGTACTGTTAATTTAACTCTATTACCTCCCCCGAGTATAATACCTTCAGTATTTACACATAAATAAACTGTCACCGAAGACTTTATTAAAGAAGGTCCGATGAGACTAGACTCCCACCCACCACCATCCGGGACATGTCAAGTGGACACTAGAACTCCCAACCGTATTTATGACAGTAGAGGAGTGACTCCAATTTGTTTATACGTTCGAAATCTTAAAAGTCTTAGGTAATTCGATTGAAATTTCACTGATAAAGGAGTGATACTGTATCATTTCGACTTTTTCTGGAGATATAGGGTAGTGATTAGTCCACATCAACAGCTCTAGGTCTCTATGCTTCACCAAAAATAGTTTCAGTGTCTAAATACTACTATCGAACTTTTAAATCCTTTGTAGTTTCTATCGAACTTTTAAATCCTTTGAATGGTATGGTCATAAGTTTCAATCTCTCCTGCAGTTGTGTCAGATTGTATTAATTTGTGCCAACAAAAATATCCCCAGTGAAAAAAAGACTAGGTTATATTATAACGAATTTCTTAGCATAAACTTGAACATTTAAATGGACAGATAACTTACTCCAACATATCTCAGTAAAGGTCGATATAGAAAGTATTAGTCTAAACATTGTATATACTGTTTAGAATATCCAAAGTTCTACAAAGGTATATTAGATTTTAAATAAGACTCAAAAGACTACAAGAGGCTATAGTAAACCTCACCTTGTGGTAAAGTCTGTCCACTAGTGATCGTTGAAGTCAAGAGACGAAGTTCAAGTTCTCTCTCCATGATAAGAATCTTTAATAAGTCCCTGAGCGATTTACTCCACAGAACACCCCCGACTTTTTAAAATTACTCGTACGTTTCAACTTCTGGGGTTAATTTATCGATGGATTAACCTTTTCATATTTCGAAATATACCAAAGAACCTGACTTCTCGTTTCACTGTTGATCACTTTCCATCTTCGACAGGACTAATCGCTTGAGTTTTTCCTGTCTTAACAAACCAATGAAACCACTGTACACTGTCTCTTTATTTAGATTCCCATTATTTATGTGAACTCTTTGGTCATTCGTATATTTGTAACGTACGATTAATTATATTATCATCTCGTACACGATCGCGACAACAACTTCCTTTCAATGTCCCGAGTCTTATCGGACCTTAATTTTAAGGGGAGATCCAGAAGGGGTGGAAAGATACATTTTGTTTCTTGAGAGAGTGGGTTTCTTTTTTTTACCTGTAATTCCAACTAATGCGGGTCGAGGGTCGGCCAGGTCGGAGATCATCTCGAGGTTTTAAGAAACGGGGTCGGTAAATTCTCTATTGATGAGGTTTGTTGGAACCTCTTGTCCGGGGGAATTTTGTCATTGAAAGGTGTATGTACGGATATGTATGAATGAGAACCTATTCCCGACGACGACGACGACGATTCAGTGAAGTCAGCACAGGCTGAGACACGCTGGGGTATCTGCCGTCGGGTGGTCCGAGGGGTCAGGGACCCTAAGAGGTCCGTTCTTGTGACCTCACCCAACGGTATTCACGTCGTCGAGCGATTAGACTGACGACGGGGAAGAGCGGAGTAAAAATTTCCACTACACAACGACATTTGACGACCAGAGGAAGAAAAAGACTTGGAACGGAAGAGATTGAGGGAATGGAATATCAACACTATATTTACAATGGAACACTTAGGGAGTCTTCTTTACCTCATTGGTAGTACCAGTTGTCTTCTCAGACTTTACGTCATGAACCTACGTTAGAGTTTTTGCTGTCTTACTAGAGACAACCAAAGGTTCCGTTTGGTAAGTTATAGTGCCATTAGGTACAGATACGGGGTTGGTCATTGCGACTTCTTCGACTTCAACTTGTCAAAATACTTCTGGATGTTCTGGAAAATCTTGATGGTGGGGTTTTTCTACAGGAAAAGTAATATCCCCTGACCTTACGTTTTCATCCTTCAGCTCCCACCCCGGCCAACTGGTAGTTCCCCTCTCGCAGACATGCGGCTCGTTCAGCTTCTACTTACGGTCTCCTGAACCTAGAGTCGATTTCCTGTCATAAGGTCAATGACTCGACAGCCGTTCACCAGGAAAACTTTCAGTACTAGAAGAAGTTTTTCCAAAGAGAACGCACTTTTTACTTGAAGATGGGTCAGTAGGAGAACTTAATAGTCTTTTTTTAAAGGTCGAGTTGGTTCTATTCTACTTGAAGAGGTGTAACTCTTTGTAGGTCCCAGAAAAACGTGCTGATTTTGACGTCTACCTTAAGTTCCGTCACGTCGTCCAAGTCGCAGAAGGTAAAGAAGGTTCGAGTTTGGAAAGTGACCTATAAAACTCCCCATTACTACTCTGATAACCTAAACTTCTATAAGAATTACTGGGTAGTGTTTCACTTGATTACCCTCTTGGCGTAAACTACCAACTTATATTTGAACCGAATGACATTACGACACACGACAAGTACCTTCACCTCCCCGAGGCAGAACAAATATCAACGGAAAAAGGATATTAAACTACACGTGTTGTAATTTTCATGATTGTGTACTCTTCACAACGGATTTGTAGACACTAGTAAACTTTAATAAACCCAGTAACGAAATACACTAGTAACTTTCGTAAGTTCCCTCAACCAAAATTTTGAAGAATAAATATACTTTCGTTGTCTAAAGATCCAGAAATTTCTTTACAATGATTAATCATAATATTTTGATACGTGTCCAAGGTTTAGTCGGATAAAAGATCAATAAGGTATTTAAATTAAAACTCATCAAAACTCGAACGTTTGAAATATCAACGTAGAAAGTCTTATTTGTAGATATTAACTAAAGTCACCGTTGTAAAGTTTCATTCCTGTCTTGTTCTGATAATCTAAAATGGAACAAGGTTATATCAGGTAATTATGAGCTTTCTTATTATGAACCAAACAACTACGATGTAATCTTAATATCCATATAAGAAACTAAGAAAGTCCAAAAGATAAAACCAGAATAGAAATTTGACTTTTGAATTTGTTAGTCCTCTACAGTCAAAATCTGATATGATAACGTATCTAAATACATAGTGTTCTGCAAATTTAAATTTTTGTATTCTGGTAAGTACATGTATGTGTACGATAGGTACTTGTTTAAGGCACTAGTAAACAAATTTTTATTTAGAAGGGATACCACCAAACAAGAATTATTCCATAAAAAATACTTGGATCAAATGTCTTTAATTTCTAATAGACAAAGAGTCCATTTTCTTTTTTTTCATCCTTCAGCTCTTTGTGGACCTCATTTTCCGTTTAAACCGGAACCTTACGCCTTACTTCGTCCCGTTTCTGATTATCTCAAAACGGTTCTTTTACGTGACCAGTATCGATTGTGGGAGAAGGTTGTTGTGTTCTCTTCTGAGCTGTGTACCTATAGTGGTCTACCAGTTGTGACTTTAGTCTAACTAATATAAAAGACGTCGGTTTCTACCTCTTCGAGATATGTCAGTTGTTTTTGTTCTGGTCCTCGACTGACACCGAGTCTAGTACTTGAGGAATAATGGTTTAAGTCTGACTTTAACTTCTTTCATCCCTTTTGGTGATCTGGTAAGTCCATACTGGATTTAGTTTAGGGAATACTAATACGTCACCTTCACTCTTTATCTAAATTCCTGGATCTAGACTATCTATCTCACGGACTACTTGATACCTTACTCCAAACACTGTAACATGTCCTCTGTCCCTGGTTCTGGTAGGGGTACCTTTTCTTTACGTTTTTTCGTTTTACCGACAGACCCCTCCGGAATGTTTATCGACTCTTTTCTTCTCTTCGTTTTTCGGTTCCTCTTTTCCTTTCTGTATTCGTAGACTTACGTCTCAAGGTTTCTTGTCGTTCTTCTCTATTCTTTCGGAAGAAGTCGTTAGTTACGTTTCTTTATCTCCTTTTGTTCTCTTACCCTTTCTGATCTCTAGAGAAGTTCTTTTAATCTCTATGGTTCCCTTGTAAAGTACGTTCTACCCGAGCTATTTCCTTTCTTTACCATACCTGGATTGTCTTCGTCTTCTATAATTCTTCTCTACCGTTCTTATGTCTCTTCTTGACATGTTTTTTCTATAAGTGTTGGGACTATTAGTGCTACCACACTAGTGAGTAGATCTCGGTCTGTAGGACCTTACACTTCAGTTCACTCGGAATCTCGTAGTGATGTTTGTTTCGATCACCTCCACTACCGTAAGGTCATCTCGATAAAGTTTAGGACTTTCTACTACGACACTTTCACGACGTGAGTTATACGGTCGTTTAAAACTTTTGAGTCGTCACCGGTGTCCTGACCTTTTCCAGTCAAAAGTAACTTTAGGGTTTCTTTCCGTTACGGTTTCTTACGAGTTTGATGGCGTGTTAAGGTGAGTAGAGTGTGCGATCATTTCATTACGAGTTTTAAGAGGTTCGGTCCGAAGTCGTTATGCACTTGGCACTTGAGGGACTACAAGTTCGACCAAAATCTTTTCCGTCTCCTTGGTCTCTAGTTTAACGGTTGTAGACGACCTAGTACCTTTTTCGTTCTCTCAAGGTCTTTTGGTAGATAAAGACGAAATAACTGATACGGTTTCGGAAACTGACACACCTAGTGTTGTTTGACACCTTTTAAGACTTTCTCTACCCTTATGGTCTGGTGGACTGGACGGAGAACTCTTTGGACATACGTCCGGTCCTTCGTTGTCAATCGTGATCTGTACCTTGTTGTCTGACCAAGGTTTATCCTTTTCCTCATGCAGTTCCGACATATAACAGTGGGACGAAGAAATTGAAGATACGTCTCATGTAGTACTCTTTGCGACCTGACCTTCTTTGTGTTCGACCTTAGTTCTAACGGTCCTTTATATAGTTATTGGAGTCTATACGTCTACTGTGGTGGGATACCGTCTTTCACTTCTCCTTGATTTTTCAGAGAACTACTTTTACTTTCTCCTCTCACTTTTGCAACCGACTTTCGAGTTGTAAGTCTTTTACTTCTAGTACCGTAGGTCAGGGTAGTGAAGTACCCTTTATCTACCCCTTTGTCACCTTTGTCACAGTCTGAAATAAAAACCCCCGAGGTTTTAGTGACGTCTACCACTAACGTCGGTACTTTAATTTTCTGCGAATGAGGAACCTTCTTTTNTTTCGTCTCTGTAATGAAACGGCTGATTCCAGGTAGATCAGTTCCGATACCAAAAAGGTCATCAGTACATACCTACACTCTCAACCTGACACTTCTTCCGACTCGTGGCTTCTTGACTACGAAAACTTGACACCACAACCTCTTCTGAGAACTCTCAGGGAACCTGACGTTCGTCTAGGTTGGTCAGGTAAGACTTCCTCTAGTTGGGACCCTAAAGAAACTTTCCTTACTACGATTTCGACATTGAGGTCATGAAACCGGTGGAGGACACTTCTCAACTGAGTAACCTTTTCTGAGACTACGACCCTCCCTAACCCCCGTCCTCCTCTTCCCCTGCTGTCTCCTACTCTACCGACCTACCGTAGTGACTGAGCTACCTTCGCTCAGACTCACTTGAGGCCCTCAACCACTATCTGTCCCTCCGGACCGCACGACACTAAATGCCCCAACGTTTCTCAGCCTGTGTTGACTCGTTGACTTGACTTGACATGACACAGTGACAAATTTCAATTTTAGTACAGTGATGTTTAAATACATGTAAAAATTAATTTTCACGAAAAGAAGGTACACTTAGATCTTATAAAATGTATCTTTTATTAGATTATTAGTAAAATTATTGATCTGGTATTCTCTAATAAATAAAGTAGTTGAATAAAATGTGATCTGAAGAAACCTACGTGACTCAGTCTGATCTTATAAAGAGAAAAATTTTCGGTTATTATCGTTTTGATATATCAAGAGTCAATGGTCGACTTAGTAGATTAGTTCGAAGGATTGAGAGATTTATTGTTTAATCTTTTATAGTTATTTTGACTTTATATAACAATAAACCCGTAATTAAATAATAAAAATTTTTCACGAAATAATAAAATTTTATAAAATGACTACGTATCATGTTTTACTTACTATATTCTTCATACCCGTGTAAGGGTATACTCTCAAATAGAATTGGACTACTTAAATGAGGAAAAGGACAAAAATTACTTTACTCTAAGGTCGATCTCAACTACCAGAAACACATTGAGGAGTGGTAGTATGGTACTTGGAGAATGTAAAGGACGGTATTAGTGTCTGAACTTAAAAACTACTTTACATGGTCGTTACAATGATATAAAGCACCTTACACATACAGAAGTATTTTTAATGTATTATACTATGTTATCTATAATATGAGATGTGTATTAAGAAGTTGAATGTACAAAGTGTGTAATACAAAAGATTTTAATTGAATGAAACTATACAGCTCAGATAAGTATACTTATAAATTTATGAATATGTTATAGGGTGACTTATTTATATGGTAGTTAAATAAGTACGTATGAGGATAACTACCTATAAACCCAACGATATATAAGATACAGTAATATTTATTATTAACGTTACTTAAGTTTCTGAGAGACCACAGGTAAGAGCCTTTTGATCTTTATTGTCATCCTCTATCAAGGTACCTGTTTACTTAGATGACTCGTCCATACTAAAATACCTATCACCCTGTCTACTATGGGTCATGAATTTCCCATCGAGTCCAGTGTCCCCACAAAAAACATAAGGTAACACGTTGTAATTCAGAGATGTTTAGGTGATTTCTCATTCCTCGAAGAAAAGTTCATAAGAAAGGGACCTTTACCTCTCTTCGAGTTATCTCGTAGAGGTAAATTGTGTCTGGGACATACGTGGTGACCGAGACATTGTTTCGGGTCAATGTCTCGTTGAACCAGTCATGAGACTTAGTCGATACTTCATCGAATTAGTCCAACCCCTCCCCTCCCTTTATGTTAGTCCAGTCACCTTAAAACCATTCGGAGGCAGATAGGAAGTAAACAATGAACATCCCTCTCCGAGAGGTCGATAGGAATGAGTCACAATGAACCCGAAGACTCACAAATAACCTGACGAGGGAGGTACCCAGGAAGAGTTTCTTTACTCTGTTGAGGTGTAAAGGATCACTGACCTTCTTGATTGTGTAAAAGGGTTTGACAGGTTAATCACTATTCATAGTCCGTAAACTCGAAAATTTCTGATCACAGTTCGTCCTTTAAAATCCTTCTCAGTATTTCTCTGTCTTTATTCTTGATGGCAGTTTTCCTTTTCCTCTAGTTATCACTGATCACTACAGACAAAATTTTGTTATCACCAGTAAGAACTAGTAAACTTTATAAGGGAGTTTTTATTACTATTTCACCATGTTTTTCCCTTTTAGAAAGTAATAAAGTATTTAATAAAGTTCGAGATACGACTACTCAATTCTTTATTAAGACGAGGAAAAGAATCGGTATTATTTCATTTTATAGAGACCGTCGTTCAGATACGTAATATACCTTTGACAAATTTCTTCTTGTTCGTCCTAACCCGAATAATCATCAAATTAGACTTTCACAGTTGACTGGTTTTTTTATACTCCCTGATTTTTTCAAATAACTTGTTCAAAACGGTATCTTATCTCTTGTCACTTTAGGTTCCTGGTTTTACCGTAACAATTGAAACGTTTCCCATCTCGGACGTGCTATCTTAGTTGACCCCTGTATGTCTTTTATTGTTACGGACCGAAGAAGGTTTCTCTAAGATTAAATTACTCAAATCTTTTCAGACCAGATCTATTGTAAAAGTTTAGAGAAGTTTTCTAAGATTATTCATAGATTTAAACTCTTGGTGACCCTATCTCCGTACTCTTTAACAATTCTAAAATTTTTGACCTGTAATCTGTCCACTTATAAAGTTCGTTAGATGTAATTTTTACTACTTTCTTTGTCCCGTGGGGGACGATGGACCATATTTTTCTTTGTTTCGATAGAACCTTTGTTCTTTTAAATGTAACTCTTGGAGCCCTTTTTAACTTCTATTGTAGTAGTCACATTAATTTCTGTTCCCTGATTCAGGGACGCCTGTTTCTTTAAATTGAACCTTTTTTTTTTTTTGGATCCTAAATTCGGAAAAATAAATGAGTCAGTCACAAGAACATAAAAGGACCCTTTTTGGTCTTCCATCCAACCTTTTTTCTTCAAATTTAGTGTTTTATAGATCGTGAAAGACCCAAAGTTACTTCGTCTTTACCTACTTTTAGATATGACAATCTATGAAGGTTTCGTTATCTATATAAAGGTAGAATGGAATTACGTAAGGTATAATTTTGAACTCATTAAATCAAAACTGATACAGAACCCAAGAAAAATTTCCCACACGGACCTCTTAGGGTACCTGCCTCCTCGGACCAACCGACGTCAGGTACCCCAACGATTCCCAGCCTGTGCTGACTCGCTGAAGGGAAAGTGAAAGGACGTAACCTCTTCCTTTACCGTTGGGTGAGGTCACAAGAACGGACCTCTTAGGGTCCCTGCCCTTTCGGACCACCCGACGGCAGATACCCCAGCGTGTCTCAGTCTGTGCTGATTTCACTGAATCGTCGTCGTCGTCCACTTGTGTCCTCTTCCGTTACCGTTGGGTGAGGTCATGAGAACGGACCCCTTAGGGTACCTGCCTCCTCGGACCATCCGACGTCGGGTACCCCAGCACTTCCCAACCCGTGCTGACTCGCTGAAGTGAAAGTGAAAGTGAAAAGTAAAAGTACGTAACCTCTTCCTTTACCGTTGAGTGAGGTCACAAGAACGGACCTCTTAGGGTCCCTGTCTCCTCGAGCCACCCGACGGTAGATACCCCAGCGTGTCTCAGTCTGTGCTGACTGTGCTGAATTGTCGTTGTCGTCGTCGTCCACTTGTGTCCGTAATAATATTAAACTGACAAGATAGTACATATGATCCAATTTTGAGTAAGTCTATTAGAAAAGTACATAGATAAAGTGATTTCGTCGTGAAAAAGAGGGGAGATTCTCTGTGTATAAGTTGAGACATATTTCGTGTTAAGACAAAATAATTTTATCATAAAAAATTTACATTCTGTTATGTAAAACCACCGGATATGAGGTCAAATCTCTTATTTAGTAATATGTTTTACTATCCTATTCTATTTTGTGCCCTTAATTATATATAAAATCCCCAACTTAGTACACGGAGTTTTAAATATAAAACTTGAGTGACATGAAGTGTTACACTGGAATAAACTTCTATACCAGGAATGTCTCCATTGGTTCAATTGTCCTCAAGTGATCCCCTTCATAATTAAGTTTATTAAATACAGGAATATTTTTCTCCTTTGAACCTGTGTCTATGTCTGTGTCACTCTAACGGTACACTCCTACTTCCTGTGTAGTCTCAATAAAAGATATTCAGTCCCTTATGGCTTCTAACGGTAGCTGGTGGTCTTCAACCTACTCTTCGCAACTTGACTAAGAAGGAACGTTGGAAGTCTTCTTGGTCTAAACGTCTGAGAAACTAGACTGGGAAGATCGAAAGTCTTGACACTCTGTCATTCAAAACTAACAAATCAGGAGGATCAAAACCCGTGGAACAATACCGTCAGATTGTCTGATTATGTCTCTAATTTATGGTTTTCATATTGTTACCGTTACTGGTTCTATAAACTTACTAATTTTATAATATAAAAGACTCACGTATATAAAATTAATTCGGAACAATAGAAAATAATAGAAACGTTGTTAGGACTCTTTACTGTAATCAATGATATCTTAAAACAAAATTTTTTTTATCTTCTAAGGACTATTATAGTGATAACCGTCATCTCGTTTCTAAGACAGACTAGACTCAGGGTCAAGTCGAGAGACGAGATTTTCGTCATCTTCTCTGGTATGCTGACTCAAGTCGCTCACCCCTCGTCTAATAAATAATTTTACTTCGTCTGAATTACTCCTACTACACCAACAAGATCTCAGCCTTAGTTCCTTATTTAAAATTTTCAACCTTTACGGAACCTCTTGTTTCGAATAAGAAGAACTCCCTTCATTGAAATCGGTTCTAGAGTGTAAACTTTACAGACTCCTACTTTCTCATCTTAAGAGTCCCTAACACAATTTTTTGTTGTTTTCCTTTGGAGAAAACGTCATAGGACTTGGGGTTTTATTTATCAATAGTGACCTAAAAGAGTATCAAACCTTGGACACCTTCAGAGACTACTCTTCGCACTGTATTACCATGATCTTTTTAGTCCCTATAACATAGGTGTCCTATCTTTTATTTCCTAAATAAAATAACCTTTAAATTACTATGACCCTCTCCGTCTCTTTTAAAAGTCTGTATCTTCAAACAGAAGGTTGGTACATGATCGAAAAGACATATAACTTATGGTATGTTTCTAGTAGCAACTTCGTCCTTCTATCTGATGTCGTCACTAAGAGTTTGTAATCGGTCGTAGGTCTAGTGGACCTCCGAATAACTCTGTATAAAGACTAAGTCATCCAGACCTCACCATGGACCCTTACACTTAAAGGGTGTTCAAGGGTCCACTATCACTACGATCATGAACCAGTCCCCTAGTGTGACACTCTAAGTGACACAATTTACTCATGAAAGATTGATAGAAATGTAATACGAATACGTGGTACTTTTAGGTGGACAGGACACCGTCCGAATAATGATACAAGATGACCTCCTACCACAAGGACCCAATATTGATTCCCTTTTATGTTCAATCAGACCGTAGGTGTCTTAACTAGAGAAGTATGAACCATACGGGACTAACACAGATTTAAAAATAGACACGAGAGGTACGCCGGAGCAGAGACAAGAAGAAGGAGTGTTCACAACTAAAAACGAGTCTTAAATTTGATTAGGTCCGTAGAAGGAGTCGTCTCCAAAAAGAGACAAGGAAAAGAGACAAGGAAGGAAAATATATATATACATAAATTAAATAAAAACTCTCGTAAGAGGAGAATATTCATCCCTATATCCATTCAAGTCAGTTAAGACATGAGATTACTTCATTAATACGTATCAGTACATCACAAATTACTATCACAACCACTACTAGTAACTGTGTACCCGGGAATTAAGTCCTAATGTATCTTCTTTCGTAAAACACTCGTACACCTACCCTTAAAAGAAAACACTCCTTCTTTCGTTTTATTAAATGTTTTCTGACTTGATTCTGTTAAATTTTAAAACTCACATAATCCAAAATATATAATTATACACAATGATAAGCATATTGATTTCTGTCGGATGCTACAAGAACTTTTAATAACTTGGTGTTAAAGAAACCGGTGATTATAATGACGTTCTAATCAAAACGTCCACACTGGTACGTCTCTACAAAATTAGTCAATAAAGAATTTCGAGGGATCGTTTAAAATTTCTAATCAAAAACTAGTGTTTAAGAATGTAAACATTTTCTACTTCTTTGTGATGTATAAAGGTAATACATGACTATGCATGTGTTTGTAGATGTGTCTGTGTCCATGTCAGGGACTTAATTCATTAAGAACTCTCTCAGTCGATTGATTACGGAAACATACTGTTACTTTTCGTTACGGTTGACGAAAAAACCGAATAAAGTTACAAAAGTTATGACAAAGTTATATTGTTTGTCATTTATACGACGAACTCACTTCATGTTCGAAGGATACCTTTTAATGTTAAATAAATCATTTAGTTCATGTAGGAACTTGTGAGACTCAACTTCAAAGATCTCAAACACTTTATGTTAATACCGGTCATTATATATACACGTCCTATACGACCTTTATTTTCTTAGAAGTCTTTATTTTCCATTAATAGAACATATCATTGTTAGTTGTATACTATTAATCCTAAACCCAATGCCCACATTCTAGACTACGAAAACATACTTACTGTCACATTCAAAAATACTGTTTCAACATACTGACACGATGATCTGAAACCCTTACTTTTTCTCACTTCTTAGGTCTTAACACAAAATACTAATGACTCTACCTGTTACTTTCTTAATTCCTTTTGATACCAATATTTATAAAAGTCTTCTGTCTTATTTCTTTACCCGTTCCCGACCATTATTACATAAATATAGAGTATCTCCACTCTTGTACATAACGTATATGGAATCATAGGTTTTCATGTATATATTATTACTATTGTTATGTCAAACTATTCACGACCATATCTCCATACAAATCTTTTACCTTCCTCCAGAGTTTGAGTTCTTATGACTCCTCATATACATCGTTATTTGTTCCTGTTATTAATTCTCCCTTCTCTAGCAGTCGTTCGATTTATAATGTTCTATATGTACCTTCCTAGTTTTGTGTACCTTTAGACTACTTGTTTTATTTGGTCTTTGACTCCGTCAGGACTTAGTGTGTGTTTCTAAGGGGACGCTTTTCTGTAATTGACTTCTAGACAAATTTCTTACGACAAGGTTAGTGGGGTGGTGGCAAGAGGGAGTGGGAGTGAGTAGTACGTCTCGTCAACCGTCGTTTATCGTATGGACCTTCGGTTTGTTCACTTTGACCATGAAGAGAGGTCCTGTTGTTAGTTTAACTGAGTCTTCTAATTCCGAAGAGGAGTCCACAACCGTGGGGATGCATTTTGAGAGGAATTAATCCATATGTCGTTCAGGTAGAATTACCAATTGAGAGGTGAATGTTACAGGTGTAGATTAAAAAAGTAAACGTCCGAGGTGAATTCATTGGTCGAAAGTGTTAAGTCGATGGGGAAGTCGTGTCTCCAGACATCTTTTAGTCAGGATAGAGATATTTTTCTGTCATTAAACACGAGGATTCTAAATGTATCTGAATTTTAATGGTTTCAACATGACCCCAATATCATAAATTTAACTATCTGTTGGTCATGTTAGAAAACTTTTATATAAGATTATTTACAATAGTTGTCCCTGTTACAAAGATACCTTTACTACCACTTCATTGTGTTACTCTCTGTCATCTACGAGTATAAAGAATACTTAGGTTATTTTTCTCTTTATCTTAAAATTATAAAATGTTGAATTTCTCTATTTGTTCTTTTCGTCAGAGACTTACTTTCTTAACGTGTCCGGAAAGTGGTTACTTCCCTACTCTCGTTTCCGTCCGGTCAAGACCGACCTATACTTTATAGATTTTGTGACTCACGAAATTCTCTTTTTCCTATATGTTGCAACTTATTTCTTGACGATCCAGGAACACAACCTGAATTCGAAGTCAATTTAGGAGAAGAGCCATTCCTACTTTTATGTGTTTTCTCTATACTCTTACTCCTCCAAATTTTTACACAATGAAGAAACGGACTTTTTAAAACCCCCTACTTGATCTCTTCGGTCTCTGTAAATCTGGTCCTGGTGACTTTTGACCGAAGTTGTCGCAAACGCTCATTTTCGTACTTTGGGCAGGTTAGAAATTTGTGAAACCCAACTCCGTCGTCACCCGTCGTACTCTCTTCTGGAAAGGAAATCACTGTTTTATTAATGTAGTACTCTAACCGCACCTTCCTAAGGAGAAGGAACTACAAAGTTGTTGTATTTTCGACAGAGACAAATGAAACGAAAACAGAGTAGAGAACATTTTGTTAAGGAAAAAAGGGATTTGTGTTGTCTGACCAGGACCGAGTGAGAGTATGACTATCTTTATATTCTGTAAACAAACAAAGAAAACAGGGTAATCTATGACTAAATTCTTAAGACGTCTGAGTGTCCAATATATTAAAGACTTGGAAGAATATATAGAAGAATTTAAAAGAGGTAAAACCACTTGCACTTTTGATCAGAAATTCTATGATGGACAGAGTTTGACTCTGTATTTACGAACAAAATGGAGACGGAAGGTAGGTAGAACGAAAGAAGTATTCACTACTAAAACTAAAAAGTAAAGGAGTAGACGTTGATTCAACGGATAAGTATTACGTATCTAAGGAACTTTAATAATTGGTTAATAAGACGTAACCTTCCAGTAAAAAACATATTAACATATTGATCATCAGGATAAACACGAGATTCAAACCACGTGTTTATTTTAATGTATTTACGTTTATATTATAGAGATGTTGATTATTGTCCAATAATCAACATCAATAGAATGAAATGATATATTCGTTACCGTAATTTTTACGAGAGAAGGACCCTGAAGGGACCTCCAGTCACCAATTCTTAGGTATAAAGGTGACGTCCTCTGTACCCAAGATAGGGACTAGATCCTTCTAAGGTGTATGGTGTCCCCTTGTTTCTGGTACTCGGGGTTGATGACTCGGGTACGTGACGTTGATGATTTCGGACACATGGGATGTTGGGGACGAGACGTTGTTCTCTTTAGTAACGTTATTCTTCCGGTAAGTGACGTTGTTTCACATAGAGACCGAGCGGTGTCAATCTCATTCGGCACCACGTCGTTGTTTCTGGGTCCCGTCGGTATTTAGTAGTTATTAAATTTTTATATATAACATTTTTTAGATGAATATGATACATTTCCTTTTTACTCTTGTATGTCTTTAATGGGCAGTCTCGTTCAACCACCTCCAACTCACACCAATTGAGGTGGAGTGACGTTTCGGAGCCGAGTAAGAAAGGGTCAGGACTGTATGGTACATACAACCAAATGGTCTCATGGTGTGTATCTCACCTGTCACATATTTATTAATAGGTCTATACATTACAAATATTGAAGAACACCAAGATCTATGTCTTTTATAAGTAGTACCTTGCCCTGTTAGTCTGTAAGTTGGGACTCAAGTAGAACTACCCTTAAAAATCAATGTGTGGGTGAGTGTAGAAAGAGAAGAGAGACCAAGACCCGTAGAAGTGTTACCGCGAGAACCGTTTGTGAGAGTACCAAGAGGAGTAGATGGACCTGGGCGCCGAGGTGTGGGGGTACATGAAGGAGGAGTCGGTCGAGAGGGAGTACCTGGAGTACGAGTAGACGTGGTGACATGGGTTCTACCGGGTGTCGATGGACAGACCGTCCTTCAGGTAAAGACATCGTCCTACACTTCGGGTCTAGAAAAAGATACACAGGGATAAACCACGACTCACGAAGAACAACCGACAGTACCGGATACTGGCGATACAACGGTAAACGATAGGAGAAGTCATGGGGTCAGAGTACTTGACCTTTGAAACACCTGAGTACCGACGGAGATGTACCTAAGAACCACGGAAACTACCCTAACAACTACATCGACGATGAAACAGAAAGAGGATAACACCTAGGGCTCTTTATCGAGTCAAGAAGACACTACAGGGTCGTGAGGATGTAGAGAGGACGTGTCTATGAAGGTGTAAGCTTTGTGAATAAAAGTAGACAACACATCATTACGAGGAGGAGGGAGACAGTGAGTAGTAACAGAGGATGTGTGCACATTAATATTGACAATAAGCGTACTCAAGACCCCTCCCAGCCGTGTTCCGAAAGTGGTGGACATGAAGTGTAGAATAACAACACCCCTACATAATACCTCGTCGATACAAGTATATATACTCTGGGTGAAGATTATCTAGGCGGTGAGTCCTGTTCTACCACAGTCGGAAGATGTGGTAAGAGTGAGGGTACGACTTAGGGGAATATATGTCAGAGGCCTTGTTTCTACACCGGTTTCGTAAGTCATTCCATGATCCCTTCTCCATTAGATCTCTTATTTTACCTAATCACCAAATACCTTTAAAAAAAGACAGAATTGAGAAGAGAGAAATTTAAGTAAATAATTTTTCTTTTGAGTCGTTTTTCACATATTTGATAAAAGGAATTAATCCGTAGTCTGAACTATCTGAGACCCATATGTAAGTCAATTAACTATATAAAACGTAAGTAACATATAAGTAAAACCAAAATTCGCATGAGTTACTATAAGAACTCTTCACTCATTAATTCAATTATTTCAAAGTGAGGGGAAAGGTTTTGATTTATTATTTGTCAAGTCAGCGAGTCAGCACAGGTCGACAAAGGCTGGGTACTTAGGGTCGTACGGTCCGGAGGGACAGGTAGTGGTAGAGGACCTCAAGTAAGTCTGAGTACAGGTAGCTCAGCCACTACGGTAGGTCGGTAGAGTAGGAGCCAGTAGGGGAAGAGGAGGACGGGGGTTAGGGAAGGTCGTAGTCTCAGAAAAGGTTACTCAGTTGAGAAGAGTACTCCACCGGTTTCATGACCTCAAAGTCGAAATCGTAGTAAGGAAAGTTTCTTTNACAACTCAATCGACGATGAAACAGAAAGAGGATAACACCTAGGGCTCTTTATCGAGTCAAGAAGACACTACAGGGTCGTGAGGATGTAGAGAGGACGTGTCTATGAAGGTGTAAGCTTTGTGAATAAAAGTAGACAACACATCATTACGAGGAGGAGGGAGACAGTGAGTAGTAACAGAGGATGTGTGCACATTAATATTGACAATAAGCGTACTCAAGACCCCTCCCAGCCGTGTTCCGAAAGTGGTGGACATGAAGTGTAGAATAACAACATCCCTACATAATACCTCGTCGATACAAGTATATATACTCTGGGTGAAGATTATCTAGGCGGTGAGTCCTGTTCTGCCACAGTCGGAAGATGTGGTAAGAGTGAGGGTACGACTTAGGGGAATATATGTCAGAGGCCTTGTTTCTACACCGGTTTCGTAAGTCATTCCATGATCCCTTCTCCATTAGATCTCTTATTTTACCTAATCACCAAATACCTTTAAAAAAAGACAGAATTGAGAAGAGAGAAATTTAAGTAAATAATTTTTCTTTTGAGTCGTTTTTCACATATTTGATAAAAGGAATTAATCCGTAGTCTGAACTATCTGAGACCCATATGTAAGTCAATTAACTATATAAAACGTAAGTAACATATAAGTAAAACCAAAATTCGCATGAGTTACTATAAGAACTCTTCACTCATTAATTCAATTATTTCAAAGTGAGGGGAAAGGTTTTGATTTATTATTTGTCAAGTCAGCGAGTCAGCACAGGTCGACAAAGGCTGGGTACTTAGGGTCGTACGGTCCGGAGGGACAGGTAGTGGTAGAGGACCTCAAGTAAGTCTGAGTACAGGTAGCTCAGCCACTACGGTGGGTCGGTAGAGTAGGAGCCAGTAGGGGAAGAGGAGGACGGGGGTTAGGGAAGGTCGTAGTCTCAGAAAAGGTTACTCAGTTGAGAAGAGTACTCCACCGGTTTCATGACCTCAAAGTCGAAATCGTAGTAAGGAAAGTTTCTTTGGGGTCCCAATAGAGGAAGTCTTACCTGATCAACCTAGAGGAACGTCAGGTTCCCTGAGAGTTCTCAGAAGAGGTTGTGGTGTCAAGTTTTCGTAGTCAAGAAGCCGAGAGTCGGAAGGAGTGTCAGGTTGAGAGTGTAGGTATGTACTGGTGTCCTTTTTGGTATCGGAACTGATCTGACTGGAATCAGTCGTTTCATTACAGAGACGAAACCTTATACAATAGATACAACCAGTGTTGAAAAGAAGGTTCCTCATTCTCAGAAAATTAAAGTACCGACGTTAGTGGTAGACGTCACTAAAACCTCGGGTCTTTTTCTTTCAGACTGTGACAAAGGGGTAGATAACGGGTGCTTCACTACCCTGGTCAACGGTACTAGAAGCAAAAGACTTACAACTCGAAATTCGGTTGAAAAAGCGAGAGGAGAAAGTGAAAGCAGTTCTCCGAAAAATCGAGGAGAAGTGAAAGACGGTATTCCCACCACAGTAGACGTATAGACTCCAATAACCATAAAGAGGGCCGTTAGAACTAAAGTCGAAGACGAAGTAGGTTAGGTCGTAAAGAGTACTGAATGAGACGTACATTTAACTTATTTGTCCCACTGTTATATGTCGGAACTGCATGAGGAAAAGGATAAACCTTGGTCAGACAATAAGGTACAGGTCAAGATTGACAACGAAGGACTGGACGTATGTCTAAAGAGTTCTCCGTCCAATCCACCAGACCATAAGGGTAGAGAAAGTCTTAAAAGGTGTCAACTAACACTAGGTGTGTCAGTTTCCGAAACCGTATCAGTTATTTCGTCTTTATCTACCAAAAGACCTTGAGAGAACGAAAAAGGTACTAGGTCGTCTACAACCGTTAAACTAGAGACCAAGGAGACGGAAAAGATTTTGATCGAACTTGTAGACCTTCAAGTGCCAAGTACATAACGACTTCGGACCGAACCTCTTAAAACTCGTAATGATCGTACACTCTACTGACGTTAACACGCCATCAAACTCGTAAGAAACCGTAATGGAAAGGAACCCTAACCTTACTTTTGACTGGAAAAGGTCAGGACACCGGTGACGACTCAAAAGGTTTAAACGATCGTATAACTCACGTCGTGAAAGTGTCGTAGTGGAAAGTCCTAAACTTTGTCGAGTTGACCTTAAAGTAGTGGAGGTGATCGAAACAAGCATCACTACGAAAGATTCCGAGTGAACTGAAGTGTAAGGTTCTACAGACCGAGATCTAATCACTAGTGTGGTAGCACTAATAGACCCAGTACCTCTAGAAAAAACATGTCAAGAAGACACATAAGAACGGTGGAAAAGAATTATAGATGAAGAAGACAATCCAGTATAGTAAAGACAGGAAATAGTTCAGGTAGAAAAGTACTTTACAACGGAACCATAGAGATTAAAAGAACTTCTCTAGAGATCAGAAAGGGTAAGAGAACAAAAGGAGATAAAGAAACGTAACTAACGACTTCTTCCGAAAGAATAGAGAAGAACGACAAGAAACCTTGAGACGTAAGTCTACGAATATAGAAAGGAAAAGAGGAACCGAAACGTGAAGAGAAGAAAAGTGTCGATAAACGTTCCGGAGGGGTCTGTCGGTAAAACGAAAAAACGTAAAGAAAAGGTACCCCTACCAGAACCAGGGACAGAGGACATGTTACAGTGTTTGGAGTAAGGTATCAAGTAGTCCGTGAGATAGATAGTCTAGATCCGGGAATTTAGATAAAGAGTGAAGGTGACATATTAGTATTCCCTAAACTAAATCCAGTATGGACTTACCAGATCGCCAAAAGGGATGAAAGAAGTTAAAGTCAGACTTAAACCATTATTCCTCAAGTACTAGACTCGGTGTCAGTCGAGGACCAGAACAAAAACAACTGACATATCTCGAAGAGGTAGGAACCGACGTTTCTTATATTAGTTAGACTAAAGCCACAACTGGTAGATCACTACAGGTACACAGACAGCTCAGTAGAGAACACAACAACCTTCTCCCACAAACGATACTGGTCACGTAAAAGAACCGTTTTGAGATAGTCAGAAACGGGACGAAGTAAGACGTAAGGTTCCGGTTTAAACGGACAATGAGGTCCACAAAGAACTGAAGGATGAAAACGTACGGTCAGAGGATATTACTTTTCCTGTAGAAAAAACCCACCATCAAGATTTTCCAGAACATCCAGAAGTACTTTGACAAGTTGAAGTCGAAGAAGTCGCAATGACCAACCCCGTATCTGAACCTAATGACGCTATAACTTACCAAACGGAACCTCTTCTTGTCTCTAGTAAGACAGCAAAAAGTCTAACGTAGGTTCACGACGTAAAGCCTGAGAAAACAACTGGTACTACCGATGAGGTAAAGAAGACTCCCTAAGGACGGGCGTCATCATCTATATTACCAGTAGACTCAATTTAAGTGGGTAAGGTCAGGTAAAATCAAGCGACTAAGGATCTTACAGCTGCAAGTGGGAACGGTAGAGAACAAACTGGTGAAGGTCATCGTATAACCCGTGGATTACTGGACTCCTCGAGGAGAAAACCATAGGATAGTAAAACGGAAAAGTATGACAAGTACCCCAAGAGTTCCGTTCTTATGACTTCACCAAACGGTAAGGGAAGAGGTCACCTGGTGTAAGACAGTCTGGAGAGGTGGTACTGGGCGGGCAGAACCAAACGGGACGTCCGTACCGAATCAAAGTAACTCAATCTGTTCCGACACCAGGATCACACTAATCTAACTGATCAAAAGACACTCATACCAAAGTCACACAGACGGGAGACTAGGGGAGAACGTTGTGGATGGTAGAATGAACCCAAAGAGAATGGAACCCGTACCCCATAGAGAAGTACCGACGAGGTCGTTTCGTGTCGGTGACTAGGAATGGAACCTGCTCCCCATAGAGGAATGGTGGTGGCAAGGACTGGAAGTTGCACCCTATCGAGGAGATCTTGCACCCTATCGAGGAGATAATATGACAAATATTTATTATTTGTTTTAACAGGATTTACTAAAAGGAATAAAAGTTTTAGGTTTTAGAATAACTTTACGAAGATATTACTGAATACGTGACTCAATCGATGATGTGAACGGATAAAGTAAAACAATAATCGAGAAAGTTTTATATCCGATTGGTCTCTCCGTGTCTATAAACAAGTAAATGGTTTTTTTTTGTTTTTGTTTTTTGGGCAACAGGATATTATTTATAATGAATAGAACTGTCTATTCCAAAAAAAGAACACAAACTGAAGGGACTATGTGACTCGTAAACATGTAGACTTATTAAGAATATCACCTTGGTGAATATAAGGTCTCAAAACCGTCGATTATGTCATAGTAGTTAGATATGAAACATATATAATATTCAGAACATTCAAAGTACTACGGACCATATTAGGTTTTAATTAAGACTCAAGAGACTACAAGAGACTGTTGTATACCCCGTTGGTGATAAAGTCTGTCCACTAGTGTCCGTTGAAACCAGAGACGAAGTTCGAGTCCTCTCTCCATTATAATGAAATCTCTTTTTTTCACAAGTCTCTGAGTAATTTACATCACAGAACACCCCTGACTTTTCAAAATTACTCGCACCGTTTCAACTTCTCGGTCCGTCAGATCAATTCATTGATGGATTAACCGTTCCATATTTTGAAATGTACCAAAGAACCCTGGTTCCCCGTTTCATGGTTGACCACTTTCCATCTTTAATAGTACTAATCGTTTGAATTTTCCTGTTTCAACAAACTAATGAAACCACTGAAGACTGTCTCTTTATTCAGATCCCTATTATTTATACGAACCTTTTGGTCAATTGTGCATTCGTAAAGTACGATTAATTATGTTATCGTCCCGTGCACGATCCCGACAACACTGTGTTTACAACGGAGTATACTCGGATTAGATTGACACATCTAAATTTTAGTATAGTGATGTTTATATACACGTAAACCTTAATTTTTATAAAAAAGACTATTTAGATCTAAAGTGTATTTTTTATTAGATTATTAGTAGACGTGTCAATCTGGTATTCTCTAGTAAATAAGGTAGTTGACTAAAATGTAATCTGTAGTAACTTATGTAACTCAGTCTGATCCTACAAAGAGAAAATTTTTTTGGTTAGTTATCCCTGAAGGGACCAGTAGGTCACCAATTCTTGGACGGACAATTACGTCTTCTGTACCCAATCTAGGGACCAGACCCTTAACCATAGGGTGTATGACACCTCGATGATTCGGGAACACGGTGTTGCTGACTCGGACACGTTTTGTTACTTGTGGGTCGTGTCGGTTTTATTTATTTATTATTACAAATTTTCTTTTTCTACTCTTTCGTTGTGATATATTAAGAGTACTTTGTAGATTAGTTCGAAGTTTCCGTGATTTATTGATTTAATCGTTCATCTTTATGACTTTATAACCTCTTCCGTTACTATTGGGTGAGGTCATGAGAACGGACCTTTTAGGGTACCTGTCTCCTCGGACCATCCGACGTCAGGTACCCAAGCGACTCATGAGGATCGTAATTAAATAATAAAACTTTTTACAAAATGTAAAATTTTATAAAATTACTATGTACCATTTTTCCCTTACTATTTTATTTATACGTTTATAGGATGTGTCTTCTATAAAATAGAATTGGACTACTGATAAAGAAAAGGATAAAAATTACTGTGATCTAAAGTCGATCAGTTACGGGACACACATTAAGGGGTGTTAGAATGGTAAGTGAAGAATGGAAGGGACGGTTTTAGTGTCTGAACTTAAACACCAATTTATAAAGGTTGTTACTATAATATAAAACGACTTACGTAAGTATTTTTAATATGTTACACTAAGTCTTCTATAAATATGAAATATGTAATCAACAATATGAAGTGTGTATTAAGAAGTTGAACGTACAACTTAGTTCAAGTAAACACACTTAAAAATTTGTGAACATGTTATAGGGTGACCTATTTATATTGTAGTTGAATAAAGAAGTACGAGGATAACTACTTATAAACCCAACTATATGTAAGATGTAGTAATGTTTATTGTTAACGTTACTTAAGTTTCCGAGAGACCATAGGTAAGAGACTTCTAATCTTTATTGTCACCCTCTATAAAGGTACCTGTTTCCTGAGATGACTCGTCTGCTAAAATACCTATCACCCAGTCTATTATGGGTTATTCTCTTCGAATCTAGTGTACTGGTAAAAAACACAAGGTGACACATCGTAATTTAGAGATGTTTCGGATCGTTTCGTACTCCTCGAAGAGTTCATAAGAAAGGTATCTTAACTGTCTCCTAGGTGTCTCGTAGTTGTATCTAGGAAGTACGTGGTGACCTAGACCATAGTGTTTCGGGTCAATGTTTCGTTGAACAAGTTATAAGACTTAGTCGATGTTTCCTCGAAATACATGAATCCCTGACTCTACTTTACTTATCCTTCTTAAAATCATTCGGAGGTGGATGGAGAGTAAATAGTGAATATCCCTCCTTGACAGGTTGATAAGAATAAATATCACAATAACCTCGAAGACTCATAAATGACCTGCTGAGGAGGGTACCTGGGAAGAGTTCCTTTATTGTATACTAAAGTGTAAAGGACCACTAACCTCCTTAATTGTGTAGAGGGGTTTGACAAGTTAACTACCATAGTCCGTAAACTTAGACTCAAAGTTTCTGATCCCAGTCCGTCCTTTAAAATCCCCTTCACCTGGTCTCTCTGTTTATTCTTGAATTACTAACATCTCACTTTGACTTACAAACTTAGTGATGACGTATTCCTTTCTATTTAGTTATCACTGATCACTACAGATAAAATTCTGTTACACACCGGTAAACCCCCAAAGGGACCACCGAGTTTACCATTTCTTAGACGGACATTAAGTCCTTTACATCCAAACTAGGGACCCAGTCCTTCTATGAGACCTCTTCCCTTACCGATGGGTGGGATCATAAGAACGGACCTCTTAAGGTACCTGTCTCCTCGGACGTCCGATGTCAGGTACACCTGTGTTTCTCAACCTGTACTGACTCGCTGATTAAGAAAGTGAACTTACAAACTTTGTGAAGGGGGTTTTATTATCATTATTTCACCATGTTTGTCCTTTTGGGAAGTAATAGAATAATTAAAAGAGTCCAAGATACGAATACTCAATCGTTTATTAAGACAAGGAAAAGAATCGGTATCATTTCGTTTTATAGAGACCGTCGTTCGGATACGTAGTACACTTTCGATAAATTACTTCTTGTTCGTATAAAACCCGAATAATCATAGAATTGGAGTTTCACAGTTGATTGTTTTTATTCATACTCATTGATTTTTTTCGAATGACTTGTTCAAAACTGTACTTTATCTCTTGTCATCGTATATCTACCCCTTTGTTACCTTTGTCACTGTCTGATATAAAAGAACCCAAGGTTTTAATGACGTCTACCACTGACGTCGGTACTTTAATTTTTTGTGAACGAGGAGCCTTCTTTTCGATACTGGTTGGATCTGTCGTATAATTTTTCGTCTCTGTAATGTTTCCGTTTCCTCTTTTCGTTTCTATATGGGTAAACTTTCGTCTCAAGGTTTCTTGTCGTTCTTCTTTATTCTTTCGGAAGGAGTCACTACTCACGTTTCTTTATCTCCTTTTGTTCTCTTACCCTTTCTGATCTCTAGAGAAGTTCTTTTAATCTCTATGGTTCCCTTTTAAAGTACTTTTCTACCCGAGTTATTTCCTGTCTTTACCATACCTGGATTGTCTTCGTCTTCTATAATACTTCTCCACCGTTCTTATGTGTCTTCTTGACATGTTTTTTCTAGAAGTACTGGGTCTATTAGTACTACTACACTAGTGATTAGATCTCGGTCTGTAGGACCTTACACTTCAGTTCACCCGGAATCTTTCGTAGTGATGTTTGTTTCGATCACCTCCACTACTTTAAGGTTAACTCGATAAAGTTTAGGATTTTCAACTACAACACTTTCACGATGTACGTTATACGGTCGTTTAAACCTTTTGAGTCGTCACCGGTGTCCTGACCTTTTCCAGTCAAAAGTAAGGTTAGGGTTTCTTTCCGTTACGGTTTCTTACGAGTTTGATGGCGTGTTAAGGTGAGTAGAGTGTACGATCATTTCATTACGAGTTTTAAGAGGTCCGGTCCGAAGTCGTTATGCACTTGGCACTTGAAGGTCTACAAGTTCGACCAAAATCTTTTCCGTCTCCTTGGTCTCTAGTTTAACGGTTGTAGGTGACCTAGTAGTCTTTTCGTTCTCTCAAGGTCTTTTGGTAGATAAAGACGAAATAACTGATACGGTTTCGGAAACTGACACACCTAGTGTTAGTTGACACCTTTTAAGACTTTCTCTACGCTTATGGTCTGGTGGACTGGACGGAGAACTCTTTAGACATACGTCCAGTTCTTCGTTGTCAATCTTGACCTGTACCTTATTGTCTGACCAAGGTTTATCCTTTTCCTCATGCAGTTCCGACATATAACAGTGGGACAAATAAGTTAAATGTACGTCTCATTTAGTACTCTTTACGACCTAACCTACTTCGTTTTCGACCTTAGTTCTAACGGCCCTCTTTATAGTTATTGGAGTCTATACGTCTACCATGGAGGGAATACCGTCTTTCACTTCTTCTTGATTTCTCGGAGAACTACTTTCACTTTCTCCTCTCGCTTTTTCAACCGAATTTCGAGTTGTAAATCTTTTGCTTCTAGTACCGTAGACCAGGGTAGTGAAGTACCGTTTATCTACCCCTTTGTCACCTTTTGTTACAGTCTGAAATAAAACACCCCCGAGGTTTTAGTGACTCTACCACTGACATCGGTACTTTAAATTTCTACGAATGAGGAACCTTCTTTTCAATACTGGTTGGATCCATCGCATAATTTTTCGTCTCTCTAATGAAACGGTTGTTTCCAGAAAGATCAGTTCCGATATCAAAAAGGTCATCAAAACATACCTACACTCTCAACCTGATATTTCTTTCGACTCAGGGCTTCTTAACTACGAAAACTTGACACCACAACCTCTTTTGAGAATTCTCAGGGAACCTGACGTTCGTCTAGGTTGGTCAGGTAAGACTTCCTCTAGTCGGGACCCTAAAGAAACCTTCCTTACTACGATTTCGACTTTGAGGTTATGAAACCGTTGGAGTACGTTTCTCAACTGAGTAACCTTTTCTGACACTACGACCCTCCCTAACCCCCGTCCTCCTCTTCCCCTGCTGTCTCCTACTCTACCGACCTACCGTAGTGCTTGAGCTACCTGTACTCAGACTCACTTGAGGCCCTCAACCACTACCTGTCTCTCCGGACCGTACGAGGCTAAGTACCCCAGTGTTTCTCAGTCTGTGCTGACTCTCTGACTTGACTTGACTATATCAGGTCACTCGAAAGGAATTACAAGATTAGGTAACCAATTTTATTGTGACAAATCTTATATAACAAGATGTAAGGTACTCTTAAGTCGTAAAGATTTATTAATTTGAAACGATTAAAACAACAACGAAATCCCAATAAACTTTTGACGTTTTTTCTTGGAACACTTACCCGATGTACACCAATTTTGTTAAAAGTAAAATTTACTTGGTGAACATTTTTACACTTTCAGTTCCGTCGTTGAATCTATAAAGTTTGACCACCAGGTTCCGGATTAAATTCTTGTTCGGACATGGCCAAAAGGTAACTCTTTATACATTTTGATTTAAATTTTGTATTTATATTTTTTATCAAAATTCTCCTCTTAATCATCATTGGACGATCCATCATTGGATGATCCATCGTCGTCCAATCATCGTAACCATCATTGGATGATTCTTTAATGTTCACACTAAAACTCTTATAAATTTAAACCCCCAGTGAGTTAAAAAGTTTATATTCGGAGTATAAAAGGGTGGGTGATCCTTCCACCGGAGAGTGAATTAGAAAATTCCTGAAAAGTTTCTCAACAAGTAAGTCAGTAAGTACAGACTGAGAAACGTTAGGGTACCTGATATCGTGTTATCCGAAGGGTTAGGAAGTGATAGAGGACTTCAAACGAGTTTGAGTACAGGTAACTCAGCCACTACGGTAGGTCGGTAGAGTAGGAGACAACAGGAGAAGAGGAGGACGGAAGTTAGAACGGGTCGTAGTCCCAGAAAAGTTTACTCAGTCAAGAAGTGTAGTCTACCGGTTTCATAATCTCGAAGTCGAAGTCAGGAAAGTTACTTATAAGTCCTAACTGAAGGAAGTCCTAACTGAACAAACTAGAGGAAAGACAAGTTCCTTGAGAGTTCTCAGAAGAGATCGTGGTGTCAAGCTTTCGTAGTCAAGAAGTCGTGAGTCGGAAGAAATGCGAGGTTGTGAGTATAGGTATGTACTCATGACCATTTTGGTATCGAAACTGATATGTCTCAAAAAAACCGTTTCACTACAGAGACGAAAAATTATGAGACAGATCCAAACAGTATCGAAAAGAAAGTTCCTCGTTCGTAGAAAATTAAAGTACTGACTTCAGTGACAGGAGTTACTAAAACCTCATGGTTTTTTATTTCAGAGATTGACAAAGGTAACAAAGGGGTAGATGAACGGTACTTCACTATCCTGGTCTACGGTACTAGACTCAAAGAACTTACAACTCAAAGTTCGGTTGAAAAAGTAAGAGGAGAAAATGGAAGTAGTTCTACGAGAAATCAAGGAGAAGTGAAAGATGGTAATCCCACCACAGTAGACGCATAGGCTCTAATAACTAAAGAGGTCCGTTAGAGGGCCGTTAGAAGGTCGAACACTAAGTAGGTCGGGTCGTAAAACGTGTTACATGAGACCTATATTCAATTTATTCGTTCCACTGTTATGTCTCGTAACTAAATGGGGAACGGATTAAAACTTGGTAACAAGGTACAGACAAAGATACGAAGAACTGGACGTGTGTCCAAAGAGTCCTCCGTCCCTTCCACCAGACCATAAGGGCAGAGAACCTCTTAAAAAGTGACAAACAACACTAGGTGTGTCTCTTCCCGAAATAAAATCGCACTAGTTACTTCGTTTACAAAAGGACCTTAAGGAAACGAAAGAGATACTAGGTCACTTACAACCCTAAACTCGAGACCAATGAGATGGAAACGATTTAGGTCGAATATGTAGACCTACAAGAGCCAAGTACATGACGACTTTGGATCGAACTTCCTAAAAGTCGTATTGGAATGATCGTGTACTTTACTCGTGTCAACACGTCTTCAGAAACCGAAACGGGAAGAAACCCTGACCTTACTTTTGACTGGAAAAGGTCAGGACACCGGTGACGACTCAAAAGGTTTAAACGACTGTATCCATTTCTACCAGTTTTTATTTCATTCAGGACTCCTCCATTACATGTTGTACAACTAAAAAAAAAATTTCACCAATGTGACTTTTATATAATTTTACCTATCATACAACCCAGTATTAACTTCGGAGCGAAGTTTCCTGGTCTTAGTAAGTGAAACGATAACCAATGTCACGTAATATGATCTTTAGTTATTATTTTTCCATTAGTCTAGTAGATATGGACGAACCTTTAATGTCTTGTATGAAGATTTATTGTACACAGTTCTATCTTTGGTGTTATTTTTTTATTTATAAAAATGAGTTAATATATCCGTGTATAATTTTAAACACCTACGACGTTTTCCTTTTCCTTTAAAATATCTACACTTACGTGAAGTCTTGTATTCTTACGGACTTTTATACATCTGATTAGAAGGTAGAGTTTTTTTTTGACTCGTTTTCTTCTCCTTGAGTTTGAGTTTCCTTTGTGTTCGTTTTGTTTTTCCCTACGTGTCTCTTTTGTTTGTATGTCACCCTCTATTAATTGTTTCGTGTTCTTACCGAGAAACTTTATGTAAGAACAGTTTACGTTTATTTTATCAGTGGTTTTATCTGGTACACGACTCGGTAGTTTACTCATAGACATTTAAATTTTAACTTTAAAGTGTTTTATAGTTTAATCTTTAGTTGTTTGTATGGTTTTTAAATGTTTATAAACCTTTATTTTTTATTGGGTACTCAGTTCCTTATTCAGTTCACTCTTACTTTTATAAATTTGATATTCTATTATCTTCCTATTGTATTATTTTAGGTGTTTTCTTTTATGTGTATATTTTAACATACTTCCTTTTGTGTCTCGAGACTCTCTTTAAATAAATAAAAAAAAAATTTAAATAAACCGACACGGTCAAGAATCAGTGTCGTACGTTTGAGAATGAACACCGTACACCCAAGATCAAGGGACTGGTCTCTAGTTTGGGTCCAGACGACGTCACTCTCTGACCTGGTGACCTCAGGTCACCTCAGAATCGGTGACCTGGTAGTCCCTACAGGACTTTACTCTTTAAATTTTCAGTCCCTAGACAAAGGTGTAATTAGTCTATCTTTTTTCTTTTTTAAGTTTGGTTTTGTCGTCTTCTTTCCTTTCTCATTGTGGTTCTCTCACTTTTTATTATTTTTATATTATCGTTTTATCCCTTTTACTTGTTTTATTTTTTACAAGGAGATCTTTATGATCATTTAAACTGTTTAGAGATCGTTCGACAACCCTTTCATCGACCTACGGGATACTCAGGACCGCACAGTTTAAAAGAGACGAACTACTGAAACCAGTGGGAGGACTTGGAAGAGGATCCGGGTAGACACGTGAGCGAACTCTTACACGGTTAAGTTGGTTTTTAAGTGGTGGTACAGGACACTGACAGGAGTTAAAGACTAGGTAAAGGAGTAGGAGGTAGTAGGAGGTCCACTACAGACTAGAGACTCCTATGTTATTTGGACCTAGATGTCCACAAAGTATTTTAGACCTTTTACCTTGTTTACAAAACAGTTACGTCTCACCTCTCGACAACGGGATCTTATGTCTTGCATGGTCTCTTGTCAGAGAGATCACTGTCTTAGATTGTCTTTTGGTCGGTCGTTTCCCCTTTACACAAAACGTCTTAGTGTCGGGTTCGTAGGGATTTCACGTTGTGTGTTAACCCTGGATACTCTAAGCATAGTATATAAAAATACGATTTGAGTGTATACTCAAAAGGATAACATACTCAAAAGGATAACATATTCAAAAGGATAACGTACTCAAAAGGATAACATACTCAAAAGGATAAGATCCAATGGGATGACTTTTCTAAAAATTTTGACAATAAAGGTTTGAAATAATGTACCCATTGTAATACAGAAATATATAAAAGACTCTTCATTTAACTTATCTTAATAAAGTACACAGAAGATTGATAAGAAAATAAGGGAACCCGAAGTCTAGACTCGTAGATCTGGACAGAGTTAATGACTCTTGAATCCCTAAAAGACGAATAGGGAAATGTGGTACTAAGAGTCCCAAAGAAGATGTGGGATTAAATAGTATGGTAAAAACTGCGGAAAATTTTGGTTGATTTTATATAATCCACTTGTAGTTCGATGAGAGTGTAGACAGCTACTTAATATCATTTATTATAAATACTGGATCTTTGTACTGGGAACGTGAAGATTTAAAGAGGCTACTTGACCTGACAAGTATAGTCTGAGGGTGAATTTCAACGAAATATCTTCTGATCAATTGTTATTTAAGATGTAAATATGATAGAGATACCCCTACATTACCTGTATTACATTGTACCCTAATTATAAATCTGTACGGTTTTGTGATTCTAAATTTTAAGTTAGTTCGAAGGTAAACTAGATTAAAATATTGGTGAATTGATTTCTCATAAAATTTGTGAATTGATTCCCTTCATTAACTCTTAATGAAATACATTCCCTTGTTTCTGAGGACCGACAAAGGTCTGGAAACCTTACTTAAAAAATAAAATTCCAAGTTGATTGGGATTCCTACCTAGTGAAAATAAAAGTTTCACAAGTTTATGTACGTCTTTATGTGACCAGTTCCCTGTTATTAAGTATTAGTATTTGCCTCTTACACAACCCAGGTCCTTTAGTGGACTCCCTTGTTTGAAAACCTCTTATAGTCACATACAAAAGGTTTCTTCCCCATCGTTTACCTTCAGAAACCTGGTACTTTACAGGGACACTAAGAACTCTTACAAATCGTGAGACCAACACTTTATCATCTTGATACAAGTTCGGTCGAGACGAAAGTCCACCCTCTCTACGAGGATTTAACTCTTGTAGAAGTACGGTAAAGATAACCCGAGATAAAGATTTCTACTACCTGGTACATGAAATAGTTAAATTCGACATAATTTTTGAGGGCTTCGAAGGACTTCTAAGTCTTTCAGACGGTCAGTCCTTGGAAAAAGTTTCTAGACCTAGTCCTTAGTAGGAAACTCCTAGTAAACGAAGACTAGGATCCTAAGAAGTCCAAGAGTGTCCCGTCGAAACCCGAGACCTAAAGAGCCGGTTAGGTTCAATTTGAAGTAGGAAGGAACTACTAGAGGATAAAGTCTTCTAGAGACAGTGTCGTCCGGAAAGACTTCACGGAGGAAATCTTTTCCGCGGACACCTAGGAGAAGATTTCAGTGTACACTAGAACTAAAGTTATATCAAAAGTAGACAAAGAGACGGAGGGAGAGAGAGGTACAGACAGTAAACATGACTAAACATGACACGGGAAAGCAGAGAGAGACATAGAGATCTAAGGGAGTGACTTCAGGGGTATTCAGTATGTGGCCAGGGACATATCTCGTCTCCCCGTACTTTTATAAACACAGAGAGGTCTAACCAGAGAGTACGTGGTCGTCTGTGGAAATTGAATGACTAAAGGACTCTGTGGAAGTGAGATAGGGAGTCAATAGTGTTTTCGGGACATTATAAGTCACTTGGAAAGGGTTTCTGTTGAGATCCTTTGTAAACCATTCTAAAGTGAATTATTCATTTCTAAAAGTCTTAGACTATCCCTTAGTCTTAGTTCTTTCATTTATTTGGGTGTCTCTTCCAAGGATTGTCTAGAGTAGTGTAGGCAGTTTCGGTCGGGACCCACCCGAACTTGGGGGTTGGAAAGTCAATTCCCGGTTTCCGTGATTGACTAACGTGGTGTCTCGGTCTGTGACACCTCAAAGAAAAGGTTCCTACAATAAAAAAGTCAAATTTGACATACATTGTAAAATCTTTACAGAGAAAACGACCCATTATATCTATAGTAAGAATCATCTCTTTTTCACCTCACAGTTAATTCACCCGTGACCCTACGTCTTGACAACAAATGGATTTGTACTCGAATTAGATTCCTTTCTGTAGGTCTGTCTTGAATAAAGTCACTCTCTCAAAAGCGATTATTAAGTTAACTACCTTCGGGGAGTTTCCTAAGGTATCTGTGCTTCTATGTAATTTACCCTTTCTGTGGTCATTCTCGTTACTTCTACCCATTTATTAAATCTTCTTTTAGACAACAATTCAAAAGGTTATCTTTCAACCTTTTCAACTCCCCTTTGTTTACTGGTAGTGCTTTCGGTTGGGATCGTTCAACAAGGAACTTTTCTTGAGTCCGCTCCCGAAGGAAATCCACTCATCAAACCCGTGAAAGTGTAAATCAATTCACTTTCGGTATTGAGACCAGAGGTTACAGAATAATAAAGTATAATTGATCGCGAAGTAATACTTAAAGACAGGACTTACAAGTTTACCCACGGTCTCATAGTTATTTTACATGGATTTTCACTTGTCGTAAAAAGTAATCCACCAGTAAAAGAGAGAGAGAGAGAGAGAGAGAGAGAGAGATATATATATATATATATATATATATATATGTGTGTGTGATATATATCATATATTTATATATTTTCATATAAAATTTATATCTGGGAATTGAGTTAGTGTGTGTCATCGAGTACCCACCCTACTCACCCGTCCTTGACTGTTCTCAGGGTCAATAGGAGTCCAGGGAACTCTGCAAGACCCAGTGACGGACCAGAAACGGGACCTTCGGCGGTGGGTAACTTCGGGAGTGGGTGACTTCGGGAAGATATGGTCTACACGAAGAGTTTGTGTAAAAGAACAGGAAGGGAGGGGAAAATAGGAAGGGGACACCAAAGGTCCCATTAAGGTTGGTGCGGGAGGGGATAGGACGTCATAAGACCCTGTGTTGAGCACAAACACGGACGCGGTCCGAGGAAACATTCAAGAAGACGTAGGAGGACTCAACTAAAGTGCGGACTCTCCCCTTCGACTCCTTTCCCTTTCGGTTTTGTGAAATGTAACGACAAGTGTCTTCGAATCAAGTTCAGAGTCCCCATAAGGCGTAAAATTGTATAATTTTTTTTATCTCGGATCTTTTCGTTTGTGAAATTGACCAAAGAAAGGTAAAGTAAGAGGGACCGACTCAAATAATGAGTCTAGTGAAACACACACTTCTTCCTTTACCGTTGGGTGAGGTCATAAGAGTGGACCTCTTAGGGTCCTGTCTCCTCGGACCACCCGACGGCAGATACCCTAGCGTGTCTCAACCTGTGCTGACTTCACTAAATCGTCGTCGTCGTCGTCGTCGTCGTCGAAACATACCCACACTCTTACCACCTGTGTAAATGCTTTTTCCTTCTTTTAATGGCGAAGACGACCCTTAACCTCCACCCTGAGGGAGAATTTCCAACCCTTTAGATTCATTGTGTCTAGAGGGAGACGACTCCTATCCCAGTGTAGTTTATTTGGGTAGATTCAACTTTCGTAGACCTTAAGCTTTTACGTAAATTATATGGATTGGATGACTTGTCGTATTGCATCGGACCACCACCACCACATCAACGGTTCAGATAGTCTGATCCGAGGAGACAGGTACCCTAAGAGGTCGGTTATGACCTCACTCAACGGTAAAGGAAAAGGTCCCCTAGAAGGACTGGGTCCTTAGCTTGGGCCCAGAGGACGTAACGTCCGTCTGCTAAATGGTTGAGATGGGATTTACACGAGTGTTGTGAAAGTAATCAACTCGTTTTAGATTGGATTTCGGATAAAGTATTGACACAACTAATAGAGTATAATAAATAACTTATCACATGACTCTCACTTTTCATTAGTAAATGGGAATACTAACTTACCGACGGGTCGAGGTCCTTTCATAGTGTGGTGAATAGTGATCGTGATCGGTACCTTTTCTAGTTTTAAGTTTTGACCTTCATCAAAGATGACTTACGCGTGGTGGAAACGTGACTTCAACTTTTTAATTGGTGACTTGGTAAAATTCAGTCCCTGGTGTTCGTTAGGTGACTTTGTAATTGAGAGAATCCCTTTGTCGTGTAAGGACTCCGAATCTGTTTCCCAAAAGGGGGGAAGTTGAGATGTCATAATACAATGTTCTGATGAAGGTCTCTATACTTCTTGTTACCTTTTCATTTGACTCCTTCTCACGAAACACTGAAAACCTGTAAAAGTCTTTAAAGTGTACGGACCTGTGTGGATAGATCTCGGGAGGATGAGAGAATTCGTCCTAGGGTAAGGAGTAAAATGGTTAAATAGTAAAAGACGTTTACGTCCCAGGATCGAAGAACCTACTACACATTGATTCAACTAAGTTTCTTAAGTAACGTTGTTATCCAAGTATTGAATCAGATTATCAGATTAGTATATCCCCTACCAACTCGCGATTTAGTGGGTCAAACGTTGTGAACCATAATTAGGTAAGTATAAACGTCATTGAGAAGTGATATACAGTGTTCTACATGTACGTTATTTGTAAATGGTGTATGTGGATTCGTTTCGTTGACCCCTTCTACGACCATTATTTTTTGTAATTCCTCGTTGAACACAGTATATACTCGGATTAAAATTACTACCTTTACACCTCTACTATACTAAAACATACGAACACATAATTTGTTCAATTGAGTATATTTTTTGAATTCGTAACCAGTTTACCTCTGTCTTGACCTTCATATTTTTTCCATAAAAGGAAAGTTTCCCGAATCTTCACTCCCTTAGTGTTAATATCAATGACCCTTTAAGTAAAGGAAGGTGGGTAAGAATAAAAGTAAAAAAGTGAGGTGAACACTGAATGGGTGGGTATCCACACTCGAGATGTACGTCTTGACAAATTTGAACTCTGACTTTACGACTGAAACTTATAGGAATATATATTGTAGTTAGACCTTTGTGTTCAAGTAAGTAAGTTTTTTAATTCACGAAATGACAATCGTTGAATTCAAAGAAGTAGAACCATAAGAGATACATACTCTTCGCTGTTGTCTATGAGTCTTGAAACTTATTTACTTATACTGTCGAACAGTCTCAGACTTTGACCTAGAAGGACTAAGTGTACCTTCTGTAGTACTTCTCAGGTGTACCTTATCCGGGTGTACTTTACTTGTGTCTACAAAAACACACGACTCAAAACTCCTAACACTTTTTACAATGTGGATTGTCTAGTATTAAGTAAAGAGAGGAGGGTTTATTTGAAGTGAATAGTTTAACTCTAGAATTGTTTTGAACCAATAAATCTCGGTTTCATCCACTTAAGTGAACTGGGTTTGTTGTGTTACTATTAATATAACTACTGTCAATTCGTCTTTCTTGTTTTTCTTGAATTCTTTTATTTACCGCGTTCGTTTTGAGTTTACTGATAATAACAAGATTGTGAAGGACATTCAAATTTTCGGTCTCAAAATGAGATAATACTCCGACACACATCTATAAAAAGTCAAAAAACAACTGTAGAGTCAAAAGTCAAGGGGAGTCACCGAATGTACGTAAGATAGTGGAGGTCTCGACGAAACATACAACAAACACTTGGAAGGGAACAGATTCGCATCTATTTTACATATTTACGTGGTCTTCCTGTAGTACACACGTGTTGATGGAGGATTCGAAACGGGTGGAAATGTTGCCAGACTTGGGTTGTGCAGTAGATACCTCAAAACAAACGTTAATGTCCTCATATAGTCCGAGAAAGTCTGAAACCAAGTGAAGAATCCTACAACGAATGAAAGGGTCTATCTTAGTTAGTCCGGAAGGGTACCGGAGTGAGATGGAGAATATATGTAGACCGTACTACGGATATCATGAAGATATGTAAATAAAGAATTTGTAGTCAGAAAAAATCGTCAGATATTCTGAATGTGGTTCCCGGTACATAGGAGTATATCACTGAATCATTTACAACTTAATTTATTCACAATTGTTGTTCCGGATTCTTTAACTAATCTATCCATTTACAACTTAAACCATTAACAATTGTCGTACCGGATTCTTTGACTAATCTACCTTTTGATAGGTCCAATTTTGTCTCCCTCCATAGGACACAGGTCCTCTACCTAGTTTCCACCCACTTAAGACAGGTTGTGTGTCTTCAACCTTAATAGGTTACTGGTAGAGGTGGGGGGTGCGGTATTTGATGTTTCCGTACAAATTTTTATATATAAATGTATATAGAAAAAGATAAGATATTTATATAAAACTTCCACTGAGGGTTCGGTGAGATCGGGTAATTGGGGACAGGGATAATTAGAAAAGATTTATTTTTCCTACAACGACGACGGGTTATTACACCGACCATTTGTCGACAGACCTGATCGGTAATAGTGAGATTAAGTTCCATTTCCGGTAAGGACTCCGGTCTTTCTTCCTGAAAATTTCCCAGGGTCCCCCGTCTTCCGTCCTTCGGTTCTTGACTTGTTCCATTTTGTCTGTACTCGTCTGATCGTATTAGTACGATCATTCTTGATTCACGGAGTCGGTCCGTACATGTCCTCGACCCTCCTCCTTCTGCTCTCCGGATGTTTTGAAAACTCCTTGAGTGGTCTGAGGACCAAACTCTTTGTGTTATCTTACAGGCGGACCCATCAGTAATATTCCATCTGCCCTACGACCCGACCCGATCCTCCACCTTCCCCGGAGAGACTGGGAGTTCTCAAGGACTGGGCACTCCTCAGGGGGGACGAGAGACTCCCACATCCCCGAGGTTTCTAGAACCGTTCTTCGGGAGCCAACCTCGCCCGGACCAGGACTCGCAATCGGTCCGCTCGAGCAAGTGCAGGGGGACCGGCTCGACGGAAGGCCCGGGAATCGAGGACGAGTCATCCTGCGACCCGTTTCCGGGTCCTTGGTAAGCCCGCCCATCTCAGGGGTAGTCGGAGTTCTTTTGCGACAGGCGCGAGGTGTGAAGCTTCTATCTTCAGTCAGAGTGCGAACCGGACCCGTTGGAGTCGGGAGTCTGCGACGGACGCGTGGACCGCGAGTTTTCGTTCTACGAGCGACTCCACCCTGGTCCATTTTGCCACGTCCATGACACCTGTCCTTTTGTTCTTTTCTAGACTCATCCCGTCTAGTCTCTACCCCTCAACTACCTTCCCTACCCGCGGTTTTTCTACTGTCCCCACGGACCCGACACCGGTGCTTCCGCTCTCCCACTCACCACACCGTCTGTTCGGTTAGAGGAGTGGAACTCCAAGGTGTCCAGTATTGCCTTCCCCGACGCGGACGCTCTCGGGTACCCGCACAACACTTCTGACCGGCGGTGTGCGAACCGATGAGCGAACAGGGCCTTGAGGTGGGTCGGGAGGCACATCAGGAACGACATGAACCTGGCGAAAAAGGGAGGCCGCCACCTCCGTCGACGACGGAAGAAGAACGCGGAGTGCTTGGGCAGACCTCAAGTTCTGTTTCATCACCAGTTTCTCCGGGTATGTCGTAGGTGAGTTGTCGTGGGGGGTGAGTGGTTAAGAGGTCTGGAGGGACGTCCGGTCCTAGGGTGGAACAGAAATGGGTCTCCACCGATTGACGTATCAGGTGTGAAATGGGGAGTTGATTTGAGTTGGAAAAGGAGTTTACAATTAATAAAATAGTAATGTAGACGGGATTAGCAAGATAAGTTTTGGACGTGTCCGGGGGTTGGGGTTAATCACTGACTGACTTACCCTCAACCCGCCCCGGATAATATGTGACAGAGAGCTGGACCCGGAGCTGTACTGTCTCTATGCAAGTCAAAACACCTTTTCAGTGACTCTAAAATTAAGTCTGTCATGAGTAAATTGTTTGAACATTTAAGCGGAGTTCTTTCATCCCACCCTTCTCGGCTCTAATCTTAGGTTTTTAATCGCTTCTTAAATCCGAGTCGATCTATATGTTTCGATGGGTGTGAAGCAAAGTCGGAAGATTCTTTGCACGCGCAGTGGATGAATGGTTTCTTTTGTCTGTGTCCAGGGGCCGAGGCAGTCGCGGAGGTTCGAGTCGACTCCGTTGTTTTGTGCGTGACACATAAGTCACGGTTGCTCATGGTGGGGAGAAGGGAGTGGTAGTTCCGGACTCGTGAATGGGAGTCGGACCTTTTTTTGTGCGGGCTGGAGGGGCATCCGCGACTCTTCCAAGGCATGCACATTTCCGGATTTCGCCCCGCCCTACACCGGGTCCATGTGTTACGGGCCGTGATGGGCAAAGAACGACGGTGGTCGGCGGAGAAGTCTAAGGAGGACAGGGAGGAGACGGAGGTCAAAGACGAGTGAGGGAAGGTCTTCGGGGGCGAGGCGCCGCGGGCCGAGGTTTGGGAGATGGAGGTACGAGCGGCTATGCATTCTGTCCCGTCGGCATTTCGCGGCGCGGAGACTGCGTGAGCACACGCTGTCGGACGAAACCCACCCGCCCCGGCCGAGCTCACTGCAGTTTGCTTTTCTTTCCTAACACGGGCTTTCACGTCCTTGATCGCCTCTCCCGCCTTCAACCGGGACCCAGTCGGGGCTCTATGTTTCGGACTCTCGGAAACTGAAGGCTCGACTTCTCTGTTTCCGCTCCATCTGGGAGTTCATATTAAATGGTATCTCTTAAGGCACCACTTTACGTTTTCCTCCCCCTACTCCGTACGAGAAGGCCTTTAAAACCTCTTGATAAAACCTTCACTCCCCTCCAAAGACACATAAGATCGCCAGTTTCATTGTAAAATGGGCTTCCTGAGCCCACTCTGAGGTCAACCCCCTACCGAGTTGAAAACTTCAAATGACTTTAAAGTCAAAAAATTAATCAATTCAAACTCACAATTGATTAAAAGGTTTAAATTAAATCTCTAAACTCAAAAATTTTAAATTCAAAACTCTTACATTAAATGGAAACGTTTATTTTCAAAATCTTTAAATCAGTCTGAATTAAAAACTTTAAAAGTGAACACTGGAAAAGTGAATCAATTGTAGAAAAAATGAAATTTTGTAATTAAATTTTAAACTAAAACACTTATTTAGAAGATTTTCAATTGAACGGTGTTAATAAAGAAAATAAAATTTTAAACCGCGGACAAAATGTAAACACAATTACGTACTAAACATAAATATGAAGACAATGTTTGTAGATGACCGTTTGCATATGAATCAGAACTAAATTCGGTGGCGATCCTGTCCCTCGAAACAAGAGGGACCCTAAACACAAAAGTGTCACAACCCCAGGTCCAATGGGTTTTACACGGAGTCACCGTATGACTAATACAACTTAATTTCAATGACTTCTCAGACCACGATGATGTCCTTGATGAGAATCTGAGAAGACAGAGGGATTTTCGTTCTTTAGAGAGAACATCTTTCCACATGAGGTACGTAAACCACCTTTCTGTGGTAATCGTGGTTTCTATAAGACCCAATTCCAATATCTTTGTTTGGAAGAAATTAAATGATGGAGTTCGGATTTGAGATAAATCTAAGAAGTGATCGACCCGTGGGTCTTACATTCAAAGAAACAGATTTTTCATATTTTCGACGGACTAAACCGGTGAATCCAGGGTAAAGATACCCTGGAGGTACGAGTACTTAATTTTAAAGAAAGAAAAAGAGGACAATTGTAGAACGTTGGTGTCCATGAGTTCTCCTCTAAACGACAATCTAGTGTTTGATTAAAGGGAGACAACATCGGTTTGTGAGGTCTTTCTTTGAGTGAGTCTTCCTGTCGTACTTCCTCACCTCACGTCAAATAATATGGCCACCCAGGCTCCGTCTCAAAGGAGAAATCGGTCCAAGGGCTGGTTAAAAACACTGTTGGAAAATACGGGTTTCACATGTACGGGTTCGGGTGTAGGGGTTTAAGAAATTTTGGGTAAGACCTGTTATAATCATTCTCTATGTTAGTCCAAAATCGGTATTTAAGTGTAAGATTTCGGTAGACCTGTATGTCAAATCTGGTGTGGTTATCCATAATAATTCTAATGTCTTGTATCACTAACTAATGTATCACCCGCAACGTAAGGAAGACCGAGGTCCTCCAGATCCATGCCCCAGACGGACCAGACCAAAAATAGGTAGGGACTCTGGACAAGTCGTCGACCATAAAATACAGGTACCGGAGGGTCTATATGTCAGATTTTCAAACGACTCTCACATTCTACCTCGAGGAAAAGAAAATTTTTACTTCAGTCAGGTCAGTTCCGTTGGACGAGGAAAGGAGAAAGTAATGGGGGAGAACTAGGAGAGTCGAAGATTACACTAATAGTGAGTCCCTGTATAACGTGTAAGCCAGAAAACCGTACATGAACCCATTTACATCAGTTAGAGTCGCTGTGTTTAACCTGTTATGTGACCTCTTATGTTCCATGTGTATTGTTTGAATTGTCTCGTTGACATTGTTGTTAACTGTCAGAAGATGGTTAGCGGGAAATAGGTACTGTTTTGTCTTCAGGTTTGTCCATGACTCAGTAGATAAACAAAATGTACTCGAACACATAGAGATTCTCGGAGTCATTGCAAAGGTCTGTTCTGACCCTATGTGTGTGTGGTGAGTTGGAAATAATACCGTGTTCAGAGAGGAACTCGTCGCCAGTTCTACAGGTTTCGGTAAGATAAAGTTCAATGACGGAAAGAGTAAACATAAACAAGTAATAAATTACGAACTTAACGGGAGTCCGACAGTAAATCCCGGGAAACCCACTTTAATCAATACCGAAGTTGAGATTAGTAATATAGACATCACGGGTTGCTTCCTTGTTTACATCGTCAGTTTAGTATGGTTACCTTTTGACTAGCACTGGTAGACCGGGTATCCCTCCCACGTAAATTCCCGAGGACATAACAACCGGATTACAAGGGTACCCGTTTCCGGTCTGGATTTCATGTAGAAGGATGGGTGGGACCCCGATCGGTACCGGTGTCTAACCAGGACGTATTGGTTACTCATGACAAACCCCGTTAGGTGGACTAAGGTCCCAACTGAGGGATCAGACAGGGTCCGGTAACCCACCTAACTAACCCTAGTATTCATTGAAATATCCAGAATATCGTGACAAGACAGACATCTTTTGGGTAACCGAAGTTCAGGAAAAAACAGATAATAGACCAATAATATAGGTCATCACACATGTAGGACAAGGGTCGTTTACAGTCGATAGTGTTGTTCAACAGGGAAAAGACCTCATTAGGTGTATGTAAGTAAAGTATAGACCATTTTAACCAGTTTTATGGACAAAACAAAAAAAAAAACTGACAAACCTGAATAATCGACAGTGTATTATAACTGTTCGTAAAAGACTCGATTCTTATGTTAATTTTACATAGGGTGCCGGAAAACAGTCTAGTAGTCGGAAAAATAGCTTGGTTACCCATCACCGACGACATTACTGTCAAAGGTGTGAGCTGAAAACAACAAAGTAGACTTCTTTTATCAGTGTATTTGATCCGTACAGTGGGGAAGTATCTCCACTGTGGGTGGTACCCTCATGTAGGTACTGTCTGTACCCGTATCGAGGCGGATGGGTCGTCAATCTAGATAATACCTTCAGTCGCATCCTTACACGGGTACTCTACCTTTACAACAGAACACGACTTTAATCCCAATCAGGGTCCTATGGTCTTTCAGATGCATCATCCTCAACTAACGCCTCGAAGTAAAAAAGAAAAATTCTACTAGAACCAAAGTGCCTCTAGTCGCTCCAGGAAAATATATCAGGTGGGCCGCAGGAGGTCCAGACACACCATACAGGAGAAGTGGGAGCACACTACCTAGGTCCCTCACTGTGGACGTTGAAATTGACGACATCCATATCAATCATGTCGTCATATACCTGGCAAGGTCACACCCCGGTTCCTCAGTACGAAGGTCAGGAACTGGGTGTGAACTAGTGACCCGTGTTTAAGTACTTAGACGAGGGGTTCCCCCTTACTGTGGGTAAGAACCTATTTGAATCAATGGACCAAATAGTGAAATGGATTAAAAAGGTAGGAGACACTTTAGGGTAAGGGGAGAATGTACCGTTTAAACGGTTGTGGACAGAATGATACCCTCCCCCAGAAGGTATCTGTTAAAGTATTCCTCTTATTGGTACCTTTGTGTCCCAGTAAGAATTAAACTCGTTCCGGTGGCCTTCATTCAGGTAGGTACTTGTCAGTCAGAAATACTAGGTAAAACTTTCACATAGAAAATCCCAAACCAATCAAGAAAGGTGGTAAGACCTTGAGACCCCGGATATACGACATACATTAAAGGTAAACTGTAAATCTCCAAATGTATTTTTTTTTTTATTTTCTCCAAATGTATCAACAACTTAATTTAGCCGATGTTTTCGTCCCGGTAACAGACTAGGATATGACCAACCTTTGGTCTTAGACCCCTAATAAAGAGCTGAGTCTGTTAATCCGTGAAGTAAACGAAAAAGTCAAGTCCACCCCTTACGGAGGTGGATTGGACTTTTCTATGTATGGTACTGAGCATTTATTACTATTATGGTCATCCCAAAGTAAAGTCATTTCAGGTGAAGATTTACAAGTTTCCCGTCTCATGGGAAATTAACATAAGGGCCTCTAAAGACGAATACAGACCCCCGTGGTAACTGGACACTCGTTCGTCTTGTCAAGAACCTAAGGTAAAGTGTGTTCCTTCTTTCGGCACCATAATTTTTTATAAAGGCTTAATTAAGAAGGTAAACAGTGTAGGGTTCACCCATCGGACCCGATGGACTCTGGGATTACTTCTCCGGTTATAGAGCCCTTGATCGTTGGAAGGTAGGTCGTCAGGGGTGGTCGGGAAAAGTAAGAACCACCGGGAAAGACAAAGTCGGTCGACCAGAACCCGGTCCCATATGACACCTTCTCAGCTTCAATTGAACCCGTAAGAGTTCTCGTGTTTTCGGAATTGTTAGGGTGGGGTCACGGAGGTTTAAGAAGTCGCCGAATAAAACACCGAGGTAGACGGACACCCAAAGGGGCACGGACGTCCCACGGGAGAAAAACCACTCGGGTCGTTATATAATGACGATGAAAAAGTCCAAGGGTATGTCGTAGATCCTCCCAGTTCTAAAGAAGGAACAAAAACTTCAGAAAAGGCAATCGACAATTCTCGGGAGAGAGGAGTATATCCCGGGGTGTATGTAACGTTTCATCGTTTTCGTATGGACCTCAGTCACATTTGCAACCAGAAGAATGGAAAACTTTTGACCTTCCGGGCTTACTCTCGGGTATTAAGTCAGGCAACTCGTCTGGTCACTCTACCGTCTCTTGGTCGGAGCTGTTACGAGAAAAGACACTGATGACGTATGGGGTTGAGGGTAACAGGAACAAAGTGATCCGACCACGGTAGTCACATGTCCTGGGTTACACCCAGGCCCTAACCGATCAGAGAGTCCAGTCTAGACGATCGTATTTGAAGGAGGTCCTAAATAAGTGTTAATACACTCCCAGGCGGAAGGTGGTATCCTGCCTCACATCGGCGTAAATTCCGGACTGTCTCGAGTTATCATTGTACTCCCAAGAGTGTGTTTTCAGGGACTGTAACCCATTAGACGATGCAACTGTTGGTAAACACCCCTAGGGGAGTATCCTCTTGTGACTGGAGGAAATGTTAATTCCTCTTGGAAATGTTAATTCAAAACCGGGTCAATCGAACAAACGAAGAGCCTGGTCATTCCGTTGGTGCCGTTAGCGGGCTTTCGTGGGCCCGGTAGGCTACCGTTACAACAGGTCGATAAAACTCTCTATCCGGTAACCAGATAGGGCACAGGGGTACCGGACCCAATTATGGGGGTATCGGTGAAACAGAAAAAGTCAGTGTATTTCTCACTTACCAAATCATTCAAGACCGTCTGGGTTACGTCCACGGTTACATTAACGGTTAAAATTGAAAAGTTTCCGGACAACGACGGAGAGTCAGGTTAAATCATTTAGGGGAAGACCGGGACAATCCTCAAGTATGTTCCCGACCCGGTAGACTCTCATAGGACCCTAGTTTTAAGATGTTTTGGGTCACCGAGGGGTTTTAAGACCCTGGATACGTCCAAAAACCAGTACCCTAAGAGTTCTAATGACGCAAGGACCTAACCAGGTTGTCAGAAAATGGGGGAGAGTCCTGTTTGGGGTTTATAGAATGGAGGTAGAACATCTAGACACGGAAAAAGGAGTTTTGAGCCAAGAAATAAGAGACGTCGGTTGTCGTCCAGTAGGTGCATAACATCGTCGGTCATAGATTTGGAAGGACCGACCTTACTCAGGTCTAGCCTTCGGTTCCAAAGGGGCTTTTACTAACCCCTTAAAAATTTAGGAACGCCCTCCGTTCAGGTTCACTCGACAACAAACCACGAGGGACGCCCTAGAAGGGCAAGTTTCCGTTTTTACCCAAGTCTATGGCCTCGTTATACCTATGTTTTCTTACACAGAAAATCTATATCCGTTCATATCTAGAATCGTGAGCCACCCTCCTCCGACTCATTCCATATATCCAATCGTCGTCACCTCACATCTCAATGGCGACGAACCAACTGGTCAGACTCCATGACATGTCCGGACATCAGGACAGGGGAAAGGAAGAATTGACCGTCCTAACCACACAAGGTCCGACTGACCGTAAGTTAGTACTACGGGCGGACGACATCGGATAAATATACACCGTCCTATGGTTGAGCCCGGAGGTCACGATCGCCCATGACTGTAAAGGACTGACCATACCGTGGTCCAAACTCAAGAGAATGGTGCCCTCGAACTACAAACCGCTCGGGTCCGTCCCCGTCCCACCCCCACATAGAAAGCGGGTTTGGAGTCCCTTAACAACCTAGTCGAGAGAGAGACCTAACAAATTGGGTAGACCGAAGGGAAGGTTTCCTAGTACGTTGGAAGTAAGTAGAACTCCCCAATGGTTTTCCCTCTCATTTGTCCACCAGCTCTCACCCAGAAAGAACCCCTCTTTCCAGTGAACACGTGGGTTAAATCTACTGTTCAGAGGTGTTGTCTCCATGACCCGTAATTCCTTATATGTCCTTAAGTATTCAGTGAACTACGGGGGGTGGGGTTAGACCGTAAAACCCCCATCTGTCTTATCAGATTAGTCGAAAAGGGACCAATGAGGACGTCGTTACCGGAAGAGACCCCCCGGTGACCAAGCCAATGGTGACTGTAAAGACGAGGTCATAAGTGGTATTTCAGTTATTAAACCAAGAGGTGAAAATCAAAATGGTACCCGAGAACCCCTGGAACACAGAAACTCGGGGCCGTGGGGATAAGTCGGAGGTCAAGTCGGTCGGGATTTTGTCAGTTACGGTCAATAAAAAGGGTCGATAAGACCCCCGTAAGTAAAAAGGTCACCGACTTCGGGGCCTTACCTGTGTAACTAACCCAACGTCCCGCTAGGACCCGAAGGAACATCCTCCGAACGGACTAAATCTCCCCCACCTCCATAACTCCTTCCGGGTTCCTCCCCGGAAGGGTTCCGGAGTCGGTGATTGTGGTAGGAGACTAGACGAGAGAACAAAAGAAGAGAGGCAAAAAAGAGTCGGAAGAAAAAACGGAGGTGCAGAGACAAAAACTTGTGGAATAATCGTTAGAGTTAATAAACACACGACCAGTACCGATTATGAGACGGATGGAAAACCTCGAACGCAGACTATAGTCCCATCCGAACTCTATGTTTCCGACATAAATAGTGTTAAACTCTGGTTCGACGGAGACCTAGATAACCACATATTTCAGATATCCAGAACGTATCAGAAAGTATTTTGAGTCATCCACAAAGTCAAAGGAAAACCTGATGAAGCCAACCAAAACGGTATAAATATCTGAATGCTGTCGGGAGAACTCTGGAACATTTTATCGGCGGGATATAGAGAGTTCCACCGGGGAAGGACAGAGACACAATATCAGGGTTAGCCCGGAAAGTAGTCCCAACCGATCAAGACGGGTGGCGACACCCAAATGCCATGTGAGTCCCCGGTGAAGAACATCGGTAAAAGATCGGAGTCATACCTAGGACACAGAAAAAAGTCACGACTTCTCCCTTTGATCGTCGACCTAATACAGGAGGGTGCATTCTACCATCCAAGCTTTTTATCAGAGGTAGTCGGACTAGTACGGAACCCAAAGACGGTCAAATCATCCAGGTGTCTTCTTTTACCAACCAATTATCATCCGAGCCCCTCCGACCACCATCACAGACAGACGAGGGACTTGGCCTCGACAACTTGGGACAACATCGAGAGACGCTCCGTAAACAAATGGGGCCGAGGAACCGCCTCGCGTCGGAGACAGCTTAAGGACACAGAGGAAGGGGGAAAGGCAGTCATGAGTGGCCCTCTCCGACTATGAAAAATCCTCCAAGCCGACTCCGACTCAGGACACCTGCAACTGATCGCCAAGGATGGCGGCCCTAGCCTCGGACGGCTTTACCGCCAAGATGCTAGAGGCCCCCTCAACCGGCCCCTCGTCGACCACCTCGGGGTCGTCCGGGACTTAGCCACCAGTAATTCCGCCGGAGGCCAGGACCACCTCGTAATCCACCGGCCGGGCAGTAGGTCATATCCTCTCTCCCGATTAGCGAGGGCAGGCCTAGGACGTCTTAAAGAAAAAACAGTAGTCAGCTAAAAACACGGTAATTACAAAAGGGAGAGAGAAAAACTTACGTCTCAGAACGGGTTCCCCCTCCTAGAGCTCGGTTGGTGTCGGTACTTAGTTATATACCCATAACTAGGCCGACGGGGCCGCAAGGCCACTGATGACGTCTGACGAAAATAACAAAAATTCAGGTACCACGGGAGACCACCGGTAGGATGAGGGTATCTCCCGGCAAGTTGGAGTGTCTTATACGCCTTAGACAATCCGCAGTACAAGTGGGGTATGAGAAGAAGTTTAAGGAAGAATTTTAAGAATTAGTACGTGAGGTTATGTCAACGGAATCTAAGTGAAGGAGGGTAGATCGAATGTAAGAGCCTGGAAGAAGAAGGAAGGGAAAAGTAAGACAGGTGCTTCAAGAGCCATAGGATTCATGAAGAACTATAAAGATGAGTTACTTTGTGAATATAACGGTAAGGAGGAGGAAGAATTAACCCCACTCCTCTCGGAAGGACGATCTTCCCCCTAGCCGCTCAGAAGTGGACGTCCAGGCGTCGCGGCTTGGTCTTGTGGTTCACCAGGTTCTAATAAAAGAGGAGAGTGAAACTTTCAGGCAAGACGGAACCACCCGAACTAACCCACGCCTACTTTTGTATCTACCTAATTTATAGGGCGCAGGGTCTGGCAGAGCCCTTTCCAGTTAAACAGAAGTGAGCGCATAGAAGGAGGAAATTCGGACTGTTGGGACTCCCCTACTTAAGGTGTCGTCTACCCTGTGGAGGAGCCCCTCCCGTCTTATATTCGTGTGTTTCTGGTTCAAAGAAGAAGGGTTTCGGGAGAGCGTTAGCGGACCATTATTAAATGGGGTTCTGCTGCGCCTGTGGTGGAGGAAATACTGAAACTGCCAGTCACACAGGGGAGGTACCCCAGCGATTCTCAGCCTGTGCTGATTCGCCGAAGTGAAAGTGAAAAGTGAAAGTACGTAACCTCTTCTTTTACCGTTAGATGAGGTCACAAGAACGGACTTCTTAGGGTCCCTGTCTCCTCGGACCACCCGAAGGCAGATACCCCAGCGTGTCTCAGCCTGTGCTGACTGCGCTGAATCGTCGTCATCGTCGTTGTTACACAGGGGATAAGGGAGGGTCCCCCAACTAGTCCAGGGGAGAAGGTGGGGCGTCCCACCCTTAGAGGAATGCACTCGCGAATTGAGGGGACGGGGTCAGGTGATGGGTGATTGCACTTTCTAGGGCCGCACCCCTTCACCTTAGAAATGTCTTCCCGCTCCGCGGAATTGGGACAGATCTTCTATTCTCGGCGCTTCGGAGCCTCATCGGGGTTTACCCTGAACAGAGAGTGTCACTCCTCAAAGGGCCGGTTGCGTGCTTTACATCGGTTTGCGAGGTCCTTTGTTTGAGTGAGTCTTCCTATCGCACTTATCACCTAACGTCAAATAATGTGAGCGCCCAGGCTCCGTCTCAAAGGAGAAATCGGTCCCTGGGGCTGGCTAAAAACACTGTTGGATAACACGGGTTTCACATGCCCGGGTTCGGGTGTATGGGTTTGAGAAATTTTGGCCGAGACCTGTTGGAATCATTCTCTATGTTAGTCCAAAATCGGTATTTAAGTGTAAGATTTCGGGTGTAGTTATTTATAATAATTCTAATGTCTATCACTAACTAATCTATCACCTGTAACGTAAGGAAGACCGAGCCCCTCCAGATCCATGCCGCAGACGGACCAGACCCAAAAACAGGCGGGCCTTCCGGACAAGCACACGACCATAAAATAGAGGTACCGGAGGGTCTATATGACAGGTTTTCAAGCGGCTCCCACATTCAACCTCAAGGAAAAGAAAATTTTTACCTCAGTCAGGTCAGTCTCGTTGGACGAAGAAAGGAAAAAGTGGAGGTAGTCGACTTGTTGGGCGATCTTGCCTGAGCCGGGACCGTCAAGGGTTGATACCGCTCCGGAACTTTCGCCAGGGAAGTAGTTTGAGCTCCGGCGAAAGGCCCGAGCGAGGGGAGTAGAACTCCGGCCTCCTGAACAGGCAAACACGCGCGATGGGCACAGGAATTCCGCGGTTCCAAGGAGGCTGGGTGTAGACGGAACCCCAGCTGACGTTCCGCGGCTCGAGACCTTACGCATGTTTATGAGCCCGGCCGAAGGATCTTCCCCGACACCTGCTCAAACACCGAGTTCTAAAGGGTAGGGCCACCTTGGTCCCTCGGTTCTTTCGGTCTCCTACCTTCGTCACCATTTAGATGGATGTCAGTATTAGGCTCTACTGTCAGCAACGACTTGTCTTGAGGTTCATATAAAAGATTTCAATTGAGCGGAGCACGAGAAACTACCTCACCAAGATTTCTGATTATTTGACATAAAGAGATCAAGAGTATACGGACAAAGTAAGTAAATACCTGCTCTTGAAAGACGGTCAACGGAGGATGAAAAAACCTTACCCCTCTCTTTGTTTCATCCAAAGCGAAAATCGAGAATTGTGGCTTCAGAAGTTTTATGACTCGGTGTTTCTCACTTTACTCTTTTGAAAACCCCTAACTGATTTTCTTAGTCCCTCCACCCAGAACACGTCCTCATCTACTACAGTCAACGATGACACTACCGGTGTTACCATTTAATACGACACAAGAAATGGAACCCACATAAACTTTAACAGTAACTATCTTACTAATAAGTGTATTCAGAGTTGTCTCTCGAGATTTCCCGGAAACTTGGAAATCCTTTTTACTTTTGTAACACTGTCCCACTGGATGGGGAAACGGTATTGGGGAAGAGTTAAGGAACTTTTTAGTCAATGACCTCTAAGAAATCGCTGGGTCTACTTTTTTTTTAGAAAAAACTGTCGAAGGACACGGATGGAGTCCAAGTGAACAAATAAATAGATATATAAGGATGTTCCAGTAGCACAAATCCCAACGTTACGATGATTCAGTGAAGTCAGCACAGGCTGAGACACGCTGGGGTATCTGCCGCCGGGTGGTCCGAGGGGGTCGGGACCCTAAGAGGTCCGTTCTTGTGACCTCACCCAACGGTAAAGGAAGAGGTTACGTACTTTCACTTTTCATTTTCACTTCACCGAGTCAGGACAGCCTGTGAGTCGCTGGGGTACCTGACGTCGGATGGTCCGAGGAGGCAGGTACCCTAAAAGGTCCGTTCCAATGACCTCACCCCGCGGTAACGAAAGAGGGAATCCGAACGTCACCAAAAAACGATTTTACTTTGGAGGAAGCTCGACCTAAACTTGGTCGCTGGATTCCTACTGGTGCTTAATTCAAGGATGTCAGGAGGCGAGATGGTTGACTCGATAACTTCCTCGACACTCCTCGAGACAATCTTATGAAATTTATAAGAAAATAGACTCATAACATTAAAACTGACAAATAAAGTTTTTATCTCCATTTGTACTTTCCACGATCTTTATAAGATTTTAATTATACCCATCATTAATATCTTCACATAAAATTTTTAATTAAGGGAACTTGTAATTTCTCAACACGAAACAATGAGGACAAGATAGACGAAATCGAGGAAGAGAAAGTTAGTTTTCACTCGGTACTCACTATTCCAAAAGGATTTACCCATCTTCTTCTTGAACAAAAGAACTTCGCCTCAATGATACGTTAAGTAAGTAAACTCTTCCATTTCTAGAAACAGATAACTGGACCAAGCCGGACATTAAAAGTTTTTGAGAGGAGGAAGCTCGGCCTAAGCTTGGTCGCTGGATTCCTACTGGTACTTAGTTCATGGATGTCAGGAGGCGAGATGGTTGACTCGATAGCTTCCTAGTGTAGATTCGGGAGAAAATCTTAGGGAAAAGATTACAGATAGATCTACTAAAGACGATACTATTATACGTAAGTAAAAATTTTCATATTAATTAAAATTCGTCAGAAAAATTTCCGACTTATCCAGGATACAGTACTAGACCCATCAACGAAAGTGCCTAAATTATTTATAGATTTTAGGTAACCCAACATGTAGATCCTGCAATCCTATAACAAGATACATATAGAATTTGTTTTTAAGATGGTCATAGGGTACAGGAGGAGGGATTCATAATATATGGATCCCACTTAAAGAACGTAATGCAGGCTAAAGGACGACAGGGGGAGATTAATGGTAAAGGAAAAAGGGATCTTTTTTCACAGATCGAAACGAGTTATTTACTATATTAATGACTTTTGTGTTTGTTAATCCAACTTCTCCTAGGGATTCAACACTCGTTTCTTTATAGACCACGTAAAAGCATAGTAACACTAAGAGAAAGACTTTTAGATTACCCTTTAACACACAAGTATCGAGATTAGTACTTTATATTCCTCACAGTTAAAAAAATCAACCTATTTATTAAACCCACCAAGTATAATATAACTTACTAATGACACCACGTTAATTTCACTTTGGTTTTGTAGATATTTTAAATTTACGTTTATATTTATTTACAAAAAAGGTCTCTTTTACCAGTTTGTAACTCCAAGTTGTCTCTAACGGAATCCGAACACGGATTTCGTCTTTATCTGTATTTACCCCTTATGTGATTTAATAGACCTCTCTTTTCCGAAAGAAACCTTTATATGAATTCCTTTTATATAAAATATTTACAGACACGAAAATATGTTTAAATACGTTTTGATATAATAAAGATGTTTTACTATAATAACTTTTTATAAGGGTTTAAAAGGCATTTACCGTTAATGGTTACGGGAGATAAGTCTTTATAACTCTCTACATCAGTTATAACTTGAGTCATTAATTTAGGGAAAGGTACTTTTTAATTCTTTTATAGATCGTTGAAAGTCAAAAGGACTGGATTGTCTCTTAATGGTCGACCTCTCCGCCCTAGGATCTTTCACTTCAAAGAGTAAGTAACAGGTCACAGGATAGGTACGAAGTCTATGTTCCACCTTTTATCGTTTATACGGTTCACACTTTTTAAGTCGTACCACGACCTAAGTTAACGACGAAGTCTTGACAACACAGAACCCTAGGTCTTCAGAATGACCCCACTATGAATCTCCGTGTCCTTCGAGGGTCCTTCTTTTGACTCTTCTGTTCAGGTGGAACGGAGAAAGAGGAGGTCGGACCGTAAGAGGGAGATCAAAGGAAAAACTGTTTCCTTCCCCTGATGTCTCCTACTCTACCAACCTACCGTAGTGGTCGACCTACCTGTACTCAAACTCATTCGAGTCCACTACCTGTCCCTTGGAACCACACGACGTCAGGAACCCCAGCGTCTCAGTCTGTACTGACTCACTGACTTGACTTATATCTCGGATCAGTCGTCATATCAAATATCTCAGGATGCAGGAAATAGTGTTCCGTCTAATTTCCTACTCACAGAATCAGACGTGGTCAACGATACTGTTTTATGGTATCTGACCCACCAAATTTATTATCTTTAATTAAAAGAGTGTCAAGACCTCCGACCCTACAGACTCTAGTTCTACTGTTGGTAAGTCAAGGTCCACTCTCAAGAAAAGGACTAAACTGTCTCTCTTGAGACTACAGAGGGTAATACTCCTATCATTAGGGTGTCCTAGTCCCGGGGTAGGATTGATGATGTAATTGGTATTAGTGAAAGATTAAGGTTTATGTCAGTGTGAACCTACACCCTTCTTGTGTCAAGTCAGGTCTCGTCATTTGAATCTCAAGTCAGTTATCAAGTTGTTGACCATTTTGCAGTAACACTTAAAATTCTGTCATAAGAACTAGAAGTAAAATGAAGATTGCCTTCGATTCTCCGAGTTTAAAATTATGGACTAGGTTACTATAACCTTTGATCTTGAGGATCGAGTACCAACTTTAGGGGTTCAACCAGGGTCAAGTATTAGTCAGTAGGGTTTCGAGTTAGGCACCTAGACTTAACACCTTAATCCGGTGAAAAAAGAAAAAAAGTGTGGTCAAGGTGTAAACGTGGGGATTATATTAGTACCTTTTATTTACAATTTTTTTTTTTACTCACCTCCGGTTTGACTGAAAACATGGACCCATTTAAGATAGGTTCCTTCTCACTTCACTCTTGTTCATCTACCTCTGTTCCGTTCCGACTGGAACTCGGCAAAACTCTATTTGCCACCGAAAGATGTATTTGAACCTTATAGACTCAAAACTTGAGAAGACAGAGTTTACCTCACCCATGTCCTTCCACCTCCTGAAAAAGGGTGTCTTTCAATAAGTGAAAAAAAAAAAAACAGTCGGGACTAATGTGATTTTTGCTTTTCTCTTCGTGTTCGTAAATTTTCCTAATTCTCCCAAGACCTTTCCGGACGTGTCGTACGGATGTGTTGTATCCTTGTATCTCAGTGAAAGAACTCATTTTACGAGGTAGAAGAGGTAAAGTTAAAATAGTGGAACTGGGTTAAAGTAACTCTGATCTTTTATTATAATTTGTTGTTCTTGTTTTTCAAAGATTACTACCTTAAAGTCTGTTTCTTCATCAACTACAAATCTACAACCTCCTCCTGGAAGTTTACTGAAATGACGTTCACTACCAGGAACTTTACGGGTTCTCAAGAGAGAAGTCTTGATTGAGACATGTCATGGATCGTGGATTATGTCATGAACCATGGACCATGAGGTGTCCGGGTCTTATTTTTCACTGTAGATGATGAAAACAAAAACAAAACGTCTCTTAGGTCTAGATTCGTACATTGGTACTAATATAAGAGAAGAGAATAATTATAAATGGAATCTTTTTATTGAACATGTGGGAACTAGCTTTAACCCTGATGCTTCAGTCTTACTTCCCTCCTTAAATGACCCTGCGTGTAGGGGAGCACTGAAACACAGGTGGATACCTCTAAAAAAAAAATTCGGTCTACCTTTCGTCTAGAATCCCCTGTAAACATGCTTGAGACCTCTTAGACAAAGACCTCGATCGTCTCAGTTGTCCACCTTTTGAATCCTCACTCCCTTAACCTTCCTTGACAACCCTACCAGGTTTCGGCTCAAAGTAACCAACTCTTTGAACTTAACGGGAAGACCTACGTGGACGTTAAAGGAGGGACAGGGGCCAAAGGCATCTATATTAAGGTCACACTTTGAGAACACGTTATAGCTTGTGTCCATGTTTACCGTCACCGGTGCTCAAGACTTAATAAAAGTCTATAATTTCGCTCTTTCCTTCTGTTTAAATGGGTAGACCTACCCCTTAATCGAGTTTACCATCTCGCGAACGAATCGTACGCTCTCCATCGCCCTAACTACGGGCGTAAGAGGTCGAAATACAAGGTGGATACGAAACCCGAAATAAGGGTACGAAGACATTTATTATATGTGGAACGAATTCGTAATGGTGAATTTCTGCGTTAAGTCATTATAACTACTAGAGTGGAAACGGAAGTCACTATCCCATCCGTTCCACCCTAAGAAACCCAAAAGAGAGGCAAAAACTTCTAACAGAGATGGTCCACTTAAATGTGTAGATGTAAGGTCAATAAATATGCAATTACAATGTAAAAATAAGAGTCTTAGTTAAAGGGTGCAGACTGGAAAACTTCCATTGGAGTCTAAGAATGTTGACTTTGTTTACTAAAGGTCTTGGAAAAACTTTTGAACCCTCCATTATCGAAACACATGAAAAATTATACTAACACTGCTCGATTTCTTATACATCCATAAAACTCCAAACCCGAAAAACAAAAAATGTAAGTGAGAAGGAGAAGACTTCAGTAGACCGACAAAGATGCCTCAACCACCCCGACGACGACCGTGATTATGACCTTAGAACGTCTTATACCGGATTAATACCCTCCCTTCCTGAAGGTCCACCGCCATCACCATTTTTTGGATGGACGGTCACGTCCTCTGATTCTCTGCGGACAAACTAGGGACCCAACCCTTCTAGGGGAACTCCTCTCGTACGTTGGGTGAGGGAATAAGAACGGACCTCTTAGGGGACCTGTCTTCTAGGATCTCTCGATGTCAGGTATCGCAACGTTTCTCAGCCTGTGCTAACTTCGCTCATTCCTCCGGTCGTGTCGTGCCCTCTCTTTAGCGTCACCTCTTGAACAAACTTAACCTTCGAGACCACGGAACCACTCTTTTAGGTTCTGTTAGATTATTTGACACGTAGGTTCCGGGTACAATAAAAACTTTTCTTTTAACCTGGTAAAAAGAACAGATGAGGAAACGGGAGTTAAGCGAAAGTTTCTCGTTCCTATGATGGTCAAGATCGGCAATTATGACCATCAACGGTTACACAATATCCGTTACAGAGAGTTTAGATCAAGTAATTCGGACCTGAAGACACAGGATGTAATTAAGAGATCCACCAAGTGAGTGGTTTCAAACGCTTAACGAATGAATGTCTTTTTTTCAAGACTTCGTACCCTTCCTTGTACGTTTTCACAGTCCGTGTATAAGAGTCTGTTGAGAAGGAATGAATTATAAAAAATATCACCCCTTGAGAAGACATCCATAAGCCTTAGTGTAAAAAGTCTGCCCCATCTTCACACCAATTGTATAAAATCACTTTAACCGTATTTTAATTGTTAACAAAAGATAACAATTCTCTCGAGTTGGAGCTCGAGTACGAGTTTAACTCATTTTTAAGATAGTTAAAAGGGGAACAGATAATTAAAAGATTTTTGAAGATAAGACGTCACCAAGAGTTTAGAACGTTGTGCAAGTTTAATAGACCCTCGAAAATTTTGATGGTTACAGATCCAGGGTGGCGGTTTCACCGTGTTCATACCCGTGAAACATTTTATAAGGGTCCACTAAGGCAGTAGGTGGGTACAAAGGGTCGGTCATTACTCTTAGTGGAAAGAAACGTATTGATTTGGATCTTCCCCTCCATCTTAAAATAGGGAGGAGGAGGTCCCAAACATCCACCGACGGTCATCATCTCGTAGCTGGCCCCTTCTTTTCTCGTTCAGGGCCTTCAACTACTACCTGTCTCTTCGGTCCGAACGGCGTCAGGTTCCCCAGCGTCTCGCTAACTTGGCTCCTGAGATCATTGTGGTCCCCCGCGAGCACGAGGTAGTCAATTATTGGTAACCACTCGCAACAAGGTCGTCCGGCGGGAAGGGGGGCCTAGGAAGGGCGGGCCCAGAAGCCTAGGGGTCCTCACACCGCTTCTGAACAGGGGCCTAAGGAACTAAGGACCCAGCCCTTCTGGGGGACCTCTTCCTTTACCGTTGGGTGAGGTCGTAAGAACAGATCCTTTAGGGCACCTGTCTCCTCGGACCGCCAGGTGTCAGGGACCCCAGCGTTTTCTCATCCTGCACTGAATCGGTGATCTGGTGGTGGTGGAAACGACTTTTGCGCGGGTTGAGACTAGGGGACCAGCCTCAAGGCCTGAAGAGACGCCGTGGCCGGGAATTACTTGATACCACGACTTCACACTAGCACGCACAATCTTTAACAATGCCTCTTGTTATCAAATTTCTTTGTATAAGGGACGCGTGTCAACTCAGAAGTTGTGTACGTGTCGTTCATAAGTATATTGACTATTTCCGGAATTTCACCCCCTAATTTAAATTTTGGTGTGTTTTATACTTGAGGAAGCTCGGCCTAAGCTTGGTCGCTGGATTCCTACGGATACCAGAAAATGGGATGTCAGGAGGCGAGATGGTTGACTCGATAGCTTCCTTAATGCAAGATACCAATTGGGCGTCTCCTACGGTAGCGACACATTCCAATCCTCTGGTAACCGCGAACAAAACAAGTGGGTACGACAACTATTTATGCGAGACCAGCGGAGATGCAAAAGAAAGAAAAATTTTTATTGGATCGTGAGGAAGTGTCCCGCTGATGGGACCCGGTTCCACTTTTGCCATCGTAGGTGACCAAACGTTTTTCTTTTATTTTGTTGCTACGTACTCCTCGATTGTTTTTAAATCGTTGCTAACAGAAAATGACACTACTTACTTAAATTTATTAGTCAGAATCTTAAACTTCATGAAATTGTCTATTAATTATCTTCCTCGTCCTCCTTCTTTTGTTCATGGCCCAATTTGAGAAGTTTGGTGTGATTCTGAAGAAATTAGCTGTAATCAGGGACATCTATTTGGTCTGATAGTATGATTAAGATTTGAGTTTTTTGTTAGACAGGTACGCCTCGATTTTATTATAAAATTTCGATTGAATTTCATCTTTCATGACAGTAAGTTTATGATCAATTAAAACGTTTCATACTCAGATCAGATCAAAAGACACCGTCAGACTTGGAGTTTTACCGATAATGAGAGAGGATTTACTTTAGGTGAACTCCACCGTTGTCTGTACTCCTTAGACGAAACTAGAGATGGAAGGAGATTTCTAGAAATGTAACAGTATGACAATCCCTTTCGTGTGATTAATTTTGGCGGGTGGGACCGGTCCGTGGTATCATTGGTAAACGTACTCAACAAAATACTGTCCTCCAAGACTATTTCTTGTGTTGATTATTCGGAGGTGGTTGGCCTCTCAAACCCTTTCCAGTTTTTCTCTGTGGTGTATAGACTGGTGGAGGACCTTGGGTGGAGAGACCGTACGACTTGTTACGCACGTGGTGAGCCTTCCTGAGACTCTGTTGGGCCTTTGATTAGGGTAGTGGTATTTTGGGCTGTGACGTTCGGTACACTGTCTCGTCAAGAGGACCAAAGGGAATTGGAGAACGAGACGCGGGTCCGCGGGAAAGGGTTATTTTAGAGAACGAAACAGTCGTGTACACAGAGGAGCCTGTTAAGTAAAGGATCACAATCTGTTCTCGAGTTAAAGCCCGGGACCTTCCTCAGGGGGAAGGACGTTGTTTGATTGTCGGGTTAAAACCCGGGACCTTCCCTAGGGGGAAGGACGTTGTTATGCCACCTCGGTACGTGTAACCTGTTTGCTTGGGGAACACGTTCATCTTGTGACTCTGATCGCAAGTGAGAAGGTACCGTGTTTATAAACGAAAAACAAACGGACAAAGACTTATCCACAACTTTACTTCACTCAACGAGTCAGTACAGGCTGAGAAACGCTGGGGTACCTGACATCTGATGGTCCGAAGAGACAGGTACCTTAAAAGGTCCGTTCTTATGACCTCACCCAACGGTAAAGGAAGTCGAGTCAATGTTGATTCAAAATAAACCCCTTGTTTAATGTTATGTGAGAACTCCGCACTGTCGCCCGGATGGGGTTTCCTCTCTGGAGTTACGCAGAACCGAAGGAGAAAAATATTCAAAACAGACTTATCCACAAGTCCTTTAAATTTATCTCCGTCAGAATGAGTTCGAAGTCTTCGTCTTATCGTCCGGAGACTTATCAAAGATTGGACGGACCTGAAACGGTCCTAAGGCTCGGACGGACGTTCGTGTCGTTCAGTCTCTTGTGACATCTATTCTTTCCCTCGTCCAGAACTTTAGGAGTTCGGGGACCTCCAGACCAGTTGGCACGGACCCCAAATTGGATACTGACCGTTCTATTTTGTTTTTCGTGACATTATTACATTTTCATTTTGGTCTCGACGAAAAAACGTCGGACCCTAATATTCAAGTCAAGTCAAGACAGCGAGTCAGTACAGGCTGAGATACTGGGGTACCTGACGTCGGGTCCTCTGTGACCTTCTGGGACCTTCGGCTTCTGTGGTCCGAAGGGACAGGTAGTGGTTGAGGGTCTCGAACGAGTTTGAGTACAGGTAGCTTATCCACTACGGTAGGTTGGTAGAGTAGAAGACAGCAGGGGAAGAAGAGGGCGGAATATAGAAAGGGTCGTAGTTCCAAAAGAGGTTTACAATCCATCAATCTTATCCTTTTTCCTCAGGTTTTACCACCACCGATCTTCTGTTTCCTTTTTCGGACGTTTTTACTTTGTTTTAGACACCTGGCTTCACTCTTGGAGACCACTTTGTTTGTCGGGAGAACCGATCGGGTTAAATGTGTTCCGTCCGAGTCCCCCTTCCTCTGTTTTGAATATTTTTCTCCTTCGGTTCTGCGTAACTCTAGAGAGGAAACCCCATCCGGGCGACAGTGCGGAGTTCTCACATAACATTAAACGAGGGCTTTATTTTGAATCAACATTGACTCGACTTTGTGACCAGGTGGGACAGTTTAGAACCAACGGAAACTCTATCTTGGTTCCTTTAATGTGTGATGGGACTGTGTACTCAGTCAAGAAGAGTAGTCCACCGGTTTCATAACCTCGAAGTTGAAGTCGTAGTCAGGAAGGTCACTTCTAAGTCCTAACTAAAGGAAATCCTACCTGACCAACATAGAGGAGCGTCAGGTTCCCTGAGAGTTCTCAGAAGAGGTTGTGGTATCGAGTTTTCGTAGTTAAGAAAACACGAGTCGAAAGAAATATCAGGTCGAGAGTGTGGGTATGTACTGATGACCTTTTTGGTACTTGGAAACAACCGTTCACCCTCGGAGGTTTCGACGATAAACTTCAGAGTGCCCACTCTGCCTGTGTAGCGGACCCTGGGAAAGGGTTGACCTGAGGTCTAACGATAGTAAACCCTGAAGGGTCACGACAGGTTCACACCTACATCCAGCGGGGGAAGACTACTATATATACGACAATGAAGAGAGATAACAAAGATAAAGAAAATTCTTAATTCAGTTTACTAGAAACGATATTTAAGTTTAACAAATAAACACACATTGTTTACCAAACAAAACAATTGCTTAGGAAGATTGGATTTCGCTTTCATTTTGAAAGGTGTTTTGTAAATTTTCGTTGAACGATTGCGACCTGACCTTCTTTGTGTTAGACCTTAGTTCTAACGACCCCCTTTATGGTCATTGGAGTCTATACGTCTACTGTGGTGGGAATACCGTCTTTCACTTCTCCTTGATTTTTCGGAGAACTGCTTTCACCTTCTCCTCTCGCTTTTTCAACCGGATTTCGAGTTGTAAGTCTTTTACTGCTAGTACCGTAGGCCAGAGTAGTGAAGTACCCTTTATCTACCCCTTTGTCACCTTTGTCGCAGTCTGAAGTAAAAACCCCCGAGGTTTTAGTGACGTCTACCACTAACGTCGGTACTTTAATTTTCTGCGAATGACGAACCTTCTTTTCAATACTGGTTGGATCTATCGTATAAGTTTTCGTCTCTGTAATGAAACGGCTGATTCCAGGTAGATCAGTTCCGATACCAAAAAGGACACCAGTACATACCTACACTCTCAACCTGACACTTCTTCCGACTCGCGACTTCTTAACTACGAAAACTTGACACCACAACCTCTTCTGAGAACGCTCAGGGAACCTGACGTTCCTCTAGGTTGGTCAGGTAAGACTTCTAGTCGGGACCCTAAAGAAACCTTCCTTACTACGATTTCGATTTTGAGGTCATGAAACCGGTGGAGCACACTTCTCAACTGAGTAACCTTTTCTAAGACTACGACCCTCCCTAACCCCCGTCCTCCTCTTCCCCTGCTGGCTCCGACTCTACCGACCTACCGTAGTGACTGACCCACCTGCACTCAGACTCACTTGAGGCCCTCTACCACTATCTGTCCCTCCGGACCGCACGACGCTAAGTACCTTCTCAACCTGTGCTGACTCGCTGACTTGACTTGACTTGACTTAGTGAATTAGACCAGTAAATGAGGGAGTTCAGAAGTATTTTGACTTTGTAGACAAAACTCTCCCCATAAGACTTACCAAATTTATACTTTAAAATAGAGGAGGGGTCGGGGTTGACTGACTTATTCGATAGGATAAAATATCTATATGAATCATGATAGACAAAACATTTTCACATATGTTTTTCATAGGTAAGGAAGGAAGGAAAAGATGGTGAGGTGTAATGTTATGTCTTCTAAGTCCGTCAATTCTGTCCGGAATTCCTCGAAAGTCCTTTGTTCTTCATCATCTAAACTCTCTAAGACTCCTCACACACATACATACACTTATTGAACTTAAAAACATCCAGTTCTTAGTGTAGACCAAGAAGGTATACAAGTGAATCTTTTTTACGTGTACTCTCAACGTTCAACAAAATAAACTGTGTTTTACTCCTGACGTCGGACTCTATCGAGACTCTTTGACGAGGTTTCTCAATCCCCTCTGACAGTCATATATATACTAAAACCATTACCCCTTCATGTACGTTAGTTCAAGTCTAAGAAAAAAATGTCTTTCAAAGAGTCAGAGCACTTCGAAGACAATCAGTACTTCTCGTCAGTAGTGGCACTTCCTAAAATCACGACAAGCTCTAAACTCCTCTATGATCTTAACCCAAGTATTTTAGTGGAGGATAATTATAGATTGACAACCTTCTGGACAGGATGGTCAAAAGGACCTCGTGTCTGACGGAGTAAAGACGTGAGGTGGGACTTGAGGAAAGTCCCCCACAACTTCCAGTCGTCGACGTCGTCGTGTACTAAATTAGGAACATCTCAATCTACCGTTCGTGGGTACCGTTCACGGTTAAACATTAACTCTGTATGCAATGACTCAAGCTTGAGTGAGATGAGGGACGTGTCGTCTGGTTAATTGGCTCTCTGTTACACAACTCCGTTTCTTATCCTAAAATAAGACTTTCAATCGACTGCCTCTTCCACCGTCTAATTATGAAGTTTTCTTGGTAGAATAGACCCAGACCTACGGTGTAAGAAAAGATCTTGTCTCTACCCCCCCCCCCCCCACCCCTCCTGAANCCCCCCCCCCCCCACAACTCCTTCATTTCATTTTTCCCGGTAGTCAGAATGTTTTGTAGAGAACCTTACCGGTGGAACACCTTCCCTACACAAGTAAAGAAGAAAGAACGTCGGTAAGTGTTCGTCCGTCGTAGTCTAATAAAGAGACACTCGACTTGTTTCCGTGGACTCAAACTGTCAGTCCGTGTCCCTGTCCCAAGAGACTCCGTCCGGTAATATATACTAATATTATTGTTTTCGTTGTGTTTAGTTCAGTTTCTTTGTCAAGGTTTTTCTCAGTCTTGACCGAGAAGGGACGTTGTTTGGATCGGAAGAAAAGGTATATAAATGTGTTATTTCATATTGTTACACTTTCACAATTCTTCGTCCTTTCAAAACCTCAAGGAAAGAAAAAGTGGAAGTATTCATAAGAATCTACGTCCACCCTCTGTTTAAAACTTAGAATGGTATTGTCCTTTCTTCTTTAGACTGTGGTAAAATTTGTATAAAGGAAATGAAATTGGAAACTTGGGTGTAAGGAGTTACCATTTCTTAGGTGGTCGGTTTGGCCCTCTGGTGCCCAATTTAGGGACCTACCGCTCCTGCGGGACCTCTTCTTTTACCATTGGGTAAGGTCATAAGAATGGATCCTTTAGGGTTCCTGTATTTTCGGACTTCGTAATGTAAGGTTCTCTAGTGTTTTCTGAGTCTGTTCTGAATCACTGATTTGTGAAATTGGAAACGTAAGATAATCTTAGGGTACCTGTCTCCTCGGACCATCCGATGCCAGGTGCCCCAGCGTCTCTCAGCCTGAAGTGAGTCGAAGTAACATTTAAATAGTGATTTCCCTACAACAGATTCCTAATTTTATATGTATTTTCGGAAAGAGGTCCTTGGCACGGAGGGTCCGGACTCCCGAATTCCACTTTTTTATGGAAACAAATCGAAGGTCTCTTTGTGGGACTGGGTCGGCGGGGACACTTACCTACAACCTTTCTTCTCTAATAGTATAGGGGAGGTCTCAGACCACTCTTGTTCTTTTATAAACGTTGTTGAATGACCAAAACAAACAAACAAATAAAATTGAAATAACGAAGTGGAAGGGGAGAAACAGGTTCGGTCTGATGTCCCAAGAACTCCGGTAAACTGGTGGCAGAAGACGTCAACCAACCGAAACACCTATTTCAGCGATAAGGAAAGGGGTTGTGGAGTAGAGACACACCTAACTGGACACACCCTGCCCTTCATCCTCAAGCCTGAACTAGTGTTTGAAATCGCTACGGTCAGTCCCGAAACGACGATCTCCGGTCGTCCGTCCAACGTGTTAAAATCCCATTCCGGGAGCGTCGATGTCCGTGGTGAACAAGACTCTTAGAAGGGGAAGTTTTAGGGGACTTCGCCGTGGTTTACGAACGTCGTTCCTTAGGTGTCTGAAGATCCTTGACTTCTTGAACTGGTAGGTCGTCGCACTCAGCGGGAGCCACCTGTTGTCCCTTGTGGGAGGGGGTGTGTAAACCCCAAAAGGAGGTGGTCCGGTCGGTTAAACAAAACGGAAACTCTATGGGACAACCTCTCCCGTGAACAACCTGAGATGGGTTGAACTTTGGCCAAACAAAGGAAGATCAGACAAGTAAGAACAACCTTACACACGAAAATCACAACCCTAAACAAACACGAAAACCACGAAATAACAAGAACTTGAAAGTTTATACCCTTTATGAGGTAGATAGGGATTCCTTTCGGAAAACCCGCCAATAGAATGTATTCACCCGTTTTATTTCGACACTCAGATACTGATTCTTTCTCTACTATAAGATAATACTGTTACACACCGAGGTTGTATATAATCCTAGTCTTTTCGCTACTGTGGACTTCCCGAGTGAGTCAGTGATATGTCAGAACGTTAACCTTAACAAAACATGTTCCCGTTCCCCTTTCCCACTCTAAGGGATACGTGTCGTAAATACGATAATGTAGTTCTCCTTTTCTTCAGTCTACTGACGGTCGGATGTCGTATCGTCAGACTTTCCTTTGGGTTCTCTTTTAGACAACATACTTTCCCTCGCCCTCTTTTACTCTCACTCCCGTATAATACAGTGTGGAATTTAGGGTGAGACCGGTTATACCGAGGGGAAGGACTGGTCCATCGACAAGTCTAACGAGGGTACGGTGCCTGGATGAGGAAAGCGTAGAAGTAGAAAAGGGATGAATACCCCTTACTAATCTTCAAAGATACAATTAGGGACCCCGTGTCCGTGAATCAAAGCATAGTGGTAGATTCCGGGATGTCCCGTGAGTCAAACTTGGCCCTCGGTGAAAATTTTGCCCCGATCCAGAAGACTCGCCTATAAGGTATCCTCCGAAATTTCGTTTTCCGGTTGGCCTACAGATATCTACGTGTTAGGTAAGAGTTGAAGTCTAAATTGGTGGATTCCGGGATGTCCCGTGAGTTAAACTTGGCTCTCGGTGAAAGTTTTACCCCGTTTCAGAGAACTCGCCTATAAGGTATCCTCCGAAATTCCGTTTTCCGGTTGGTCTACAGATACCTACGTGTTAGGTAAGAGTTGAAGTCTAAATTGCCCTTTTTGGTATTGGGGGAAAGGACTCTCCTGGGTGTGGCGGTCTGTTGAAAAGTGAAGACAGAAACGGTAAGTGGCAGTGAGAGTCCATCTGTAAGTGTGGGAATACTTAAACTACCACTGACTCTAATTTTCCTCCTACCAGTAACTGTATCGATCTCTCCTTCGTGCGGTCGAAGTAGATCACCTGGATCTACCTTGAGGCCTTCGTTTAGTCCGTCAAGGATGGTCACTCGGAGTGACCCTAGGATTTTTGTCTCTGTACGGTGTAGATCTCGTAATGTCTTTCACGTAGAATCGTCCATCGATTCGTTTTCTCGAATTTGTTTTAAGACCTCTATGGTTTTTCGAGTCACTCCTAGGGTAATCTCAAAGATCTTTCTTAAATAGTTCGAATACCCGTGATGTGACTATCTCTGGGATGCCGGGGACTCTTATACTACCATTTGTTCTGGAAGTAACCCGTTTCACGTAGTCTATATTCTTCTTACAATGTTTTCAATCTACGACGTAAACCCTAAATGGGAAGAGTCAATCGTCTACACCGAAAATTTCAAAAGTTATTGTCCCTTGTTGCTGTCTCTTTTTTTCTACGTTTTGTCGACCGTCCCCGGGACCTAAGGACCTTCCTTTCATGGATCTTCTCTCCATTCGGTGTTTACTCTCTCCTTTCTACGAGAATGATATTCCTCTTTTCCTTAACCTTTTTTCTAACGAGATCCGATTTTTGATTCTTCCTTTTGTTATTTTCTATCCTCGGTGAGTCTACCAACTTTCTCTCCTTATAATTACTTACTTCTCCTGGTCCCCGAGGTGACCTGAACTCCGGGTGAAGATTAAAGGGGTGTCCTTGGGACTCGTTTTAACTGATCGCTTACTCAACTATTCTGAACTATATACGTCCACGTTGTATGAGACATCTTTTGTGGTTCCACCGTGGTTTTTTGTAGAGCTAAGTAGGACGAGTACCCTCAGAGACCTCTTCTTGCTTTAACATCTGGACACATAATAAGTGTTTTAACACTAACACAGACTGGAATGAAAAGAAGGTCTCTGACAGGAGGGTTCCAGTCTAGATTGACATCCGATTGTACAAGAACATCAGTCGAAGAATTTAATGACTGGAGACCGACAAGAAACTATAGACCAAGTTAGGTCCTAGTCAATTTGATATCAGTACTTGTCTTTCAGACCTGAGACGAAAGTCTAATAGACAGGATTCTTTTTCGGTGAATTCAAAAAAAGAAAAAAAAGAAAAATCAATAAAACTATCTACCCCAAATAATTTGTTGCAATATACATATTTTCTAACACAATTCATAAGATTTCCACTACGTTGATTTAATAAGAAGTCGTTCATACACTCTCGAATGATACATAGTTTAAGGACTTAAGGTTCTACAGTATTACACAAAAAAGAGAAAACTCTTTATGTCACACCGACATAAACCTTATTTCTTCATTAATTTCAGCCTAACCACAAGAACTTTCTTCTCTGTAGGCCCTTCGAGTAAGGGACAAAGACAGAAACTGCTGTGTCGTTCTTCTGTCGGGAAATATTCGGGTCTTCTCTCACGGGTGGTCATTGACTTAGTCGATCACGGAATTAGAATATGAAGAGTCGGAGGTCTTGGCGTTCTTTTAATTTAAAAAATTTAAATTCGATGGGTCAGACACCATAAAACAAAACCGTCAGGTTCATCTCATTCTTTGGTCGTCCTTGGATACAAGAAAAATTGGTGGAAGGAAACGTCAACTTAACAATCCACATTCCTCAATCCAATCGAATACAAGACCTGGTTCGAGTCCCTATCAGAACCGGAACCTCTACAAATGTACCATGAACCCAAGTCTTTAATTGAAAAATTCATCCAATTGAGTTAAAATTGTTCTATCGGGTTACCGGTATTCGGATCCTTTTCCGTTAGACAAGATTCTTTGTGTTTTTTAACAAATATATGGTCTTTAGGTAATTCCATTAACTGTTGTCCTGTATACTGAATAATTGTGGTCATTATAAAAACGGAGACACATCCTGTAGGGAAATATCAAAAATAGTATGGTCCTTTGGTTTTATAATTCGTCTCCGACGACTCACTTGTTTCCCTTTAGTCCGAAATGTTATTCTGAATCCCAAACTATAGGTGTTGTACACCAGAGATTTACAAGTTACTCACAAGAGAGATCATTTATTTTACAAGTATACTTAGTCTTCGTCTTAGAGTCAAGGGAACTAAAATCGACTATTTATGACCATTAAAAAATTGAGATAAAGACAGCGACAACGGATAAAAAATTTTCAGTGAGGTTGGTGGAATTAAAACATTATCGATAGGTTGAACCTTTTCTACGAATTATTTTTATACAAGTAGTTAACTAAACTTTCTGAAGGACAGAAATTTCCTCTGACCTTTTGTCAACGAAAGATCCTTTCGACGACGAACAGGTAGGTAAAAGTTACTAAGAGTCAAAGTGACACAAATATAGCTGTTATGAAGGTTTAACATCCCACAATTGAATAAAATTTTGCACTAAGGTATACGGATTGGTATCCACGATAACTAAATTTATCCACTTTATGTTTGAAATTTGTAACCTATAGAATTATTGTTATAAGTCCAAGGACTCATTTCTCTTTTCGTTCTAAACCTACCCTTTCCAACCTCTCACCATTTGTCAGTACAGAGGTCACACGAGTCTTCACCCGTGAGAAAGTTATGTTATTAGTTTTCAAGACCCGGAAAACTAGAGTTAGATGACGATTCAGTGAAGTTAGCACAGGCTGAGACACGCTGGGGTATCTACCGTCGGGTGGTCCGAGGGGACAGGGATCCTAAGAGGTCCGTTCTTGTGACCTCACCCAACGGCAAAGGAAGAGGTAACTAGAGTTATCCATCCATGTCAATTTTAATGGTCCAAAAGTTTCGTTGTATATATTACAATTGTAGATTGAGGAAAACGAGATCATATGTGATCCGTTTGAAACGTGCTTAAAACGGAAGGCTTTAAACTTTCGTTAATTTTTGTGTGATCCCTTTAAAGGGGCCCACCACTTTACCAGTATCGTTTGTGGGAGAAGGTTGTTGTGTTCTCTTCTGAGCTGTGTACCTGTAGCGGTCTACCAGTTGTGGCTTTAGTCTAACTATCATAAGAAACGTCGGTTTCTACCTCTTCGAGATATGTCAGTTGTTTTTGTTCTGGTCCTCGACTGACACCGAGTCTAGTACTTGAGGAATAACGGTTTAAATCTGAATTTAACTTGTTTCATCCCTTTTGACGATCTGGTAAGTCCATACTGGATTTAGTTTAGGGAATACTAATATGTCATCTTCATTCTTTATCTAAATTCCCGGATCTAGACTATCTATCTCACGGACTACTTAATACCTTACGTCAATCACTGTAACACGTCCTCTGTCCCTAGTTCTGGTAGGGGTACCTTTTCTTTACGTTTTTTCGTTTTACCGACAGACTCCTCCGGAATGTTTATCGACACTTCTCTTCTCTCCACTTTTCGTTTCCTCTTTTCCTTTCTATATCCGTATATTTACGTCTCAAGGTTTCTTATCGTTCTTCTCTATTCTTTCGGAAGAAGTCGTTAGTTACGTTTCTTTATCTCCTTTTGTTGTCTTACCCTTTCTGATCTCTAGAGAAGTTCTTTTAATCTCTATAGTTCCCTTGTAAAGTACGTTTCTACCCGAGCTATTTCCTGTCTTTACCATACCTGGATTGTCTTCGTCTTCTATAATTCTTCTCCACTATTCTTATGTGCCTTCTTGACATGTTTTTTCTAGAAGTACTGGGTCTATCAGTACTACTACACTAGTGATTAGATCTCGGTCTGTAGAACCTTGCACTTCAGTTCACCTGGAATCTTTCGTAGTGATGCTTGTTTCGATCACCTCCACTACCTTAAGAATAACTCGATAAAGTTTAGGACTTTCTACTACGACACTTTCACGACGTGAGTTATAGGTCGTTTAAACCTTTTGAGTCGTCACCGGTGTCCCGACCTTTTCCAGTCAAAAGTAACGTTAGGGTTTCTTTCCGTTACGGTTTCTTACGAGTTTGATGGCGTGTTAACGTGAGTAGAGTGTACGATCATTTCATTACGAGTTTTAAGAGGTTCGGTCCGAAGTCGTTATGCACTTGGCACTTGAGGGACTACAAGTTCGACCAAAATCTTTTCCGTCTCCTTGGTCTCTAGTTTACCGGTTGTAGGCGACCTAGTACCTTTTTCGTTCTCTCAAGGTCCTTTTGTTAATAAAGACGAAATAACTGATACGGTTTCGGAAACTGACACACCTAGTGTTATTTGACACCTTTTAAGACTTTCTCTACCCTTATGGTCTGGTGGACTGGACGGAGAACTCTTTAGACATACGTACAGTCCTTCGTTGACAATCTTGACCTGTACCTTGTTGTCTGACAAAGGTTTATCCTTTTCCTCCTACAGTTCCGATATATAACAGTAGGACGAAGAAATTGAAGATACGTCTCATGTAGTACTCTTTGCGACCTGACCTTCTTTGTGTTCGACCTTAGTTCTAACGGTCCTCTTTATAGTTATACGTCTACTGTGGTGGGAATACCGTCTTTCACTTCTCCTCGATTTTTCGGAGAACTGCTTTCACTTTCTCCTCTCGCTTTTTCAACCGGATTTCGAGTTGTAAGTCTTTTACTTCTAGTACCGTAGACCAGAGTAGTGAAGTACCCTTTATCTACCCCTTTGTCACCTTTGTCACAGTCTGAAGTAAAAACCCCCGAGGTTTTAGTGACGTCTACCACTGCCGTCGGTACTTTAATTTTCTGCGAATGACGAACCTTCTTTTCAATACTGGTTGGATCTATCGTATAAGTTTTCGTCTCCGTAATGAAACGGCTGATTCCAGGTAGATCAGTTCCGATACCAAAAAGGACACTAGTACATACCTACACTCTCAACCTGACACTTCTTCCGACTCGCGGCTTCTTGACTACGAAAACTTGACACCACAACCTCTTCTGAGAACTCTCAGGGAACCTGACGTTCCTCTAGGTTGGTCAGGTAAGACTTCCTCTAGTCGGGACCCTAAAGAAACCTTCCTTACTACGATTTCGATTTTGAGGTCATGAAACCGGTGGAGTACGCTTCTCAACTGAGTAACCTTTTCTAAGACTACGACCCTCCCTAACCCCCGTCCTCCTCTTCCCCTACTGACTCCTATCTACCGACCTACCGTAGTGCCTGAGCTACCTGCACTCAGACTCACTTGAGGCCCTCTACCACTATCTGTCCCTCCGGACCGCACGACGCTAAGTACCCCAGCGTTTCTCAGCCTGTGATGACTCGCTGACTTGACTTGACTTGACTTTACGTTAAGTTTTCGTCCTTGTCCCAAAGCTAGGGACTAGACCCTTCTAAGGTGAAAGGCGTCTCGGGTCGCGGTGTCGATGGATCGGACGAGAGACTTCGGGTTCTCAACGTTAATGCTTCGGGTGCTCGGGACCTTGGACACAGGCGTTTCTCTCCTCGGGCGCGTGCCGTAGCTCTCTCGTCGGGGACGAGAGGTGTTTCTCTTTCGGGCCCGTGTCATCGGTTCTGGGTCCCATCGATTGAGCTGATAGGTGTGACGGACGGTAAGTTCTCTCTTATCGTCTTTACGTTAAACCTGAAATTTTTGGTCCGAATTTAGAAATCTAAAATGAAAGCTCCGTCAAAGTTGGACAACACCCAACCTAAAAGTAGATACAACACAACAACAACAAATCACCGATTCAGCACAGGCTGAGAAAACTGGGGTACCTGACCTAGGGCGGTCAAGGAAGAGGTCCCCAACTGGTTGGGTCGCTAGTTGAGGTGTAGAAGTAACCGTCCTCCAAAGAAATGGTACTCGGTGGTCCCTTCGGGGGTAATAGTAGATATTCCTCTAGGTAACACGACAAATACACACCCACTAGTCCTCGACTTTCCCGTATACGCCATCACCATTATCTTTGAGAGAGAAACGATGTATTACCGTGAACGAACTCGGTCTTTCAATCTTAGTGATAAGAGTTTTAAGGTAATTGTAGTGACGGAGACGGGGGTTTTTCCAAAGACAACAAACCTAACAGAAGAGGTGGGAGTGTCAACTGGAAACGGTTGTAGGAACGTAGGATTTAGCAAAAACTACCCCTTAGTAGGGTCTTTAAATTTAGATGTTTCGGTTACGGGATGGTCTCTGAAGCATAGAGAATAGTTTTGTTTTCGAGATTACTCCGGCCTCTTTTTTCACAACGGCGGTCCCCCGCTACTCCGAATTGAAGCGCCTCGGTCTTTCGACCGGGCTTATCAAGTTGTCGGTCATTTGCCATCGTCCAGTGGTCCTAAGGTATTGAGTCATAACCTGTCAAACCCTTAGATCAAAGAGTACACACCGTTGCCACCCCTTGAAGCAAAGGCTCTAACCTTTTCACGCCTTTAGATCGCCTCTCTTTTCTAACTCTTTTTCCATGGGGAGCGGGTTGCACCCCGAGCTTGGGTGCTGGGACTCTAATTCTCAGAGTACGAGATGGCTGACTCGATCGGCCCGCCAATCATTAATTTCAACGAAATTACTTAATTCTCTGATCCAGCTTATCTGAAGGACCTGGCTGCCACTAATATCCTAAGATCTAAAATAAACTGATGAAAACAATATATTCGATCTACTATACTTTGCCGAGTCTTACATTCCTAATAATCTATAATAACCGCGGGTGAGGTTAGTGAAAAGGCAGAAGGAAAGTAAGAATGGTTGGACATGACTATCTGGTGTTTGACAAAGACCTTAGGTTCTCATCATTAGACTTGCAGGATTCTCACTAGGGGTTGAGACCAAGAGGATCTCAAAGACCGGACCAACTGTTTCACCAACCAATGTTCGGGTTTCCCGAGTCCAGGAGCTTGGGTCTTGACGTGTTCCGGAAGAGGCATTGGGCGATTCTCCAAGGAGAGGACAAAGACAGTGGACAGTTGGGACCGGGGAGAACGGTGCGACACATCGACGCCAGGACTTCCTTAAGGGACGCCAAAAGAGGAAGGAAAAGTCCGGGGAATACGAGCAAGTAAACAACAGGAAGAGGTATTAGTTTCAAATATGGGTATCTTTTCCCTCCACCCTTCCCCACAACGTTGACATAAAACTGTATTTTACAAACTGTTGGTGACATTATATCTTAGGTTACTAAAAACACATAAAACAAATCGTGTCTGACGTTTTCAAGAAACTAACATTATACGATTTGTTTATAGACAAATTTCTCATATGGTTGTCATGCAAGGTCGTCATGCCTTTTTCACGGGGAAGAGGTATTTGTTCGTCTCGGGGATAAGGATTTATTACGTCCTTTTGCGTTGTTCCTTTCGGCTTTTTTTGAACATGTTTTAAAAGGTCGGAGTGTTGAGATATCCATTTATAAACTAATAAGGTAAACTTGGGTAAAGAAACTACACTACTTACTTACTACCTACTGTAACTTAACTCTACACTGGTAACAGAAGGATATGTAAGGTATACCGGTGTTGGCACCTCAACCTTGAAGATTTTATTGGTCTTTATAAACCGAAACGTTCTCAATCAAATATCGACAACCTTTTAACTTATTCTGGGCTTTGAATCTTTATGAACGAAGCGAATTAATAGTTCAATAAATAACCTTAGTCCACGTATGTGTCGGATGTATGAAGATGTACTTTTATGTTGTCAAATTGAATTGTCGTTTACATGGGCAAAGAACACCCACTCAAACTGCATTGTTTTTAAATTGTCGCACCCATCTGTTTTGGACCCGAGCAGGCCCTAAACTTGGGCCCTGGAGAGCGTGGGATTCGCTCTTAGTATGGGGATCTGGTTGCTCGGTGGGCGGCTTCATTGGAAAAAAATTGCCTAATTTATAAATCGAAGAGCGAAAAGTAGACACAAGTCAAAGTAAACATCTAAATGTATTGATATTTGATGTAAATGGGGTGACAAAGAGAAACGGAAGATGGGAGAGAAGGATCAAAGTTTTTGTTTAGCTGAATCGAGTCTTGAAGGGACCTAAAGCGTCGGGTCAAGAAGCTTCGAACCAAACATATTTCGGATAAAGAGTTTTCAGCGACTAGGTAGGAAACATTCTTTGTTGGCACTGCAAATGAATTTTACGTCTTTGAACATCAGAAGAAGTTTAGATGACTCAGTTTCAGGGACGCCCCACTCCGGGTTATTCGACGTAAAACCTGCTCTAACTGTATAGAATCGTAAAAGCTGCTTTTATCACCTTTAAGTGAGGGGCCCTATATTTCGAGACTCCACCACTTATTTCTTTCTTTTAAGCAACAAGTTCCTTGCTCTCCTATGCATTAATCCCAGGACTTTCAGCTAAAATAACCTTTTGCTCTGACTAACTCCTCCACAATTGTAGTTCCCCACCTAGCTTGTCTCCCCGTTGACTACAGCTAGTTGGACCTGACTTACCAACCACTGTCTGCCGTTCCGTCTAAGACCTTTTCCCGAATCAGCAAAGAATGAATTTTTTGTTTGTTTTCGCTGTTTTAAGTTTCATCCTTCTTTTGACAAGAGTTCCACTCTTAGGAGGGAAGTCTACTCCCTACTAGATCAGTTCATCCTTAGGAGTTTACTCGTTAGTCTCTAGTAAGTGTGAACGGGACGTAGAGTTATACAAAAGTCTGATAAAACTCCTGTCACAAAAGATCACTGTCAAAAAGGAAGATTACTTAAATCATTAAGGATTTCACGGACGAGAAGATAGGTACCTTAAAATGTGTGTGTGTGTGTGTGTGTGTGTGTGTGTGAGTGCCACAGGACGACGAAAAGACAAAGAGATCCCGTTTTGAAGCTCGGGAGACTGAATGCCTTTTCTGTCCACCGGGCCTGAGGGAGCCTACCAAACCAGAACACCGTTTTAGTACGTCGTCCAACAGAGTACCCAGTCAGAGACTCAACCTTTTCATCAGTTCTGATGTGATGTCTCAATTTTCAAGTGGCACCGGGCATGCCCCTAGCTTGGGCGCTGGAACCGCAATAATCGTGGTGCGAGATTGGTTGACTCGATTGGCCGGTCGACCACCGTTTGCCACGAAGGTTCGAAATTATTCTTTGACAAAGCTAAGAACGATAAAAACAAACAAAACGATAATACTTATCTTACTACATAGACTCGGTGACCTAAATGGATGTGGTTTCTTCTGAAGCAAGAAAAGGGTAAACAGGATGAAAAAGTCATGGTATTGAGTCGTTGTTATCGGAGAGGAGGGGAAAGTCACAAAGGCCTGGTCGTTGGCAAGGTTCAAAGGTCCAACAAGGAGAAGCCGGTATACATGCGACCCACACAAAACGACGCAAAAGTTAAAGTCTATTTTTATAGGATTTTATGGAGTTCCAATAGGACGAAGGGAGAGATGTGTATGTCAAGATATGAAGCGCCGATTTTCCCTTAGTATCTTTTAATCCGAATCTATGTTGCATAAGTGTCTACAAAAATTCCATACTAAAGACCAGTAAATGCATTTTCCTGGACCTCTACGGCCCCTAGCTTGGGCCCCGGAGTATGTACGCTTCGTACGCGAGATGGTGACTCGATGTAGGGGCTGGGGATTTCATTGACAAACGTCAAGAAGGGTTATGAAACTTAACCTAAAAAGGAGGAGACATCTAAAAGACTTACGAATTCAATTTAAGAAGAAACGCAAAAGTCACCTTAGAACTTTACCAATTACCACGTTGTAAGTAGACGTAGGGCTCACCTCTTTCGAAATGTCACTGACGTGGGGACAGTTCGTGAATTGCATCTCTGGTTTCCTATAGACTGCTCCCTTTTTCTCACCCTGACAGGAAAACTTCGACGACGACGACGACGACGAAAAAAAAAAAAAAGAAGTTTCTAGCGACTTAATGTTTTAGTATAGCGAGGGAGTCAGGGAGCTGGCTGTAAGTCCACAGGTTTCACGCTGGCTTTCTACTAAATTAATGGGGAATTTTAATAGTCGAAACCTAACTGAAGGAAAACTTTCATGAAACCCGGGTCTATATCTTATAAACTGAATAAAGAGACCCTTTGAATCCTTGATTTCCGGTTGTAAGACGTCAAAAACTGACGCGACTTAAGACATATAATGATAGCATATATAGAGATATACGTTGTATCTCTATATCACGAATAAATATGTATGTCGCAAATAGATATGATCTCTCACTCTTTCTTGACCTCTCTGTAATATTAATTACATTATACCAACATAGAGCCGGATTTTCTTCTGACACCGAGTCAAAGATACAGTTCGTCAAAGGCTTCTCGGTAGAGATTTGGCCTTAGTGTCAGCTTGACAGAATTTACCCAATAGACTTACGTATGTATTTAACTGATATCAATTACATAATCAAAAATGAACACACTCGGGCCTATCGAGTCAGCCATCTCGTAGTCTGAAAATTAGACTCCCAGGTCCCAAGTTCAGGGACAAGCCCGCCGAAACGAAAAAAAGAAGGGAGAAGAATGTGCAAATAGGTGGTTTTGTGATTGCCTTTCTTTTCATTCGAGTTTAGTATCTGACTAAAGGGATTTTTTTTTGGTCCTTCCCTAATACTCGTACCGTATCAATAGTATTGGGTCCTATAAAAGTCTGACATCTTCCCGGAAAATCGGTCTTCAGTCTCGTGTCTTATAAAGTGGATCTAAGACCTTGTGTTAATTTTTAAAGTGACCAGTGTTAAATAGTTTCCGGTTGAGAAAGAACTTTTCGTTGGTTACACGCCTTGACGAGAGAGAAGGGATGTGACTGCTTGAGACGAGTCGCGAGTGAAACTCCTACGGGTCCATTTGACATGTCTCCTTCACCATAGTATGAGTCTTGAGTACCAGGTCCCTGTCTCGAAAGGTTTGAAGAAACCGGTACTAGTTAAACATGAAATCAAATGTAGACCTGGGGATGTGTGTACACATTGTCCTTGTTTTTAAACGGACTTAATGGTGAATGGTGTACATAACGTAAGATAAAACCTAAGATACAATCAGAGTTTTTACGACCCACTATGGGTAGGAATTTAAGTAAAACATAGTGGGAGTAAACCTTAGTGACCCGACATCCCACTAAATTTTTTTTTTTTTTTCTTTACATTGTATGAACAATGGCTCTGGTCCGACGACGACGACGATTCAGCGAAGTCAAGACAGCCTGAGACACGCTGGGGTATCTGCCGTCGGGTGATCCGAGGGGGCAGGGACCCTAAGAGGTCCGTTCTTGTGACCTCACCCAACGGTAAAGGAAGAGGTTACGTACTTTCACTTTTCACTTTCACTTCAGAGAGTCAGCACAGGCTGAGAAGCGCTGGGGCACCTGACGTCGGATGGTCCGAGGAGGCAGGTACCCTAAAAGGTCCGTTCTCATGACCTCACCCCACGGTAACGGAAGAGACCGAACGTCTTACTGTCTGGTTATTCAACTCTTTGATCAAAGACCCCGTTCTTTATCGTTGTAATAAGTCGCAGTCGTCTGTCTTCTACCACCTGATCACAGGGTTTCTTGGTAGAAGAGACTCAATCTTTAGTCCAAACAAAATATGATTTTCCCCTCCACCGTTTCAGGACCAAGACCCCATATAATTAAAGAAGGAAGGACGTTGGTAAGTGCCCTCCCTGATCAGTCCACAGGACACTCGATTTGTTTCCATAAAATCAAATTGTAAGTAATGTACCCTCCGTCCCAAGGGTCTTTACTCGAGAACGGATATTAAATTCGATTATCGGTTGTAGGGAAATCACTGATAGAACATCGTTTTCGTTGTCTTATGTTTCCACTTTCATTGAATAAGAAAGGATAATGTGAGACTCATTAGACGAACGTGACTGAAAAGGAGATTTAGGTTCAAGAGAGAAGATCTCTGGGGTTTCGGAGTCCAGTGGAGTCGTGTCCCCGTGGTAGAGACGGGACAATCCTTGATGACTTCTTCGTATTGAACCGAAAACCATTAAGGGGTTTCACCTTTAAAGTAGGATTACGTAGGTCGTTTAATGTCTGTTTATTCTAAAATGGAACGATAATTTTTAATATTTTCTGAAGGGACCGTCAGGTCTCCAATTCTTAGGTCCGAAGATGACGTTAATAGTTTGTTAAATATTTTGCAGATCTTTTCTTTTTGTCTAGTGAGGAACAGTCAACTGAACAACCGTACCATCCGTCGTATAGTCGGAGTATTACACTCTTGGAACTCCGGCAGGAGTCTCACATCGTAAACGTCGTTCTTTTTATGGCGTCTTCATTGGGTTAGACTAATAGTAATAATAACACTACTCAATGTCTTTTTTGAAAGAGGAAATTCGTGAATGGTGGAATTTTGAAACTATTCCGGTGAGTTGACATCTACTTTCGAAAAAGACAGAGATTCTTTTACGTAAACCTCTTCCTTTACCGTTGGGTGAGGTCACAAGAACGGACCTCTTAGGGTCCCTGCCCTCTCGGACCACCCGACGGCAGATACCCCAGTGTGTCTCAGTCTGTGTTGACTTCGCTGAATCGTCGTCGTCGTCGTCGTCGTCGTCGTCGTCGCCGTCGTCTTTCACGTAAACCCGACACTGGGGTATCTAAAAACAAACAAAAAATTATTACGAATGTCAAAAAAGTTTTCTTTTCTTTGAAGTAGATTGAAATTAATTTGTACTATTCACCACTCCCCCCACCAGTGTTTTAACTTATAAAAGTTCACAACTCGACGATGTGAAGAACTCTTCTACTTCCTGAATGGTTATATAGTCACACATATCAATCTACTCTCAGGTTCCTAAGATACACGTCGGAAACCCCCTTCAAACTCTATCTTTCTCTTCAGTTGGTGAACTTGAAAAGGTAAAACGTCGAACCTAGAATCACCCGATTTTGTGGTTGGGACGACTCCACACACGGTTGTTGTTTCCAGATGGACCTACGATTAGGTCTACGATGTTGCTTCCCGATGCACCGATTAACTGTCTGAACGGTTCTTACAATGAGGTCAAGGTCCTTCACTCGTCAAATATACAATCAATATTTTACTGTGACATAATTTAATATATGTCTGTTTGATATAGAGGTGAGACATGATAAGAGAACTAGAGATTTGGACAGGGGTAATCGGCCATATAGAAGTTCGTGAATTTTAGTTTACTGAAGATCCATCTCCTAATTCTCCACTTTTGATAATACATATTCTATTTATTCGATGTTCCTATATGACATGTCGTGTCTTCTATATCAGTTACAAAATACTATTGATATCTCATAATAGAAATTTTTAATACTCAGTGATATAACATATGGACTTTGAATATACGATAACATTTAATTGATACACACACACACACACACACACACACACAAGTCAGTGTAGACTGAGAAACACTAGGACGTCTGACATTGGGTAGTCCGAGGAGACAGGTACCACAAAAGGTCCGTTCTTATAACTCCACTCAACTGTAAGGGAAGAGGTCCCCTAGAAGGGTCGGGTCCCTAGTCTGGTCGTAAAGGGTGTGACGCCCGTCTAAGAAATAGCGAGTCGGTACCTCTGAAGTTAAATTTTTATATAAAATTTTTTTCATTAAGATTAGTAAACGAAATGGTCAGTTTTGGACGTAGGAAGTGAGTTTCGGATCCATGGAACTCCATCAAGGTGACCAATTCCATGACATGATATTCTAATTTTTACAAAATAAAAAACACACTTTCCACAATCTTTGGATAATATCATATCATGATACATCGGCTAACATAATCGACCCATGGATCCGATTGAAAAAACCTGAATTGTTTGATCTGAATTGTTTATGCGAGAGTCTTGGTTTGAGCAAGTACACATCCTCTGACTGACTTAAAGAGAGGTTGGACAAAGAAATGAGAATACGAAGTAGATTAGAGTTGAACACCGATGTCCCAACACCTTTCTGTACCCGTGAGAGATCCAGAAAAGTAGTTTCCAGTACGAATCTCGATTTAGGAAACACGTTTCGTCGGAGACTCAAAAAGGAACGTTCCTACTTACCAAATCTTTGATTCCACAGTTTGAAACCTTGAAAAGTGAAAACGAAAAAAGATGAGAAGAAAAGTCTACCCACTCGAAAAAGATACAGAGACCTTTAACTTATGGTAGTAAGAGACCACTTCCGTTCCGGGAACCCGGACAGAAAATCGGAACCGTGTATTAGTTTCGAGATTTTTATAACGACCTATTTCGTTCTGTAAATTAGAAATTTTCGTATAGCAGAAGAAAAAGTGAAACGCTTGGGATGTGAAGGATGTTCGTGGTTTAAGTTCAAAAGGAAAGGAAATATGGTGTGAGTCAATCTCACACGTCTGTCGTGAAAAATCGTGAGTATAGATTTACTTATATATCGATTTATACAATATATATAAATCAATAACCAAAAGGGTCAACGAGTCGTCATTTCTTAGGTGGACGTTACACCTTCTGTACCCAAGGTACGGACCCAACCTTTCTAGAGGACCTTTTCCCTTATACAATAATTTATTTTAGTCAAATCAATTATTGTGAAGGAATATATAAACTTTCAACGACTCTTTCATTTAGAGTTTTCACAGTATTCTTTTTTTTTAACATTGACAATCCATCACCTACGATTGATCCGAATAACATCACTAGTAAAGTATTACATATGTTTATCACTTAGTAATACAACATGTAGACTTTGTTTATGTTATGACATACAGACAATATGGAGTTATTAAAAAAATTACTGATTTAATCACCGAACTTGTAAATAGAAACACAAGAAAGTTCTAAAGTACACCAATTGAAGTAGTACCAGTGGATTTTCTTTAAACTTGTCTACACTGTTTCATTATTATTTTCAAGATTAGAGATGTGCACACTACCCTGAAAGTTTCACGGTCCATGATCCAATTCGTAAAAACGACCCAAAGAATTGAACCCCTGACCACTTGAACCTATCCTTTCTTTTTAATGTTGAAAATTTGGGTATTGGAGATTGACTTTAGAACGTATAGGAAGCACCTACTTACATCCGTTGTTTAATGTCAGTCTTCTTGATATCTCGTCTTCTTGACAATGTAAAGGTATAGGGTATGAACTCTATGTTTCATACAATGTCTATAGAGTATGAATTGAGAAAGTTTCAATGTCATCAGTATCTACCCAGAACCACTAATTATAAATTATCCACCTTAGGTCTAACGACCCTCTTTATAGTCGTTGGAGTCTATACGTCTACTGTGGTGGGAATACCGTCTTTCGTTTCTCGTTAACTTTTCGGAGAATTACTTTCACTTTTTCCTCTCACTTTTTCGACGAATTTTGAGTTGTAAGTTTTTTGTTTCTAGTACCGTAGACCAGGGTAGTTAAGTACCGTTTATCTACCCCTTTCTCACCTTTGTCACTGTCCGAAAAACCCGAGGTTTTAGTGAGGTCTACTACTGGTGTCGGTACTTTAATTAAAGAAGAGGAACCTTCTTTTCGATACTGGTTGGACTGTCGCATAATTTTTCGTCTTTGTAATGAAACGGTTGTTTCTAGACAGATCAGTTTAGATACCAAAAAGGTCATCAGAACATACCTACACTCTCAACCTGATATTTCTTTCGACTCCCGGCTTCTTGACTACGAAAACTTGACACCACAACCTCTTCTGAGAACTCTCAGGGAAGTTGACGTTCAGGTAGGATTTCCTTTAGTCAGACTTATAAGTAACCTTCCTGACTTCGACTTCGAGGTTATGAAACCGGTGGACTACGCTTCTTGACTGTTAAATTTTTTCTGGGACTACGACCCTTACTAACTTCTGCCCTCCTCTTGCCGTACTGTCTCCTACTCTACCAACCTACCGTAGTGCCTGAACTACCTGTACTCAAACTCGTTCGAGACCCTCAACCACTACCTGTCCCTTCGGACCGCACGACGTCAGGTACCCCAGCGTTTCTCAACCTGTGTTAACTCGCTGACTTGACTTGACTTGACTTGACTTTTTCATGTGTAACTATATGTCGTTTAATAAAACAAACTATCGAAAAAGACATCATATTGACGAAAAGAAACAATAGGATAAAATTACGAAAATTTTTACATTAAACACTTCCCGAAGCAACCAAAGTCGTCCTCCGGACTCCCGAGGGTCCGTGGATACTTCGGGGCGTGGTCGCCGCTGGAGGATCACGACCGTTACGGAAACCGGGTCTGAAGTGACCTCCCTTGAGCTCCAACCTCGAGCCCTGGCCTTCCGGCTTCCAGACGCTTTCTCACACTCCTCGTTAGGTCCCTTTTTTTGAAGGGCCAAACTCCTACGTGAGGTCGCCCCAGACTCGCTCCGCTGGCTCGTCGCCCCTGGAGGCACGCCGGACCCAAACGAGTCTCCACACAGGGCCGAAACGCCGGAGTTCTTCTCCACTTCTCCGCTCCTGCAGTCCCAAGTTCAGGAGCAGAACCCCGTCAATTTCATGGTACAAACATACTGGGACCCACCTTCCGCGCCGTCCCGGACCTCTCCTTACTGGATGTAAAAGGTTCCTCGTGATGCTGACACAACTCTCTTGTTCTCGTCTGGGCCTTTCATTCAAAGGGAGGGAGAAGAAACGTTGAGAAGGTCCTGATTACGGAGTAAAAACTACCAGTCTTTAAAATAATAACTTTTGCGACCTAAGGAGTCAGACAAAGGGCAGTCTGTGGGTTTAAGAGCTTCATAATTATTTGGTCCTACAATTAAATACTTAAATGTCTATTCTTACGATTCACCTAGTCCTCGCCCGTTCTCTCCAAATTTCCGATGAAACATTAAGGATTAAACAAGAAGAGGTGAAGTCTTTATAAACAGATTTTTTAAGAGGAGGAACATGTCTTTATCATAGGAAAGATCGAAATACAACGATCTCTATGTGATTTTAAGACTTAAGGATACCGATGAAAGGGGGAAAGTTTAACAGGAACGTAATGATCAGAAGTAACCTTTAATGTCGACAAATCGAACATCTTATAACAATGAATGTAAACTAAAAAAAGGATTACCATAGACCCCTTTAAGGAATTAGTCTTTGTGGTTTAATAAGAAAACCTACCTAATGGAAACTCCAACCCAATGGTCGCTAGAAAAATTGCTCCTCGGAAGATCTAGGACCTCAATATGTGGACCCAGAATTAGACCTAAAATGAGTGACATACTGGAGTCCCGTTTAATAAATTAAACAAACGGAGTCAGAGTGATTTACGATTTTACCCCTATCATTATACTAAGTTCAGTATGTCAGTACCTTTATTTTAATATGTACATTTAGTGACTCGTCTTGTCACAGACCTTTTGTTATTCGTGAATTACTCTTTATAGAATAATGACAACTGATTGAAGACAAAATTAAAGCGACGAATCCACAGTTTTACGGAGTTTCACATGGGAGACCGTTGTTCCCAGTCCCGGAAGGAAGACACCCTAATAGTGTTGTTTGTGTGTCACTACTGAAAGAACTTAAACTAAAACCTAAGAACTGTTGTTCCTTATAACTAGAAACTATGACAAGACACCAAACCGTTTCTCTTTTGGTGTATATGGTTATACCATATAATGTGTATAAACATTATATGGTTTATTTTGCCCCACCCTTATCAACTTGTCTCTGTCCTATCATTATGTCGTACTATCTCATCTTAAAGGTCGTTAAGTCAACCCTGTCGGTAGATTGACCAAAAGGAGGAAGTTGAGGAATGTGGGATGACGGGTACGTAGTCAGAGTGTGTGTGTGTGTGTGTGTATATTGAATCTAACACATCTAAGGGATAAGTCTTTACATTAGTGTAAGGTAGTAAAAGTCTCTTTTTACTGTTACACCTCTCAGAAGGTAAAAGACCGGAGAGTGATAGAGACGTTAGGATAGTTGATAGTGAAAATGGGTGGGAGTGAGGTTAAGCCAGTGAAGACGGAGAAACAAGAAGGAGCCGTGTGGTTTGTGTAAAAGTAGAGTAGAGACGTAAACTAAAAGGGAGACGACCTTACGAAAGGGGAGTCTCTGTGTAGAGAATAAGGAAATGAAGTAATCTTCGAGACGAGTTTACAGTAGAGTAGTCTCTCCTGAAGAGGTTGGTGGGATAGATTTATCTTGGGTGAATATGAACAAATAAATTTCGTGAGGTAGTGTATTTAAACACATAAAAGATGTGGAAGGGGGTGATCTTATAGTCGAACCACTTTCGTCTGAAACAAAACAAGTGACGACATGAGGGTCGTGAACTTGTTACGGATTTTGATCTTTTTCCTTTCTGAATTGCTGACATTTCTTTGTTTTGTTTTGTTTTTCTTACATACCAATGGATACATCTTTCGGGTTTTCTTATATGTCTATACCCAAATCTTTCCGACTATTTAGTTGAAGTCGACTTTCGTCTTTTACATCATTGATTTTTATATGATATATTTCCATCGTAGGTTGTGCCATGACAGGGATTCTTTATAATTGTTTTATTTTGTAAATTGCCTCCTTTAATATTTTGAAATAACTTTCTATAAAATTTTCAGTTTTATTTACCTCTTAATATAGTACAAGTACTTAACCTTCTGAGTTATAATATTAATTAGATATGTAAGTTATGTTTAGGTTATTTTTAAAGTTGAAAAGTAGACAAACTAAACCTTGAACAGTTAGATTAAGATCTTCAACATATCTTTTCATTAACCGAATCTTATCGGTTCTATGAGGTTCCTTCTTTTCAAACAACTACAACTTCCACCTCCACCTTAACAGGACTCTCTAGTTCTGGAAAAAGATTTCACCATTATGAGTCCTAACATATCATGACGGCGTTCCAATCTGTTTAACTGGTCACTCAGTCTTGTCTTTGGTAGTTGTCTGAGGGGGTGGGGAGGTGTGTTTCTTTGAACTAAATACTCTTCTCAGTCACAATGTCTGGTAACCCCTTTCCTACTTGAAAAGTCTTTTACCACAACCTTGTTGGTGAATGGTATACCTTTTTTTGTATGACTTAATGATAGAGTACAAAAACATTTTTAGTCAAGTCTCTCCTGATTTCTGTTTACATTTTCCGTTTGATATTTTGAAAAATTTCCGTCATTTCTCATCGAAATACTGAAAACTCATCCTTTACTAGTGAGGGAATGGTGCCTCGATTGAACATAGGTCGAAATATTCTCTGAAAAGTTTTTATCAATAAAGGTCGTCCTGTACCCACTGTAAGGTATTGCAGAATGTTGAAAGTTTGAGTGGAGAGGCTTCAGTTGTTTCAGACAACGATGTTATTTGTCCTTTTTAAAAGTTTTTCCCACTAATAAGTGTACTCCGTAAATTCTTTAAAAGTGTCCAGTTGAGACTGTACCTCCTTTCCTTGACTTTTAAGGTCCTAATAATTACTCTACTAGGTGTTTGATGTTTGTCCTTGGGACCGAGAAGACTCGTTGTGGTAGAACTACAGTAGTGGTCTTTCGAACTCTTAACAATGGACTACGTCGACTAAGATCCTCACAGTTCCGGCATAGTACTGAGGACCAAAGTCCTTCAGTTCTTGCACGACTACTGTAGTTCTTTCCTCCTGTACTTCATGAAAAAGAGGTGTGTCATTCCGAAGACTCGGTATCACCGACTGTACGCACTTACAGTCTCTTGGAGAGGGCCCTTGGTTCTTATTAGAAGTTTATGCTCCTGTCTATGAAGATAAAGGGGGGTAAAGTTAGGTCGAAGACTTTGTAAGATGATCACCAATAAACGGGAAAGGTGTTTTTCTGTTGTTACGTCATAGAGCACACGATTCTTGTATTGAATTTTTTTTTAGATGTAAAAATATTTTAAACTAAATTTTTATCATAAAGTTTGTCATCTCAGTGATCTTCATGTCTCGATAGTTTTTCCATGTGAAGTAAATCGTAGGGGTCACGGAAGACGAAAGACACTGACCTGACATCTCCGTAGAGCCAAAAAGAGTCCCAACAAGGGTAGGAACGGCTGAAGACGAAAGGGGAAAGAGGGAAACCGGTCGAAGAGAGGGAAGAAACGTCCCCGGAAAAAACCGGACCCGAGACCAAAACCTTCCCGTCCAAATCGTCTGTTGGCACGACTAGAGGAGACGCCGAGTAGGAAGTGGAAGGGAAACAGCGGAAATCGTAGAGGAAAACGGAAAGAGAACCCGTACCACCGTCGTCGCGAACCGTCGGGTTCCCCAAGAAGACAGAAAGAGTGACAAGGATCTTTCTAAAGAGACTGTTCTGTGTTTTTCACATTCAGTATTTCTTTTTCTGACTGTTTAAATTGATGTAATTTTAAGTGTAAAATTGATATAATGTTAAACATTAAATATATCGTTTTTCTACACATTTTTTCAATTCAATGTTCGACCCCTTTCTAGAAGTATTATGTATATTGACTGTTTCCTAATCTCAGGTCTGATACATTTCTTAAGGATGTCTAGGTGCTCTTTTCCTACTTTCCTTTTAAATTTTTGTTACCCGTTTTCATAATTATTCATGAAGAATCTTTTTCGTACTTACCACTTATTCGTTTCTTTTTGCAGTTGAAGTAATCATTATACCCTTACTTATGTTTTTAGTTTCCTACATTGTAAAGTATAGGTAGTTTAACCATTTGACAGACTCTTATAATTCCCGAGTCGTCTACATCTTGTTAATTTTACGTGTGTGAAGATCCTACACACAAGTATACACACATTTAATCACACACCGTAATAAATTTCGTTAAAGTGGAGATCCACAAATGAACCTCCTTAAGAACTTCCACACGTTTGTTCTGGGGATGTTCTTACAAGTATCGTTGTGACATTAAATTTCTTGGATTTTCGTGGGTCACAGGAAGTTATCTTATTTATGTAAAACCATTATAGACGTGTTTCCTTATGATAAGTCGTCATCTTTACTTATCTGATGGCGATGGACGTTTTTGTGTCTACTTAGAGTTCTTGTGTTACAACCCGTTTTTTTGTCTCAACGTTTTACCTAGATGTCACATCTAGGTAAAGATTCACATTTTGATTTACTGAAAAAGATACGTCCTTTTGATTTTTCTCGTTCCCTATTTGTATTTTTATTTTTGTCATCAGTGGAGTTTCCGTCGACTCTTTTCCTACCACAAGTAGGTCTTTATTCCCGCCCCCCCGCCCCGACTCCCGGCCTCCTCCGCCCCCCTCAAGAAAGGGAATTTGATCTTCTCCCACCCCTTACTTTGTACTCATTATGTGGTAATAAGAGATATAAAATGTCTCATTAAAATACACAAACGAGTTCTTATTTTCGGTGAATTTTTTCCACCCATCGGGTCTCGTGTCTAAGTTCCAGTGTGTCTTATCTTTACTAAATAAAACTCAGAGTTATTAATCCTGAAGCCGGGTACCGACCATAAGTTTGTGAAACCTATAAAAAATTTCGAAATCCGGTTCTAATCGATGAGTAGGAACACAGGGTAGGAACTTTTACAATGGACCCCTTAAGACATTGGGATACGGGACGGAATGAGGAATTATAAAATTCTTTTTTTAATACAAAATACATTTAACGAGGTCTCAAAACATACCATGAAAACGACCTAGAGTGGTAGATCTATCTCACCCGTTTGTACCAGGAACTCATTTGAATCTAAAAAAACTCGTTTGAATCTAAACTAAAAATATAAAGGACCGATTGTTTCAGTTCACTGGTGGACATTTACCACGATTTTGTAGTTTAATGATAAAAAAGTGATACTGATCTTAAAGACCTTTAAAACAGGAAAAGGAAGGAAGAACACCTTGTCTCTCTCTTTACTCAATTTTATTTCTCCGAATCACCATTTCTAGACGAATGTTACTTCCTCTGCGGTCAAACTAGGGACCCAGCCCTTCTAGGGGACCTCTTCCTTTACCGTTGGGTGAGGTCATAGCAACGGACCCTTTAGGGTCCTGTCTCCTCGGACCGTCCTATACCAGGTACTCCATACCGTTCAGTAAGAGGAAGGTAGAGTGAGGTCAAACAAAGAATCGGGTACAGGACAGGACCCTTACGAGTGTCAGACAAAGGATCCGAGTCAGAAGTACAATCTAGGGAACTTTAGGTAGGGTTCGTCTCCTTGGTCCTAGTGGTGTACAGTTTCCGGGTTTGTGTCGTTCACTGCTGTTTCTATTTAAGTTCTTTTTGTCCGGTGTTCGACCTAAGACCTAGACTCATATACTTATACCTAATGTAGTAACTTTGAGTGTGAATCCTTCAAATAGTCCTCTTGGTCACTGACTGGAATGTTTATATCCTCTATTTACGTGTTTATTACTTTTTTGACCGTCCTATTTGCAATACAGTAAAAGTACTTCAGGTTCCTCCAGTCCTCCGTTTCCGAGAGTGGCGTACATAATTAAATTTTATTTAATGAACTCCATCTCATGTCCCTTAAAAAATCCCGTTACTTTGATAAGACGTACGATGATTGACATTACAACCTATTACTGTAATGTGTAGTCTCTTTTGGGTGTCTTGATGTATGTTTCGTACTTGGAATTATATTTGTTAATAATATTATTAATCAATTATATTACATATTTATAACCGAGTAGCTAACATTGTTTGTATGGTGTGGTTGTGTTCGACAATTATTACCTCCATCTCTCTCTCTCTTTTATATACCCTTGAGAGAAAGACGATTTGGATTTTGAAAAGATTTCTTTATTTCAGATGGTCAATTTCAATTTGTTTTTGTAAAATTCTTAATTTTTTCTTTCTTTCTTAAACGATCCACTATTTTATATGTTCAGTGTCCTGATATTTATAAGGTAGTACGTACACTTATTTTTCTTTTTAACCGTCTATTTAGAAAAGATTCAAATTTTTAACCGTCTATTTAGAAAAGATTCAAAAACAAAAATGAATTTTTAAAAAATTGACTTTATATCAATTACATGTTATACTAAAATCGAAGTTCACACCGTCTATTTAAAAATTTCATTATATTGAAAACCCTTATGTCTGTATCCTGAAAGTTATCATAATTGCTCCGTTCTTTAATAGTTCTGTCTAAGACTCCAACAAAAGGGTTCTGTACCGTTGTTAAATTTTTCGAAATCCTTAGATTGTTAAGGGAAAACAATTTTATTGTGAAGAGTACCGTTTTAACATAATTGTCTGTTGTCTTGTTCAAACACTTTCAAGACTTAGTAACCTTAAGTATAACATTTCTTGACCTGACTTTAAGAACTCTTTTAGAGTTAAATTGGGAAGTAAATTGGTTTAACGAACAAAATACTACACCTTTCCATAGAGTCATCGGAATTCCGCCCCCCATCCCTTATAGGAAAAAAATTTTAGGAAAAGAATCGATACTTCTAAACACACAAAAAAAAGAATATATAATCTTTTTCTGGATACTACAAATTTATATGACTGTCTTTGTCGAAAATTTTTTTCTGATTATCTCTTTATTTTTCGTTTACTACAAAAAGAAGACGTTATTTTTATATGTTTACCAATCATTCTACTCTACGTCCACATAATTTTAGAAGGCGTATCAATTGAAGACCCTTAAGGGGTTTGACACAGTTATTGTATATTTTATGTAGTTAGAGACAGGGGTCTTTACCCGACTTAAACAGGTGGGGAGGTTGGCTTAAGTATCCAACTTCAGAATTGGGAGTCATGGAGTCTGACACTGACATAACCCTCTACCCCGGAAATTTCTCTACTTATTCATTTTACTTAAATATACCCACCCAGAATTAGGTTACTGACAGTATAACCTATAAACCTGTGTCTATTATGTTTGTCTCTCCTGGTGCACTCCTATATCGTTCTTCTACGGTAGACGTTCAGTTTCTCTCTCTCCAGAGTCTTCTTCGACTTGGACGACGGTGGAACTAGAACCTGAGGGTCGAAGGTCCTGACACTCTTTTATTTACAGACACCAAGTTCTATAAGTCAGACACTACAAAACAATACCGTCAGGATTGTTTGTTCATGTCCTCCTTTTCTCACATTTCCGGAGTCACTGAGTACTGTATAGAACATAATCTAATTAAGACTACAAAACGGGTCGAGAGTTTTAGAAAAAAGGTACGAAAAAAAAAAAGAGAAAGTAGTACTCGGACAGAGATGATAGACTCCTGGTTTAGGGTGGAGTAGGGTATACGTGGGGTGTGGTAGGGGTCGTTTCCGTGTAAAATCGTCGTCGGAAAACGAAGAAACGAACAAGGACTGGACCCAAGATCCTTCAAACAAGATTGAACCCAAGACCAAAGTTAGGTTTCAGTCTTCCGGTGAGAGAAGAGAGGCGGAGAATGAATACCGTTCTATCACGGAACCCCAACCTCCCTTCTGGACCTTTTACCAATGTTGTGGTTCGAATCCTTCCTCTGTTATTTCTTATATCATATTTATTTATTTTGCTAGGATAAGTTCCACGCCATGTGATGTCCTCGTTCTCCAGTGTGTCACAGTGAGAGGTTCCGGATAAACAAGAGGTGTAAGGTTCCACCCGTCTGACTTGAAGGTATACTCCAATTCACTCTCTCTGACCCCCTCCTTCCCTCCCAATCATCCACTTCCATTCTTTCCCGTCTCACAAATTTTCCCATCCCGATGGCGACCTAGAACAGTCTTGTGTGGACTAAACTTCTCTTCCTCTCTCGGTATTCGAAGGTCTGTTTGACACTGGGTAGACGTCGTGCGACCGAACCCCATGTGAGTCGAAGGGACGATTTCCTGAGGACGAGGAGTCGTAGTCCCTTTCTACCTCTCCTACTTAGGAGTAGTGGAAGAGCCGTGAACTTCGGGAACAAGGAGTGTTCCGTGGTGTAATTGAGTGGACATAAAGACTCATCACATCTCCCCTAAAATTCACTTTTACAGAATCTATTCAAACGTGACTCGTGGACGGTTTGAATGACAGAACGATTGTTCTCTTTGATAATGTTCTACTATTTTCGTACCCAGAAGGTCTCTTCCATACTTTTACCTCCTCATTATCCCGACCCTTTCCCTACGGATATGTGTAACGGACAAATTTTTGCATTCCTTCTTTTTTTTTTTGTTGTCAAGTGTTATCAAGTAATCCATTCCTAACAGGAAAAAACAGAGTTCCGGTATTTTTGTAGTACAAGTATAATCAGTAAACTCCCTTGGACCTTGTTACACTAGACTCTCTGATCCGAACCGATTGACAATCTTTATCATTGTTATTACTATAATTAAGTAGATTCTTCTGGGACTCCCATATGGGTTCCGATAAACCATAATATCGTTCTGAAGAAAGGGTCTTTTCGCAAACTAACTAAGTGAATTGTACCTTCGTCCAGTACAGTGTTTGTCTCAATTCTTCGGTCTGGGGTCCCGTGTTTAGGACCAAAATTTGTTCACGACGGTCACTGAAGAGTTCGAAGTTTCGTTATGCCTCATAGGTGTCGACCGGGTAAAGAATTGAAACCCCAGAAAAAAGAACAACTGTCCCTTTCCCGTTTCACCTCCGTCTGAGTCAGGAAGCCGCAGAGGAAATCCTCCCCCAAGAGTCACCACTCCGGAGCATTCGACCCCTTCCCGCGACTCTTTCTCAGGTCCGGTCCCGTCGGATCGGGTGTCGGGACGACCGGGTTCCAAAAGTTTAGGGGAAGAGCGGAGGGAAAAAAAGACGGGATGACAGAGGCACTCCCCTGGAGAGTAGGGACTTCCTGAACTCTAGAGATTGGAAGTGGAGGGCCTAAGGCGAAAAGGGTTTTTAATTGTGAACTTCGGGTCCTCTCGGTGCCGTCGACAAGACCTCTCACCTTCCGTTCCACCCCGACAGCCCCCGGGCTCCAGTGGGATAGTGTTCCCGGTCTAACGTCTTCCCAGCGGTTAGATGCCTCCCGTCGCCCTAATGGGGCCAAAAGGCCTCTGCGTCCGAGTCCGAGGGGCCCATGAGTGGGCTCAGAGCGCCGGCAGGTTCCCCGCGCCCTGAGGGTCGACGGCCGGACGTCGCGGCCACGGGCCCCGACTCCGTTCCGGCAGCGCCTGGCGTCCGACCGCTTCTCTGCGGGCCTCGACCCGCGACGGCCCTTGTCCTTCCGTTCAGTTCCGTTCCTACGCGAAGGCCCCGACGCCCGAAGCCCATCGGAGCGTCTCGCCCCCTGGGCGGCCGAGAGGGGGCGAGCCTCGCTCACAGGCGAAGGCCGCGGCGCCCGAGGGCTGGGTGGGACTCGTCGCACCGGAGTCGTGGTGCCGGACCCCGCTCTCTTTATTCTTTTCCTCCACACTTCTAAAAATTGACAGAATTTAATATTTCCGCTCGGTCCCAGCGATTCCTTTTGCCAACAAAGGCGGGCCAAAGCTTGGCCCCTGGAAAGCGCACACTCCGCTTGCACTATTGGTGATGTGATGCCTTTGTAGAACCTTCTTGTTGGAGGAGTCGTCTAGGAAAGACGATTTTCGTCTGAGGAGGATAAAGGAGGAGGAGAGGGCTAAAGAGTAGCAATAGGAACGTTAACACGTAACAATTATGAGCTCACCAAGAAGATGATGAGAGGGTTTAATCTCTCCGGTTAATCTACGCGTTTGGTTCGGGGACGTCGTATGTCTAGACTTGGGTTTAAGAATTATGTAAGAATAAGACCTTTACTGGCCTACCCCCTCTTTTTCTCTGAAGTTGGGGAAGTGAGAATAAAGAGAAGGGGGTCGGGAGTGATAATGAAAAGTTAGACTTGAAGACCTAAAATTAAAGAAAGAGAACGGAATGATCCAATGGAGTTTGGGTAGAAAGTCAGTTTTACCTGACCGCCCCGACCCGCACAGTGGCTCGGGTCCGTGTCAAGAGACAAGCCGAAACCGACAGCGGTGGCGTACCAGCCTACGCCTTAAACGAGACGTTTCCTCAAAACTGGGGTCAACACCAGTTTTCGCCCAGGAAGAGCAAGGACTCTGAATGTCCATCACCTTGAACTTTGAAGTGGAACGTCACCTAAAAGAAAGAAAGAAAAAAACGTCACCTAAAAGATTGAGGTGAGTCAAGAGTTACCAGTCGTCTCCATTTCTTCCTTTTCACTCCTACGCGTGATGCTCGGTCGGTCCTCAGCTTGGACCTTAGAAGACTAGGCATCAGTCTGCGCAATAGGTAACGCGGTGACCGGGGGCGTGCACCCACCATCCCTCCGCCTGGACGGAAGTAGTCTTTGATCCGCCGCCGTGTAAAGGTGAAAAACCTCAGACGAGGACCCGGACTTTCGGCGCAAAAGAAGTGATCAAGTCTGACGTCTCGCACTTGAGAGACCGCCGGTGAAGCAGACGTCCACGGGGTCTCAGACACGAGGAAAGAGTCCTACAGACATGGCTTGGAACGTGGGAGAGACATGGGTTTAGTGGAGAGGTAGGTAAGTAAGTAAGTAAGTTGGTTATAATGGTAAGTTCCGTGACCTTTCTGCTGACTTCTTTTGTTCAACACTAGAAACTGAAGTGCTTCTGACGTACCTGCATCGATTCTGCCATAATTTTGTGAGTTATTTACTTTATTAGCACTATTCGTGAATCTCCATTTTTCTCTTTGCCTTTCTCTTAAATTTTCAGGTAGTCCCTTTCCCCACTTGCTATTTATACCCATAGATCCTTTTCTCGGTAGACCTTGACACCTTTAGAGGTCCCCTTTTAGGACCTCCACCCTCCCATGAACTCTGCAAAGTCGTTACAGATCCTCCGGTCACGACCCGTCTCTACCCATCCTCTGGAGCCCCTCTATTGGAGCCCGGAACATGCGGGAACAGACCTGAAACCGACAATGAGGGATCCTTTGACCTTCGGAAACACTACGGTTTTAGAACCGAGAGACACGTGAGTACGACTTGTCTTTATGCCTCCCTCAGTACCTCCTCTTCCTTTCTCACCGAAGTGAAGAAACGGTCCGTTTCCCCCTTGTGTTATCCGATCCCCGGAGTTCTTGACACGGGGCGGGGAGGAAGGCACCACTTATCCCTCTTCAATGTGTCAGTCCGTCTCCATATACTATTCTAGTTCCGTCATTGTCAGATCGTAAGAAGAAGACGGTTCAAAGTTTTCCCACCTCAACGACTGTTCTAATCCCACACACGGTCAGAGTCCACTAGGCCAAGGAATTAAGACTACTCGGAGAGACCAGGGAAATTATAACGAAGTCCACCAGAGGGCCGACGGGGAGGAAACTAATTGTGACAAGCTTAGACGAGAAACCTTGAGTCTCTCCCAGTACCTCCGACCTCAGAATGGATGTTCTTTACCTCCTGTTTTTCCGGAGGGAGGTACGGGTCCTAGGGAGACGAGGTGTATTATAGACGTTTCTAGAGGGAAGTAAAACTTCCAAAGCATTCCAAAAAAAAAAAAAAAAGAAAGGAAAAAAAAAAAAAACCGAAAGAGTCTAAAGAGACCACAAGACTGTACTCGACCCGAACGAAAGTAAAACTAAAATCTCTAGAAGAGGACCCAGAAAAGACTCCCAAGGTCAAAGGTCAGAAAAGAAGTCCCAAACAGGGTCGATCTTTTTCTCTTTGTCTCAGGTCTTTTTATTGGTCATCCTTTTATATGTACGTAAAGATCTTTGACCGAATACACTGACGCCACTGACTGTTCAGACTTTAGACATAACGACCTACCGTCAGATCTTTTTAGAGTCGGTCCTCGACTACGATATCAGAACTCTATCAAAGAAGAAGGAATCCTTTTGGAAGTAAAACGAGAATTCAGAAAGTTGAACAATCTATTCCCGGTACGTGTAATGATTCCTATTAGAGAAAATGAATAATATCAGTTGATTAACATCTACAATTGGTGTACATATTTTATGGAAGTGTCGTTGTACATGTCATGTCAAGTAAACGAGTCAGTACAGGTTGAGAAACGTTAGGGTACCTAACGTCGTACGGTCCGAAGGGAAGGGTTACGAGTGTAGGTATGTACTACATGTAATGACAAATTAATTTATTGACGTTGTACATATAATGACAAATTAACTTATTGACCCGAGACATCTGATCGGTTCAACTGTACATTTTTAGTTAGTAGGGACACCACCTCAGAGGAGGAGGGACCCAGTGTCAAGAGAAGAAGGTCAAGAGAGGGTTCATAAACCCTTTATCATCGTGACGGTCAATAAAAGTGAGAGTCGTCAAATACTGTGTCTCTAGATGTGGAAGAGGTTAAAGTCAACACACCTTGTCTCGGTTACAGTCCCCGGACAGGTACCAGAAACGTCTAGTGTAGGTCTAAAGACTTTTACTAACGAGAACCAGAGTGAAAAAGAGGGTTCTGAAGAGAGATCGAACAATTTTTGAGGAAACTACAGAGTCTTAAAGACACGTTTAAAACTTGTGCACGGTCAGTTTCCTTTTTGGGTTTGGTTTATAATGACCGAGACGACAGAAAGATTTACAGGTGAGGTCGAACCTGTTTCAGTACAATCCACACTGATACGACAAATACTAATAGAACCCTTTAAGGTACCTGACTCCTCGGACCATCCGATGTCAGGTACCCCAGCGTTTCTCAGCCTGTGCTGACTCGTTGTGAAAGAAAGACCGAGGTTCGTGTAATTATTTTGCTACCAATTAGAATATAATAATTTCTTTAGCCACGAATGAATAAAGTACCTCAGTCAGTCTGACACGCAGTTCAAGTATCTGAGTTAGCAAAATACTTTTTCTTTAGATCGTCTCAGTCCCGAAAAATTGGAGAGGGAGTGTAGTACAAACGTCCGTCTCTAATTACGGTTACCGACCAAATCTCACTCTGTCTCTATAGGAAATTATAACTATGTCAAATTTTTATGACCGTACAATTAAAGTCGTAAAAGTCTTATCAGTGTCTAAAGTTCATTCGTCGGATAATATTAATGTTCAAAGTTAACCCTTCAATGAAAGTGTCGATACCGTTGTTAAACATTTTGCGAAACGGTCAAGGTAATTTCAGGAAACAGATTCCTGTATAGATAAAGTATCTTAGGTCACTTAGACCTTGTCAATGTTTATGTGTTCGTGGATACTTTTATATCATGAAGAACACCTACGAGATTTAAATTGTCAAAATAGTTCATCTAGGAAACCTATTCAATAGCTTGTTCTTTCGAAGAGAAGGAGATCGACGTCTTCTCTCCTCTAACGAGGAAATGGAGAAAGGTTCTGATCCAAAATTATTACTTTAGAACTTAAAAAGTTTCTATGCTGAATCAGTTCGTTCTTCGTCCGTCCAACCTCAGATAAAATGCCTTTCTTTACCCCATTCCTTCTCGAGCTTAAAATTAATTTTAGGTACTTTATTTCTTGTGTCCCGCAAGAAAGAAGTCCCTGATCAAGGACCACGTCTTTCACAAGACCACGTTTACACAATGTGCTGAGCCTCCCCACAAGAGCACATTTACACCGATTAAAGGAAAGGAGGTCCCCAGGGTCCAGTATGAAGTGGGTTCCTTCGGACTCGACGACTTGAGAACGGGAAGGACCGTCAAAGGCCTCTGAGGAGACCGCGGCGGGTCCCGAAGTCCGAGCGAGGGCTCAAACCGAATGGAGTGAGGACGTGCCTCCCAGAGTCAAAAGGATACCGGCGCGCCAGAAAATCCAGAAACCCCCTCTTCGTGCCCAAGTAGAAATCCTAAACCCTCTAGTAGACCTCTCGAGCGGGCTCGCAGTTATGTTCCTTTACGTACGTCCCCCGCTCTTGCCCCCTTTCGATTCTAGTAAGGAAAAGATACAACTAAACCTTCGACCGTTCGCACAACCGAGGCACCGAATCGACCAATTTCGCGGACAGATCATTTGTCCTCTAGGACCCAAGCTTAGGGTCGCCCCGGAAAACACCAAAAGGACGGGAGTTTTTCTTATGCTTCTCTAGTTTTGGGATTAGTTGAATTTCACATTTAAAAGGGATACCACAAAGTGCTTTCACGAAATACACCGAGACTCTCACCCCTGCCAAAATAACAAATATTTTTTTCTTTTTCTTCTCTGGTTCTATTTAAACAAAAAGAAAGTCTTCTTAAAGATGGAAAGAATTCCAAAATACATTATAAAAAAAGTCGTTCATGGTTTCCTAGGTCCCTTTCGTGTTCCGTTTCCTTGGTCTAATTTTGATGTTCACCGTATTATTAGAGATCAGTAAGATAAGAAAAGGGACCACTTTAGGGTTTGTTAACCCAAAAGTATTAGATGAAAGTATTAGATGTCCGTTATAAAAATTAGTTCTAGTCAGAGACCTTACTAACTATTTGCACAACGACTTTTCCGAACAACAACAAGTTAGAAATTCGGCACAGACTGACCTGAGCTCAGGTACCCGACAGCGGGTGGTCCGAAAAGACAGAAAGTGATAGAGTTTAAACGAGTTTAAGTACAGGTAACCCAATCACTACGATACATTGGTAGAGTAGGAGACGCCGGGAGAGGAAAACGGAAGTTAGAAAGGGTCGTAGTCCCAGAAAAGGTCATTCAACCGAGAATCGTAGTCCAACGGTTTCATAACTTCGAAATCGAAGTCGTCGTCATGAAGGTTACTTATAAGTACCAACTAAAGGAAATCCTGACTGACCAAACTAGAGAAACGACAGGTTCCCTGAGAGTTCTCAGAAGAGGGTGTGGTGGAAAGTTTTCTTAGTTAAGAAAACGCCAGTCGGAAGAAGTACCAGGTTGAGAGTTTAGACATGAACAATGACCTTTTTAATATCGAAACTGATATACTTGGTAACAGTCACTTCACTACAGAGACGAAAGATTATGTAACAGATCCAAACAGTACCTCTTCCGTTACCGTGGGGTGAGGTCATGAGAACGGACCTTTTAGGGTCCCTGCCTCCTCGGACATCCGACGTCAGGTACCCCAGCGATTCTCAGCCCGTGCTGACTCGTTGAAGTGAAAGCGAAAAGTGAAAGTACGTAATCTCTTCCTTTGCCGTTGGGTGAGGTCACAAGAACGGACCTCTTATGGTCCCTGCCCCCTCGGATCATCCGACGGCAGATACCCCAGCGTGTCTCAGCCTGTGTTGACTTCGTTGAATCGTCGTCATCGTCGTCGTCCAAACAGCATCGGAAGGAAGGTTCCTCGTTCACAGAAAATTAAAGTACTGACGTCAGTGGTAGACGTCACTAAAACCTCGGGTTCTTTTCTTTTAGACAGTGACGAAGGTGAAAGGGAGGGAAGATAAACGGTACTTCACTACTCTGGTCTACGGTACTAGAATAAAAAGGAATTGGAATCTCTTACGAAGTCGTAGAGTCAAGCATGGTTGGTGATTTTAGGTTGGTATATTGTACTCAACATTTACCGATAAAATTTTCCACCAGAACACGAGTCTCAAAAAAACCTTTCCTTTTAGTTTCTCCTTTTATGAGCAGTGTCACTAAAGTCTTCATTCAATAGTCCCCTTCGTAGGAAAAGTAACATATGGGTGTCCCACCTATAGGGTGATCTTGACTGACTGGACTTCGACAAGTCAGTCGTGGGTCCGACTGAACTTCTTCGTCAGGTCCTCTCAGATCCCACGGAATTCTCTTTCCTTCCTTTATACTCTTCACCTAGTATTAAACCGGGGAAATATATCTTTGAGTTCTAGTCCCTTTACCTTCAAGTAACATTGACAATGGGTAAACGAGTAGAGGGTTCTGGTTGGGGAGATGGTGGACCGGGTCTTTCAGAGTGGTTGGACTGAAAATGGAAGTCTCTTGTACTAAAACACATCTACCAGTTGTCAACTTTATACTAGAAGACAAGATAGACGTCTTTGTTTTACAGGGTTGTGAAACTTCTTATCAAGTCTTTTGTCAAGATGAAAATACCTCCAAAAGAGGTGAGTGAGAAGTCGAATTAAGGGGTGAAAAGGAATATCTGTAGTGTCTCGTTACCTTCACAGTTACTTTTAAGTTATTTATTAGTTGAATTCTTCTTTTTTTTCCCTTAAAATAAACTCGATTTGACTCCTAATATTGGTTCTCTGTCTAGGAGTCTTTTGAGACTGTTGACAAGATGAACAATCTTCAACTTCCTTACTTGACAGTATACGTAAAAGCTCTGTTTCCTCTCATGTAGTTGTACTGTACGACTGTAAAATACACTTCAAGTGGTTCCAATATGGATCAGGTATCTTCGTGTATGTTTCGTTCGTATGTCAATAGTATGAGGGATGTTTTAACCATTTCTTACGATAAGAAAATTCTTTTCCTTTCTCCCTTTTTTTACTAGAAATACCACCTCGTCAGTGAAGGTAGAAACTCCACGAGACCAATTACACGTGTGACGTATAATTCCTCCCTCCTCCAAGTTTGTTTGTGTGTTTCTCTTAAAATACAAATTAAAAGACGGGGTGAAATTATATGTTTAAAATAAAGTCCTCTGTTTGGCAGAAAAAGTATACGAAGATATAAGACGTGTTGTTTCGGAAAAAGGGTCCGGGTCCAATGTCTGGAGTTTACCATTGCGGTCGACCCAGTACCATCTCTACAGTTGTGGTCTAGTGAGGAATTAAGACAATGGTTGAGATGGAATTGGAAGTGGGAAGAAGAGGTAGTCCGAGGTCCTTATGGAAATGCTCCTACGAAGGTCGGTTCACCGGGAGTTATCTAACGGACTAGACATGGTAACTCTATCACAATGACCGATACCTTCGATACCTTATAAGGTCCACTTCTTAAATCGGTAGAGAGGATTTCAGATTTTTAGAAGGATTGAGAGGTACATAGGTAGCACTTTCACTAAATGTATATGTTCACTTTTACCAAATGTCAATTTACGAACAAAATCGTGGTACGATTAGAGTGAAGCCAGTACTCAAAACAGGCGACTACCTGTTTTGGACGACTACCTTCCCACTTAGTTTGTCAAGTTACCGTTAAGGTCATAGCACTCTATATTGGGGTAACCTCACCTCCCATGTCATCTGGTGTGACACTATGAGTCGAGTCTGACTCACCTCTATCCTCCACCCCCTTCTGAAGGACCTTCCTCACTATCGGTTTGGTTCGTACCTCCTTTACATCCGCTCTAGGTCTGTTCTTTCACCCGACCTCCACTTTCCAACAACAACTCGGTACTTTCTGCGACCCTAAGAACCGGAGGTCTCCTCTCCTTAAGTTAGACCCCGGTCACTGCTCCGAACTAACGAGTCTCGAAAATACATTATTTCAAAATAAATTTATCTTTTTTCTATCTCTTTCGAAGACTGTGTCTATAGTCTTCCCCGTCTTTCTCACGGGACGATCAGATATCGGCGTACAAAATCCAGACAATCTTTCGATAATTAGTCCATTCTCTCGTGGAGTCCCGACTGGCTCAAAGTGGTCCGGGGAGAGGGTGTTGTACGTAAAAACTCTATCTTACCGTGTCCACACAGTAGGGGGTCGGTATTTTGTTAACTATACTTATGACCAAACAACTTGATAATAGTCGGGTTCTAAATCCTTTTCTTTTTTGTCAGAGTCCACCTTTGTAAAATTTCTTTCCATTTAAGGTTTCGTTTATGTATCAAAGTAATTGTATCGAATTCTTTTATAAAGGTATTCTTTTTGCGTAACCAATTGAGTTCCAAACTCTTTTCAATTCAAGTCTACCTTGGTCACAGCAGTACCGTCGTGTCTTAAAATTCTCTTTTTTTTTAACTGCGTCGGATAAAGGAGGAAAACCTCTGGGGACCGGAAGGACGGACAATGGAAGAGTCTCTTCGTCTTCTCCACGAGGTCCGTTTGCCCTGTCACACACCACTCCTGCCCCTACGAGTCAAACCCATTCACCTTCGTCATTCTCTTATCTCACACGTCTAGAACTTTAAGAAGAAACAGATCTCTACTGGTATCCGTCCATCCGTACCTCCGTAGGAGTCATAAATACCGTAGTACTTTTGGTGTCCACCTGAACTAAACTATCGACTACGTCGAGTTTACAAAGTACGAAAGAAAAATTTTCTAGTATTCAATGGTTTCGTCATACCCACCTTGGACTTAAATTTTCAATACCTAACTCATCCCGGAGATCGACCCGACGACTCCAAGAGATACCCCAGCCTAGGAAGGCTGAGTTCCTAGTTTGGGACCAGAGGGTGTCATTAACTTTCATTAACAAGATCTATTCCAGATCCATATACGTGTTGTAGCCGATTTTTCGACATCGATTTTCCCTGTTTCATTTTTATCTTACTCTATATACTGTGTCGCCGTAAATACATTTAATTTTTACATATATCGCTTTGGTTTTTACACAAGATGTTTTTGTGTGTCGTTTGTTTTTTTCCTACTGGAAAGGTTACTAAAGAATTCCCCCTCACCCTCTACTCTTTATTTTAACTTCTTTCCGATAATTTTCCCTTAGTTAGTTATTTATTTTGTTTTCTTACTGGGACATCTGTAGTCACTTTCCTCATTGAAAATAAGTTGAGGAACTTACATTTCCTTTCTCTCCCTGTCTGTTGATCTCTGTCCCTTTCCTCTAATTTTACTGATCTAGAATTGAACACAAGACCCGTGTCTCACGAAAGTAAAATCTTGAACCGATTAAAGAAAAGAAATTGTAAATTTTACAAAAAATTAAAACCTATTAAATAAATCCTTTTTTCCTTTTTGTCTAATTAGGTGTACCCTTTGCACCCCTTTTCGACCACTATGTGTGTTGGCAAGCTGACTAAGTTTTCGTGTTCGTTACAGTCCTCACCCTAAGCTTGGGTGCGGAGGTCCCCTCTGACGCTGGACTTGCGTCGCGGAATCTGGCGAGCCGGTAGGACTGGGCGACACGAAAGTGACGGGAGTTTAAAGTAAAGTTACAGATGCACTTACTACCAAAGGGCGGGGGCGGGGCGGAAAAAAAAAAGAAAAAGATAAAAAGACTCCTACGCCTGTAAAAAGTTAATTTTTTTCGTTGGTGGTCAAATGCATGCCGGGGGCCTGCGGCTGGGGCTCACCTTTGCGCCTCAGTTCGCGGCCCAACGCCCCCGGCGGCCCATCACAGAAGACTTACTTGCGCCTAAGCTAAGGTCCGACGTCGGCCGCCCCGCCGCGAGCCGACCCATCGGTTCTCATTCCCTTTAAAGAAAGGTGAGAGCTGTCTTAAGAACAAATATATTACCGTGGGTATAACGACTTTAACGGAATGAATTTGACTGTGGACGAGGACCCTTCAGAATGCGATAAGTCAAACCACGAACGACCCCGGGTCGGGAGCCCACGAGTAATTGAGGAGGGAGGAGAGGAAAGACAGGCGACCTGGGACCTCTGGATACATTCCCCCAGGGTCACAGAACGAAGAACTAGACTTAAAAGATCGACATGGGACTCCTACCCACCTGAAAAGACTTACCTACAATACGACGAGAGTTTTTCCTCCGTAGTCTGATTTTGGTCAAGACGGAAAGAGAAAGATGTTTACACAGTGAGATAGAATGGAATTAAGCATTCTAAAAGCATGTAGACACAAATGCAGGTCGTTTCGACATGGAGTTTCTGAAAGGTTGATCAAACTTTGTGAGGAGTTTTTCATAAATCAAATTCAGGAAACTTGATTTGTTGTGTCTAAGAAAAAATAAAAAATTTCTTCTCCTACTTGGGTTTATAACCAATATAAACTCACTCTGAACCCTAGTAACAATGAAAAATTTTAATTGAAAGTATACATAAGTTCCTTCTTCTGATAAAGGTAAAATTTAAAATTTCACTCACCGTTCTTATTTCCGCGCATATCAACTCTCAGCTGAGCCTCAAAAGGTCTCCCGCTAAACTCCTCTGGACTCACAACAAACCTCCGTCTTCCTCGTCTACTTATCCCTATTCGTCTCTCTACCGTGCCTTCTCGACAACAACTAATCACTACTATCCTCAACGTGTCAATAAAAAGAGAATTACACTTACAGACCCAGAGAAAATTTCTCTCCGACGACGACGACGATTCAGTGAAGTCAGCACAGACTGAGACACGCTGGGGTATCTGCCTTCGGGTGGTCCGATGGGGCAGGGACCCTAAGAGGTCCGTTCTTGTCACCTCACCCAACGGTAAAGGAAGAGGTTACGTACTTTCACTTTTCACTTTCACTTCAACGAGTCAGCACAGGCTCGTCTGGCAAAGTTTGTACACTACTGGTCTCGACCGAAAACCACACACTTTACTTCAAGAAATAAAGTCCTTTAAACGTAAAAATTCCGACCAGAAATCTACACCCCACTTTCCAAAATCAAAGACCAAATTTTTCCTTCAGTCCGGAACCTTTATGACGTCAATTAATAAACGTGACCACCTTCTCCGGAAAGACCTGGAAGACTTTGGTATCATAGTGACTAAGACGAAGTCCAGTAATTCTGTCCGAAACTGCTTCGTAGTCGTTCCGGTGGAAAGAAGAGAAAGCCTTCTAGACTTTTATTTCGGTCTCGATGGTTCTGACAATTAAAGGAGGAAGTCCGTGACCATAGACCACGGTCTACCTTTCCCTCGATGCTACCTTTCCCTCGACGTTCCGAATAGTGTATTCAAGTCTTAGATGACGGTCGAGTTACGACACAAACCATTGGTAAAAGGAACTTCTAGTACTTCTTTATCCTTCCACTCCCGTCAGTGTCTCGATTAACTTTGGAGACTGATAAAGAGAAAGATGAGAGTCTCTCCCCAAGGACACCGTCGGGGTAAATAAATTCCATTCTGAAATATATATGTAAAGTCCTACGTGTGGCAATTTGACCGTTTTGTTGATGAATTCTAAGAGTTCATAAAAAATTTCTTCAAACCTGAAAATTTTTTTAGAAAATGAAAGATTTTCATGTTAAACTTGTATTTACTCATGAAACTTTCGTCTCCATGTACCACCAGAAGAGAGTCCTCAGGTTACATCCGATCCCACTTATGTCGAACTCCTTCCAGTTCCTTTCCTCCTAGTGGGTTCAAACAAACAAAAAGGTCAATACTCCGTAGTGGTTTATAAAGGAGGTCTCCGATTCCCACCCATCGATGACCGTGACACCGGAAAAACATTCATCGACCGGGAAGGACACTGTCCTTCGGGACACGACGAGTGGGACCACTTGGATGACGGTCGTCCAGACCCCTACCCAGAACCTATTGTCTTGGTGTCACGAAACTGGGTGACGTAAAGGTACGTCCAAAGAAGAGAGACAAAACACAGTCAAGGTAAACAACCTATTTCTTTCCCTCCACGTCTTCGACAAAAGTTGTTAGTCTGTCTGAATAAATAATCCAATTCTGGTACCTGCTGTAATTAGGACCTTTTGGGTTACCTTTACCTTCCACCCTCGGACCTGTTCTGTTTGTATATGTCCTTTTACGTTTATGTTTATTCACGTTAGTTAGATCGACACGACTCATGTTACTGCGTCGAAAGTCCCCTGGGACTCCTCTTCGTCGTACATCCTTTCGACCCACCCCTCTCTCACTAGACACCGAGTCATACCTTCACCTACCACCAATTTCGATTAATTTCCACACCAACTCGTCAAAATTTGATATACAACCACTCTGTACCGGTAACCGGTACTCTGTTGTCGGTTATTTCACCACTATAGTGACTTTCGACTACGGACTTTTACGGAGATTTCACCTCTCTAAGATCTAGTTTTCCTTCTTCTCTTGATCGTTGAACACCTTAGTTGTTTCACTCCAACCTTTCTCAGGAAACGTAAAACAAATTTTAAGAGAGGAGAAAGTAAGATAGACTGGAGGAGTGGAAGAAATGAGGGGAACGGTTGACGAGTCTAGGTGGGACATCCTTACTGAATCTTTTAGACTCTATGCCCAGGATTTCGAGATCCCTGTTCAGTCTACAAATAGTGACGGACTCAAGTGGAGTAAAAGGAGATAGTACTACACGGGAGGTTCAAGGAAATACCCTAGAGTCGGTGGCCAAAAGGGAAGGGTCTTGGGAAACCCAAAGGATGAATGAATTTTGGACAAGGAGATATAAGGGGATAGGACCTGTGGTTCTACAAAGACAGTATTGGGATACGGCTGGATTGAGGTAGAACTAGGGGCTTGACGTTAAGGGAGGGATCTCTTAAACCGGAGACCCTACCCTCTGGTGTTCTTCGTTAGACTCAGTGAAGGGACGGGGAACTGATAGCAATGTCTTTGTCTAATCCTTCCCGGATAAGGAGGTGAGATAGTCGTCGTTGTGTTGGAAGAGTTCTAATTAATTAGGGATCGGTTGTCCTTCTTTGTCCCCGACTCATTTAGACCGTCTACTTCGGGACCCTCACCACCTTCTCCCCCAATCTCATCTCCCTTTCTCGACTCGACCTCATAAAGAATTCCATGGGGAACCGACCCGACCTCTCCCTAATCAAATCTTACCTCCCAAAGATATAGGGGCCTCCGTCTCAGGAGGGGGTACCCCCTGTCACCCTAGAGGAAACTTTACAGGAACCGTAGTCGTTGATGGTACTGAGGGAGTTCGGGTAGTCACTAACCCGTCTATCAGTCCCCGAAAAATGGTGTCCTGGTGTTCGTCTTCTTCCCGGCCTCCCCCGGTCTCTTTCTCCGGAACCTCTTTCATATCTATACCCTAGGTAGTCAGTACAACATCTTCTTCTACAGAGGACTAAGTATCAGTTCCTTCTGGGGTTGGGCCGCCCCCCCAGGTCGGTCACCCTCTCCCCAGGCGTCACCCCACTCTCGGGTCATGGGTAAAGGTATGTCGAGGTGTCGGGTCTTGGGTAAGAGCCCTCAGTACCCCAGTTTAGGAAAGAAGTAGTGTAAGAGCGATGTGTGGGGTTAACGGGTCAGGCAGGACAGAGGGTGGAGGTGGAGGGTCATTACAGAGGGACTCCACTTCCGGAGTGCTGGGTAGTGTGTCCCGGTCCTCAGTTTAGAAAGACCAAAGAGCCCTTCAAAGACTGCACTTAGAAGGTCAGCCTGTCTAAAACTTAGAAGTATGTCTTTCTCCACCCCCACCCGCCACAGACCTAGGTCTCAGTGTAGGTGATCTCTGTCTCTCTTTCACTCAGACTAATAGTCACTTACAGTGTCTAACTTTGTTGGTAGGAAAGAAGAGACTTCTTCACCTCTGGACGAGATCGTCAACTATCCAGAGGAGTCCTCCCCTTGACGAACCGGACGAGTCGACAGAGAAGGGGAGAAGGTAGGTATCGGTATCCCACTACATAGTTGGCTGACAGGGGTCATGGGGTACCCTGGGACAGTCTCCCCTGAACGGAAGATCGGTAGAAGGTTCCCGGGAAATACACGGAGTTCCTATTACAACTCCGGTTAACGGTAGTAGAAAGGGGAGATATATCCAAAGGGATTACCGAGTCTGCCATTTCGTAGACGGGTGTTACGTCCATCTGGACCCAAGCTAGGGACCCAACCCTTTTAGGGGACCTCTTCCTTTACCGTTGGGTGAGGTCAAAGGTTGGGAACGGACCTTTTAGGATACCTGTCCCCTCGGATCATCCGGATGTCAAGTGCCCCAGTGTTTCTCAGTCTGTGTTGACTCGCTGAAGTGAAAGTGAAGAGGAGATATATAATCACCCAAAATAAAGGTTCATAACCTCCTGAAACTTATGGAGGTCCCATCGTGGAGTCTCGGGAATTCTATAAGTCTCAGTGACTGGACGTACGTTACATCGGAAAAAGGTAAGACATCACTCTCTCCCACCCCCTCCCCCTTTCTCACAATAACTGTACAAAATATTATTCTATCTCTGTTGAAACACCTACATTTTTCTGTTTCTTGTATCTTGAATGACTCGAGAAGGTCCTCAAAGAGACCTTTTGTTTGTCTTTATGGAATTACTGGATCGGACCCACACTCCCTCCCTTGTTTTGTCCACACTCTTTGTATATTTCCTCTTTGATAAATTAAGTACTGATGGACTAATACCTCCGTAATAGTTGTTTACTTCTTGTTCCTAAAACAAAACAAAAGATTCTTTACACGTCCTTCAAGGATGAGTGAACCATAGTCTAGAAATTAGTAATGACTTAATTTTCATTCCTATCTCAGACTTCCAATTATTACTTATTTGTAGTCCAGATAATAGAGTCAATCTTAACGAAAACTGAGTAGAATATGGGTTTGGAGACAATAAGAAGTATAACCCACGGTGACTTAAGTCCTCGAAATATTAAGGGAGACTAAAAATCTTAAGACCTTAGTTAATCGAAGGGTAACCGTCAGTAGGATTTCCTGAACCCAAGTCGGAGTGTACCTTCGTGAGAACTGTTCATCTGACCCTAAGATACTGAATGGAAATCTTGACTTAAGTAAGGAGGAGACAGACCTAGAAAGGAACATGTCAGAGGTTCACTTTTTATACCTGGGTTAACACTCCTCAGGATCCTGGTGGTTCTACTGTCGGTGTCGGTGGTAGGTCCCTCAGTCGGAACCCTTCTTCCTACGATCTTGTTTTAGGGGTTCTTCCTATAAACAACTCTTTGAGTCTCGTTTAGATCGAGGAGAGGACTAAGGTTTCCCCCGACCTTCTCTCCTACTGGACCTGGAGAGTGTAAGGAGGGTACCGTTTTCTCAGGGAGGTTATGGTGAGACTCCAAAAGTCTATTTAAAACCAGAATCCATTCTCTCCCATCTCTTTCTCTCCTTACTTCTACTTCTTCTCAGTAAACCCCTGTCCTGGACACCTTATTTCTCATATTACCTGGCTAAGTACAATAGTACCTTTAAAGAGGCATCGGTAGTTACGTCCTACCCTCGGTTCCCCTACTCCCTTCATTTATTCCTTCCCCTTTATAGTGAAGACACACGTTGTCTACCCCTGAGTTACTGGGTTCTTATTCCTTTTCAAGGAACGACTTGGTCTCCATCTCACCCTTCTGAGACCTTTGAACCTTGAGATCGTACCCTATCCCTCCTCCCCCTCCATTCCCACCTTTCTCCTTTTGACTAAATCGATCTAGGTCTTCCGAGACTTAGTCCTTCTGGTGTGGGAAGTCTCTGTTTCGAAAAGGTTCTATATAGAGGATTCTTTTAGACCTTCTGAAGACATAGATTCTACCTTTTAGACCTTACAGACACTCTAGATCCATATTTTGAATACGGAAGTCTTAGAGATCACTTCAACCACCCCGAGTCGCCCGTCCTCAAATCCACCCCTTTCAAATTCCACTCTTTTTATCTGTTCAGACGGTCCTCCAACATGGACCCGTCTACAGGGCACACTACAACGGGACTTGGACACAGTTTTTCCTTGGATCATGGACAAAATGACTGGACCATACCTTTAGAGATGAAGAAAGAGGACCGGTTCTTCCTCCAAGGCCTATGTCGTCCTGTGTAAGAAGTATCTCCACAGGGACTACTAGTGACTTCGAGAGTGTCATTTGTTTGGAAGAAGTAGTCCTCAGGACCTGAGACTGTACCTACCTTTGAGGAGAGGGAACACTCAAGCGGTGACATGAACCCCGAGACCCACGGTAGGGTGACTCCATGTGAGGTCGTCCTAGAGAGGTGAGAGAACTTGAAAGTATAACTACACTCCTAGTCTCGGGTCTCGATACCTCTTTCTTCCGTGGAATGAGGAAATCACCTGTGAGAAGACCCTCGGAATATTAGTATCCCGATATATCAAACTCTTTCTCTTCGGGTCTCCTTGACCCTTACTCTCCCTGGGTAGAGGTACAAAGTGATGTGTTTCCTTGACTCCATAGGTATTTTCTTCTGTAGAATAGTCTCTACTTTGTTGATAACTGAATTTCAGTATAAGGTTCAACACATATATATACTCTTACACATAAGAAAAGTGCTTTTCCCGGTGGTAAAAGTCGTCTAAGAGTTTCCACAGATAGTAAGTATTTTCCATTGTTACTGTCGAAATACGAGAGTTTAGAGATCCCGAAATATTGGTTAGAAATTCTGTGAAGGAATTTTTCCTTTCTACTCAATATATACTATGATGGTACACCCTGTGGGACAATACTTTGTCCCTGGGTGTAAAGTGGGTACATAAAAAGTTTGAAGTAGAAATGAACTTATATACGTATTTTTCGTTATATATAACGTGTCGTAATAAAATGTTCATATATTACGAAAATCTTAACTGTTTCGTCAAAGAGTATAAGGATCGTACTCCCTAGAATCAAGGAACTAGTTACGGGGGACGTAACCTTCTCGGTTTGGTGGTCCCTTAAGGATATAACTAAAAAAAATTTTTTAGAATAAGAACGTTTTAGAACAAACCGTCCAAAATGTCATCCTTTACATCGAGTTTTTCTTTAAACGAACCACGATCCACCTTTCCGTCTGGAGTTTCATATGAAACAAAGAGTCACACATGGTAGAGGAATATCAAGTGAGACTTAAGACCGACCTTCGTTTTTGTCTTTGTTTTGGTTTTTAAAAGATCTATCCAGTTCTGGGAATTATTCTGTGGTACGAGATGTTAGAGTGTTTTAGTCAGAAACCCATGATTAGGTAGTTCATTCGTGACCCTAACGAGGGATGTCGGAATGGTATTCACCACTTTTTGTCTGTGTTGAATTTACGAGTCAAGACCCGAAACTGGTTCGTTTAATACTACGTGATTATTTTCTCTTACAATATGTCAGTAATGTAGAATGTGAATAATTTAATAATTGTACCCCTTTACTAATAGGATATTAACTCTCTTTTTTCGTCCTGTAGCACCTTTGTTTCAAGATTCCTCTTTCTAATAAACGACGAGGGACAGATGAGTCAAGTTTGGGAGAAGGATGAATAGAGGATTGAGATCCGGACGGTTAGGGAAGGTCGGATTTTCCCTAAACCCTTTGTTCACACTCCCAAAGGTTTGTCTCGGGGTCCTTTTATAATAGAGCGTACCTCAGTGGTCTCTTTCAGTTTTGGGCAGATGAGTGGTCGGTGGAAGTCTACGTGCTACCGGAGAAGCATCAAAAGCAGGACGGACTTTTTCGTAGCCATGAGGGGTAGTAGTCTCCGAAACTGGAGGACATAGGAGTGTCGCTGCGACGGGAGCCGCTACACCAGGAGGTGGTCGCTGTGAGAAGGGGCCATAAGGGGGTAGAGGAGAGGGAGGACGAGAGCCGGAAGAGCCGAGTGCTTGTGACGTCCGCTCTGGAAGAGGGCCTTGGTCGCGTCGAGGTACGGGAACCGCGAGTGCAACCCCCTCTCCGCTGTCCCGTCGAGACGTAGAAGTGGGTTGTAGCGGTCCTACCCGAGACCCCCAGGCTAGTGCAGTTTCCCTCGATAGTTTTGTGGTTCTCCCAGCCTGCCTTACACCTCCACTCTTAACTCTTGACTATGTCTCCTCCTAGGGTGACTTCCCGTGAGAGGGTGATGTCGAGGTCCCTTAGGTAGACCCGGGAACCCTTTCAGCGATTCCTGTTGGTTTACCCTAACGAATTTTAATGACTCTTTAAAGTTCGAACATCCCATCTTTAATAGGATTCTTTTTCCGTCCTGTAGTAACTTTGTTTCAAGGTGGCCTTTCTATTAAGCACCGAGGAAGAGATGAGTCGACTTTGGGAGAAGGATGAATAAAGGATCAGATCCGGACGGTTGGGGACGGTCGGATTTTCCCAAAACCCCTTGTTCAGACTACCAAAGACCTGGATGGTCTTAGGTCGAACCCGTCGACCTCCCGTTACTTTTACTCGTCTGTGGGGTCCTCCGTCCTTAAACCTTTCTGACGGTAGAGGTTGGAAAGACCCGTCGTTCTACGACCACCCGAGCTCAAACAGTCGGATCCTCTCTACTTTCTTATCCGTTATTGATTCTCAACAACTCTGTGGCACGAGGACACGGGAGGGTCGTCAAGAAAAGTCGAACCTTTCGTAGTAAACGTGGAATTCGAAGGAGGAACGGAAGACGGTTCCCATCTGAAAGTCAGGGCCGACGGCAGGGTGGATTGTGGGATTCCAATCAGGTAGAACAGACATGTTTTGTCGTTTGACCCGGGATTTGGGGATTCTCTCAGAATTCTCTTCCGTTAACACTACGTATCATGGGTAAATACCCAAAGTACATAATATTTATCTGTTCAGAACCTTGATGACACAGTTTTTTTAGAGAAGAAAGTTTATGTTATTAAACTGTAGACGAAAATCGTTACTATTATTTCTATGTCACTACCTCCTTCTCTACCTCTAGTCCCTTTATTCGTCCTTGTCCTTTCTTCTTTCCGACCTCCTCTGTCTTGTTCTTTCCCCTCGACTTTCCTCGATTTCCCGAACTTCTCATCTCCCGGACCCTGATCCCTCCTTCCTCGGGCCCTTTCTCTTTTACTGAGACCGACGACCGAGAGAGTCCCCACTCTTGTCAGGGTCTATGACTGGAGACTACAACCTTCTTTTCCGTGGTTGTTCGAAGACGATGGTTTACTCTTTCGACCAACACCGGGGTAACCGTTTTCAATTTCCTCTTCCTTCCCCCTTCATGAGAGTCCTTTCGGACGGAGGAGGGTGGGAAGGCGAGGTTGTGTGAGGGAGGAGTAGGGACTACATAAATGAAACCCCCTTTTTCAAGGTCTCTCCTCTTCCCAGACACCTAAACACCAGAAGTCGAATCTTTAATTCGATACGTAACTATTGGACAAATGTCTTCCCCTGTCTCCCTTTTTCTTTCTCCTAATTTTTTTTGTGATTTTATTCTACGTTTCGGAACCCGGTAGAGGTTCGGAGTGAAAAAATTAGAGATTTTACCTTTATAACAATTATTATGGAAGAAACCTCATCACCACGTTCCTAATTTACTCTAATTCTTCCGTTACCGCTGGGTGAGGTCATAAGAACGGACCTTTTAGGGTACCCACCTCCTCGGACTATCCGACATCAGGTACCCCAGCGATTCTCAGCCTGTGCTGACTCGTTGAAATGAAAGTGAGAAGTGAAAGTACGTAACCTCTTCCTTTACCGTTGGGTGAGGTCACAAGAACGGACCTCTCAGGGTCCCTGCCTCCTCGGACCACCCGACGGCAGATACCCCAGCGTGTCTCAACCTGTGCTGACTTCGTTGAATCGTCGTCATCGTCGTCGTCACGAATCGTATATTATCCCTAAATCTTCTCCCCTTCAACAATAAGATAATAACAAATATACTCGATTTTTGATTTCTATCCGATTCTTACGTACCCATACTAAGTCAAAAGTCCCGGGTCTCAACGGAGAGACGTTTCGATGGAGGGATTTTCGTTAAATACTCCGGATGTTGAGGGACAAAACCCAATTTGGGGAATAACAATGTCTTTTGTAAAATTTCTATACATAAAAAATTCCATCAGTCGTTCATTACTATCGGAGGTCATTATCTTGACTACTAAATATATTAAACATATATTAAACCCGAAGGACCACGTGTCTGGTATTTCTTAAACGAACGTTACGTTCTCTAGTCCCAAGTAAGGGACCCAACCCTTCTAGGGAACCTTTTCCCTTACCGATGGGTGAGGTCATAAGAACGGACCTCTTAGTGTACCTGTCCCCTCGGACCGTCCGATGTCAGGTAACCCAGTGTTTCTCAGTCTGTACTGACTCGCTGATTCCGAAAATACATTAACTTTGTAACAATTATCGATATAATATAGTATAACTTCCAAAGACTCTAGTACCGTGTAGAACCCAAAAAACGGACAATATTTATCACGTCAAATGTATGTTCAGAAACGGGTGTAGAAACAATTGAATGACTATGTGAAAGACGACTTAAGGGTCTTTAGGGCAGAAATCCGGTTTCCCATACTTGTATAACAGTTTCGAAGAAGGACTTTACAGTCAGGTTAGTGTGGTAGTCGCCTTTACAGGAAGAGTGGTCGTGACTCCAGATAAGAAGGAGTAGTAGTGATTACCCGATCTACTGTGACTGGTCTAATAATGAAATAATACGTAAATATACTATCAATACAACCAGTAAAAAGTATAAATATATAAAATTATATAAGACCTTCATTTGAAAAGTTCATTAACGGAAAAAACTGTCTCAGACCACGAAAAAAAAAAAAAAATTAGTTATACACACTTAAAAAAATTTTCAACTTTTGTAGTCGAGACATAATATAAACACCGTTTTTGGGAAGTGGTGAGTAAACAAGAAACGGAAAATTAACTCTGACACTAGTTCTGGTCGTTTTCTCTTGACGAATTTTGTCTCTTTTCTTTTTTTTTTTCTATAAACGAAGTCACCTATACGGACTCACGGTCCTCTTACTTAAAAGAGTTCATGTTTAGGTTAGAACAGTGAAAAACGAATTTTTACAGATGTACTGACGAATCACTGGGGTCGTAGGTCAAGTTCGTGGAATTAGACCAGTTCTTTTACGACATTCTTAATCACCGGAAGGACGAAGGAAAGAGAAGCGGAAAAGAGGGATCAGAGGGTCGTGACCGATCGAGTGTACTCTTTGTGAAGATTTCAGAAGTCAGAATAGATATTGTAAATTCCGTTTAATTTTGTAAAATGACGTAATTGACACTTTAAAGTTTTCTTTACACTGAGACTGATCTAAAATGGGGAAGGTTGACTTTATCTGAGAGGTCCTTCTACACGGTCTAAATAGGATGCTGTACCTGTTGAAGGACCAGGGAGAAACGAGAGTCCTTGCACTGGACTTCGGATGAGACTCTGCGTGTACGTAAATAAAAACAGAAAACAAAGGTTCAGAGATAAGGGGAGGATTTGACTCGAGAAACTCAAGTATGAGAGACTGGAGAATAGTCGTGTATCTGTCTTCATCTTAAACGTCGAATTTAGTGTGGTTGGTCAGGAACCGAAAGGATCAAACTCTACATGGACGGAGTAAAAGTCGAAAGCAAACACGAATTGACAGTGTTTATAGTGACTATTACAAAGGGAGAGGAATTAAGTAGGACTAATCTGAAGAGAGGGAACGAGACGTAACAGTTTTATAGATTACTATTAAACCCTTTTCCCCTCCCCCTTCTTGAAAATAAAAGTGGATTCTCTTGATCTGACTTCCTTTCCTCGGTCCTTTATCTGTCGTTTACCATGTATCTTGAGTTCGATAATACACCGTCGGTTCCAAGACCAACCTATTATAGACTCAGTAAAGCTATCTTTGGTTGTCGTGACCTGTCCTAGAGACTTAAAAGGTCCGAGGTAGTAACTTGTTTCTAAGATCTACGGGGGTGGACAGTACTGAAGGTAACAAACACCCACGAAAACGCTACACCCCGACGATACTCGTTAAAGGACGACAAGACTTCTGATCTGGGTATTTGAGCAAGAGAATCTGTACTTTAGCAAACCCGACTTCTTACACTACACGAGACATATTCTCGTTTAACTTACGTTTTTATATTCCCGAAGAGGGGTGGGGTGAGGTGAAAACAGTGTACGGTAAGTTTAAAGGGCTATAATATTTGATCAGTCTCGGTTACTAATGAGAGTGGGAACAGAATGAACTGGAGGTTGACGTAAAATGACTCCATTGGTGATCGTAATTTTTTTTGGTTTGTTTGTGGGTCAGTCAAAGATAAGACAGTTCCAATAGGTATGTTTCCAAATTTTTTATATATATATCATATTTCTCGAATATTCTTATCGTGGTCAGAGTGGGATACACAGGAGTAAGGGATCTTTATCGGAGAAGTTTACGAAACAACGAAATAGACCATAAATAGATTCATAAGAGTTGTCCTTGTTAAATACAACGATAAAGAACTACTTAATTAAAAATCTATAATGAAAAACTACGAGATCATACCAGTCGCTACTAAATCAAGAACACTACCAACTAAAGTACACAGTCGAACTAACCTGATTTCTGATGGTCCATTGACCATTTCACAATAAAGACCGACACAAACACTCCTACAACGGTCTTCTCTATTCGGAAACGTAATCATTCACTCCTTTAACGAGAGTGATTACGTCCGCCCATAGTAGGTCAGGAAACTCCCGGACTTATCTTGTCTTTCTACGTCTTTCCCGCTTAAACGAGAAACAGATTAGACTTTGAAGGTTCAGGACGGGAGTCTACAACCGTGAAGACCAAGAGACGGTAAATCTGAGACGGACCGGAATGTCATGACAGAGGGGACGTACAAACCTGGTCTTGATGTGGTGGTCAAAAAGACCTGGAGGTCCAATGTTTCCCGTCTAACACCCTGAAGAAACGGAAATATTAATGTACTCGGATAGGAAGAATTATTTGGAAGAATTTATATATATAGGATAACCAGGACAAAGAGACCTCTTGGGACTGATTGTGGTAAGAAAATATAGTGGTTATCTTCATACGGTAAAAACAAGTTACAAAGGATATAGTCCCAATACACTGACATAAAAATACTTTGGTTCAAAACATACATTAATGAAAATAAAAGGACATGTTGAAAAAACACACAAACCCCCCTCTACCTCTTCCCTTCCTCAATTTACTAACTAGAATAAAGAAAAGAAACTAAAAGACACAAGGGTAGTGTCTAAGAGGGGTGAGGAAATTATCGGAGATTCATGTCAAAAGTATCAGTTTGTAGAGTCTACTAAATAATTACGATAATGTTGGGGAGGGGTAAGGGTAGGGAGGGTTTCGTCGCGAAGAGATTGAATTCACTCGTATACGAAGTGACCTCCCAGAATAATTTTTGTCTAAGACAAAATCCAGACCTGACCCTGGTCCAAAGAGGTACGACCGACGACGACCAGGTGTCCGCGACATAGGACAAGAAACGTACCTGCGATGTCCATTTCTCCGTCGACGACCGAGACGTGTTTAACACCTCTACGGGACCCACTACCAAGACCGATTCTCAGAACCCGAATACAGAAAACGCACACCGATTTGACTCGATTCCGTTTCCCGACCCCCTGTGTCCGTGTACTACGTATCGTGGTATAGGACACCGAACAGTACTTGAAACACCGGTCGACGAAAAAGAGTCCGTGTGTGATAACCGTACGACCATTATTAATCTACACTAGATTACTAGGTAACTGTAATATTACGACTGTGTAAAGGGAGTAAATAATTCGGACATAATTCAAGTACACGTAACACGTCACTAGTGAAACATTACGTGTCTTTATAGCTTAGTGATACGATACGTCGTACCTGATTGTACGAACAATCCAACATCCAGTCAATACGAAGTTTTGTTTGTTTACTTGGTTGAGTATCTTTCTCTATCTAAACACCAATGGTCTTCACCTCCCCATTCCGCTTCCCCCCTCACTTACTTCCACTAGTTTTCCATGTTTGAAGGTCAAAATTCTATTTATTCGTGATCCTTATATTACATGTTGTACTATTTATATTAATCATGACGACATACGACGTATACTTTCAACATTTATTTCAGTCAGAATTGTCAAAAGTAGTGTTCCTTTCTTTGAAAAAGGGGAAAAATAAAACATAAATATACTCTCCTGCCTACAAGTGATTTAAATAGAACCACTAGTAAAGGACTACATAAATTCAGTTTAGTAATACGACATGTGGATTTTGTATGTGTCATGAGACACACTTAATCTAGAGTTATTTTGATCTTCTTTTTTTAATACACGTAATATCGTGTTGTCTAAACGTATACATTTCTCACTCATCTTTCCTTGACTTCTTCGGGTTCCTTCTACACTACATAAAAACACATCTTTCCGTCGTAAGGACCCCCACCTCATTCCAATTTACACAGGGGGACGTCGTTCTCAGACTCCTGACCAACTCCCCACTGTAGAGACTCAGTATAAGGACCTTTATGAAAACTTAGTCTTTCAAGGATCTTGTTTCTCTGAGTCCTTCGTTTACATACCCTCGGTTATTTCACTCCAACCTAACACATTCCCTATTTATTCTCCTATATTCCTTCCTCAACCCCAATGTACTCGGTGAGACTCATCAAGGGTCTTAGGGGGGATGACTGGGAGAGAAAGACAATGGACCACCCTATTTCAGGAGGTTTCTTCCCGAGGTAAGTGGGAGACCTCCTGTCCGATATCTTTTGTACTTTCTTACAATCTTCGTCCGATACTTAAGTAGTCCCGAAAGGACCACCGAGTCGTCGTTTCTTAGGTGGACGGCTATATCCTCTATACCCAAGTTAGCGACCAAACCCTTGTAGGGCACCTCTTCCTTTACAGTTGAGTGAGGTCATAAGAACGAACCCTTTAGGGTACCTGTCTCTTCGGACCCCCCAATGTCAGGTATCTCAACATTTCTCAACCTGTGCTGAATCACTGATTCGTTGGTTGGTTGTTAGTACTTAAGTAATAACCAGACTAAAATGAAACTCCAAAAGTGTCTCTCCAAAATATTCTTTATGTTCCGGAAGGTACGATGAGAGAATACTTTTCTCTCCACCACCTCCCTCCCCCTCTTTATGTTTTGGAACAAATATCTTGTTACCTCCCTTGTGATCGTAAGAGGTTCAAGAACATACTCAAAGAAACCTTTTAATGAGTAATTCTAAACTCAATTTCTACATCCTTCTTCCTGCCTTACACTCGTACTTTACGTGTTACCTCACTGACAAGGGAAGACACTTATGAACTAATGACTTTTTAATATCTATGTAGTACTTGTTTCTTATGAAAAACAAAGTTAAAAACAAGACTCTTTAGACACCCTTCAAGGAGAACCGAAATCTATGACTCTCTAAAACGACATAGACTCCTTGACTTTCAGACCCCGGTTTAAACTACGTCTACCCTCACTCGTGACCTCCGACTATCACCCCAAACCGAACGGACACTGGTGCAACTTCCGGTGGTCGGTTTCGGGTGGACATCAACTTACTTTAACCTAAACAACCATGAACAATGTCATAACACCTAAGGTGTGTGGTGCACCCCGACCCTCCACTCCTCATGTAGTCACTGTCGTCCACGCGACCTATAATGTCCTACATCCTGACACAACCCACTAAACCCCCTCCAAGTTTCTATCTTCCCGAACAAGACCTACTTATGACAGTCTTTCGTCACCCGACAACATCCTCACTTATAAGGCTATTAAAAATAATCTTTCATTTCCTTGTCTCACCCGATTTTAACGTGAACCATCCTTAAAGGACCACCAGATCACTAATCCTGAGACTCGACGGTAGTGTCTACGGGTCCAAAGTAGGGACCAATCACTTGGTCCTAGGGTGTTCGGACCGTCACCCCGGTTTTAATTTGTTTATTTAACGTCAACCATTTCTACATCGTTAATGACGTCAATCGGTTCTCTCCCTCCACGTGCCAGTTAAAACACCGAACGAAACACAAGAATAAAACAAAAACGGACACGACTGTTCTAGTATCTCACCTAAACAAAAACAGAGAGAGGTAGTGTTCGTGTCTTACCAGAACAGACTACAAACACAGACACTCTACAAATTCACTTCTTGTGATATCGGCGACGATCCGAACAAAGAAAGAAAGAAGGAATTAACCTCAGACGTAAAAGGAAATCTAGATTTGTATAAACCCCGTAATATTGGAAATCTCAGGGAAGGTTGAAACTTTTTAGATCTTAGTATAAGGATTTAAAGATCTGATCCTACTGAAAACTCACCTTCAATAGTTTTTCCCATACTTTAGAGTCGTGTACAGATCTCTATTCTCCTCACGATCCCTACCTTTATGATGATCTTCCAAAACTCCTTCTGTATCTTTAAACCACCTAGAACTTGTTGCCACACTTTGTAACTTAATGATTGGGGTCAGGAAGTTGGGAGGGGTTTAGGAGTAGAAACCATACCAGAGTAGTACCGTTTCATATAAAGGGGTGGAGAATTGTAACGTAAACCGGTGTACTGAACGAAATTGGTCACCGTACATCTTTGACTGTTATCAAGATAAGGTTCTGGAGAACTCTACGGAATGGACAAAGGTAAGTGGAAAAGAAAAGGAAAATAAAAAACCGGTGCCGTACATATTAGAATCAAGGGGTTGGTTCCTAACTTGACGTAACTGGCACGTCTCAGAATTGGTGACCTGGAGGTCCCTTCAGGGGTGGTAAGTGAGGACTTATGGTATTCCTTGACTGACAGTATTCTTCTTTGACGAAACTAGTCGGTAAATCAGAATCCTATCCTCTGTTCACCTTATCAACGGGGTCGGCTGAACAGTACTCTTCGACTCGACGGATCGGTGACGTCGAACTTCGTCTTTTCGGGTCGACTCAACTCCTGATCTAATCGGTGTGAGTCGACTGTGGAGCTGTATACTTATTATTGTTGACTCACAATAAAATTCGGTCATTGAAAATCCCACTAAGTAATGAATCGTTATTCATGGGTTACATCTTTGAACAAGAATCTTCACGTTATAATTTTTTGTCGGAAGTTCCTCCCCGTTATGTCCCGATCCCCTTATGATAATCCACATTGTATTTGATGTTCCTATACCATCACATGTTATCAAATGTTATTGATTTATCTGATATTGGAAATGTTTAACACCGAATGATATAACATGTGGATATTGAATATATTATAACATGACGTTTATGTGTAGTTAAATTTTTTAAAAAATTATTTTTTATTTTTAGTTGAGAGACTCCTAGGGACCGACACGTTTAATTTGACTACTTCTGTTTAATTGTCCTCTTTTCGTATGTTTAAATAACTAAAAAATGTACACAATGAACTCTCTGGAGTGTTCTCTAACTTCTGGACTTCTTCACCAGTCTCGTCCTTCAAAGTTAGGTAAAATCCGTTTCTTTGTATAAACACTCCTTAACTACTCTGTTTCCCCGAGTCCCATTCTCATTTAACACTTCATTTAACACTTCTTTATTGTCTAAACAAATATATCGGAAGGGGAACCACTATTTCTGTAGAAGAACGATGGACTATGTCCCTTCAATGGAAAGTATATACCTTAAATATCAAGACGAAAGTCCCTTTTTTGTCACTGTCCGTCCACGGAAAGAGGACGTTAAAAGAATCTGAGGAAGGAGAATTCTATAAGATATACGGTTCCACGATACAAAACCTTATCACACGGGTCATGATCGAAGACCTCCGATGGGTAAAGAGATTGTAGTTCAAGTGATCATATTGTAGAAGTTTCAAAAGATAAAAAGAGAAAATTTTCCTTTAAGAAAGAAAGAAAGAAAAACCGAGTGGGACGTCACTAGAATAAAACGGGTGGAGCTTAACTTGAGTAGGAGTCGTCACTTTTACGTCTTTGGATTGGTGACCTAGTGGTCCCTTAATGGTCTTTAATAAGACAATGAAGGAACAAATGTTATTATCAAAGGTTAATATCAATCTTCTTTTGTATTTGAGGAAAACGATGGAGTTCTCAGGTGTGACGTAAACGCGAGGGATAAAGAGACCGGACAGGTGTGAAAAGGGATGGTAGGAAACCGACGAGACTAGAAAGATAAGACCATCGTCGGGTTTAGGTTGACGTGGGATCAGGAAAGGGGAACTGACAAAAAGATTGACATATCACTCTACAGACCGGAAACAGATCAGAGGACCCTTTATTGGATTTGGGAACTTTAAAGGACTCATAATTCTCACAACATAATAAGGACCACTCGAGTGGCCTAACTTGGACTATCAAATAAGATTACTCTACCACTCAGTCGTTTTGTCTTTCAGGTTAGTACACGGTTCCCCTAACTCCTAAACTCGAAAAACACCAGTCGAACTGAGTCCTTCTCTCTCCCCGACCTCTTCCTCAAGTTAGTGATACACCAGGTGTTAGTAAGTTCCGATGTATTACTTTCGAGTCATCTTTCATACCGGTAACGTTGAACCCACACGAGGGACCAACTGTTATGAGGTACGTACTGTGGACAGAATTAATGACAATAAAAAGTAGTTTCGGATCTGTCACCAACCGAGTACCGGTTGTCAATTACCAACAATCTACCTACATTCTTATTCGACGTACACACGACTAAGTATTAGGGTTCTCTGACGAACCTAATATTTACAATCAAATAAATGACTATTAACATGTATATGGAATAGACACAGTCTAATGAATACAGAGATTATAGTTTCAGGAGATTCGAACTAGTAATTATCATTAACATTAATTTTCCAGAACCTATTAATATATGTATGGAACACAAAATACCATACTTTCCCAACTAAATCTCGGTTCGTAGTCCCTCTGACCCCTCTTTTTACTTACTAGGACACTTGGTCACACCGTCGTTACACGGACCGACAAAGGACAGTTCGAACACATTTGTCAATACACTAGTTCCTTTCGAGAGGTACTCAGATCTCTATACATTCAAAGTGAAAGGGAATTCGACTCTTCTGAAGATTATTACGATCCTACACGGTTCTTCTGGATTGAAGGTTAGAGGGGTGGAGTGGAGGGAGGAACCGGATCGGGTGAGAGGGGGTGTACCCCTAGTTTCCCCTGTTCTAATTGGTGACTTCTTTGATAATGGGTTATCAGTGACTACTATTGAGGGTCAGGTAGACTCCATTTTCTAATTTCAGGGAGAAACTATACATATTGACTCAGTGAAACGACATGTGGACTTTGATAGTGTACAATTAGTTGATAATGAGGTTATAATTAAAAAAAGTTTCAGAGAGAAATTAATTTGATTCTATGGTTTTTAGACTTTTTGAAGGTGATCTTCCAGAACTAAGTCTTAAGAAACTTCAACTTGTCTTTTACAGACCTCAGTGGGTTGTAAAAACCCAACTTAGGTTCAGTGTTAGTCTCGGGTCTCCCGTCTACCCTCAGTATCTGTGACACCGACAGTCGGTGACTCCCACGGCCTTAGTAATATTGACCCGGACTGAGTTGCTTCCCCCTTTCAGGGACCCCCGGTAAGGGGAAAAGAGGTATGAGATGAGGTGGAGGGAGGGTCCGGGGTTTAGGTTCTTCTTCCTTTAAGACCTTTTAAATTAAGGGGTACGACAATTCTTACTCATTAGACCCGGAGGGACCACCAGGTCACCAATCCTAAGACACGAAACGTTGGACACGTCACTCCGGTTTTTTTTTTTTTTCATTAGGAAAATCCTTCTCCTTTATTATTGTGAGCCCACTGAGGTCTGTAAAAGACAAGTGAACTCGAAACCAAAAGGCACTCTAAGACGAAGTCAAACTAAGAGTCGTGAAACGATACCTCCGGGGTCTATCAGACAGAAGAAAGATGAACAAACAGGGTAAGAGTCAGAAACGAGACTGTCATCTCCCAATACAGGAAATTGATCAATCAAATAAAGACGAAACCCCGAACATCCGTGTTCTAAGGACGGCGAACCCTTAGAAAGAATCAGGAGCTCAGAGTCTTCTGGGTAGTGAAGGAAGTCCTTGGGAAGGAATTGAAATGGTAGATTAAAAGATAGGTTTCATCGGATGGAGCCGAGGGTGGGTAAGGAGAGATATTATAGTAGGACAAATAAAGGAAGTACCGTGTTGTCTGACGTGTATAGTTGTGTAATTTCCACTATTTAAAGAACTCTTACTTACTTATTCATTTATATACTTACTTTCTAACTCATTTCCTTCGACCCTCGACTCAAGATACGATAAAATATGTCACTAATCGTCTCGTAACCCAAGTATGAATCAAAGTTATTTATGAATTTTGTAGATTTAAAATACAAATCTTCGACGGAATTTCTACTCTGTTAAAAAAATTTTTCATACTTACTTTTGAGATAAAAGGAATTTGTTGTTGTTTTTAGTGAAATTGAACGATCTGGTGTGATAAAGTGACACTTTACCCCTAATCATATAAAGAATACTCTTTCGTTCCTATGACTTATTTATTTTCACAAAATGTTTGATATTATTTTCTATACGTTTGGGTGAGTTTCAGAATAAAAAACCTTATGGTTTTGTGACTTTTCGACATTAAAAAGATTCTAATTATGTCCGTCCATAATCATCGTGAACAAAGGACTGAGCGTCAGACCACGAAAATCAATTTTGACGAGTTTACAATAGTACAGTTGTCGTGGTTTTTATTTTGTGTACGTGTAATTATTTGGTCAAAAGGTTGAGTCGTTTAGTGGTTCAAGTTACAAAGTCTAAAAAAGATCTTGCACAGGTAGCACTGTGGAACAAATGACATCCTTGACGTCATTATGTTAAAACTTGAAAATTTCATAGAAAATTTAAAAAGTCGGTTCAAAATGTTAACCTACCGGCTTAATGTATTTCAGGTTTTATGATGGTAAATACAGTATTAAAATTTACGGACTGAGTTAAGGTCCTAGGAAATAGAACCAAGAGTTTCCTACAAAATGTCTAAAACCCCCCCGTTAGAGACAATGTAAAACTCAGATGTTTCAATTATAACAAAGTATTATTCTATAATAAACAGTAAAAAGGAGAGTAAGAGAGTCATCACATCTATTACGAAAGATCTCGGAGGTACTAGACACTAAGGTCGTAACTTATGTCTCCGTCTACCACTCCTAGATCGATGGAAGATCCTCGGTCTGTAATCTAAACGTTTTTGTACTTTTTTATGGTGTGAAGGGTTATTTGAAATAAAATGTAACCTTTGTTGTCTATCACTAGTAAGGACTTTGTACAAAAAGTATAATTGGATATTAACTGAACAAGGAAAATTTTATACAATTATTTATGTAATTTTTTCAAGAGTCAAATTAGAGATTACGGTATGTATAACTATCTATATTGGGTCTACTCGTTTTCGTGAAAAGACAGGAGTTACTAAAAATACACAGATTTACGTAGGATTCAGGTTTTTCGACCTTTCGTGACGAGAGGAGTGACTTGGACTTGAAACTCTAGGTGAACCAGGTTACGAATAGACGAGTAGACCCTGGAATTTGGAATCCGGTGTGGGTTATTGTTTCATGACTGCGGAACAAATAACATCCCTGTGGACTCGGTCCGGTCCGGGTCTACGTAGGAACAGGAAGTAGGAGGAAGTAGGATCTAGTAGGACTTAGATCCGGACACCTCGAAATGACGTACGAGACCTTTAGGACCCCCACCCAATCTTTACCTGGAAGACAGAATGAAGGAGGTAGAGACTGGAGGTAAAGGCCGAGGGACGGGGAGAATGGAGGGTCATACAGGGCAACAGGAACGGGGTCTAGGTGTCACTTTCACGTTCAGGTTCAGTGAGTCAGCACAGGCTAAGAAACACTGGGGTACCTGAAATGTCAGGTGTCTTAAGAGGTCCGGTCTTATGACCTCACCCCTCGGAAAGGGAAGAGGTCCCCTAAAAGGGTTGGGGTCCTAGTTTGGGTCCAGAGGGTGTAACGCCCACCTAAGAAATGGTCGACTCGATGTGCCCTTCGGGTTCTTATGGCCTCACCCATCGGATAGGGAAGAGGTCGTCTAACGTCCACCTAAGAAATGGTTGATTCGATAATCCCTTAGGGGTCTAGGTGTCATAGACTACAGTTAAGGTCAGAACCCGACTTACGCAGTAGGCTACAATTTCGTCGACCAAGAGACGGACAGTGAAAGAGTGTGAATGAACAACCAACCCTCGGTACACCGTCGTGAATCACGAGGACTCTGACCGGGGACGGGGTACCAATGTACGTCGTTCAATGATTTCGTTATCAACTTACTCCCTCTGTGTACGAGGCCCCCCACTTCTGTACAGGCCCCCTTGGGGCCCCCTCTGAGAGGACACTGGTCTTCCTTCCTCCTATCATAAGGAAGTCCACCACGACATCATCTCCACCGGACCCGGCCCCAAAGGGATGGACCGAGACTCTGGTCCCTTAACCACCAACACCACCCAGAGACGGGACATTTCCTGGTCCGGGGGGAGTCCGTGACACTGGGGGACCCGGGGAGATTTTCTACCTGTCTATATCTCCCCCGACAGTAGCCTAGGGTCGGACTTCTTCCCGGAGTCCCCGGGTCTCTTCCCACTTGCCCCTGTACACATCTACACACTGGACAGGAAGTACAATATCTTCCTGTGTAGAGGTCGAAGTGTCAGGTCCTTCTGCGGGTGGGCCACTTCTGCGAGAAAGTCCCCCTCTTAGAAGAGACCCCTCCTCTCCCGTGCCATAACCAAGAGTTTGTACAGGTCCCAGGTCTTCGGTAAGACTCCTCGGTCCTCCCGGAGGGGAAAGGAGAGTTGTAACAGAGATGTTTGGGGGTGTCGGGTGTGGTAGTGCAAAAGCTGTAGGTGGAGGGTCTTTACAGAGGGATTCCTCATCGAGAGGTCCGGGTCCTGTGTTCCGGCTGTCAGCTTAGAGAGGCCCAACAGTCCGTGCGAGACGGACCTTCCCGGGGAAGAGTGTGAAGAGACCAGGAGACTGTCCTTCTCGAGTCCTACTCGTCACAGACCCAGGTCCTGGTGTAGTCGACGTCTCCTTTAGAGTCCAAATCCGGACCCTAGAGTGTTCTGACACTCTAGGACTCTGGTCCTGGACTGAGGCCCAGGGGACTCTCTAGAGTCTTTCGTACCCCTCCTAGGGAACCCATTGTCGGAAAAGGTACTTTCGGGGAACTGGGGTCTAGGGTCCATCGAGTGTCTATCTTAATTTAATGACTCAGACGTGAAGAGAGAGAACTCACCGTCCTCACGACGGAGTCTATCTCCTCCTGACCCCGAGATTCTTTATGTCTTTCAAGTCGGTTACTCGACTTTACTTACCGAGGGTGAAAGAGAGTTTCAAGAGTCTAGACAGTCGAAAAAGATAAGTTCTATATACTAGAGACCCCGAGTTCAATCTTATTTCAAGGGGTCAACCGAATTTGATCGTTTCTCTTAGGTAGGAGAAGGGGAGGGGGTTAATTCGTTCATTCCGGCTAAAAAGGGATATGTCTATTCCCACTAATTCCCAGGGATGTGCCAGGAGACACAGGATGACCAAATTGGACGACTGTTGACTAAATTTACTGATTCTTCTCGGGGGAAGTCTTCGATTTTTTCCTTCTATTACAGGGGGTTTCAGTAGGACGACGGACTCTTCATTCATACCGTTTTCCATCCCCTTTGATATAGGTAGGTAAAACGAAATTATTGTACCCACACACCTGATGTCAATACTAGACAGACCTATATTCTTTACAAAGTCTGGGGATTGTAAGACGTCGGTAGAGACGTCAACGAAAAACCGTCAATGATAATCAGTCAGATGTAGATTATGTTTTGTTGACACAATTTTACTAAAAGAAGAAAGAGGTTTAACTATACAGACTACCACTACTAAAACTTTAAACTTTCTCCTTTGCAGACTCACGACACCCTAGGTCGTTTCCGACTTAAGAAACTACGAGAACTCGTCTTCCACTGTTTAATATTTTGAGTTTTCACGAATGATCCTGGTCCAGTGACCTGGGACATGAAAGGGAGAACGGGTGTAGGGGAGGGGATATGTGTCTTATAGTCACGAGAGAACCTCGTCCTTCCATAAAGACCGGAGATGTGTGGGGACTCGGCCCGGACCCTTGCAGTAACGGAAAGGGTGTGTATCGAGAAGGTGACACATCAGATATATGGTCACTCACTGAAGGGAGTGAGTGATACATGCCATCTGGAAACCACTAGTACCTACGACGACGACGACGACGATTCAGCGAAGTCAGCACAAGCTGAGACACGTTGGGGTATCTGCCGTCGGGTGATCCGAGGGGACAGGGACCTTAAGAGGTTCGTTCTTATGACCTCACCCAACGGTAAAGGAAGAGGTCACGTACTTTCACTTTTCACTTTCACTTCAGTGAGACAGCACAGGCTGAACATCGCTGGGGTACCTGACATCCGGTGGTCTGAGGAGACAGGCACCCTAAAAGGTCCGTTCCCATGACCTCACCTCACGGTGACGGAAGAGGCCTAGCACCTAGTTTAATAAGATTTTTTCTTTCCTACCAGTCCTCATTTGATATCTTAACCAATTCGGGACACCACAGAGACTGTCGTCTCCATCTTAGGTCGTGACCCACCCTAGGACGATCACGTGATTGGGTCCGAGGACGAAGGGGTCGGTCGAAACCCGGGGGAACGAGGAGATTACACAGCACAACCGACGGACCACCCCTCTTTCGAGTCCTAGAGTCCCTTACAAACTCCGCGAGTGGGCGTACATTCTCCGAAGAAGAGGTAGGACGTTACCCTGTCCGTCTCTCTACTCGAAGTACTTTATTACCGATTGTCTCTTCTTATGTTTAGTACGTCCCTCATCAAGTCCTTTACGATTTGAATGCGTTAAGAAGAACTTCAACGAGACTTTTCCTTTTTCTTTGTTTACTTACAGAAATTCTCTTCTTGATTCTTTTAGACTCAAACAGAATTTATTACTTTTCAACTAGAAAAGACACTTATGGTGGTGGGAGGAGGGAGTGACGGATCCCTTGACTGTTCTATGGTCTTTACTATATACTAGTCCACCGATCTATGATAATCATGAGTAAATCTAAACGAAAACAGGTTGTTGTATCCCAATGTGCATCGGTCCACTTACCTACGTCGTAAACGTCTCACCTTCTTTAAGTCCAGACTCCCTAAGTAATGATCCTACACTCTCAAGGTTCGGGAACGACGACGAGAATAAGTACGGGTGAGACAAAGGGTCCGAAAATCGACCGGCTCAACACACTGTCACTTGACAGGAGGATGAGAAAATGGAAAACAAACCGTAAGAAAGAGAAAAAGGTGTGCAAGAAAGGGGTCAAGGAATGCACATTAAAGAAAGAGAAGTAATAGTCGAAGAAAAACGTACCTGTCTTAGAAAAAAGGGTCGACCTCAAAGAACTACTCTATCTACGAGGGTCGTTACTCCTCTCCGTCTCACCCGTCCTACTGGCGGTCCCGGTGGTAGGTCCCTCTACAAGACCCTTATTTCCTAAGACTTTTCCCTCGGGGTTTTAGGATAAATCACTCTTTTTCTTCGAGGTCTTAGTCTCGGGGAGTCCCGTGTCTAGATTTCTCGAGAGAGTCCAGGGACGAGGTGGTCGAAGAGAGACTCTTTGGGGTCGATCCCTTTCTTTGAAGCTGAAACGTGTCCGAGTGGGGTGTCACTAACGGTCCTGACCCCCGAGTCGTCTGTTTTTTCGTTCATTGTGGAACTCAGTGGTACTCACCCTGTTCCGACTGATTTTCGATTGGTCGGTATATCTTAGTCGTGTCGGTGACACACTATATTCGGTGGTAGGGAAGAACGGACCTTGTAATGTTATGGGAGGAAGGACGAAGACAGGTATGGAAGACGGGAAGACGACAGACAGGAGTCGTGTCGTCGGATTCACTCTAGTACAATAAAGAAACAAGTTTTGGAACGTTACAAAGGATAGAATAACTCTGATTTTCGGTTTCAAGTAAACACCGGATGTGACCGGGTATGCTAGGTCTGGGTACCGGAGAGACCTAAGCAGAGGAGGTTGAGAAGGACCGGAGTTAAGTAAGGTTAGAATAGACACAGAATCCCCCAGAAACTTTTGACGGTCTATTTGAGGACGGAGTCCTCAAATTTATATTATAAAAAGATGTTATGAATAGTGACAGAGTATGTCAGGCGTCAAATTAATGAAGTGAGGAACAAAATTAATTACTAAAGTGAATAACAGGAGACGACAAGATCTTACACTCTGGGTGTTCCCGTCCGTAGAAGAACATAAAACAAGTGACTAAATAGAAGCTAAAGCTCTTGTCATGGAACTTGTATACTCTATGAACAAATCATGAAGAAATTACGTAAGTACTTACAGATATCTGTCTGAAAGAAGTCGTCACAGGGAACCCTTTAGAGTACCCCTCCTTCCCTCTCGAAGTCGTCTGTGGTGGGTGGGTGTGGTGGCAGGTAACAAAATCCTGACAAGATTTACAAACTTTTAACGACGTCCTATTCCTGGTACTAGTTTGTTGATGGTCTAAATGGGAATTTCTCCGAAGGATGGGGACACAAAACTCTGTTAAACTAAAAGGAGAATACTGTTCCTCTCCGGAGTCAAGTCGACATCGAAGGTCTAGAAGTCCCGAGTCCTAGGAAGATGGGGTACCGGGATGGAGGAGTAGGGGGACGACCCGGGGTTAGACAGACGACTCGTAGGACGGAGGTACTTGACTCGGAGACCTTTTTTTTTTTTTTCCTTCCTTCCTCCCTTCCTTCCTTCTTTACTCGGAGGTCTCTCGTCCCTTGATTGGACCTTACTTTTAGTGTCAAAGGAAGAGGACCAACTCGTCCCACAACGACTGTCTCGTCCTGTACAAGGCGTGGCTTACCAGGGACTACTAGTGTCGGCACCACTGGTCTTTCTCGGGCAGACGTGAGTGTCACATTCTGAGAAGGTCCCCCCCGTACTAGAGTGGTACTCCCAGGGAGGTGTGTCGAACCCCGAAACCCATGGTGGGACGTCTATGTGTGAGGTCGGCCTACGGAGGTAGGAGCTCCCGGAAGTAAAGTTATTGCCCAAATCTCGGGTCCGGACCCCTCTCTCTGGTCCCGAATCACTGTCTCCATTACTTACCACAGAATCGGTTTCACAGAATCCTATCGTCGAGAATCACTACTTCTCCATTCTTTCGTTCTCCGACCACAGGTCTTTTATGATAATCCGTGTAAGGTGCGTGAGAGAAGACACTTCCCTCTTTGTCCCTCCCTACCTTCTTCCTTCCTTCTTCTGTCATTCCTCTTTTCCTTCCTTCTTTTGGGGCCAAAACCTCTTATGATCCTCCGGTTGTACATGTTTTTTTTTACACTCTAGAGACTCCCCTTTACGAATGTAACGTGAGAAGAAGCCCGAGAGGGATGCCTGAGGTAGTGTCCTCGTTCGTAGATAGACGGAGGATTATTTACAAACAACTGACTAAGTAAGTCGATCTCTAAAATTAAAAGAGTGAAGACCCACCCACACAGGTGAGACTAGTCTTTGTTTATCCAGATCCGAAAGTGAAAGACGGGACTCTCCTGAAGAGTCGTCGAGACCGAAGAACTTCAAAATTCGAGTTATATTATTCCTGTCTTTGGACGGTCCGACCGTCTTAAGATTCTTTGAAAAACTGAAGTTCCGTGACAGAGGGAAGAGGACCAAATCCCGAAGTGTAGTGGTGTCGATAGACTATTAGATTTTCTCCACAACCAAAAATCCTCTTAACTGTCTCGATCGTACGTTTCGGTCCGGAATACGGGGTTAAGTCTCTATAAATGGAAGGTGTTTAATATGGTTTCTGTTTTAATTTGGAGTGAATTCAGAATGACTAAGAAGGAGTTAAACTAGAAAAGTTCTACCTTTTATTTTTGTTGATCAACACCTAACTTTCGGACCGTGCCTTTGAGACTTCGTCCTATTCTAAATTTTCTTGAGTTGTTGAACCCTTCTTTAGGATGTTTTGTAAAGTCCCCCCAAGTCATTTCCGTTCATACTCTGTTGTCTAGATTCCTGTTTTGGTCGGTCGGTTATTTGGTTTGGTTTTTTGTCATTTCGGTTGTTTTTTAACATGTTACTGAGTTAAGTCTCACCCTATCGGGTCCGGTCCCAGTACAAATGGTATTAAACGGTTCGAGAGAAAGGGAGACGGTTCCACTTGGTATTTCAAGGTTCGTCCAGACATACTTCATCTCGGGGGGGCTGAGTACTTCCTATATGAAGTACACAGTCTTTATCTAAAAAAACAACTAAATTGGATGATTCTAAACTCCCGAGGAATCTGTTCTCGTATTCGAGTTGTTAGGACTGATTTCGTATACAGTTTCTACTAATTTTCGTACCTGACCATTCTCCGAGTACCCCTTTCCACTTTTTATTTTATCTAGAGTCCGAATCTGATCTCTATCGAGTCCATACTACACTACTGGTGAATGTCGAAATACCTCGTCTAAGTAAATAAGGTAGTTATTATAAATGACTCGTAGACAATACGAGGTCCAAGTCAAGATTTCTACACCTATGTCGTTCTTGTTTTCTCTTTTGTTGGGAAATACTTTTGATGTAAAATCACCTTCTCTGTGTTATTAGACCTATTTATTCATTTTACGTATGAGACATTCTACCACTCTACATGGTTCCCTTTTTCGTCCCTTCCCTCTCCTTTACTTTTCGTAGTTCTTGTCGCAATCTAGGAGTGTCAGTGCCTTTTATTGAATGATCTTTCTTTTTTGTCTAACTTCAGTTTACACTTTTTGAAGAGAAACCTGAATTACTTTTTCCACACCTCGTAGGATATGCTAACCACTCTCACATATAACCATGTTTGTGAAACGTTTTGTTTACACATGATAGATGATTACTACTTCTATTTATAAAGAGTAATATGTCGTGAAAATGAGGATCCTTGGACAGAGTCGACCCCTAAAACTCTTTGCCGTACAATACCTAACTTGACACAGGGACGTTTTAAAAATACGACTTAGGGATTAGAGGTCAGGGAATCTTGTACGGACATAAACCTCTGTCCCGAAAATTTCTCCATTAATTCAGTTACACTCCGACAATCCCACCCGGGACTAGGTTAGACGATCTCAGGAATATTTTTCTAATCCTGTGAGTCTCTATGTTCTTTACATGTGGGTATCTCGTTTCCGGTGTAATCCTGGGTCTGTCTTCTGGTCCACTCCTGGGTCGTTCTTCCATCGGTGGACGTCAGGTTCCTCTCTCCGACGTCCTCTTTGGTTTGGACGACTGTCGAACTAGAACCTGAATTGTTGGAGGTCTTGACACTCTTTTGTGTAAAACAATAAATTCGGTGTGTCAGGCACCGTAAAACAGTACCGTCGGGATCGTTTGACTGTGACAGTCATCTTCCGTCGTAGGATAGATAACTATACTCCTCACCGACATCGAGTATTATTAAGTCATTAGACATGTAATTACAAGATGTTTAAAAAGACGTGCTCATGAGACAAATTACCCGGAAGGGTCCACCAAGTCACTATTTCTTAGATAGACGTCAAGTCCTCTGCGTCCAAACTAGGGACCCAACCCTTTCCTTGGACCCCTTCCTTTACCGTTGGGTGAGGTCATAAGAACGGAACCTTTAGGGTACCTGTCTCTTTAGACCGCCTGATGTCAAGTACCCCAGTGTTCCTCAACCTGTGTTGTGTCCCTGATTTGTTGTTGTTTAAGATAAATTGTTATTTTTACAGATTAAAATTTTGTACAATGACTCTTTATACGAATCTCTAAAGAGCCTTCATCCGTATTCCTATTAGACATCCCTGATTCGTAAGCGGGGACGAGTTCTACTGTCAACACAGAGTTCTCGACTATGGGTGTCATCGTCTCGTTTGGGTAAGTCACTCAGGAACTCCTCCCTTTTCGGTGGGAGGGACAAATGTCCCTTAAGATCCACGTTTGAGGTGACTAGACGTCCCCCGGACCTCACTCCTCTTTTTGAAAGGGTTTCTCAGTCCGACACTTTTTCGTCAGAGTGTTTTACTTTCGTGCATGAATAGTGATAGTCCACGTGCTACCGGAGTAGCATTCTAGACGGAAGAACTTTTATTGTCGTCATCTTCGGCAAAAGCACCCGCCACTGCAACACATACTAGTCGGGGTGTGAGGGGAGCGACTACCGAAGTGAGTGTTTTCAACAAGAAGGGGCCATAACGAGGTAGACGAGCAGACAAGAGAGGGCGGACGGGAACATGTGCTTGTGGCGTCCCCTTTTGACACGGGCCTTGGTGGCGTGGAGGTATAGGAGTCGCAAAAAGAGTCCACTGTCCACCGTCGCATTGTACTGCAAAAGAGGGTGGTGTCGGTCCTGACCTATTCGACCAGGGTCCTGTAATTTGACCTGACAATGTGTTTCGCCATCTTAGTCTGTTCCCGTGGTCGGTAGTTGAGAGACTCTGTCGTTTCCTTGACCCACAAGGTCCCCTGTCTGTACAAGAGAGATTCCGGTGTCCCTGAAGGACCCGACTCCTAAAACCCCCGGTTCCCTACACCGACCAGCCATCATTTGTTTTGTTTTGTTTTGTTTTTTGTGGATCATCCTCACAGATCGTCCACCATGATTACGAAGTACTTGTTGTGTAACTCTTCGGATACGACTAGTGGGGAGTACTTGGGACTCGAGTGTCTCCAAAAGAAGACAAAGGGTTTGGTCACGTCACGGACGCCATATCCAATATTTGAGATCGATAGGTCACACTAGCGGTGATCGATCAGGGTTAACCGTACGCGACATTACATTTTCTGTGTGTTAAAACTTTTAAAACTTATTCTTTCAATTTATAGAGTAACAAGTATAAAATGTAATTAATTTTAAAATTTATTATTATGAAACCAATAAACCTCAATTTTACAAAATACTTTCAAACAAAGTAGCCAACCAAAGGAAAAGGAAAAATTGTACATCGATGATTCCTAAAAATTCAATATATATGTCGAACCGAAAGACCGAGAGTGACCTAACGATGATCTCACACGGACCCTAGGTAGACTACTGACACTAGGTAAACTACTGACACGCGTCTTACTTTCCCACTCATTCGTGTTGACGTCGGGAAGAAATGTCTGAAGAAATTCGGGAAACGTCTGAATTCACAACTAAAAGGAAAGACTCCTCAACTATCCTCAATCACCGATGTGGGGATGGACTCTGGCCACGTTTCCTCGACTCGTCCACCTTCTTCTCTTCCTTCGGACCGTCCCTTTTTATGTCTCTTCGTTGACCGAGGTATTCGTAGGTTCTTCTCAGTGGACCTCTCCGTCGCTGCCCTCTGGATCTTTCTGCACCTCTTAGTCGGTTCCTCTGAACCGTGGTATCAAGACTAGATCCAGTATGAAAGGACATTGGGTACAACCATAGTAGTCGCGGGGTCAAAGAGAGAACCCGGCGGGGGAAGCTGAGGGCCAAATCCATAAAGGGGTATCTAACTAGGAAATTTGTGACGTACCTTACAGTTGTTATGTCGCTAGACCTTCCGTCAAGAGGGGAGAGGAGCCGAGTGAAAAGGTCGGTCTCAACTCAAAGAAGTCTACAGTGAACTATGAGAAGGTTTGGGAGGGAGGCAAAAGAAGGTCTCTAAGTCCGATCTCCGGTTCTATTCTGGTGGGAGCGGGGGCCTTCGGAGGGAAGGGCCCCAGGGGGGGAAAGGGGAATAACCCAAAACAAGGAGGGTAGATGGCGGAGGGTGGGAGACGGGGTGGGGCTCGCCAGCGCGTAGGGGAGAGGAAAAATGGAAGATCTTACTTGAAGACGCAAAAGAAAAGAGGAGGGAGGCGAGTTTATTACTAAAAGACCGACAGGGAGAAGGGAGATTTGGGCGGGTCCCCGTATAAGTGGTGGGAAGCCTTTCGCCTCTTTTTTCGTAAAGAAGTGGAGGGCAATCACCGCCCCACCCCGAACGCCCGGGGCCCAGGGCCAGGTGGGCCACTAGTGTTTCAGTGTTATAAAAGTTACTTAATAAGTCTCGGCCGACACCCAGTCGGTCGGTTACCGTAGGAACTCGAACGAAAGAGTGATCAATGAGCCGTCTTGTGTGTCTTTGTCATGTCCTTAACTTTGGAAGTCGACACGTCTCGGAAAATTATTAAAGAAAAAGAAAAACATGTCTTCGCACTATGAAAAGAAAAAGAAAACTTCGGAACTCTAAAGGGGTTCCTAAAACCGTAACGAACATTAGTGGTCTTCTCCGGAGGGGTAAACACACACATACACACACACACACAAATCACCAACCCCACACCCGTCCACTACTACAGTCGTTTCGTGTAGAGTTAAAGTGTATAAAGAATCACGACCAATCTACCCTACCTCGGGACAACGGTGTACTGTTGGTTGACTAATTACATGGGAAATACAGTAAAAAGAAAATCAACCGAAAGAGAAGAATAAATAAAAGTTTGAACGTTAAAGGACCCTAATGTAGAGTTTGTCTGTTGGACTGCCTTTCAAGAACCGAGTCTCAGTCGAAACCCCCTTGGACTAGATTCTCTACTCTAGTCATCTTTAAAGTGGTCTGCAGTAGTTGTCCCTTTTAGTGGAAAAGACGTTTCCCTATGAATGTATGTATGGACTCAGATCATTGACTTACTTCTTGATGTCTAATTTAAAGGTTTTTCTCAGTGAGGACAACTCTCAGTGTCCTTACTTAGAGGTTAGTACCTCCGGGAATCGTATGCGTCTTGTCTCCGGAGAAATTCTCTCTCGTTCCGGTACCGATACACACGATCCGACTTCTCAAGTGTGGTATTAGAAATATCGGAGACTAATACTGTGTAATGTACCGTTTTTCTCTGAAATGTCCAACCTTAATGCCAATACGGAGAATTTCATCTGTCTAATGGGACCTATGTATCCTTCTAATAGAACCTAATAGACCTACCTGTGTTAGATTAATGTATTTAAGAAATTTTTACCCTTCTTCGTCCTCTCAGTTTCTCTAAGTCACCTTCTTCTAGGTCCCACCTAAGGTTCTACCTCTCCCTAAGTTAGACGGTAATGATGAAACTTCTACCTCCTTCTCCTGGTCCTCCATCGCTTACACCCTAGGAGGTCTTCGTCCTTTCTCGGGATCCGACTGTCGGTCGTTCTTTACTGGTGGAGTCAGGATGTTGACGTTCTTTGATTTAAGACGGTTGTTAAACTTACTCGTTCCTTTGTCTAAGAAACGATCGTGGAGGTCTTTCCGTATGTCAGACGTCGGTGGAACTAAAACCGGGTTACTCTGGGTACGACCAGAAAACCGGATGTTTTTATACTCTATTATTTAAATAAAAACAAAATCCAGTGTTTAAAACACCGTTAAATAATGTCGTTGTTATCTTTTGATTATGTTCCTCCTAAAACACTTTTATAATACTCTACTTAACATTTGGAACACCATTCAATTGACATCCCCGAATTTTGGATCTTTTCTAAGTCAATTTCTCACTCCTAATAATTGTGCAAATAAATTGTTTACATTGAACTGTTGGTGTACAGTCTATCTCCCCTATGTAACCACTTGTTTTATCACTACTACTACTTCTCATTGAAGACGGACCATGGGCAGTCGACTTTCCTTGTAGGTAATTGTAGCTATTGACTAGTCCACACCTTTATAGGGAAACGATCTTTACCTGAGATAACACACTAATTTTTATGGTGATGTCAAGTAGACCAAAGTAAGGAGGGTTTAAGAACAAGATGTCTGTTAGAAATTCATAATTCAATCCGAAAGATCTGTAGAACTCGTATCCTCCTAACCAAGACCGAGGTCCTAACGTGTAGTGTAGCTATCCCCCTCCTCTCTTCGTCCCGTGTGTACGGGAAATCATCAATTCTGAAATCGGAAATCAAGAAAACGTGAAGACATATAAGTAAGGACGCCTCGGTTGGGTTACTTCACGACCTGGATATCGACACTGTTAGCTAGGACTTCCTTGGGTCACCCCACACCGAAGGTGTCCGTGAATTGTCACTAGAAATTGGACCCCACGGGACCCTTCCTTACGAGTCCCGACGTGTACCAGGGAGGGAGTGTCCCCGTCAACCCGACCCTTTTTCCGATCCCCATCTCCCACCCATCCACCCCCTCTCCTCGGGGTTGTCGTGACTGATAAACTACTTAATACTTAATATATTGAACGAATTGAACCGGGACGGAGTGAAAGGTGTGAGGACTTTACTCCGACACTGTATCCCAACGATACTCCTCACTTTGTAAATTTCGAAAATCGTGTTATGGGTCATATAACATTTAGTAGACATTTACAAAATAATAAGTTACGGGTCGGTAGTAAATGATCGACTCACTGGAGATCCTTCTGTCTGTTATTTCGTCATAGTTTGAGTTTACAAGTATACTTTATTTATTGACATAATTATAATCATCTCACGAGGTGCGACATACACGGAAATCGTAAAATACCAACGCTAAACAGCGACGACAATCCCTTCTCTGGGAGTCGACGTCCGACCCGTCCCTCTTCGTTCCTACACTGAAGTCGGACTCCGAGAGGTAAGAGAAGTCGACTCCAGTCCTGGTGACCCCAAAGGTCTCTTTACAGTCCGTGAACCAGTCCTTGTGGTCCTGAGGGAGGAGGACAACTGTGACCCGTTTACCAGTTCCGTCACCCAAGGTTTCAGTTTTAGGACTTTTGTCCGGTGTCTCCGGACCTCTTCCTCCACACACCCTTCCACATCTATACTCTAGGTCGGTGTCACAACATCTTCCTCTGAAGTGGTCAGAGTATCAGGTCCTTTTGGGGGTGAAAAAGTCCTCCCGACCGTTGACAGTCAAACCAGGCCCCGAGTCACTCTCGGGCCATCAGTAAGAGGAGTCTGTCGGGATATCAAGTCTTCAGTAAGAGGCCCGAGTAAAATTAGGTCGTAAAAGAAAGGTGCAGGAGGGACGTGTAGGGGTGTACGGTGAGAAAGGACAGGCGTTAGAGGAGGAGGGTCATTGCAGAGGGACTGCACTTGGAGAACGTCGGTTCGTGTGTCATCACGGTTAGTTTAGTGAACCACGACAGACCGTCTAAAGCCGTAAGGAGACGGGCGACGTCCGAGGAGACCAGTAGTCTGTACTCGTCCTACCCCAAGTGACACAACCCTAGGTTTTCGTGTAGTAGACGTCTTTAAAACCCCCCGACTTACCGCCCACTTGGCAACAAGGATCTAGAGTCTCGGAGTCGGGAGTTCGGGACCCGGACTAACTCCTTCGGGTTCAGGTCCCGACCCACGGGTGTCGAACGGGACTTACACTGGGAGAGTCGTTGTGGTCTCCTTTCGGGATTCCCCGAACACAAGTCATTCTTTCCCCTTTCACTACTCGCAGTCTCAGACGAATTGGTTGTAGATCTCGACCGAGGAAGGTCGATGCAAAAAGGACAAAGAGAGGGACTTCACTGAGACGGGTGGACATCAAGTATCCGTATCTACGAACGATTCAGCGAAGGCATCACAGGTTGAGAAACACTGGGTCACCTGACATGGACGGTCCGAGGGGACAGGTACCCTAAGAGGTCCATTCTTATGACCTCACCAAACGGCATGGGAGAACGACCCTTAGAAGGACCGAGTCCCTAGTTTGGGTGGAGAGAATGTAGAGGACATAATCGTCCACCTAAGAAATGATGATCACGGTGGACCCTTCGAGCACGAGGTATCCGTATGCCCAAATTTAAAGTTAGGAACACGATGGTGAGTACTTCACTTACAGAAAAGAGAAAAAGGGTAACCGGGTTCGACATATTATAAAATTCGGAGTTAAAAGAATAGACTTTTTACCCCGAATTTTTTATGATTAGAAATCCCATCTTCTATTGTGTGTAACACATAAACCAAATCCCGGTCCGTACCTCCTTCAGGGACTACAAAATTATCGACGGTCAGAAAAAGACCCGATTCCCCGTAATACAACTCCCGAAGTACACGAGGGTCCGGGTGAGAGGTACAAGAAGATGGGAAAAGACCTGGGACCTTAGACAGGAGAAACCTGTCACTGTGACCTGAGAGAACGGAGACCAGTGGACAACCCAAACCAGTCACCCTCCGTGATCGACTTCTGACCTTCCTCGTTCTTCTCTCCGTTCTGTAAATAAAGGAGGAGGTGAAGAAGAGACGGTCGAAGTCCCTCACTACGAACTGGTTCCCCTACTGAGTAGAGTCCTACGGGAGAGACACTCGATGTCGAAGGACACCCGGTTTGTGAGAGGAGGGGTAGAGAAGTCCGGGTCGTACCACTGTCGTGGGTTCACAACACTTGGGAACCCCTGACTTATCAAGAAACAGCCAAAGGGAAACGAGAGAAAGAGGGGAAACATTTATCAACTAAGAACTTCGGGAGAAGTTGGTGGGTAAAACTTATTTTACAGTGAAAAAACGACCGAAAAACTGGTTCATGTGCAAGTAATTGAGTGAATCAGAAATGGAGTTGAGAGTGTATTTATCCTTGGAGTTAGTAACAGATGTTCACTCCTCTGACTTCGAGTTTTGTAGTTTATTGAACTCCTGTGTGTCACCGTTCTCGACCGTATATCTGGAACCCTTTCCTGTACTGGAAACTCGTAACGAAAGAGAGGAACCAGTGTAACGAAGACGTGAGAGCGACGTTATAATCAAGTGGGACGGACAGGAAGGGGAGTGGAGGTGGTAACTACGGAGAAGGAAGGGTATTTCTAGACACCTTCGGGTCCTCTCGTTAAGAGTGGTCAAGAGACCCGTACGTCACCTTCCGACGACCTCTGACTCTAGAGGTTAGTCTTGAGGGGGTCAGTGTCCTCGACCGACAGGGTCTTAGAGTTCTGCACCTTTTCTTTTTCCCTTATACCAGGGAGCCCAAAAGCAGGATCCCCTACATGTCACTAAGTGAGTGATCGAACCTTCTCCTGGAAGAAGGTGAGACTTTCTTTCCTCTGTGTTTTTCCTTACGAGTACTAGAAAGGGAGTGGGTAAGAGGAGTGACTCGGAAAAGACACAGGGAAAAAAGTCAGAGAAGAAAGTAGATGTCGAACCCATTTAGTCCGTATTTTGGAGAGTTTTTACCACCTAAAAGAAGTGAGATAACACGACCCCGACGTCCACTGCACCGGTCCGATATGATCCGACACACACACACCCACACACACACACATCCATACATACAGCCGTCCCGTCCTTCACTAATTTGACGGGTCTGTGATATAGAACTTCCAGGAGAGACTCCGACATCTTTTCGTCCCCACCATGAGGGGTGTCTTTTACTCGGAGACCCAATCTAGACTCATAAGGATGACGTTTACGGTCACCCAGTGCGTCGTCCCTTTTACAAATTTACAAATAGATGGACACGGTCCTTTGAGTCTCTTGTAAGTCCAGTGAGTGGACCTATCCAAACTCTGAAGAGGGGTCGATGTTACCTTCTTTCCATCTCTGCAGTAGACTTGAGACAGTAAAGACTCAGGAAAGAAAAATGAAAACGGAGTAGAGTGGAAGAAAAACTGGTGAGGTGGGAAGAATGGAAGACGGAGACGGACAAGTTGAGAGTGGAGGGGAGAGAAGAAATCCCTTCCTCTAACTTCCGGGGAAAGAGGTAATTTTTTCCTTTGTGAGAGATAAGAGGGATGGTTGATGAAAGGGGAGAGATCAGTGGGTATAAGAGGACCCTTTTTCCTAGGTCTTGTAAGGAAGAAGGGTCCCGTCTCAATCCCCGACTCCTTGGGTCGACCTTTTATATACCCGTCTCTGTCAGAAGATACACTTAAGTCTCTACAGTCTCGGTGAATACTCAGTACATGACCTGGAAAGAGGTGAGACGTTACCTTCTTTTCACCACTCAGTAATTCACCATTCAGTATCCTTCTACTCGTATCCAGGGACCCCCTTAGTCTTGAAGGGTTCGAGTATGACTTCGTAAAGACCTTTTCTTCGTCTTTTTTTTTTTTTTTTTCATGACAATAGCCCCACCTTCCTCCTCCTGGAGATCTTTTATTTAGAATTTCTACTGGTTCACGACTCAACCCACGCTCTCCACCCCTACCCCACTCCACTAGGTCGAGGGAGGACGTTTCGTACCCGGAATCTGAGGGAGAGGTCCAGTCTATGGAAAATAAGAAACAAGAACGAGCAAAAGACGGGTTCAACGAAGAAAAAGGAAAAAGCGAGAAAGAAAGAGGCACTTATGTCGGAGAAAAAGGAAGGAGACATCGGTGTCCTTCATTGGTCGAGGTCGCTCTTCGTCGTCTGTCTGGCAGTCCCAGGGACGTTTCCGTCGCTAGGTCGCGACCCGGGAGGACTTCTTCCCCAGACGTTACCCTAGGTCAGAATCGAAGAGTGGGAGTCCTGTCCCAAGTACCTCAAGTAGAGGACTATCATTTTAGAAAGAGAAGGATCCAAGAGTCTCTGGAAATCCATTCTGAAGCCGTTCGGGACGATTCCAAAATATCTATGTCATTATTGTATTATGGTCTTGAACAGAACTTTACAGACAGAGTGTACATTTAGACAATGAATTCGTAGTATTAGTTCAAAAAAAAGATGAATCTTAAATATTATCCAATGTAGGTGTACCAAGTTGATAGTTTATTCTCGTGTATTTTGTAATAGGTTCAGAGGCCAGGTGAGTGTGTTTAAAATTATGTGTAAAAAGATCACTCACTCCAACCTGTGAGAAGGTACACAATAAGGAAAAGACACTTGATTATTAAGTAGGAAACGAGAAAAAAGATGACAAAACATGATATAAAATTACCCTAATCGTAAAGGAGATTTAATATTCAACATGTGCCTGGGTGGGCGGGGGTTGAAACAGTAAGCAGAAATGAATCCCTAGGCTAGAAGCAGTGAAGAGAGGTCAAGGGTAACGGACAGTGGTAAGAACCGTGTATCGTTTACGAGTCATTTAGGAACACTGTATTTGTCCCCTTTTGTTTGTTTGTTTTTTTGGGGATCAAAATAATTTCCGAGACCTTGAGTCGAGTTACTGAGTGAAAGTGACATATGGTGTCTCTTCGTGTGTAGGGGGAAAGCAAAGAAAAGAAAAAAAATTCAATAATTTAAAAAAAAAAATGAAAAGAAAAAAAATTATACCGATATGATCTAAAATTAACCAATTACAAATTTAACAGTAAAACAGATTAAAAGATATCTAATTTAAAATGTATACAGAGAAAATTCCTTAAAAATTTTAGACCCCATATTAACTGAATGAATATAATATTATCAAGGTCCACAAGTGTAGGAAGAAGAAGGTTGTCGGTACCGAGGAGTGTCATATGGACGTTGATTCGTCCCATGATTGGACGCTACCTTTAGGCCCGACAGAAAAGGACCAACTCCTCCCCTAAAGACTACTATTTTCTACGGGGAAGAGGTCTCGGCGGAAAGTACTAATCTCTACTACTCTGACGTATGTCCGTACGAGGCAGACGTCGGTCTCCACGACACCGTCGACCGTACGAGACCCGGAGTCGTAGAGAGGTGACTTAGACCCCGACCCCTATGGTCGACCACGTGAGCGTAGGGGTCACCTAGGGGGGTCAGAGTACCGGGTAGTGAACTTACACTTCCAGTCTCGGGTCACGACATCTTTCCTACTTACTCGGAGTCAAGAACCCTCGTAGGACATAGCCACTCCCAGAGTTGTCCCTAACCTACCGTGTGAGTCTATTAATTTGAGCTCAAAAGATTCTTCGACAAACGGTTTCCCACCAGTACTGCTCCTCTTTTGATACACCTTGTCTCGTCATGAGGTCCCGGTCCTTGTTACCTCACAATGGTGGGTGGGGATTTGGGTTTCCCATCACTTCTCCCTCGACAAAACTTCTGGATTTCACCCTCTCAGTACATCTCTCTCGAAAGTATTCTCCTCGACACTAGAAGACCTTCCCGTACCTCGGTCGATCTCCACCAGGACGTCACTTATTCTGTCCCCGTATTCATGGGACTGGGGAGAGAGAAGGAGGAAGATGGAAGACGATACCGAGGGGTACCTGGTTTGGGTCGGTCTTCGATGTACCGTTCTATTTCTCTATACGGGACTCTTTCTCTATACGTCGCGAACTGTACCTTATACTCAGGTCAGAACCACAAGAGGACACCTTGTGTTCGTTAAAGTACCTTATAGTCGTAGTCTCCCGGGAAACAGTGATGCTGTCCACTTCTGTTTTCTGGTTGTTGTTAGTACAAACTTCTGTCTCTTTTTATGTTCGTGACAGGGTTTGTATTGGAACTGGTTTGTAAGGGGACAGGACTGACTCACTGCGGTGAGGAAATGGTCAGGGTCTAATCGGAGTGAGATCAGAATACTTCAAATACTTCAATAGGTGGGTGTCTTTATATGGAGGAGAGGAGACTGTCGTAGGGTAGGTCTCGTTTCGGGTAAAGGTATTTCGAACGGGATTTAGACGATGGTCTTCGGGGCTCAGATATGGATCAGAGGAGATAGTGGGAGAAGGACTCTGGGGGTACGAGGGTGTCCCGTACGTGACCAAGAGGACGTTGTTCCTAACTTCAGTTGACCAAGTTAACGTTCACACGAGAATCCCCCACACCAAACCTCTTCACTGTCGTGTCTACGACGGGAATGTCCAGTCGGAGGGTCCCGAGTACCTCCACTCATGGACCTCCCCGGGGGTCTTCGGTGGACTTGGGTCTGTCAGTACGTGGTAGAGGTTCCTCTACAAAAGGATAGGAAGGGTAGGACTGGAAGGTTAAGGGTCGAATCTGGGACCGTCAACCGTCCTCCCTCGAGAAATGAACCGTTCTATCGCATGTCCTTCCCCAGAAGGACCTACTTCTGGACGAAGAAAGGACTCCGAGAGTCTCTTTGCTTCAGTCTTCTGTCTCCTCCGTCAAGGGTTACTAGTCGGTTCTCGAGACTCTCCACCTAAACCTCGTCTTTGAGACGTAGACGAGGATCCAGGGTTCTCCTCGTGTGAGTCTTGGCTTGGACTTCCGAGTGGACGTTGGAAGTCGAGGTTATTCCGAAAGAATATCTTCAACGGTAGAACCTTTATTGTGCCATCAAAGGTGACAGTCTCCGAGATTGCAACACATAAGCCTCGTTCCTCACTCGTCGACCAGCCTCTACTTCGTCTATTCCTCCACTTTACCTTCTCAGATCCCTGTTTCGGTAAAAGTAGTCACGACGTTAGTCTCTCTACGGTCTTTCTCAGTCTGTCTTTATGGTGGACCTTCTTCTACCTCTTAAGACACACTCTTGGAGCCGGAGGGGTCCCGACTGAGTCCCTCTTTGTGTCCTAGGCATCACACTCCTGGGTATTAGAAGGAGACGGTTTTACAGACGAACCCTCAGAGAAGTGGAAACTCAAGGATGTACCTTATAGAGGGCATTTTTATACGTACAATTCACATGTCTGTCATTGGGATCGGGTAGTTCTTTAGGAACCGAGATGACTCATACAAGTCTTAGAGATATGAGTGGGTGTGAAGGAGTCGATACAGTCCAGGTTCGGAGGTGGTAGTGTGGGACTAATTATATCCTGAGAGGAGAGACCCAGGAGGCTAAGACGAACACAAGGGATGTCAGAGTTATGTTGTAGGTCTTGTAAGGAACTCAGTGTAGGACAGTGAGGAGACGAGTCGTGGAAGACGTCCGAGGGTAAAGTAAGACTCATCTACGACTTCAAGAAGGTTACCGACCGGACCGGGAGGACCTCGACGTACGGAGTGAAGTAGAGGTCCGTGTGACAGGAAGGATGACAAGGAACCTGTCTTGTGCTGTCTTCTGGAACTGGAACTGAGAAGAGAGACGGACCTTGGGAGAAGGGGTATGTAGGTGTTCGAGTGAGAGAGCGGAGGAAGTTCATATAGGAAATTTCAGTCAAGGAGATACTCTGGGAGAGACTAGTGTTTTAACACCGTTTGACACGGGTAGGGGGAGTTGCAGAGAGAAAAAGGGTAACGTAAAAGTGGTCACTTGTATAGTATGTAAATAGCAGACAGAGGTCGACGATCTTACATTCAAGGTGTTTTGTTACTATAACCAGTTAAAACAAAGGACTACACATTCTGTGGACGCCACCACCAAGTGTACTTTGGGAGTCACTTATAAACAACTCAATCACTTACCTACTCCCGAATGTATAATTTGGTAGTTATGAGTGATCGTAAAATCAAGTCAAATCTACTACTCTTATCAACCCACAGTAGGTTGCTTACTCTCCTCCCCTCCACCTCTCAAATACCTCTATTCGTAAAAAGACGTATTACTATTACGAGAAAACCGGACCGAATCTCTCGTCTCGGACCGGAGGACACGAAGGTGACCCCTGAATCAACATAATTTCGTAAATAAGAATAAAAAGTTATTTCACCAAAGTTTCTCGTTCGGATGGGACCTGTACATTTTCAACGTTGCACCATTCAGAAATCGCTTGAGAAAAGTGTTGTCAAGACCCTTAAGGGACAACTAGGTCACCAATCCTGAGACGTAAAAGTGACGGTCGAAACTAGGGACCAACTCCTTGATTAGAGTGCGTACTGGTTTTTTTTTTTTCAAGAAATCCCCCTTTGTAAACAAGAAATCACCCTCTTTGTACAGACCTTTCCTTTACCAAGTGAAAGAAAAAAGGGAAAGGAGGACACAAATAGTTACCAGGAACCGTCTACCGGACGGAGACCCGAGTGGTCGTTACCTATTAATGGGATAGAACAAAACGTGACGACCCCTTCACGGAAAATCCCCACCTCTACATTAACAACCGTGAACGTGTCTTCCCGTTTGTGTAATTGAAGGTTTGTGTGTCGTCTGGTCGCGTCGAGCACGGACGGAGATACTTTACGACCCCAAGAGGGTCGAGTCTCCGTCCCGGGGACGTTATGGAGTCAAGGTCAGGTCACAAAGGTTTACATAGAACCAGGTATTTTCGTGGAGGTGGAGAACACTATTCTCTTCACACCCCGGGAACGGTCGATCGATCCGAACTAATATCGACCTCAAGATTGAACCGAAGGTGAGGTTGGTATGGCCTCAACAGAAGGAGGGATATATCACCTGTCGGACTCTCAGCTAATTAAGGTTCTGTTCTGATTCTTGAGGTCTACCTCGGGAGAGGGAAGAGGGTAGTACATAAGAAAGAAAGGACTTTTACAGTGTACTTTACCACACGACTGCTTACTGAGTCCCACACGGGTAGACAGAGGAGATCAGGGTTGGGTACCGGCAATGTTTCAAGTGTAGTGAAAGGGTAGTCTCAAATCAGGTTCTATGACCGTCTAAGGGACCCAGTTAGTCTCCGACTTTGATGGTGAAAAAAAAAAAAAAAAATTTCAAAACCGGTTCGAAACTCCGAATGTCCTAGACCTGGTGACGGTCACTTTCACGGATTTAGGATTGGTGACCTGGAGGTCCCTTCAGGGTACTTGGATGGTGAAGAATTGGGGTTCCGTTCACTTAACCTCGCAATTCTTATTCCGGTCCAGAGTTGGTCCGTAAAAGTAAGGAAGTTGTTTACAAATAGCTCGTGAGTGACACACGGTCCGGGTGATGTACAATCTATAACCTTTACTTTTCCCACACCCTCCATTCAGTACCGTGATGCTAAGTCGTCGAGACACTAAAGTTTTTAGACAAACTTGAAGGCAATGAGTACTGTGTAATACTTTGTCCTTCAAATCTTACATGTGTTAACTGAATCGTTGAAGTGAAGGTCTATAGACCAGATCGTTTTGTGAACGTACCCACGTCTCTCTTAACACACATTCCACCTGTGTCTTTGTAATAAAAATTTTCACCTTTTTTTTTTTTTTTCCCATTTGTTCGATTGGTCGGTGAGATTGGTGATTGTCTTCTGACCAACCAATTTATTTCCGACTAGACATACTCCCTTGAGTCACACCGTCAATTCTCATTAAATATCAGTGATTGGGTCTTTTAGTTCTATATAATTTATTTATTTTTCGTGTGACGTCTCTTTTAACTAATATAATTTTTTTTGTTTTGGATTCAATAATTAAACATACATGTACGAATATGGAACCTGAAGAGACCACCGAGTCTACCATTTTTTAGACAGACGTTACGTCCTCTGACCCAAACTAGGGACCCAACCATTCTAGGGGACCTATTCCCGTACTGTTGGGTGAGGTCATAAGAATGGACCTCTTAGACGTACCCACCTCTTCGGACCGTCCGATGACAGGTTTAGTGGAATTTTCTCTAGTACGATTTGACTTTTAACTTCTAACTTACTCTCTGTGAAAACACGAAACGGAGGATGGAAACTTTTAATAAACCTACAAAAGTCAAAATTTTCAAAAGTACAAAATGAGTCGTTAATTTTCAAAAATGTTTATTAATGAGACTGACGTTGTATAATCAACAAGTCTTTTATGGTTGAGGACATTTAGTTGACGTACAGTTATTTATTTATTTCAGAGGAGTGTGATTAAACGGTATTTGTTTGGTCATATTCCGGACGTAAGTGTCATGGACGATGAGAATTTGGACACGGTTCTTGACGGAAACTCTTCTCCGGTCGTCTCCCTCCACTCACCCAACTCCTCCTCGACCCTCGTCTTTAAACAGGTCGACCCTAAAGAACCCTCGGACGTACTTTGAGTCTGTATGGGAGTCTGTTTTCTAACGGAAAGTGGTATAGAAGACGAGAAGTTTTGACGAGGGATTCTACGATCTCTCTCCTATAATAATAATAATAGTAATAATATGTCCATTGTTAAAGTTACGACAGGAGTCTCACTCCTTATATAAAAGTGATTAAACCCCCCCTATAATAATAATAAAAAAATAAGGACTAATATCTGACTTCTTCCTTAAGTATCCCGGACCTGAGGTAGAATCCGGAAAAGTACGACTAGTACGAACCGGTGGAAAGGTTTCCTGAGACTTGAGACGCAAAGTCAAGTCAAATCAAGTCAGCGAGTCAGTACAGGCTGAGGAACGCTAGGGCACTTAGCGTCGTACGGTGCGGAGGGACACGTAGTGGTAGAGGGCCTCAAGTGAGTCTGAGTACAGGTAGCTCAGTCACTACGGTAGGTCGGTAGAGTCGGAGCCAGTAGGGGAAGAGGAGGACGAGGGTTAGGGAGGGTCGTAGTCTCAGAAAAGGTTACTCAGTTGAGAAGCGCACTCCACCGGTCTCATGACCTCAAAGTCGAAATCGTAGGAAGGAAGGTTTCTTATGGGTCCCTACTAGAGTAAGTCTTACCTGACCAACCTAGAGGAACGTCAGGTTCCCTGAGCGTTCTCAGAAGAGGTTGTGGTGTCAAGTTTTCGTAGTTAAGAAACCGCCAGTCGGAAGAAGTGTCAGGTTGAGAGTGTAGATATGTACTGGTGTCCTTTTTGGTATCCGAACTGATCTGCCTGGAATCAACCGTTTCATTACAGACACGAGAACTTATACGATAGATCCAATCAGTATTGAAAAGAAGGCTCCTCATTTGCAGAAAATTTAGGTACCGACGTTAGTGGTAGACGTCACTAAAACCTCGGGGGTTTTTATTTCAGACTGTTGACAAAGGTGACAAAGAGTCACGAATACTTTTGTTGTTGTCTTCCTATTCTGGGGGAGGTCTGTCCCCTTGGAACTTCTAGCATAGATCCAATGAGTAGCGGATTCTCTTTTGTATGTGATTAGTGGGGAAGGAGGTCTGTCCGGTATTTAAAAAGACACAGATAGCCTCACATTGGAGCCCAAATAACTAATAACCGATTAACAAACTGACAAACTCGTGTACTCGTGTATCGTGCACTTACTACCCCAATAACCCTAACATAAAAGGAACCAAATACATTCAGAGTTCCTTAAACCTCACCACCCAAGTCTGTGTATGTGTACCCCATATTTTCTAAAAGTGTTTACGACCAGCCCCAGGAACCGATTGTCCTCTGAGACGGCACCCGGGCGGCCACATTATTTGACGTGAGGTGATAGACGTAACAGGAAGACTCACTCAAACAAAGGGCCTTGCGTACCGATGTTGTTCTGCTGTAGTTTTGTCTCTTTTTATATTTCCTTATTTTAAATTTATTAGACACTATCATTAGTATATGAAACGAAGTACCCTGATATTCCTAAAGACCTTCATAAAACTGGTATCTATATATGATTTACGGACTTTTAACAGTTTTAATAGTAAACTGGGTCTTTAAGGTGAACATCTTTGATGAGAATTTCTTTTTTTTCAGTTCATAATTGTGTTTGTAAGCTCAAATTTCGACGAGTAGTATTTATTCTAAGTTATCGTTTTACATCTATGTTAAATTTAGAGGTTTAATTTAAGTCGAAACAATGTTGATCTTTATTTTTGAGAAATAATTTTTGTACTAAGGTTTTAGGGAAAGTACTAACCTGTTACACAAACATAGGTAAAAGGTTGACAACGTATACAACTAAGTCTAAAAAATTTAATGTTTATTAAGACATTACTTGTAGAAATGTACGTTTAGAAATTCCGTATAGAAAAAAGTCTTAGAGAATCTTGTGTAAGGGTCTCTACTGATCCTCTCTAATTCTCAGGAAACGAGGAAAGACTAGTGTCATTAGAGGATTCTTGTACGTTAGTCGTTCGAAAAAGTAAGTGTAACACTGAGAGGGTGTTTACGAGTTTAAGTCCAGAAATCGGAAACGTAACGGGACGACAGAGGTAGAGGGGTAGGGGAATGATGTCGTGTGGACTCGGGGTTAGTGAAAGAGACCCGTTCGGGGAGAGAGTCGAGAAGTCGGAGGGAGGAAGGTTCCGAGCAGGGGACCTAAAATGGATAAAAGGGTGTGAATGGAGAACCGTTAGGGTAGACTTTTAATGTCGGGTCTCATTTCTATTAGTTATCAAGGAGTAATATTTATTCTCAGAGAAAAGAGACCTTCTTTCCTTTTTCTCGTTACGTACGAGTGAGACTGTTTCTCATTCTTAGCCAGACACTTTCTTAATCAAAGCCTAACCGAGTCTCCCCACCAAAAGTAGTCAACGACCCGTCTTTGGTCCCTCCAAACTTTTGACTTTGATATAACATAACACTTTTTCTTTAGGGTCGGATTAAGAGTGAAACATAGTGAGACACAAAGGGATTAACTTAGTAAATACATATACATACATACATATTTAGTCACAAATAATATATATAGACAAAATACAGAATATATATTATTATCTAAATAAAAAAAGAGTATTTTCTAAATGGCTCATCTCTTTATTTTCCAAACTTGAACACTTCTCTCCTTCTGTACGTAATTAATTTTGTAAAGACACCAAAAACTGATTGCAGACAAACGTACATGTCGTGTACACCGCCCCTTATATAAAATGTTGTCTCCGTTTACTTGTCTTTTGGTCTGGGAGAGGTGGAAAAAATCGTGGAGACTTTAAGTTCAGAGTCTAAGTAATAGTTTATTATATTAAAAGTGTAAAAGGTCTCGTCACAAGACCACTGACTAACCGTATAAAATGTAAAAAGTCTTTTTAAGAATAAACCCCACAACGACTCTTCCGAGTACTTGAGCAACTCGGAATAAACACGACTAAAGTATACGTAAAGAAAGAGGAGACGGTCGTCCTAAGAATAAGGGACTCCGATCTCAGACCGACCAGACACCTATGACAAAGACAATCGCCAGAAACCCTGTTTCACCAGGATAGACACCGGATCTCGGAGGGTTCTGTTAAACAAACGGAGAACCCTGTTACTAATTTCGAGTTCCCTGAAGTCATACCGAAACGACTACCTTAAATTAATACCTATATATATGTGTGTATGTATGCACATGTATGTGTATATACCCGAAGGGACCACCGAGTCGTCATTTCTTAGACGGACAGTTACGTCCTCTGTGCCAAGTCAGGGACCCAACCCTTCTACCTAGGGGACCTCTTCCTTTACCGTTAGGTAAGGTCATAAGAACGGACCCTTTAGGAGACCTGTCTCCTATGACCACCGGATGTCAGGTACCCCAGTGTTTCTCAGTCTATCTTGAACCAATGATTTGTTGGTTGTTGTTGTTATATATGTACACACACACAGGTCGGAACAACCTGAGGAACACTGTAATACCTGACATCGGGTGGTCAGAGAAGACAGGTCTCCTAAAGGGTCCGATCTTATGACCTCACCCAACGATAAAGGATGAGGTCCCCTAGAAGGGTTGGGTCCATAACTTGGGAGACTTGGGAGTAGAGAACGTAGAGGACGTAACCGAGAAATGGTGATTCGTTGGTCCCTTCGGATATATATATTATATAAAATATGTCCTTTCGGATAAATAGATAGATAGAAAAAAAAAAAAAAGAAAGGGGTTCGTCCCTAGATTGGACCCGGGTGTAATCACTTTCGTACTCAGAGTTAGTGACCTAGTGGTCCTTTAAGAACCTTAAATTATTATACTGTTTTCAAACTTAAATCCGAGACACCATCTCTATCGACCTACGAACACGTTCAAAGTAAAAGACAGAAAAAAGAGAAAGAATTTGAATGTTTCTCAATCGTAAGGAAGACACCATTCCGACTTCCTCCTTTGTCTGCGTTGTCCGAGGTAGAACTTTCGTCCTGAGGTAGAACCCGGCCTGACACCTGAAACTCGATACACGGGTTACAGATACCTTTGTTGTATGGTTGACCTTTTAGTCCGGGGGACCTGCCTTCTCGGGGTCCCGAGCATGGATCTGAGAGACGACGGATTTTCTTATGGGATTAATAGACACATTGGCTTATCTTAGTATTTACGATAATACGAATAACCCCATACTGGTGTCCGGATAACAGGGGAAACAACATAGTTTCTATGTTTAAACTAACATAGAAAGAAAAGGAAACAAGTCTGATCAAAGTCCCTTAAACCCCTCCACCCAAACCGTACATGTGAATCCCATACATTCCAAAAGTCTTTTTGACTAGTCCCATGAACCGATTCTTCTCTGAGACGGAACCCGGGCGGCCACATTATCACATTATTTGACATGAGGTGATAGACGTAACAGGAAGACTCACTCAAACAAAGGGTCTTGTGCGCCGACGTCGTAAACCACGTACCTGGCCCTTTGAGGAGTGAAACTCCTCTGTTCAGGGTAAACCCTGATGAGGCTACGGAACGCCGAACTCAGAAGCCCCCCCTTCCGTGGAGCGGGAAGACCTTCCTAAGACGAAGAGTTACGGGCCTGGAAAGTACAATCGTCCGTCACCTGTCGTCGTCCCCTTGACTCGCGAGTCCACTCCTCCTTGTGTGGGCCATCCCACCTTCTCCCCCGGACTAGTGGGGGGACCGTCCGTAATCTTCCCCGTGTCTGGGTGTCCTCAGACCTTATCCGTCCACCGTTACTAACGAACCATGTGTCCAATTGCGCACACAATCCCGAATCTTTCCTTTAAACATACAACATCGGTGCGCAAGACCCTTTGTTTGAGTGAGTCTTCCTGTTACGTCTATCACCTCACGTCAAATAATGTGGCCGCCCGGGTGCCGTCTCAGAGGGGAATCGGTTCCTGGGGCTAGTCGTAAACACTTTTAGAAAATATGGGGTACACATACACAGACTTGGGTGGTGAGGTTTAAGGAACTCTAAATGTATTTGGTTCCTTTTATGTCAGGGTTATTGGGGTAGTAAGTGCACGATACACGAGTACACGAGTCTGTCAGCTTGTTAATCGGTTATTGGTTATTTGGACTCCAATGTGAGGCTAACTATGTCTTTTTAAATACCGGACAGACCTCCTTCCCCTCTAATCACATACAAAAGAGAGTCCGCTACTCATTGGATACATACTAGAAGTTCCAAGGGGACAGACCTCCCCCAGAATAGGAAGACAACAACAAAAGTATCCGTGATTTGTGTCTCAAGTCTCAGGTAACCTTTCCACCGGCTCGTACTAGTAAGGAAGAAGTAAGGGGGGAGAACTACGAGAATTGAGTATAATACTCGTAGTAAGTATCCCTATATAACGTGGGACCGAGAGGTTGGCGGTCAAACCCTCTTACTGTAATTGGAAACCCAATGTTTCAAGTATTATGTAATATTTTAAGTCGCAGGTGTTTCGTCTTGATAGTTCTGTTGATGTTGTCACCATGTATGTCAAAAGGTGGTTAGCGGGAAGTGGGTTCTATCTTGGCTTCAGGTCTTTCCTTCCAAAAGTAAAGTGTAACGAAATTGGACCAAAAAGTACAGTAGATTTCGTCAGCTATGTAACGGTCTATTCAGTCCTTACATACGTGTTGTAAGTTGGAATTGATGTCGTGTTCAGGGAGGAACTCGTCGACATACAGGGTTCGGTAAGATAATACTTAATGGCGAAAAGAGTAAACCTAAACGAGAAGTAAATTCCGAACCTACCGAAAACAAGATAGATCCTCCCGGACAAAACACTTTAATCAGTTCCGGAGATGAAATTAGTACTATAGACAACAGGGATATCTCCCATACTTATTCCGTCGTTATATGAGTATGGTAGCTTTGTGCTAGAACAGGTGGATCGTACATTTATTCCATCTAAATGGTCCCGATGACCCCATCTAAATGTTGTTCATCCAATCCGAAAACAATGTGACCGTAAATATAGTTTACATTGAGGTACTGGACTCACATAACTGACATCCAGAATGTGGTTCTCTCGTTCCTCTCCAATACTAACCGTTCTCTCTCTTTTCAGAGAAAAACAGTAGGGTCTTTTTTCGTCTCACCAAATTTTAGAGGAACCGTCTTGCTATTGTGGGTGGTTCCTTCAGGGAGGTAGTGACTGTCTCCGTATCGGGATGTATGGGTCGTCGACCCTCAAAACACCTTCAGACGCATCCTTACAGGGGTACTCTACTTTTGTAACAGGACTCAACTTTGCCTTCAATTTAAGTTTTAGTGCAACTACTCTGGTTCGTCGTCCTCAACTAACACGGGGAAGTAGGACTTCCCCGAGCAGGTCCTAGAAGAAAAGGAAGAAGAATTCCTACCAGAATCAGAGAACTCCCAGTCGTCCCAAGGAGACGCGTCAGGTGAGTCGCAAAAAACCCAGACGCACCATACGAGAGAAGTGGGAACTTACTACCTAGGTTCCCTGTTATGGACTTTGAAATTGACGTCATACCCATCAATCTTATTGTATTCCCGGGAAAGTGGTTCCCCGATCGTTTAGTACACAGGTTAGAAACTGGCTATGAACCAGTGGTTGGCATTTGAGTATTTAGACAAGGGGTTCGTCCTTGCCGTGTGAAAAGAACGTGTTTGAATCAATGGCTAAATAATGGAATGAGTCAAGGTAGACGACACTTTAGGATAAGGGAGAATGGACTCCGTTTAAACAACTGTGGACAAAATATTACCCTCCCCCGGAGGGTAAGTGTTAAAACACACCTCTTATCGGAACCCTGACACCCCAGTAGGACTCAGACTCGTCTCGGCAGCCTTCGTTCAGGTGAGTCCTCGTCAGTCAGAGATACTAGGTGAACCTCTCAGAGAAATTACAGGCTAACCAAGTAAGGTGGTAGAATCTTGAGACCTGGATATACGTCACACGTCAAAGGTAAACTACAAAATTCAAAACGAATGAACAACATGATTTAGTCGATGTTTTCGGCCCAGTAACAGACTTGGTTACGACCATCCTTCAGTTTAGACCCTTGACAAAGGGATTTGTCCGAGACCCGATGAAGACTACGAGAAAGTCAGGTCCATCCTTTTCGAAGATGGGTAGGGTTCTTGCATGTATGGTCCTAGTCGTCCATTGTCATCACAGCCACTCCAAAGTAAAGTCACTTCAGGTGAGGGTCCACAAGTTTCCCGTCGTACGGAAAGGCGATTTATGGGTCTCCAAAAACAGACTTATGGACTCTTCCTCGTAATGGGACGCTCGTCCGTCGTACCGGATCCACCCAGCGAACCACACAAACCAAATGGTCTAACACACGGTCGAGAAGACCATGGTTATTAAACGGGGAACCGTTATGGGTGGTAGGGAAAAGTCAGAACTACCGGGGAAGGCGAAACCGATTGGACTGTCGGCAACAGAAACAAAATGGTCCGATCACGGTAGTCATATATCCTGGGTTGATCTCAGACCTTGGAACACAGGAAGAAATTTTGTTTGGGGTCTCTGGAATGGAGGAGGAACGTCTAGACACGGAAAAAGAAGCTGTGGGTCATTGGACGAAGGTAGTCGTCGATCTCGTCACGAAAACAGGGAAGGGTCGTAAAAAGGAACCAGAGCCCCCGGTCGTCGTCCAGTAAGGGTATAACATCCTCGGTTGTAGGTATGAGAAGGTCTACCTTACTCAAGTCCAGTCTTCGGTTCCGAAGGGGTTTCTACCGACCCCTCAAGAATTTGGGACACCCCCTCAGGTCTACTCGACAACGAACCACGGGGGTTGACCTAGAAGGGTAAGTTTCTGTTTCTACCCGACACTACGACCCCGCTCCGTATGTGTCTTCTTCTGTAGGAACTCTAGATCCGCTCATATTTGAAATCAGGAGCCGCCCTCCTCCGATTCATTCTATATCCCCAAACCTTGTCACCCCATATTTCAGTGTCATCGGACCAACTGATCGGACTCTAGGACATGTCCGGATATCAGGACAGGAGGAAGGAAAAACTGACCGTCCTAGCCACATAAGGTTCGGCTGACCGTGAGATGATCTTACGGGCGAACAAAGTTAGATAAGTACACCCCGTCATACGACCGGGTCCGGAGATACCCATCGCCCATGAACGCGAAAGATTGGTCCTACCACGGACCAAACTCAAGATAATAGTGACCCCGAACTACAGATCGGTCTAACCTCCCTTCCCCCAAACAGAAAGTGGGTCTGGAGTCCCTTATTAACTCAATCGAGAGAGAGTACGAGAAGACCGGGTGGACCAAAAAGGAAGCCTCCGAGTACGTTGGAGGTGAGTAGAACCCCACCATAACTCTCTCTCTCGTTTATTCAGTCTCACAGGTAGACCTTCCACCCGGAGAGGAGTCCCCTCTTTCAGTGAACACGAGGATCAGACCTCTCGTTCAGAGAAGGGTCGTCCCCAGGACCCGTGAGTCCTTACATCTCCTTAAGTACTTAGTGAACCAAGGGGGAGTAGACTGTAAAAGACCCAACCGTTTTACTAAATTAGTACAGAAGAGGGGTATGGGGTCCATGATGGGGTCCATCAGAAAAACCTGTCACCACGGTGTCCAAAACAATGATGGCTGTTAAGAAGAGGACATAGATGGTCCTTCAGTGACAAAACCAGGGGGTGAAAATTCCAATGGTGCCCGAGAGTCCCTGGACTATAGAGACTCGGGGCCGTCGGAATATATGAAAGGTTCAGTCGTTCGGGGTGTTGAAGATCTCGAAGGAGAAGGAAGGAACTGAATCCCGTAAGTAAGAAGGTCACGTTTTCGAGCCGTGACCCGTGTGACCAAACCGACATTACCCCGGGTCTCGGAGACGCCCCTAGTCTACTTCCTGACAGGACAGGGACCCCGTCTCCTCCAAAAGGCCTCCCGGGTTCTATCTGAAAGGGTCTCGTCGTCGATCGTAACGTGTAGTAAGGGAGGTCGAGAGACCGTCTCGCGTCAGAGACGAATTAAGGTAGTAGAGGGAGGGGAAGAACAGTCATGAATGGCCCTCTCCACCCCCCATATCGAACCCGTCAAACCGACCTCTCAACCTAGGACCTTCACGACCGGTCTCCGAAGACAGTGACCCTAACCTCGGACGGCTCCACCGTCGAGATGCTGGAACACTTCTCGACCGCCTCCTCGTCGCCGACGACGTCCTGAAGTGGACCGGGACCTAACCCGTAATTCCACCGGAGACTAGGACCACCTCGTACTCCGTCTTCGCAGTAATAGGTCATACCCCCTCCCCAGTGCAGCTGGACAGGTTTAGGACATCTTAAAGGAAAAAATAGTAGTCAGTTAAAAACACGGTAATTATAAAAAGGGAAAGGAAAGACCTATGTCTTGGAACAGGTTCATCGTCCCAGAACTCGATTGGGATCGGTACTCAGTTATATACCTATAACTAGGTCCACAGAGTCAAGAGGATGACATATCTGACGAAGGTCATAAAAATTCAAGTACCACAAGAGACCACCGGTAGGATGAGGGTATCCCCCGGTAAGCTGGAGTCTCTCATACACCTCCACCAATCCGAAGTAGAAGTGGGGTATCAGAGGATTAGGGAAGAATTTTGAAAATTAGTACGTGAGGTTATGTCAACAGAATCTAAGTGAAGGAGTGTAGAACGAATGGAAGAGTCTGGAACAAGATGAAAAGGAAAAACAAGACAGATGCTTCAAGAGTCATGGGATATGTGAAGACTATAAAGGTGAGTCAAGTCAAGTCAACGAGTCAGCACAGGTTGAGAAACGCTAGGGTACTTAGCGTCGTGCGGTCCGGAGGGACAAGTAGTGGTTAAGGGTCTTAAGTGAGTATCAGTACAGGTAGCTCAGTCACTACGGTAGATCGGTAGAGTAGAGTCCTCGGAAGAGAAGGACGGGGGTTAAGGAGGGTCGTAGTTTCACAAAAGGTTACTCAGTTGTGAAGTGTACTCCACCGGTTTCATGACCTCAAAGTCGAAATCGTAGTAAGGAAGGTTTCTTATGGGTCCCTACTAGAGGAAGTCTTACCTGACCAACCTAGAGGAACGTCAGGTTCCCTGAGAGTTCTCAGAAGAAGTTGTGGTGTCAAGTTTTCGTAGTTAAGAAGCCGTGAGTCGGAAGAAGTGTCAGGTTGAGAGTGTAGGTATGTTCTGATGACCTTTTTGGTATCGGAACTGACCTGCCTGGAATCAGCCGTTTCATTACAGAGACGAAAACTTATACGATAGATCCAACCAGTATTGAAAAGAAGGTTCCTCATTCGTAGAAAATTAAAGTACCGACGTCAGCGGTAGACGTCACTAAAACTTCGGGGTTTTTTATTTCAGACTGTGACAAAGGTGACAAAGGGGTAGATAAAGGGTACTTCACTACTCTGGTCTACGGTACTAGAAGTAAAAGACTTACAACTCGAAATCCGGTTGAAAAAGTGAGAAGAGAAAGTGAAAGTAGTTCTCCGAAAAATCAAGGAGAAGTGAAAGACGGTATTCCTACCACAGTAGACGTATGGACTCCACTAACTATAAAGAGGGCCGTTAGAACTAAGGTCGAACACAAAGAAGGTCAGGTCGCAAAGAGTACTACATGAGACGTATATTCAATTTGTTCGTCCCACTGTTATATGTCGGAACTGCATGAGGAAAAGGATAAACCTTGGTCAGACAACAAGGTACAAGTCAAGATTGACAACGAAGGACTGGACGTATGTCTAAAGAGTTCTCCGTCCAGTCCACCAGACCATAAGGGTAGAGAAAGTCTTAAAAGGTGTCAAATAACACTAGGTATGTCAGTTTCCGAAACCGTAGCAGTTATTTCGTCTTTATCAACAAAAAGACCGTGAGAGAACGAAAAAGGTACTAGGTCGTCTACAACCGTTAAACTAGAGACCAAGGAGACGGAAAAGATTTTGGTCGAACTTGTAGTCCTTCAAGTGTCAAGTGCATAACGACTTCGGACCGAACCTCTTAAAACTCGTAATGAAATGACCACACACTCTACTCACGTTAACACGTCATCAAACTCGTAAGAAACCGTAACGGAAAGAAACCCTAACCTTACTTTGGACTGGAAAAGGTCAGGACACCGGTGACGACTCAAAAGGTTTAAACGACCGTATAACTCACGTCGTGAAAGTGTCGTAGTAGAAAGTCCTAAACTTTATCGAGTTGACCTTAAGGTAGTGGAGGTGATCGAAACAACCATCACTACGAAAGATTCCGGGTGAACTGAAGTGTAAGGTCCAACAGACCGAGATCTACTCACTAGTGTGGTAGCACTAATAGACCCACCACTTCTAGAAAAAACATGTCAAGAAGACACATAAGAACGGTGAAGAAGAATTATAGAAGACGAAAACAATCCAGGTCTGGTAAAGACAGGAAATGACTCGGGTAGAAACGTACTTTACAAGGGAACCATAGAGATTAAAAGAACTTCTCTAGAGATCAGAAAGGGTAAGACAACAAAAGGAGACAAAGAAACGTAACTAGTGACTTCTTCCGAAAGAATAGAGAAGAACGATAAGAAACCTTGAGACGTAAGTCTACGAATATAGAAAGGAAAACAGGAAACGAAAAACGAAGTTAAGAAAAGTGTCGATAAACATTCTGGAGGAGTCTGTCGGTAAAACGAAAAAACGTAAAGAAAAGGTACCCCTACCAGAACTAGGGACAGAAGACATGTTACAGTGCTTAGAGTAAGGTATCAAGTAGTCCGTGAGATAGATAGTCTAGATCAGGGAATTTAGATAAAGAGTGAAGGTGACATGTTAGTATTCCCTAAACTAAATCCAGTATGGACTTACCAGATCGTCAAAAGGGATGAAAGAAGTTAAATTAAGACTTAAACCATTATTCCTCAAGTACTAGACTCGGTGTTAGTCGAGGACCAGAACAAAAACAACTGACATATCTCGAAGAGGTAGAAACCGACGTTTCTTATATTAGTTAGAGTAAAGTCACAACTGGTAGACCACTTCTGGTACACATCTCAGAAGAGAACACAACAACCTTCTCCCACAAACGATACTGGTCACGCAAAAGAACCGTTTTGAGATAATCAGAAACGGGACGAAGTAAGGCGTATGGTTCCGGTTTAAACGGACAATGAGGTCCACAAAGAACTGAAGGATGAAAACGTAACGTCAGAGGATATTACTTTTTCTGTAGAAAAAATCCACAATCAAGATTTTCCAGAACATCCAAAAGTATCTTGGTAAGTTGAAGTCGAAGAAGTCGTAATGACCAACCCCGTATCTGAACCTAATGTCACTATAACTTACCAAACGGAACCTCTACTCGTCTCTAGTAAGACAGTAAAAACTCTAACGTAGGTTCATGACGTAAAGCCTGAGAAAACAACTGGTACTACCGATGAGGTAAAGAAAACTCCCTAAGGACGGGCGTCATCATCTATATTACCAGTAGACTCAATTTAAGTGGGTAAGGTCAGGTAAAATCAAGTGACTAAGGATCTTACAGCTGCAAATGAGAACGGTAGAGGACAAACTGGTGAAGGTTAGACGGAACTAAGTACCTTGATTGTAAGTTCCATGGATACGTTATAACGAGAAATGTCGTAGCCTGGAACGAAGATAGTGGTCATCGTAGGTGTTGACCCATAACAAAAACGAAACCGAGGTAGGGAAGTAAGGAAGACCTCAATAAGAAGTGACTAGAGGTCATCGTATAACCCGTGGATGACTGGGTCCCTCAAGGGGAAAGTGACAGGATAGTAAAACGGAAAAGTATAACAAGTACCCCAAGAGTTCCGTTCTTATGACTTCACCAAACGGTAAGGCAAGAGGTCAGCTGGTGTAAGACAGTCTGGAGAAGTAGTACAGGACAGGCAGAACCTACCGGGGTGTCCCGTACCGAATCAAAGTGACTCAATCTGTTCCGACACCAGGTAAACTAGTCTAACCGATATAAGACATCAATACCAAAGTCACACAGACGGGAGACTACGGGAGAGCGTTGTGGATGGTAGAATGAACCCAAAGAGAATGGAACCTGCACCCCATAGAGAAGTGTCGACAGACTCGTTTCACGTCGGTGACGAGGAATGGAACCTGCTCCCAATAGAGGAGTGTCGGTGGGGAGGACTGGAAATTGCACCTCATCGAGGAGAGCCGGGAGGACACGGGTACGTCGGTGGTGAGGAACCTACACTCCATCGAGGAGAGCCGACGGCGGGACTGGAGCCCGTACCCCATCCAGGAGAGTCGGCGAGGACACGGTAGCATTGGACCGTGAGAACCGGCGGTGGAACTGGAGCTCGCACGCCATCGAGCAGACCCGGTGGTGGAGACTGGAGTCCGTCTACCACTAACGTCGGTACTTTAATTTTCTACGAATGAGGAACCTTCTTTTCAATACTGGTTGGATCTATCGTATAACTTTTCGTCTCTATAATGAAACGGTTGTTTCAAGTCAGATCAGTTCCGATACTAAAAACATTCCTACACTCTCAACCTGACACTTCTTTCGACTCGGGACTTCTGAACTACGAAAACTTGACACCACAACCTCTTCTGAGAACTCTCAGGGAACCTGACGTCCCTCTAGGTTGGTTAGGTAGGATTTCCTCTAGTCATGACCCGCAAGTAACCTTCCTGACTACGACTTCGACTTTGAGGTTATGAAACCCGTTGAGTACGTTTCACAACTGAGTAACCTTTTCTGGAACCCCTTTTTTTTTTTTCTTTTCCGGAACTACGACCCTCCCTGACCCCCGTCCTCCTCTTCCCCTACTGTCTCCTACTCTACCGACCTACCGTAGTAGTTGAGCTACCTGTACTCAGACTCACTTGAGACCCTTAACCACTACCTGTCCCTCCGGACCACACGACACTAAGTACCCCAACGTTTCTCAGCCTGTACTGACTCGCAGACTTGACTTGGCTTAACTGGTCGTAACCTAGCCTGTTACCGGGCCGAAAGCATCGACTAAATCATATTGTTCATTCGTTTTAAAATTTGTAGTTCACCTTTAATGGATGTTACATATCCGGGTTCTCAAGACTCTAGTACCTTCCTTGGTTGACCTGTGAATTTCTCTGTGAGAGGTTCACCTAGAATCTCTGACTGACAAGGTCCCACCTGAACAAAGGCTACCGAGACGAGTCTGAGTCCTACTGGGGTGTCAGGGTACCGAGAAGAGGCATGTTTTAACACGTACCCTCCGGGGGAGGGTATCATTTTGTCCGCAGTTGTTTAAACGGAGTCCATTCCCCTCTACTCTAAAGTGTTGTCTACCTTGTCGACCCATTCCATTATTTAGTCCATTGATTCAAACATGTTCTTTCCCACGGTAAGGGGGAACCCCTTGTCTAAGTGCTTAAACATGGGTCCCTAGTCCACGCCAGTTTCTGACGTTTGTACTGAGGAACCGGGGTGTAATCTTCCCAGGTATATGACAACAATATTGGTCGGGATGACGTCAATTTCAACGTCCACAGTGAGGGACCTAGGTGGAGCACTCCCACTTCCCTCGTATGGTGCGTCTGGGTCTCCTGCGACTCACGTGATATGTTTTCCTGGGGTGACTAGGGACACTTTGGTTCTAGTAGAATTTCTTCTTTTTCTCTACTTCGAGATATTAGTTGACGACGATGTTCCTGAACGACCATAGTAGAACTCTGATGGGTATCAAAGTCATGTTTCTCCCTGGACACGACATTAATTTCAACTTACAACACATATATAAGGACTAAATAGACCGATATATAGTCGATGGGCTCTACTGTACTTTCCAATCCATTTTCAATATAGACTACTATTAGAAGGAAAAACCTGAAGTCAGAATAGAACCCACTTCCCACTACCCACTTTTTGATACAAATGGTAACAATATCAACGGAACTATCAAGACCAAACACCTGGGAAATAAAATGTTACATAATACTTGAAACATTGGGTTTCCAACTATAGTAAGAGGGTTTAATCTCCAGCCTCTCAGTCCCACGTTATATAGGGATACTTACTACGAGTATGATACTCAATTCTCGTAGTTCTCACCCCTTACTTCCTCCTTTGTCTGTCTTGTCCGAGGTAGAACTCTCGTCATGAGGTAGAACCCGGCCTGACACCTGAAACTCGATATACGGGTTATAGATACCTTTACTGTATGGTTGACCTTTTGGTCCGGGGGACCTGTCTTCTCGGAGTCCCAAACATGGGTCTGAGAGACGACGGATTTTCTGATGGGATTAATAAACACATTGACTTATCTTAGTATTTAAGTTAATATGAATAACCCCATACTGGTGTCCGGATAACTATTAACAGGGGACAATTGATGGATCCGAATTCAGTATACTTAGTGCCCAATTGAAACTAACATAGAAAGAAAAGGAAACAAATCTGATGAAAGTCCCTTAAACCCCTCCACCCAAACCGTACATGTGAATCCCATATATTCCAAAAGTCTTTTTGACCAGTCCCAGGAACCGATTCTCCTCTGAGACGGAACCCGGGCGGTCACATTATCACATTATTTGACATGAGGTGATAGACGTAACAGGAAGACTCACTCAAACAAAGGGTCTTGTGCACCGATGTTGTTCCATACTACAGAATCTACTGGGTAAGTTCCTTCAAGTGTCTCAGGTCGAATTACTTCGGATGCATGGAACGTAGGACTATCTTGTGATGTCCCTGTATGACTCCGTTATAAAGACCTAGTCTGACACACCCAAACTCGTCTATGTTGTTCTGTCGAAAACTGTTTAAAAGAGTCTACCAAGGTCATCTAGACCACCACTGGGAAGAACGAAAGAATAAACGTTACTCCGTTTTCCAGAGACGAAGAATCATAAGTTTGAGTCAAACCCCCTCATCATGTTACTCAGGTGAGAATATCTATTCTGTCAGGTTCCCTGAATTTTTAGACGGGAGGTTCAGTAGTCCGACCCTTTTGTCTGTCAATTATTCTTCATCACAAAGAGGGTTCCAGTATTTTGTTGACGTTTCCCCGTATAGTTGGTGAAAGAGTCTCATGAAGGACGAAGGACTGAGTGACCCTTTAAAGTAAAAATTTTAAGTAGTAGATAGTTTTTCAAAAGGACGACCTTTAGCATAGTCATTCTTACTCTATCACGGGAGAATAGACCCCCCAGGTTTGATGAGACTGTGTCTCTTCGTCGGAACTCAAAGTCGTATCTACGACTTGAAGTCTCTTCACCAAAGATTCGTGTCGTAAAACAGGAGAATTGAAATGTCAAAGATCTCTTTATCCGAGGTCTAGATGAACGATAGGTCTGGAAATGTATTTCAGAACTCTCTCTTTATTGTATACTTTACCTCGTTCTTTCTTAAGTAACTAAATTGTGTGAAAATAACTCTTATGAAAATAACTAAATGTATGTTTCTATAAATATCATCGTAATAAACATTATCCCTTTTTTGTTTTGACAGAACTAACGTTTATTACTTTCTAATCATAAATTCTAAACACAATCAGTGAGTCAGGACAGACTGAGAAACGCTGGGGTACCTGACATCGGGCGGTCCGAGGAGACAGGTACCCCTAAGAGGTCCGTTCTTATGACCTCACCTAACGATAAGGTAAGAGGCTCCCTAGAAGGGTTGGGTCTTTAACTTGGGGTCCAGAGGACGTGCCGTCCGTCTACGAAATGGTACACTCGGTGGTTCTGAACCGTAATTCATTCTCTTCGTACAGTACCCTGTTAATATATTGTTTCGGGTCAAAAGTGATCTTTTTTAGACACACACACAAATATATTCGTATCTTCTTTTTAATTATACATGAATTGACAACTACTACATTTTATCAGATTTCCATCCTTCTATTAATCCCTTTCCTCGTCATTTGTTTAAGTGTTTGACCTTTTCATTTAGAATCTAGACCCCACTTTTCACAGTAACTTGTCTAGTAACGTTAACGAAATATTCCTTACCTAACCTGAAATATTACTAACCTGAGAATCTCCGTGATACTAACCGTAATCTACATTCTTACGACTTCCACGGTAGTTAAGCGTCTGGTTGTCTCACTAGACCTCTTCACTGAAAAGAGACACTTGAAATAAATCAGAGAGGGGTCCAACATGTACCCAGTTTTACTTTATTTCAGAAACATACTTTTCTCCCACTTTTGTCGGTTCGTGGTAGGTCTCAGTCGAAGGTCGACAAGATAATCCGTCTGTAATTTCTGTTCCTCAAGTTCTGGTCTCTAGTGTGAGGTGGGTCCATCAGAAAGGTAGCCATAGAACAGAGACCAAAGAGATCCCCAAGGAAAAAGTCAAAGGTCGATCCTACCGTTGTGGTCTGAAAGAACTGTTGTAAGATACCCCAATGTAACAGGAAAAACCAGAGACATGGTGAGTCGAGACCTCTTAATATTTGACAGAGGTCAGAAATAGACGTCTTTTCCAGTCTCCCCGAGTCGACCTCGGAACCCCCATAACAGGGGTATTTACACTGAAGAGTCAGGGTTACTACCCAAGTAGGAACATACAAGTTGACTCTCTTTCCTACCCTTGTCTACCCAAGTCACCGTCTACCAGTCTCCCCAACCTACCATCTTGGTCTCCGTCTTCTTTCCGGCTTCTCCAGGTCTCTTCCTCCGGACCCCCTTTCACATCTACACCCTGGGTAGTCGGTGTGATATCTTCCTCTGTACGGGTCGAAGTATCAGGTTCTTCTGGGGGTGGGCCGACCCCCCGAGTGAGTCACCCTCTCGTCAGGCTCCCCTCCACTCCCGGACCATGAATAATCGTATCTCAAGGTGTCGGGTCTTAGGTAAGACTCCACTGAGACGTTAGGGGGTTCGGGATAGGTGCAAAAGGAGCGTTTGGGGGTCGAGGGTCATTCAGGACAGCGGGTGAAGGTGAAGGGTCATTACAGAGGGGCTTCTCTTCCTGGGCACCGGGTCGTGTGTTCCCAGTTTTCTTTTGGAGAGTCCAAAAAGTCCTTCTAAGACGGTGTCCAAAGAGGCGAAGTGCGAAGCCACTAGAAGTCTGTCTTTCTCAAGTTTCTTCCGTCATAAACCTAGGTCTCAGTGTACTCGACACCTTTCTCACTCTCTCTTGTCTACAGGACAGTTGAGGCCATAGGTTCCCGGGAGTCACCGACCCTTCACCCCTCTTTTCTTCGGTAAGGATTAGGTACTTCAACGGAAGGAAGGAGGTGTTTTCTCGACCTCACTATTCGTAGAGGGGGCCTACAGGAATTCTAGTATAAAGTTTCTCGATAATCCTCTCAAGTCTCTGAATGTTCCTCCTCTATTAGGTCTCCAAGACCCAGGGACCCTCGTCCCCACCGATTAGTATTGGTGGTGGGGGGGTAGGAGAGTAGGGGGTGTCGTAAAACATGTTGGGGGAGAGTACAGTGACGTGATAATGACAAATAAAGTACAAAGAGAGGAGATGTTCTGGTCCTGGGGGTTTTCATTTCTGATATAAACAAGTAGAAACACAAGAATGACAGATCGTAACAGTCTGAGACGGAGTGTTAACCACGAGTTATTACAACCGTCTTATTTCCCGACCCCTTCCAGGAACCTGTCGGAGATCGGTGTGGAGAGATGGTTGGACTTTAGGGTCCTGTAAAGTGCCTCTTAATAGACCGGTCTCTAAAAACCGGTTGACACATTTTGTAGACTCGTTTACTTATGGGTAGAACTTATCTGACAGGGACTTAGAGTGTCCAATCTTCTCAGTATACCCTCTTTGAAAATACCCAAGTAGTTTGTAACCAAGGAAAAGGAGGACCCATGTATCGTTCTACTGTAAAAGGTCAGGGAGAACCCATAGGTCGTCTTCTCAGCCGACGAAGGTCCGGAGTGGTTATTCTTTTGGAAATGTGTTATAAACGTAAGGAAAAAGACGGTAAACGACCGAGTTACATCTCATCTCACTCCGGGATCCAGTTTTAGATCGTTTCGAGGGTGTAGGCGTAAACTAAACAGGACTTGTGACTTCTCTACCTCATTATGCGACAACAACACAAATGGATTACTCTACGGGGCTCCCCTCTCTTCGATCCACCTGTCTCAACGGTGTAGAGGAGATTCTACGTGTCTTGGGTGATCTCTGACTTACAGTAAACTTACTTTGGAAAGATCAACATAGGAGTCCAGGTACTACGACTTCTATAACTCACTATCAACGAGTCAGTACGGACTGAGAAACGTTGAGGTACCTGACATCGGACGGTCTGAGGAGACAGGTACCTGAAGAGGTCCGTTCTAATGACCTCACCCAACGGTACTCATCATCTCTTTGAGTTCTCTCTTTCATCTACTCCTCGGGAAATTCTTCCTTTTCTTTTTTTTTTTTTTCCATATTTGAAGACCTTTCCTTTTTCCACGTCCACGATTTTACTTTGAACCATCATAAACTAGAACTACAATGAACATAGAAGGGACTCAGAGGTAAGTAACGGACGGGTCGGTCCGGTGATAAACCTCGACCTTCTACCTCTTTCTGGTGATTCCAGAAGAAAATACCTCAGGACCCGGACTCTGTCATTCTTAATCTGTCAGTGAGTGGTCGTATCCTGGCTCGAAAAAAGGTTAGACGTTATCTTTTTTCTCTCCACTCACGAGGGACCGTTCTCGGCATGTAAAGAACCGGGAAAGAGACGAGACCAACGGAAAGGAAGGGAGGAACCGTCGGAGTAGTGAGTAGAGGTCTCGAACAGATCCGAAGAAGAGAGTATAAGGATTCTCTTTTACAGATCCTCCTTTCTCCGGTCTGTTTTACATGAGAAGACAAAGGGGTAGAACCAAGGATTCGTACCTAAGGTTGAGGTGACCCTCGAGAAATGAGTACAGAGGCGTAAGGGGTATGGCCTACCGAAACACGAAGTCATCGACTTTCCGTGGTCGAATACGTTTGTACTCTTCCGACGGTAGTGTCCCCTGTACCAGGACCTGTTTCCTGTCTTGAGACTCCCTAAGTGAGGAAGGAAGTGACACTAGTACACAATCAGTAAACGTGTCAGTCCGTGGACTGGGGTAGAGGACGTAGAAAAGGTACTGGAGGTATGTGACGGGACGTACCTCATTCCTACCGACGCCGCCGACGACGGCGACGACGGACCTTTAGACAGAGAGTAAATCGATCAGAGGTGTCCTTTGTACAGAAAAAGTACCAATTATACGGTGGAAAACGACACTAATCCCTCAGGGGGTGTGAATAAATAAATAAATAAAAACATGGGAATGGACCCCCTCGGCGGGTACACGAGACCCGCGACATAGGTGATAATCGAGTGTCGAGAACGGAACTAGGGTTACACAATAGCCGGTGTTGAGTAATTGGTACTTTGGGTTTCGGTCAAATTAATTGATAAGTCAGAGGTAAAGATGTAGACATCCTACCTGTAGTCTGATTGTGAACGATGAATTAAATAGACCCCCTCCTGTATCTGATTGTGGACGTTTTTACGACTTAGTGGTACGACTTGTGGACTTTGATTGTGTTATAATATTGATACTCCCTCCAGTGTTAATTGAAGTAATGAAGGTGGTATCAAACTCACTTCACTTCAACGAGTCAGCACAGACTGACATCGGATGGTCCAAGGTGGTAGGTACCCTAAAAGGTCCGATCTTATGACCTTACCCAACGGTAAAGGAAGAGGTCCTCTAGAAGGGTTGGGTCCCTAACTTGGGTCCAGAGGGCGTAACATTCGTCTACGAAATGGTAGACTCGGTGGTCCCTTCAGATTAACATTGACATAATGTGAGGTTAATTATTGTAAAAAATTAGATTTTTTCCGTAAAATTCAATACTTTCCAGTGTTTTTTTTTTTTTTCTTCTTCTTCTTTCTTTTTCTATGTCTCCTCTTCTTTCCTATCGAATATAAAGATCGGGACTGGAGGACATACCTGACGTGTGGACTAATAGGTTGACGTATGAGACGTAGAAGTGAACCTAGTGATTGTGGGGGAAGTTGTAAGACTGAGACACGACGGGGGAGGGAACGGGACTGATGGACCAAAAGAAAACCGAAGGGACAACGTCTTTTTACCGTTAAGGTAAAAATATCAAAGAACTTCCTCTAGTCGGGACCCTAAAGAAACCTCCCTTACTACGACTTCGACTTTGAGGTCATGAAACCGGTGGAGTACGCTTCTCAACTGAGTAACCTTTTCTGAGACTACGACCCTCCCTAACCCCCGTCCTTCTTTTCCCCTGCTGTCTCCTACTCTACCGACCTACCGTAGTGACTGAGCTACCTGTACTCAGACTCACTTGAGACCCTCAACCACTACCTGTCCCTCCGGACCGTACGACGCTAAGTACCCCAGTGTTTCTCAGTCTGTGCTGACTCGCTGACTTGACTTGACTTGACTCCGGATTTTTGGCACCTCAGTAGGAACTAGGTGAGGAAATGAAAACGTGATGTGATAGTTGTTCCCATAAAAATGAGACAAAATTTTTATTTAGGTCGTGACTCCGGGGAGAGTGGTGAAGGTCGTGAGGGGGAACCATTTTTGGTAGGAGTAGAGAGGGGAACTACAGACGCCATCGAGGGTCGACCAGGTCAGCACAGGTCGAGAGACGTTAGGATACCTGGTATCGGACTGTCCGAAGAGACAGGTACCCTAAGAGGTTCGGTTTTAAGACCACACCCAACGGTACAGGAGGAGGTCCCTAGAAGGACTGGGTCCCTAACTTGGACGTAGAGAATACAGAGGACATAACCGTCCACGCAAGAGATGGAGATCACGGTGGTTCAGTTAGAGTCACATCGTAGATTTCATTGAAGAGTTTTGTATTCAGTCCAAGTCGAGGGGAAGACGAGTTTTGGGTAGCCACCGAGGAAAGAGTCTTCGTTTCGGTTTCGGTCGTACCTACTGAAAGTTCCGACACACTAGACCGGGAGGTTTGCGGAGACTAAGATGGGCGAGACTAAGAGGACTAGTGAGGGACGGAAGATCGTTGTGGTCGGGGAAACGATGAGAAGTTCGTTTGGTCACACAAAGACTGAGACCCGAAACCGTGACACCAAGAGAGATGAATCTTACGAAAAGGGAGTCGATAAGGACGCCGAATGAGGAGATGAAGTGGTAGTGAGATAAAATATTAAAAAATTTAACTTCATATCAACTACATGTTATAAAACAATGTCCACATGTTAAGTGGTGGAATAAAATTTGAAGTGGAAGGTTACGTTATAAGACAATAGAGGACTCGTGATTAATAGTATACGGTTTGAAATATAATATGATAAAGAAAAAAAAAAAAAGATAGAAGAAGGTGATCTTCAATCTAAGAAACACTTACCCTATAAAGACAACACAAGTAAAGACATGGATCCCGTGAATCTTCTCATTGAATCAATAATCAATGATCATTGTATCAATTGTCAACACCTAGAAACAACTCGACTACTTACTTACTTACTTTACTTATCTCTTAGGTACTCCCTTGGACCTCTCACTCACTAGGTCCTGTTCTTGCTTCTTTATCGAAGTCTTTCCCTTTTTCTACGGACGAGACAACTTCAGCCTCGGATCTCTAGTCTTTCCCGTCCACGTGTACCGCCCCGTCCTTCAAACGGGGGGAGGGAAGAGAAAAAGGAGACTCAACGCCCCAACGTAGTGGAAATCTCCATACCTTTTTCCTACACCACTACTTCCCAGTTTCGATTACAAGTGACTTGAATGTATGTACGATGGTTACATGACCCACAGGAGTGGAAATAGAGTAAAGGATTGTAGACAAGTTTCATCATCAACGTTAATTTAGTTAAAGATCCACCCTTTTCATCTTGAAGTTTCTCCAATTCCTCGAATAGGGTCAAACAGACTTACTCATCTTGTTTGTCCCAGTTGTCTACACTACTCGTCTGTCTCCTTTACCCGTGTCTTCACCCTTTTACTTGCTATGTACACCCCGTGACGACCACCACACCAGTCAGGTCACACCCCACCGCGCACAGTCCCTCACAGGTCCCTACCTTGTCTTTGACCTGACCTAGTAATTCCGACTGACGTAACGCCCCTATCTTTGACGTCTAGCCTGAAATGAAAAATTACATCACAAAGAAGTTAACTCAATACATTTTTGGAGTTAATCTGTGTTTAATTAAAGGAAACTTTTATTTAGAAGTTTCAGGACTCCTTCGGTTAATTTTTTACATCGTTACTTTCAATTTTAGACAGAAATCTGTCAAGGAAACAGTGATTACGTCAATACTTGTGTCGTCAATCGAATCTTCGATCTTGGTAAGTGTGTTATTAACTAATTGTCTTTTATTTTTTCCTATAATTCGTCCACTACATCTTAGACGAATCCAACAACATCAAAACTGTTTTTAACTGTAATTCTGTTAAAAAAAATCCTTAAACTTTTAGGAAAATCTTAAATGTTTATAGGTGGGGTCATTCTACCGTCTTCCGTTACCCCTTGGTGTCTACCAAACCCCGAATTCTCCTTACATTAGTCTAAAGATAGAATCGTTCAAATGAAACTTCGAGATTTGATACTTTTTGAAAAGTGTCCGTTCCAGAATAAATACGACCAACAAAAAATTTTAAAAAACAGACAAAGGATTATAAATAAATTTGTTTTTCAGAATTTTCCTTTTCCCGTCGTCATCGAGAACTCCTTTGTCTCGTCGAACGACAACTCTCTTCCCAGAACTATTAGATGAGGGTCCCTAGACACTGTTTTCTTCTTTCTAACCCCCTCCATAAGATACGGACTCTTTCCCAGGACCCGATTCCTCATTTTCCTGAACGGGACTCCCTTCCTCTCTTTCCTCGGGGGAACCCACCCACCACCATCGTAACCTACCACTCCCCTCCCCTCCTCTTTCCCGTGTAATTGTCGTTTCTCTTACCTCAAGTCACAACCGGTGTCCAAACTTTTTGGAAACCCCGTAGGTACTGTATAGTTGTCTCGATAACCCCAATATCCGAATTCAGGTCTACCACGTTCTTACTCGTTCCGAAGTCTCCTTTCTTATTCCTCTTTCCGTGAATAATTTATTTTGTCTATCTTGGAATCTACTTTTTGTTTTTAAGGTTAAATGAGTGGTAGGTGAAAGACCCGAAAAGAGGTCGGACTTCATCTTCTTTCTTTGAAGTACTCTAGTTACTATGCACTCTCCCAGAGTTTAGTATGTGCGTCCTCCTCCTTCATGCCTTGAATGCCTCGAGAGAAACCTCAACGAGACGTTTTCCTGTTCTTTACTTAGTCATGGCAAGTATCTTCCCGGTCCAAATGTACCTTTCCCAGACACCCTCCGGGAAACGACGTAGTACACACGTCACTCAGGTCACTCGACAGGGGGTTGATCTTTTAGGTTCCGTGTCAGTCCCAGGGTCCTAGCCCCTTAATTTCTCCACCCTCACGACCATAACTCCCTCCTTTCTGACTTATATTTTTGGAGTTGAAGTTTAGGGGAAGCGGGAGAATCGGGACCAGGTGGGGAAAGGGGAGACAGGTTAGGGAAAAGGCATCAGACCTGGAATGACGGAGTCAGAAGACTAAGGAAATGGAAACTAGGTCGTAAGAGCTAGAAAGAGAGCCGCTTCAAAGGTCTACTTTGGTTCTCGTCAGTCGTCTTCTTCAGGGTCTTGTTCGTCCTCGCTCCAGACTCGACAATGGGTTCCTTTCAGGAAGTCCTTCTGTCACCGACTTGACCTTCACGACTCGTAATAAGGACGTCGTTTTTCGTCCTTTCCCGGTTCCGGACCCCCACGACCCCGTGTGTCTCCTACGACGTCCTGAGGGGCTCTACGGACCCGGTCTGGTCGTCGTCTCCCCGGACCGACCCTCTTACTCACTGAGGTCGAGACGGGGTAAGAGAGGGTGTCCTACCGACCCTTTGGGTCTATGAAATTCTCAGTCGTACCTTACTGTTGTTCATTCACATTTCCGAGACCCACACACACACACACACACACACACACACACACACACACAATCAACGAGTCAGTACAGACACAGAAACGTTGAGGTTCCTGATATCGAGCGGTCCGAGGAGATTGGTACCTTAAGAGGTCCGTTCTTATGACCTCACCCATTAAGGGAAAAGGTCCCCTAGAAGGGTTGGGATTCTAGCTTGGGTCCAGAGGACGTGGAGTCCGTCTAAGAAATTCACAATTTAGTTCCTCCAAGTTTAGTGAGGACTTTATACCTTGATTTTGACCCCAGACCTCCTTCCCCACCTTTAACAGGGGAAAAGGAGTCTAGTACTCTTATCTACGGAAGGTCATTTTAGTGGGACTTACACCCTCCTCACACCCTCGGGGACTGAAATGAACGTTAACAATTATCTTCATATAAAAACCATCCCTTCACCTACTACGACCCTTAATCTTCGGGACTTATGATCAGGGTGGAGGTGACGTCTGAGATGAACATTAAAGTCGGTTCGTAGGACACAGGGATACAGAGGTGATATTACCCCTCTCAAGTTATTATAATGGACACGATAGTCATAGTAGTCTACTTTTTCGTTCGACACTTTTCTCTTGAACCGATAGATACACTTGAAAATACGTACACAAAGAAAATTTATAGGGAATCGTGGGTCCGGTACGATAAATAAATCAACAACAGATCAGAGATTCAGTACAGACTGAGAAAACTCTGGACTACCCGACATCGGATGGTCCGAGGAGACAGGTACCCTAACGGATCCGTTTTTATGACCTCACCCGACAGTAAAGGAGGAGGTCCCCTAGAAGGGGTCGGTACCTACCGTGGACGTAGAGGACGTAACCGTCCATCCAAGAAATGGTGACTCAGTAGTCCTTCGGGTTATTCATGGTGACTCAGTTTTTTTTTTCTTTTTCTCTCACATTTGGAAAATAAAGAGATAGTCGTTCTCCTCAGGTACATTGATCTCTCGGAAAGGTTTCTCCAAAACGTTTAAGTCACTGTGCAAAATACACGTCCTTTTCATTTTAATTATTTTATTTTTGGTGGGTATGTTCGGTCTTGTATCAGTATTGACCTGTATTTATATTGTCGGATTCCGGTTACGGTATTCGTTTAAAGGAGGGTCATAGACTACTTACAGTAACAACACTCCCAATTTCTTTGTCACTTGTTAGTCAACAACAATGGGAAGGACTATGTCATCTTAAAAATAACTGTTTTATCTAAGACCGTTAAAAAGGACTCTGATTTCGTAGTACCACAAAACAGACTAATGAGTAATGAAGAGTGTCTTTGGATGAAGGAATAAACATATATAAACAGGAAAGAGGTATTTTAAATTGGGATCTAACACCTGACAAAACATAGTAAAGGATCGATAAAACATGACCATTACCGAAATGTTACTTATGAGACATACAGGATTATTTCCTATTAAAAAATTTTCCATTTGTATTTTTTTTCTGACACGTTTATTAAATAAATTGAATAATAAATTATTCTTTTGGTCATTTTTACAGTTTTCACCAAATTTACTCCTAAACTAAGGATTTTAGAATATAAGAGATAGTCTCTCTTCAGTAAACGTAGTGATTCCTGTCCTTGTTAAACATAATGAGAGTCACAAGATATTTAATGCTACACAGAGATGTTTCAACATTTACTAGATCTTTTTATTCGTTACCGAATCAGGATACCTTAGTCTCTAGGAATTACACTCTTGATGGTCTGTCCCAATCATAAGGAATCTTCTCTGTATGTCAGTAGAAAAAATTGGTCACTTTCAGAAAGTGTCTAAAAGAACCGGTAAGAAAGAAAGGGGATCACAACTCGTGTTTCGTCAGTCCCTACCAAATGTGTCTCCGTCGTTTATAAACAATTTGTTTATTAAAGGATTCTTTATTACGTTTCATCACGAAATTTTTTTTTGTTCTCGTTTTTTTTTTTTCCTTTTTTTTTGGTTTTTTGTCTAGTTCTCCTGAAGGTCTTTACTAAGTCTGGTAAACGTTTCCCCGATTTTCTTTCTCTTGATGTGTGTACATGGCGGGAGACAGGGAAATTTTTGGTAGGAGTGGACGTAGGAAGACGGGTCGTCGCCACCGAAGTGCCTTCAGGGTCGGAACCCGTTTACCACTCACGAGTCCCTGAGACTGAACCGTAGAGGGTCACCCTCTCGATGTCCGGACGGGAAACGTCACGTCTACCCAGGGTAGGAACAGGTTCGAGTACTGGGCTCTCCTAACGAAGACAACGACAACCTACGGGTACCCGAGGACGGAGTGAACGCCCCTCTCCCTTGGTCCTTCAAGTGACAGGAAGTATGGAGTCGACGTTTCAGTCAGTGGGGTTTCCAACGAGGGACGGTTTACTCGACGAAGGGTTGGTCATTCTCGTTCTTCTCCTTCTCTGTCCATCCTTACTTCCTTCCTGTGACCTGGTCCGAATTCTACCCAGTGTGGAGAGGGAGTCCTCAGACCCTCTTGTCTATGTAGACTCAGGGACGAAATAAAAACAGGTATTGAGAATTTTACAAAAGTAGAGAGATATAACCATCCTAGTGATCCATTTTATAGAACATAATGTCAAAAGATTTAGTCCCTTGAAATTTGTGTCCTCTGAGAGTCGTTGGTAAAACGTCTTACTTACTTATATCAAAAGATGGACCTCCAAATTACCCTCTTTGTCTCTTAGGTTCGTTCCGTCGTCCGTCTTCCCTCGACCGGACCCTCCGTTCCTTCGAGCGAACTTAAAGATTTGTCTCTCATGACAAACGACACCCGGTCTGGACACGACTCGTACCTCCGTCCTCGTCTCCTCATCTCTCTCCTCAGTCTCCCGGACCCGGAAGGTCTTAGGACGCCGAGTGTGGACGACCGATAGAGGGGTGGCGGTTAAGAGTACGTGAGTGTAAAGAGACGAGGAACCCCACTGAGTCAGAAACTTAGTGAAACGTTAAGTCTGTGATCCGACCTGGGTCCGAGGTTCGTTCTAACAGGTGACGGACCAGAGAGTCCGCCCTCGAGTCCGTCTCCGACCCCTCATGAGTGCCCGACCTAGACGGGAACCGTCCCGTGGGGCTCATGAGGTCCATCTACACAGACCAGTGTCACGGGGACGGGGCTACCACTGTGACAGATACTACCTCTACTTGAGACCTGACACTTGGGGAAGGGAGATGTAAATACTACATTCTATAGCTACAAAAGTCCCTCTCTTCGCTTCAGATCTCTAGTCGGACGTGTGTGGACTCAACCAGTCAAAGCGGTGTCGTGACGGATGACCCTTGCGTATAGTGGACGGTACTCCGGAAACTCGAGTCGGCCGAACAACTGGTATAAAGTACCCAGTGACCTATATCCCGTCACTGTACCGAACCCCTGGACCCTTACTTCTTGTTCGACCTCCGTTTATTAAAATACAATTTTGTCTTGCTTTTTCTTTCGAGTTACGTCATACATAGACTATTTGTAAAAAGTGAAGAAATCAGGATATCCCTAAACATTCTACTACTTTCCTGTTGTCCCTGTCCTCGATCACGATCCTTCTTTCCAGTCCATCCCCACCTCAGTCTCTTACACGCTAAAAGAATAATTTTAGTCCTCTGTTGAAAGTGCCACACGTCCGTTTCACCCATTTTAATGTTTTTACTACAAGATCTCGTCAATCTTGGACCCTTTCTGTGTCTAGTTTACTCAGTGGTTCATAATTATGGGAGTCATTTGAAGTCACCCTATTTACGAGACGTTTTCAGGAAAGGTTTAGACTCGGAGAGAGACCGACTCAGTCGAAAATTCCGGGTGTTTGGGTCTACTATGGGTCTACACCCATCATTTACACAAGAACTGGATCCTCGTGTCGTAAAACCGATTTTCCCGTTCATAAAGATCCCAATACGGTAGACTTAAGTACAAACTTAGGTGAACAAAACGACCGACACGCTTGGACCCGCACAATAAATAAAGAGATTCGAAGGAGATGTTTTGTGAAACTTGACATCACTACCGAAACGTCCTTCCGATACTTCTACCTTGAGCCCACACACACACTTCGGAACCACGTCACGGACCGTGTCTTCCGAGCCATTTATAATCGATACCGAGATAATCGAGAGTGAGGTTAGTTGAGTTGTGACGCCAGTAGCTAATTGTAACTCGATAGGAAGACCTACCGTTTAGGAACTTCTCAACAGACCCGCCAATTAGAAATAAACTTGAACAGAGTGAGAGGGGGTTGGGGTTAGATGAGGAATGAAAAAGGGTCAGACGACTCGAGACTCCCGTCTAAGTCGTCAGAAACGTCAGACCAAAGACCTCCCCTGGACGGGTCTCCCCTGCTGTCGTTTTAGGTTTCCCCTATTGTCTCTGAGGTCCCAGAGTCAGGGTTGACCCGTCGTCCACTGTCACCGACGGAGGGACGAGATCTCAGTGTCGAGACGACCCTCTGATGACACCGATGTCTATGAGGAACCTTTTATGAGAGGGAAACGAGGAAGTCTGGGTGATCACTACGAGGACGTGGCCGGAGTCTCATACAGTGGCAAGGAACGACGATAGAGAAGGGACTGGAAACGTTTACCAGGGTAATTCGAGAGAAGTTAACGGTAAGACCTGACACGGTCCTGACACTGACCAAACCCTGAAACAACAACAAGTCAGCGATTCTACACAGACTGAGAAACACTAGGGTGCCTGACGTCGTGTGGTCCCAGTAAACAAACACAGAAGTTTACAGTGGAGTGGGTACTTGCAGAAACTAAGAATATCGCAGAGGGAGGATTTAGAGGAAGGATTCTTGGAAGTTTTGTAAAATATTCAGTCCTCTCTCCAAGACCGTGAAGTAATGGGAATAGTTACGTTGGCAAAATCTCGGATCCGAAAGAGTCTTAAGTATTATAGTGTCTAGAGTAAATCAAGGGGAGGGAAAGAGGAATAGGAAAACGTCGTCTGTCAGAACCGACTCTACGAAATTACCTACATAGGTTTCAGTATTGTATTGACCCAAAGTCTAAAAATCGGATCACTAGAAAGGGACCGGGGTACGATGAGGACAAAATAAGACCCTTAGACTAGACCTCCTAAAGATCGCCCCTTCTCTGGGACCCAGGGTCCATAAACCTCTGTCCTTAACCATTACAACGAAAACGTAGACCGATTTTCTAGAAGATGACTTCCCTAGTAATGTGTTTGTCTTTTACTTTCGTCGAGGACCACCATGTTTCCGTCCACTGGGGCTCCATGTCCTTTCTTTACATGACCTTATCTGACCTCTCCGTCCCGGACCTCTCTTTTCCTTCACCACCTCTTCCACCTCCCGTCCCAACGACCGAGTGAAGACTACACTGAAGAACGACACCCGTCGTGGGAAATGTAGGGTAGTAATTTTCAGAGGAAAGTTTTACGAAGGTAGAGTTCAGAGAGAGAAGAGGTAGGAAAGGAAGATAGAGACGAAACAACAAGTCAACGATTCAGTACAGGTTGAGAAACACTGGGGTACCTGTCGTCGTACAGTCCGAGGAGACAGGAGCGTGGTTTGGAGTTAAAAGACTTTGTTAACTCCTACTCTCTTCAACTTATTACCTCGTTTCAGTGAGTTGGTCGTTCGTCGTTACGGTCTCACTTGGGACGAGACAGATGACGTTTCGGACTGAAGACTTGGCCAAATCGACACGTCGTCCGGACGGGACAACGTCTCCGACGTGCACGACTGGGACTGGGACTGGAGTCGAGTCCGACTGACTAATCCCCCGGTCAACCGAAAACACGTCCGACCACTCAGTCCGTTACTCTCGTCCTTTCATTCGAGGTGGGTCGACTCTTCACAGTGTGTTTACGTATCAAGGAACCGAGTTCGGGTCACCCAGGAAAGGAACGGGTCTGTCTCAAATAATTTCTTATTGTACTCTCCTTAAAAAAGAGATGAGGTTCTCTTCACTTTCCGTTTCCTCTTTTCCTTTTTATACGAGTAAACTTACGTCTCAAGGTTTCTCATCGTTCCTCTCTATTCTTTCGGAAGGAGTCACTAGTTACGTTTCTTTACCTCCTTTTGTTATCTTACCCTTTCTGATCTCTAGAGAAGTTCTTTTGATCTCTATGGTTACCTTGTAAAGTACGTTTCTACCCGAGTCATTTCCTGTTTTTACCATACCTAGATTGTCTTCGTCTTCTATAATTCTTCTCCACCATTCTTATGTGTCTTGACATGTTTTTTCTAGAAGTGTTGGGTCTATTAGTGCTACCACACTAGTGAGTGGACTCTATCTATAGGACTTCACACTTTAGTTCACCCGGAGTCCTTCGAGTGATACTTGTTTCGATCACCTCTACTACCTTAATGTCAACTCGATAAAGTTTAGGATTGTCTACTACGACAATTTCACGATGAGTTATACGGTCGTTTAAACCTTTTGAGTCGTCACCGGTGTCCTGACCTTTTCCAGTCAAAAGTAAGGTTAAGGTTTCTTTCCGTTACGGTTTCTTACAAGTTTGATCACGTGTTAACGTGAGTACAGTGTGTTTCATTACGAGTTTTAAGAGGTTCAGTCCGAAGTTGTCATACACTTGTCACATGGAGGACTACAAGTTCGACCTAAATCTTTTCCGTCTCCTTGGTATCTAGTTTAACGGTTGTAGGTGACCTAGTAACTTTTTCGTTCTCTCAAGGTCTTTTTGTATAAAGACGAAATAACTAATACGATTTCGGAAACTAACACACCTAGTGTTGTTTGAGACCTTTTAAGGATTTCTCTACCCTTATGCTCTGGTGGACTGGACGAAGGACTCTTTAGACAAACGGTGCAGTTCTTCGTTGTCAATCTTAACCTGTACTTGTTATCTGACCAAGGTTTAGTCCTTTCCTCATGTAGTTCCGACATATAACAGTGGGTCGAATAAATTGTATACGTCTCATGTAGTACTCTTTACGACCTGACTTACTTCGTGTTCAACCCCAGTTCTAAAGACCCTCTTTATAGTTATTGGAGTCTATACGTCTACTGTGGGGAGGGGGGGTACTATCTTTCGTTTTCTCTTGTATTCTCAGAGAATTACTTTCACTTTCTCCTCTCACTTTTTTCAACCGAATTTGGAGTTGTAAGTCTTTTGATTCTAGTACTGTAGACCAGGGTAGTGAAGTACCGTTTATCTACCCCTTTGTTACTTTTGTCACTTTCTGAAAATAAAACCCCCCGAGGTTTTAGTGACGTCTACCACTGACGTCGGTACTTTTATTTTCTACGAACGAGGAACCTTCTTTTCTATACTGGTTGGATCTGTCGTATAATTTTTCGTCTCATTGATGAAACGGTTCTTTCCAGGTAGATCAGTTTCGAAACAAAAAAAGGTCATCAGTACATACCTACACTCTCAACCTGATATTTCTTTCGACTCGTGACTTCTTAACTACGAAAACTCGACACCATAACCTCTTCTGAGAACTCTCAGACAACCTGTCGTTCCTCTAGGTTGGTCAGGTAGGATTTCTTTTAGTCAGGACTTATAATTAACCTTCCTGATTACGACTTCGACTTTGATGTTATGAAACCGGTGGACTATGGTTCTTGACTGAGTAAACTTTTGTGGAACAACGACCCTTTCTAACTTCCTCCCTCGTCCCCTGCTGTCTCCTACTCTACCAACCTACCGTAGTGGATGAACTACCTGTACTCGAACTCATTCGAGACTCTCAACCACTACCTGTTCCTCCGGACCGCACGACGTCAGGTACCCCAGTGTTTCTCTACCTGTACTTACTCGCTGACTTAACTTGACTATCTACTATATCGTAACTTTGTGTCTGGAATGGGTTGCACGTACATTCATTCCGTTTAAATGACCCCGAACAGTGTTCACACCGAATTGTGCAGGTCCTCGTTTCCGTTTGGTATTACATTCCGTCGGATGCGTTGACTGACCTTCGGTACCGGTATCCAGACTAGGTGTTTCCACCTACGGAAACACCCACGGCAATCCCCACGGTAGATTAGGGTCCCAACATGAAGGTCAGACTCGGTCCGGTCACCCGACCATTTAGGCCCACTATTCACCGGAGATTATAACAAGTGTAAAGAGTCTCCTGTTTATAGGGTGTGTAAAGTTAAAAAAAAACTAGGTACCTTACCAGTCGTTTAGGTCGAAAAACAAGGGAAACAAGGGTTGTCTATCCCCGTCCCTGTTAGCCAACTAAAAAAAGACCCCAGTGGGTTTTTATAAGTAGGGTATAGACCATTTTAACAAGTTTAATGGACTACCTAACCGGGAAGAATGACCGGTAACTTAAGAGTAAGAAAATTCATTTTTCATATCCGAAACCGGCGAAAACATTCCGAACGTAAATGGAGTTTACAATGAGGTACCGGCACTAGTTAAACCAATTTCAGGTCCAATACGGTTCATTCTTCACCGTCCAACACTCAATGGTTTCTTCGTTTACGGAGAGTTACGACAGAGTTTATACTCGTCTCCCTCGATTTTTCAGGGGAGACGTATACCCTCTGTGGGTCGTTCCTTCAGATAGGTAGAGACTGTTTCCGTACCGAGGTGTTTGGATCGTCAATCTTCATAATACCTTCAAACGTATACTCACCCGGATCCTGTCCTTGTGTCATAGGACAAACGTTAGGGCCATGCCAGTAGTACGGTCAGTCCTTGTCGTCTTAATAAGAGTCGTCGAGGTAGGACTTAGACACCAGCGGTCACCTTCTGTCCAGACCAGAAGTCACCGAGGAGACCCAACCTTACCCACCAGGTTACAGGGAAAAGGAGACGACGACAGAACTCGGCCCACACCACTTAGATCCCTCATTATAGACGTTTGAAAATGACGTCTCCTTCACCAATCATGTTAACACATACCGGGAAAGGTCCACCCCCTGTCTCAGACAACGAAGGTTAGGAAATGAGTATGATTTAGAGGGCCACTCACACCCACATGTCGTCACAGATCTCTTTTACCTTAAGACAAAACTTGTATTCCCCACTTCAGTACCTAGTGGAAAGGGTTAACAAGGCAACGACGCTGTGGAGGTAGGGAGGAAAGACATTATCTAACGGAAAATGAAGGGTTTATTCTCCCCCTCCGGAGAGCTTGTAACAGAATATCCCCCTTATGGGGTCCAACCCCCTCCCCCACAGTAAGACTAGAAGTAATTGGGATCACCGTCGTATAGGTAGATCCCCCAGGGTGGAGAGAACGTAGGTAAAACGGTTTCAATGAAACTACCAGGCCAAATAAAAGAGTTGGTAAGGACTTGAAACACCAGATATACGACGTACATCAAAGGTAAACTATCAGTAACGAAACGTTTGGTCAACCTCATTGTCGGTGTTTACCCCCAGGTAATACACTAGGATATGAGTCTCCCTTGTGTTTGGATCGTTATTACAGAGAGTCGTACGGAGCCCGGTGAAGGAAACGAAAGAGCCAGGACCACCCTATATTTCCATGTATGGTAGTGGTCATTTATAAACATAGGAGTCAGACCGAAATGGAGTCACTTCAGGTCCACAAGTTTACCACACCAGGGGAAATTAACATAAGGCCCTCCCCGATAGAGGAACGTCGGCCCAATAAGGACCGTGTCCAATAGGTAGTAGTCGAACGTAGCCGTTCCGACAATCTGTACCATACTGTTGTATCGCCCGATTTTAAAGTGTTCAAAAACAGAAAAGATTTACCCACCTGACTACCTTCAGGCATCGATCAACTTTACGGTCGGATCTCCCCTACTTCTTAGAGGGTAGGCCCTCGAGGGTAGTAGGCAGGAGGTCGTGACAAGGAACAAGTCAAACGTGGGTCCACCAAAGAAGAAACAGTATCTGACCCCGGCGAACCCGTCAATCATCCGATCTGTGGTGTCCGCAGTGGCATTCAAACCAACGATATAACAGGACCCGTCGACGAACAAAACGAGGACCTAGTCGGCTCGTCAATCAAGGGAAAGCGGACACCACACAGACGGGAGACCACCGGCAATGACACGTAATGACGGTGAAGTCGTCCAAAGGTGTGACGAAGGTGGTCATTGTTTTAAAGGAGAAATAAAAAAGAGAAACGGTCAACGTCAGTTATCGGGGGAAAGAAATATATACCGGGGCACATGTACATACCATCGTTTCCGTATGGCACTCAGTCACATATATAAATGGAAGAATGGAAATCGGTTAAAGTCCCGGGGGTACTCGCGGGTCTCGAGACGAGCAACTCGGCTGGACATACTCCCCCTCAGCCGGTCGAAGCTGATGACGCAGACAACAATGGCGAATAGGTCAAAAGAACACAGGAACAAGGTTCATCCGCCAGGACAGACACATCATTCAGACCAACTGAATTCCCCTACAGAGACTCCAGACCAGCCGATCTTCTCTGAAGGAGATCGTAGAGGAGTGTCGATACCGACCCTCACAGAACCGAGTGCTCATTGATTCAACGACCCAAATTTCGGACCGTCCCAAGGTGGGAATTCCACCCCTAAAAGCATATTTTCAGGAACCCTTACGTCGTAGACTCTCCACCTTGCGGTGGAACGGGGTCCGGGGTAGTCCTCTCACTGCTACCACACCGCGAGAGTAATATTATCGGACAGGGTATCAAACAGTCGGAGAGAGTAATTTTACCACCGCCGACGGTGACGAGAGTCTGTACCCCCGGTGGGTCTCCGATGTCCTAGGTTGGAAAACCTATTTATTCGGTGTCCAGCGATGGATAGCGAACACAGTCGTGAGGGTACGACGAACAAGAAAGAGTACCTACATGTTTCGCTTCCAAACCAATTTAGTCCCTCCGGATCACACCCCCGGAAATGCCGAGAGAAATTATCAAGTTTTCGCACTAAAACAAGACCTGAGGTTTAGTCTCTCAGTAAGGACCCCAGAAATCACCGCCGTATGGTCCCAAATCGATAGTCACTTTTCGGTCCATAGGTTTAGGTCGTCTTGGGGTGCCGAGGGGTTTTAAGAGAGTGAACGGAAAACTATCATCCGACCGCATAGACTAACTAGTGAACAAAGACAAGATTCGAGTTCCGAACGGAGGGGAGGAAATATTGTTTAGGGTCCATGAAATGGAGTCAGACCGTCTAAATCCGGAAAAGGGTACTGTGGAATATAAGCCGGACAAGATCGTCCGGGTCCTCTCAGAATCAAGGAAGGGTCGTAACTCATGCTCAGAGACGGTAGTCTTCATCCAGTAGGTGTATAACGTCCTAGACCGTGAATCGTAGACTACCCTTCCTCTCCTCGAGACAACAGTCCCGAAGGGGTTTATAACATCCTCTTACAAACCTAGGAACACCGTCGACTCAGGTTCAGTAGACCCAGAAAGCTGGGTAGGGTCCCAAGAGGGTAAGTTTTCGTCTTTAGAAACCCGATTAACCTCGGTGAGAATATGTTTTCTTTGGGAGAAAGTTCAGATTCGTCCATTTATGACTTCCCCCACTCCTCTTCGACCCGATACAGTAGGGTGTGGTCTACCACCCAGGATTTTATCAGAGATAATCCACTTAACACGGAACGCCGAAGAGTCTTATCCCTCCCCACACGGAAACGGTCAAGTTCTCTAGGCGCGACCTCTGTCAGACATCATTTGCCGTCACCCCGGTCCAACCTACACGAGGTGGTCGGGGTAAATGCCACGGCGAACCTGGAGGGACTCTCCGTGGACGTTTTACAGAGAGAGTACCGAGGAAACATCTGTAGTCGGCGGAGACTTGTGAACCGAGAGGGAAAGGGGGAGAAGATGTGGCCCCTCCTCACCCATATTACGACCGCGTCAACGAGGGTGGTATGAGTCACCACGTCATCCTCCCCTCCCTCGGAGAAGGCGACCACCTCTACCCACTCCTTTTAGAGTTCCCCCTATAGAAGTAACAATCAGATTGACCCCGTCGGACTGGAATTGAGGTTAGAACAAAAAACTGTACAAACGGTAGACACCCCTCCCTCCAGAGGTTCCTCTGGACCGAAAAGAAATTGTCACCAAAGGAGTAAGAACCCGTTTCAAGTCCGGGTCAAGTGTAGGACGGAATTCTACCGACTGTCCGGAGTTCTACCTCAAGGAAAACGGGAAGGGTATCACCAGGGTTGTCCCACTGAAGTCTCCACTCAGTGGACACGTCCCCGTGTCCTAGGTATGAGTCATCCCACGGTGAGAACCAAATTCTGAGACGACAACGGTAGAACTTCAAAAATTATTAAAATAGAAATATATCACATTCACTTCAGGTTACGTGGTGGACTCGTTCCAGTACTCCTCCCCATACACTTGTCATTCACACTGGTGACAAAACCGTCGAGGTAAGCTCAATAAATACTACGGGATACTCGTGTTTTAAGGTCCCTTCGGTGTTACACCCCCTCAAGTCGCTCTGACTCTCACTCATACTCCAGTCGTTCAACGTGTATGTTGATTCTTTTACTCTACGACTGTCCGGGATCCCCGGTACGGAGGGAAAACTTGGTTTGAAACGAAGGGTACTCTTTTCTTCGATTACTTCAGGATTCTTTGTGTCAGGATAGCATGGGAAGTACACAATGAAGGAACATAAACGGTTGGTGAATACGACTTTTACCTCTTCCTTTACCGTTGGGTGAGGTAATAAGAACGGACCTCTTAAGGTACCTGTCTCCTCGGACCACCGACTTCAGGCACCCCAGTGTTTCTCAGCCTGTGCGGACTCACGGTGAATGCGACTTTTACTACTGTATCTTTCAGTCCTTTTCTATCCCGTTGTGTAGGAAGGAAAAGGAGAGTAAGAAGGAATAAATGGTGATTCAGTGTCTTACACAGTATCTTCCATATATTCACTTCTTCTCTTTATGACCGTTACCTCAATCAAAACACGTATCGGAGGTGACAAGACCATTCTCACTTTACATACATGTACGATACTCTATGTTTACCGCATTGAGAAGGATCCAGATTCACCACATTAACAATGACTGCGGTTCGAAAGAGACGAGTGGTACGTTGTGGTTATTTGGTTATTTGTGAGTTTTGGTTAGTTGGTTAGTTGTGGTTATTTCTACTCTACAACTCTGTTCCTTGCCGTTGACATAACCCTTCCGACCGATAAAAGAGTCTATCGGCCGATCATAGAGTTTTATTGATGGAATAACCCTGGACCTACGGACAAAGACATTATCTTATCTCTCCAACTCCTCCACTCCTTCATTTACTTTTTCCGGTAATTAGAGTGTTTATACAGGACCTTACTTACCGGTCGGAGTCCCTCCCCTACAAAAGTAAAAAAGAAAGAACGTTGGTAGATGTCCACCTGTCCTAGTCGTATAAAAGGACTTGTTTCCGTGAAACAAAATTGAAGGTCCGCATCTCCGTCCCTAGGGACTCTGTCCGTCTACTACATATCTGTAGTAGGAAAATCACTTGTTTTCGTTACTCTCCGTTTCCAATTTCATTTTCTTTGGTTAGGTTGTACATCAGTCTAAAACAAGAAGGAACATTGTATTAAAATCACTAAAATGAACCCTCAATTTACGCGACTATAAACAAATTTTGACTTTAACGTGTAACATCTCAGGTCATTTTAGGTACAATTCTAATTTTCAGACTAGAAAGAAATGAATGTTTCATAGTTGATCGTTTATTTTCAGTGATACTACTCAACTTCCTTTCTGTCCGATACCTCCTAAGTTCTCTTTTGGAAAGACAAAATTATAAAAATTTTCGTGAAAGGGGTGAAATTATTTATTATTTCCCTGGTGTGTAAAAATAGTATAGGACGTTTCAGACATCCGAGTCGAGACGTATCTTTACCGTAGACGACCTTCATCCCATCTCTCTCTAAAACCCGAATAAGGTTCCAGTACCAAACCACTGACCCCACCCGTTATCAGTCTCTTCCGTTACTGTGGGGTGAGGTCATGAGAACGGACCTTTTGGGGTACCTACCTCCTCGGACCACCCGACGTCAGGTACCCCAGCGATTCTCAGCCTGTGCTGACTCGCTGAAGTGAAAGTGAAAAGTGAAAGGACGTAACCTCTTCTTTACCGTTGGGTGAGGTCACAAGAACGGACCTCTTAGGGTCCCTGTCCCCTCGGACCACCCGACGGTAGATACCCCAACGTGTCTCAACCTGTGCTGACTTCACTGAATCGTCGTCGTCGTCGTCACCCGTTATCAGGACGACCCTGTCTTGTCGGTCTTCCTTCTCGACTCGTCCACTGCTACCGTCGGGTCATAGAGAACACAACCTCCACGGACACGTAGTAAATCTGTCTTTGTAGGAGTCTACCTCTCCGTCCGGACCCCGAATACTCTTCTACCCAATATGTACCTTCCCCCGGACCACATTTGCAGTTCCAGTAAGTTACGTGTCTCTCTCACTCCCGTCCCTTCGACAAATGTAAACGAGTCGTGAACGATTCCGGATATTATTGTGTAAACAAGGAACTTGGAACCCTCCACCCCCGAGGACCGGGGTAAAATGTCTACTTCTCCGACGAGTTTTAGAATGGGCTGGTGAGGGAGGAGGGACAGAGAGAGAGAGAAAAGACACGAATTAAAAAGAGGTATTATAAATCTAGTGATAGACTGTATAACGTACAATGAATGGATAAAAGAGAGAGGGAGAGACATCGTACGGTTCAGGGACTCCCGTCTGAAACAACTCAAAGCTCATGACGATAGAATGGGAAAACAGACACAGACTCCAAACTGTACTCCTGAGAAGACTCTGTCCAAAACGTCTTAATGGACATGTCTTTATCTACTTATTTTGATTTTATATCATTTTCAAGTTATGAGAAACTAAGGGGTGAGGACGTACAAAGAGAAGTAAAACAGTACATATTGCGTAAGATAAAAGAACTAAGAGTTATAAAGTCCAACTTTATTTTATTATGTACCCATAATTATATATGTGTGATGAGGTATTTTTTGTCTATTTGTTGTTTTTGAATGACACATCGAGTCCCTTGATATAAGCTATAGAACATTATTGTATATTGTCTTTTCTTTGACTTTTTCATATATATAAATACTTAATAAAAAGATATGAGAACTATGATTATATTGTAGTATTTAATTGACATGAACTTTTCTTAGAAATTTTTGCATTCATCCTTAGTAATAGATAGACGTAACAACACACTCCTCTTTTACATTGTCATAGACATTGTGAAATATTTTATATTTCCAGGGACTGTTTACAGTTTTCGACGACAACTCTTTTATTAAAGAAGGGAAGTTATTGAACAGAGAGAACGAAAAAAATGGAAAGAAAGGAGGAAGGTCGGGAGGAGACGACGGAGAAATCGGAGGGAAGGGAAGGAGGAACGAACGGCCTGGGAAAGAAAGAGAGAGGAGGAGGAAGGAGAGGCCCCGAGATCAGGGAAGAATCAGGAAAAGACAACTATTAGAAATCAGAAAAGGCAGGGGACCACCGGTTATACGTAGTGACGTACACGAGAGATCAACTGCAAAGAAATAAAGACGGGGCGAACCGATGTCCTATATTCCACTCCTTCACTTCACGTCATTCTTAGTATTTAATCAAATGTTTTATTAATATGTAACAATCACTCCATTGTCAAACATCTTGAAACCTTTTTAAACACTTAAAATACAGTATACACATCGTAAACACACGATTACTGAAGGGGCAATGTAATAGTGAAGCACATAATATATTACATCTATATTAATACGATAGATCTCGATTCGTGATTTTACACCCTGTAACTATTTGTTCACTGTCACTTTGAGATAACATAATCACTATGATGTATTTAGAGTCAAAAAGTAGAGTTGTTTACAAACGAAAAGAGAGTCCGTTGCAGATTACGTCTAAAAGACCAACCAGAAGTGTACCAGCGACTCTCTGATAACTCACTGAGACCTCAGCTCCTGATACCTCAGGAAACGTAAACTGTCTATATTTCCGTTTCCCTTTTTTCTCCTTGGGGGGTACTCTCCAAAAGGACCGAATTCAAAGTTTCAACGTTTGACCGACCAATGTTAAAAGAAATGTAACTAACAGGTCTAGAGTCGGTGTCCCGGTTTTCATTAGTGTTTCCTCCGATCCTTTACATCAAATCTGACTTACAAAGACAGGGGGATTTTAAGTATACAACTTTGGATTAGGGGCTACACTACCATAAACCTCCACCCCAGAATCCTCCACTAATCAACCTCGGGAATACTTACCCTAATCACAGAAATACTTTTTCTTGAGACTTCTGAGGGACCGGGGAAGGTGGTACACTTCTGTGTCAGTATGACTTGTCGACTACAGAACTAGAACCTGAAACGTCGGGAGGTCTTACACTTTTTATTAAAAAACAAACGAATTCGTTGGATGAGATACTATAAAAACACTATCGTAGGGTTTCCTTTCTTCTGTTAACATACAGGTTATTCTTTTTCTTTGTCTGACCATTGAAGAGATCGTCGGAGACAATGTTATTAAATAGCATATAGTCGTAGTGTCTCCTAGATGTTGGTTTTCCTCCCTGTATATAGTCGAGACTCTCGGACTCAAGAATCTGGTGATGGTGGGGGTCCATTTGAAGGACCACAAACAAGAATCGTCCATCGTCATCGGTCCCCCACCACCACTCCACCTACACCATCGGTTTCCCCCATATAATTCACCACACGTTCGACTGGTGAGTCTACCTAGGACCTTCTTCGACATGGAATCGAAAATCAGATCAATTAAAATTATCCATCATTTATGTATATATTCACTTTATATACCATATGTCTACGACTATATATCATACGTCGTAGGTCGGATCCTTTTTGTTCCTTTTCTCTATCTCTGTTAGTCTCCATACGTTAAACCCCTGAGGACCTGTCCTATAAGACTTTTTACTGGGTGATGATATTTTTCCTGTGACTTTTAATTTCAAAGGAAAAGAATTAGAACTTTTTACTCAGGTCTCGAGTTCTAAGTAAAAAGTCTTATAGAAAAAGATCCTCAAGTTTCTCTGGAGAGATGATAAATCTAAAACCTTTTATTAGAGTAACTCTAAGCTGTGGGTTGACGACAAAGAGTCTGTCCACGAAATCGGTCGGATTGGTGCCACGGTCTTGGTGAACAAAGGAGTCTGTTTTTTGTTTTTGTTTTTGTTTTTGTGTGTGTGTTCCAAAGAACGGGAAGAATCCCCGTCAAAGTCTATGTCACAAGTCTAAGCCTTCTTGAGAACGTTACACTTTAACTAGTAAAGTTGCTTCGTGTTCTTACACAAATTCTTCTGCTATAATTAAGCGCCTATCCTCGACGTGTCAATTTGGCCGGCCGGGGCTTTAAGCAAAGGAGCTTTGTGATCATACACCAATCGTTGATGGTAGTTGAAACCATTGTTTAAGTTTTGGGACTAGTCGCAGGGACTAATCCCCCTCCCGATTCCCTACTCCCCTCCCGTGAGAAACAATGAGAATGAGTTTGAGTCTTGCGGGCTGAAATTTGGCTTACAGATAATAAAGATTTTTCTGTCTTTGCTTTTGTTTTGTTGGGGCTTGCAGATAAAAACTACATATACCTCTTTTAATCCATTCTTCTCCTTCCTTTATCTTATCCTTCGTAACCTTTATCTTCGTAAAAGCCTCCGTCTCTTAGTCATTCACTAACTTACCTTACGACAAAATTAGGTCCTCTGGTGGTCCGTAATAAAACATAGGTCGACGTACCAGAAGTGACTTATGGCTATTGATTAAAGTATCTAGTCCAACTGTTCATTTCCTCCGACCCCGGGGGCGTCCTGGAGCACCGCGTTGCCATCGCGCAGACTGAGGTCTAGTCTTCCAACGCACAAGTTTAGTGCAGCCCCAGTCAACAAAATGACAGACCCTACGTGACCAGACTTTGAACCTCCCCTTTTTTCTACAAAAGAGGTTGCGATCGACGGGAAATGTTTCATCCATTTATCCGTCCACATGTGATATTGACACGAACCCCCCAAATAAAGACCCAGGTATTTCTGTAAAAATAAGAAAAGACGTTTTCTGTAAAAAAGAAAATAACGTTTGCAAGACTTAAAGTCAGAAACGGTTGAGGGTCGGCAGAGAGGTGTGAGTGAAGACACGAGGGACTGGGGAAAGGAATAGGTGTAGAGAAAGAGGTTACCAGTCTTCGAAGGGTGTAGAAGACTATAAAGGACGAAGTGAGGACCTAGTCGAAAAGGAACGGTTTTTCCAATGTGACGTTCGTCTTAGAACCGAGAGACGTTAAGGGGATGAGGTTGTTTGGTTCTTCAGTCAAGTAAAGGTCTACGTCTTTTGGACTTGTATTCAAAAACAAACCAAACGGTTTAACTCTGATCTCCTTTACTTGGTAATGTAGTCTTTTTCATCAGGAGACCCGATCTTCAAGATTCTTGAGGAATTTTGAGAGAAAAATTTTTTTACACGTCCTGACACACAAAGAAAAATGGACTCTGAGTTCGTGGGAGGTTGTGTAATTCTTGGTAATGTAATGTCACGTCTTCTTTTCCTTTCGTGTGAATAAAGTAGTCTTGGACAATGAAACATATTGAATCTTACCGAAATTTTCTACTGTATACCTTATAGTCGTCTATAAAACAATATCTACATTACATGTACAAGTGTATCGTGTACCCTTGTCTGTAACGTAGATTCGTACGGAAACACGTACCTCCTTCTCATAGGTTTTCTCAGCAAGAGATAAAGAATAATTGTGAAAAGAATCGTCAATCAAATCCGGGAACCCGTAGTGTAACATTGTCTCTAATGCCGAGACCCCCTTTCTCTCTCTGTCTGTCTTTGTTTCTTTTTGTCAAGTTTTATGAGTCGAGACATCTCAACTTTTTTTTTTTGTTCAGACATCTTTCGACTTAAGATTCATACTCACATGTCAAATAACGTCGTCTCACCGCGTCGCCCTCGCACGACCCGGGTATTGGGTCTCCAGCTACCTAGCTTTGGTAGGAGACGATTCTGTTCGAAAAAAAAGGGAGGACTTCTCTTAAAACTCTCATATCTTCTCTCAAATAATTCTTTTAAACCGTAACATATAGAGGAAATCACTCCACAAACCGGACGAAAAATTCGTGTACTTTTCGTATACAGAACTCTTGTTTCATTGACACTCTATGGTGATGTGTTGATAACAACAACAAAAAGTCAGACAGTCAGCATAGGTTGAGAAACGCTGGGGTACCTAACGTCATACGGTCCGAAGGGACAGGAAGCGATAGAGGACCTCAAACGAGTTTGAGTACAGGTAACTCACCCACTACGGTAGGTTGGTAGAGTAAGAGACAGCAGGGGAAGAGGAGGACAGGAGTTAGAAAGGGACGAAGTCCCAGAAAAGGTTACTCAGTCGAGAAGCGTAGTCCACCGGTCTCATTAGGTCCTGTGACTTGTAGTTTACGACCACTCCTCTACCTCATTGTTCCTGACAGTAAGTCACGATCAACCTTACGTTTTAACATGTTGGTGACACCTTCTGTCAAACGGTCAAGTATACTAGGTCGTTATCGGAAGGAATAATTTAACGGGTTTCCTCACCTCAACTTTGAAAACAGGTGTGTTTTCGGACGCGTGTCAACAAATATTGTTCAAATAAGAATTAACGGTTTAGAACCTTCGTTGGTTTTACGGAAAGTCATCCACTTACGTATTTGACACCATGTTCGTCTGTTACTTTATAATAAGTCGGAATTCTTCTTTACTCGATGATTCGGTACTCTTCTGTACCTCTTTGGAATTTACGTATAATGATTCACTTTATTCGGTTAGACTTTCCGACATGCATGGCATAGTAAGGTTATATACTGTAGGATCTTTTCCGTTTTGATGTCTTTGTCATTTTAGTAGTAACCAACGGTCCCCAACCACTCTCCTTCTTCCTACTTATCCGGTTCGTCTCTCCTAAAAAGTCCGTCACTCTTAGGAGACACTCTACGACATTGTTACCTATCTATGTACGCAAAGACAACAAGTGAGTCAGTACAGGCTGAAAAACGTTGGGGTACCAGTCTTAACCTCTTCCTTTGCCGTTGGGTGACGACATAAGAACGGACCTCTTATGGAACCTCTCTCCTCGGACCGTCCGGTACCAGGTACCCCAGCGTCCCTCAGTTTGTGCTAACTTCGCTGATTCGTGCGTGCGTGCGAACATGACATCATATGGACGAAGGAACAGGAAGCGATAGAGGGCCTCGAACGAGTTTGAGTACAGGTAACTCAGTCACTACGGTAGGTTGGTAGAGTAGGAGACAGTAGGGGAAAGGGAGGACGGGAGCTAGAAAGGGTCGTAATCGCAAAAAAGGTTACTCAGTCGGGAAACGTAGTCCACCGGTTTCACAACCTCGAGTCGAAGTCGTAGTGAGGAAGGTTATTTATGAGTCCCAACTAAAGGAAATACTAAGATGTAAACAAATTTGGAAATCTTCCGTGTTGTAGTCCCCGGTTAACATTACTTTTGATAACTGTAGTCAGGTGTCATCTGAGTAGTAAAGATTGTTCACATGGGCGAGACAACTACTACCCCCTCTGATATGTACACACTCTTCCACACACGTGGAAAGAGAGTTAAAACGACACTTGATCATTCACGAGATTTTTTGATTTAGAATTTTTTTTATCTCTCTTCTTTTTTAACGATAGTTCTTTAGAAGAGAAACACTCTGAAAGTTAGAATTGAGAAACTCTTACTACGTAAACTTTCCACAAGGGAGAAAATACAAAGGGAGTATGTTGATTCATTCAAAAGCAGTCAAAGTTTTTGTTAAATCACTACACTAAATTTCTTTTAAATACATACATTTTCTTCTTATCGCTCGATATCGATTTCGGACACAGAATTGTGAAAACAGTAAAACTTACGTCACTATAACATTTTATTTATCTCTTAATCTTTTCGAATTGTGCCTCCGGACCTCTTCTACCCTTAAACACCTTAAATGTCTTTCCTGTAATATTTTTCGTTGCTCGGTCGGTCCTCAGCTTGGACCTTAGAAGACTAGGCATCAGTCTGCGCAATAGGTAACGCGGTGACCGGGTGGGTGCTCATCTCTTTCTGAATGTCAAAATCTTTTTCCCTTCAACACCGTAGTGACAACGAAATTTATACTTACACACTTTAGAAAGGAAAGCCAAGCTCTTGGACTCTTTCGAGTCTTGACTTTGTCTTCTTTCAGAATGACCAAGAAAAAAGATTGAGTATTTTATACGGAGGAAGCACCAGATACTCTTGAGACAAAACTACACTAAACACTTTCCAGACTCTCTCACAAATTATAAAATTTTTCACAGACCTTTAACTTCCATTTAGTCCGATCTACCTTTAAAATAATACGACATTTCCTCCTTTTTAAGTGAGCATCAGCCGTCCTAAGCTTGGACGCGCCCCTCTGGGGTTACCTAAAGATCAGGTAGCGGAATTGGTGAGCCGGTGCTGATGTATACATACATCAGTGAAAGTTACAAGAGGTACAATGATACATTGTGAATAAAATTCGTTGAAGTCATAAATCAGTAATTTTTCCCGTTTTGTTTTTACTATTCAAGGTAATTACGAACTATTTTAGCTTCTCCTCAGTTGGTTGAAATAAAGGTCGTACATCATTTGACTCTTACCAGAAAAAGATCTTTCGTTTAGCGGTATATAACGTTGTCAAATTTTTTTTGTGTTGTTTGAGAATAAAGACGACCTCATCCTTTAATTACGAGTTATTTATTAGACCGTGTCGACAAAGAATGTCTGTGAGATACAGAAGTCTGTAAATTAGATCACGGACCTTATATCTTTCCCGAGTTGTTTACAGTCGTCGAAAACATTGACAATAAAAATTCAAGTTCTTATTCCTAGATAGTTTTCTAAGGGGTACTTCGGGCTAGAGGGTAGAGAAACATTTCGAGTTTTATAAAATTTCGTCATCCATCTTATAAAAACTTATTTTATTATTATACTTTTATAAAGACTCTTACTTTAGGTGAAGTACCGTACCCTAAAAAAGAGTCTCATAGATTATGAGATACCTATTACAAATTTTCATAAACGTCTCTGGTGAAGGTTTTGTTCTGGTCTTGGGGTCCTAGAAGTGAAAAGTCTTTGATGTGCTGGTAATGGTGTTAGAATTGACATACACGTACGTACACCCACACAATCACATGTTCCTCTTCTAAAGACATAAAGTAGTTGAGATAAAGTACTTGTCTCCCTCCTGTCCCGTACTAACTATTTGGTGACGAATACACGACTATCCAACTTTTAATGGAGGACGACGAGTCTGGAGTACAGACCCGAGGTCTTTTGTGTCAACAGGATCAATGAAGAACAACGTACAGGTACACGTAGAGTTTTCGTTGTGTAGGGGTTTACTTTCGAGGTAAGAAAGGAAGATTTGAACTCAGAAGAGGTTGTTGGATCTAAAAACAAATTGTCCTCGTGGGTCCATGGTTTTGGTTTCTGAGTCTTGAGGTGAATGTATACAAGAGATTGAGGGAGAGGTCTCCGGTGTCCAAAGGTCCAGAAACCAAGTTGGAACCTTGACAAAGAGTTAGACCGAAAAGGAGGCTTCACAGTTTAGGTAAAAGTTTCTAGTCCAAGGTCGTCAAAGAGTATCCGAGTTGACGTTGTTAAAGAACTTTCAAAAGACCAGGGAACAGGGACTTCTCTAAGTAAGTAAAGAAGTGACAAAGTTTTAAACATAAGACCCGTGTTAGTGTCCTATTTGTGAAACGATCCACGACGAACAAGTCACCTCTCGGTGTTTTTATACCGATGACAAGACTCTTTAAAAGTCTCACTTGTTAATGTTTTCACTCATAAGTGGTAACTCAAACTATTCACTCTCCAGGCGCCACTGAATCATCGGGTGTCCTTCTTACATCTAGGGTCACTACTTATAGAACCCACCAACGGACCTCTCAGTGAGTAATTTGTGATTCAAAGTACTTCTTTACAAGGTCAATATGGAATAGAGACCGGTTTACCTATAAGACTTAGTACAAATTTGAATCTAGACTTCCTACACACTTTCACTCGGTTTAACCTCTACCCTCGTCACGAGACCTGAATTTTGAGCACCTTATACTCTATTTATTTTTTTCACAACAGACCGACCTTACAACGAAAAAACCTACCCCTCTTCCTCCCTCTCGTCACTCTCTCTTGTGTAACCTCTACATCAAAGTTAAGTCAAGTCGAGTCAAGTCAACGAGTCAGCACAGGCTAAGAAACGCTGGGGTACTTAGCGTCGTGCGGTCCGGAGGGACAGGTAGTGGTAGAGGGCCTCAAGTGAGTCTGAGTGCAGGTAGCTCAGGCACTACGGTAGGTCGGTAGAGTAGGAGACAGCAGGGGAAGAGGAGGACGGGGGTTAGAGAGGGTCGTAGTCTCAGAAAAGGTTACCCGGTTAAGAAGCGTACTCCACCGGTTTCAGGACCTCGAAGTCGAAATCGTAGTAAGGAAGGTTTCTTTAGGGTCCCAACTAGAGGAAGTCTTACCTGACCAACCTAGAGGGACGTCAGGTTCCCTGGGAGTTATCAGAAGAGGTTGTGGTGTCAAGTTTTGGTAGTTAAGAAGCCGCGAGTCGGAAGAAGTGTCAGGTTGAGAGTGTAGGTATGTACTGGTGTCCTTTTTGGTATCGGAATTGATCTGCCTGGAATCAGCCATTACAGAGACGAAAACTTATATGATTGATCCAACCAGTATTGAAAAGAAGGTTCCTCATTCGTAGAAAATTAAAGTACCGACGTCAGTAATAGACGTCACTAAAACCTCGGGGGGTTTTATTTCAGACTGTGACAAAGATGACAAAGGGGTAGATAAAGGGTACTTCACTGCCCTGGTCTACGGTACTAGAAGCAAAAGACTTACAACTTGAAATTCAAATCCCGTCTAATACATCCGTCCCGATACAGTCATAATTAACTACACAATTAGACTCTTACGTTTAATCTCACCTAGAGAGGGGAGGAAATTTCAGAAATTTCAATGAAACACCGGAAGTCCCTTATAGTGTCACCACATCCTCAGGGAGTCGTGGCCGGAGACAGATTAAAGGAGTCGAGAAAAAGACTGGTGAGACAGTTCCCCCGGACCTAAGGGCTCCGTTCTTTCCTAGACGAGATGGAGCGTGTTACGACCAAAGAACTACATCTGGGAGACAGAACATAGGATCCTCGGGACACGAGAAGAGGGTCCCGAAAACAAATTTGTCTTGTCGAAGACAGTCAGGGCGGATGGGGGTGGGGGGAAAAAAAAAGAAATTAATTTGAAAATGACATTTTTAAAAGTTTGTAAAATTTTTCAACTTTCTTATCCCTTAATAGATATATGGGTGGTGGGTCTAAGTTATTAACAATGGTCTAAGGACTCGGGTTGAGGGTTTTAAGATTAAAACATCAAGTTCATATCGCGACTCTCCCTTGGTCCTGTTCGACCCTTTCAAACGTAAAGATCCTTCGAGGAGCTACAACCGTAACCAAGGTCCTGGTTTAAAACTCTTCTCGTCTGGCCCTATCTACTATCTATGACACCTATCTCCTTATCTGTAACCTCCTCATTTTTCTTTGTATTTGGTTTCCGTTCCCACAACTCGTCTTTACGTACCTCCTATTTTGATGAGTCCTCTTTTCCTGGTTCTTTTAACCTAAAAATTCTTGCTAATAATACTTTCAAAAGTCAAAGACTCATCATTATTAAACTCGCGGTATCGTTGGTGCTTCCCTAAGCTTGGGAGTTAGAAGACTAGGCTTCAGTCTGCGGAATAGGTAATCCGGTGCACCAGGTCGGTACTGACGTCGTGACACAAACCTATTAAGTAACTTCCTTTTGTTAGAGTTGATAGGAACATCGTACAATAATATCAAGAGAACGTAACCGTCTGTCTAAGAAATGTCGACTCGGTGGTTGACGACGACGACGACGACGATTCAGCGAAGTCAGCACAGGCTGAGACACGCTGGGGTATCTGCCGTCGGGTGGTCCGAGGAGGCAGGGACCCTAAGAGATCCGTTCTTGTGACCTCACCCAACGGTAAAGCAAGAGGTTACGTACTTTCACTTTTCACTTTCACTTCAGCGAGTCAGCACTGAGAATCACTGGGGTGCCCTTCGGGTATTAACATTCTATCACTCTCATAATAACGTTTGTTCCTGTAAAGGTCGAGGAGTTTTTAGGATGGTAGATCAACCCCTTTATCCAACTTGGACTCCCAATTTTTATGAGATTTCAATTTTGTTCCTCTACTACGATTATTATCTCACGAAATAGAAAACTACACTTAGACCCTCTTTCCGGTGTCATCCCTTCCTTACGAACTCGACTCTCGACTTCCTCTCCTTATCTCGACCTAACGAATAAATGAGTCCCCTGGTGGCGACGTAACGCCCCCCAAAAGTCCATTTCTAACACCTACTTTCTGTTCTTAAACGAACACACGTGAGATCTTTAGGGTGAGTTTTGACGGGGGTTTGGATTTAAGTTGATCCTAGTTTTAAAGCCCTCTCCTCCGTTATCATTCTTTGAGCCGTAGACCTTTCGACTAACTTCGCACTATGAAACAACTGAACAGTCTGGGGTCTTTCGACTTAAGATTTGTGTAACATATCCTTTTCACTTCTCCGCTAGCCTATGTGTGGTGTCTTGGAGGTAGCAGTGCGGGGAACGGTCCGAGTCCTTAACAGTCATCATCGAAGTGGCCGGCCTCTTCCGTTACCGTGGGGTGAGGTCATGAGAACGGACCTTTTAGGGTACCTGCCTCCTCGGACCACCCGACGTCAGGTGCCCCAGTGACTCAGCCTGTGCTGACTCACTGAAGTGAAACTGAAAAGTGAAAGTACGTGACCTCTTCCTTTACCGTGGGGTGAGGTCGTAAGAACGGACCTCTTAGGGTCCCTGCCTCCTCGGACCACCCGACGGCAGATACCCCACCGCGTCTCAGCCTGTGCTGACTTCGCTGAATCGTCGTCGTCGTCGTCGAAGTGGACCTTTGACCGATAATCCTCGACTTAACACAGGAGAACAGACGAAGGGGATGAGGGTGGGCGCGGAGTATACAGCTTCGAGATTGTGGAGTCATGGAGTCTATACTGAAACAAACCTCTGTCCCGAAAAATTTTTCATTGATTTCATTTTTTCCAGTATACCCATTCGGGACTATGTTACTGACCACAGGAATAAAATTTTTATAGTCCTGTGTTTGTGTGTCTCCTTTCTGGTGCACTTCTGGGTTCCTCTTCTTGGCGGCAGATATTTGGGTAACTGTCCCAACAAGAACTTGAAGATCGGAGGTCTTGACACTCTTCTATTTAGCAACGAATTCGGTCGGTTAATCACCATGAAACGATACCGTTGTTTGATTATAGTGGAACGGAGAGGTGGTAGGACATTCTTTTGCCTTTTAATAATAATAAAACTCACTCATTTCATATCCCAACGATTCGAGTCCGTCACTAAGAGTTCGAAAAGGGAAGTAGTGCTAGTCCCTCTCCAAAACAATTTTGTTTCCGACGACCCCAGGCGGAGGTCTGGACTAAAACATCCGGACCCCACACCGGTTCCTGAACAAAGCTATTGTCCAAGCGTCGACTACGTTCGCCAGGATCAGGCGCTTGTGAAAAATTCTTAGTGACCGATCTTCTCCGAGATGTGTCTTGACCATCTTTTACGATTCTTGAGTCATCTATAATCGCTACACGAAAAGCAACACTTGACTTACCGTTCACATGTCATATCTCTCGTCTTCCGAGAGCCTTAAGGTCACTCTTCACTCCCACAGTCCTCCTGTTCGGTAGACACGATGTGAAAACTCCTATTTCGTCGAAAAATGGTCCAACTTATTACCCTGGTCCACTCGCGACTCCATCCTCTCCACACACCCTGCCCCACCGCCCACGTCCCAGTTCCTGACCTGTGGCGTCCCGTCCCTTCCGACCCTTAGAAAAACTCTTCTTTCTGGGACTACGACCCTTTCTAACTTCCGTCCTCCTCTTCCCCTGCTGTCTCCTACTCTACCAACCTCCCGTAGTGGCTGAATTACTTGTACTCAAACTCATTTAAGACCCTCAACCACTACCTGCCCCTCCGGACCGTACGACGTCAGGTACCCCAGCGTTTCTCAGCCTGGACTGACTCGTTTCCATGACTTGACTTGACTCCAGATCACTTAAATATCCCTTTTACCAACAAGCTTTTATCACCGTCAAGAATTAGGACAAAGTAACACCTAGATGCGACTCATGCATGTGTCAATAAGAGTTCTGTCCTTTCAAAGCTCTCCACCTTTCTATCTTTCACTCTTTGGTTACTCAAAGGGGATACGCCTCGTGACCCCGAAAACTCAATTATAAATTAGAAAGAATAGAAAGAGATGGTTCGTATTCACTTTGATACTTATCACCCCTCTTTTTATTAGTTCAAATGGTTATTTTTCTATTTAGAAATCCTGGACCCCCGTTCCTCTTCCGTAAAAAATTTAGGATTAAATCTTATCTCAGGTGGAAAGTGAACACTGGAGCACCGCGTTGCCATCGCGCAGACTGAGGTCTAGTCTTCCAACGCACAAGTTTAGTGCAGCCCCAGTTGAAAACCCCTTTCCCTCGAAAGAAAGTGTTTCAACGACCGGTCAAACACAAACTGAGTGGATTAGAGAACTTCTCCTTGGAGAAGGGTCTTCAATGACTTCTAGTAGACCGTTTATCTTCATTTCTCTTACATCTAGTTGAATTTCGTAGTTCGAATACTAAAAATAGAACAAAAAGTCCTTATGCTTCTCATTCATTTACGTACCTTTACTACTTCCTCCACCTCCTCTACCTCTCCCCCCAATCCCCTTTCTTCTACCGTCTCCTTCTCCTCCCCCTCCTTCTCCCCTTCTCCATATATGAGGTCGAGGTTCATTCATCTACAGACATTGAGAACAGCTGTAGGACAAACGATGGAACATTCTGCTGACTTCACTGAATCGTCGTCGTCGTTCTCTGCTTTTTCGGAGAACTACTTTCACTTTCTCCTCTCACTTTTTCAACCGAATTTCGAGTTGTAAGTCTCTTGATTCTAGTACCGTAGACTAGGATAGTAAAGTACCCTTTATCTACCCCTTTGTCACCTTTGTCACAGTCTGAAATAAAACCCCCCGAGGTTTTAGTGACGTCTACCACTAACGTCGGTACTTTAATTTTCTGTGAATGAGGAACCTTCCTTTCAATACTGGTTGGAGTCAAGTCAGTCAAGTCAAGTCAGTGAGTCAGCACAGGCTGAGAGACGCTGGGGTATTTTGCGTCGTGCCATCCGGAGGGACAGGTAGTGGTTGAGGGCCTCAAGTGGTTTGAGTACAGGTAGCTCAGTCACTACGGTAGGTCGGTAGAGTAGGAGACAGCAGGGGAAGAGGAGGACGGGGGTTAGGGAGGGTCGTAGTTTCAGAAAAGGTTACTCAGTTGAGAAGTGTGCTCCACCGGTTTCATAACCTCAAAGTCGAAATCGTAGTAAGGAAGGTTTCTTGTGAGTCCCGACTAGAAGAAATCTTACCTGACCAACCTAGAGGAACGTCAGGTTCCCTGAGAGTCCTCAGAAGAGGTTGTGGTGTCAAGTTTTCGTAGTTAAGAAGCCGCGAGTCGAAAGAAGTGTCAGGTTGAGAGTGTAGGTATGTACTGGTGACCTTTTTGGTATCGGAACTGATCTGGTTGGATCTATCGTATAATTTTTCGTCTCTCTAATGAAACGGTTGTTTCCAGGCAGATCAGTTCCGATACCAAAAAGGGCACCAGAACATACCTACACTCTCAACCTGATACTTCTTTCGACTCCCGACTTCTTAACTACGAAAACTTGACACCACAACCTCTTCTGAGAACTCTCAGGGAACCTGACGTTCCTCTAGGTTGGTCAGGTAAGATTTCCTCTAGTCGGGACTCACAAGAAACCTTCCTTACTACGATTTCGACTTTGAGGTTATGAAACCAGTGGAGCACACTTCTCAACTGAGTAACCTTTTCTGAGTCTACGACCCTCCCTAACCCCCGTCCTCCTCTTCCCCTGCTGTCTCCTACTCTACCGACCTACCGTAGTGGCTGAGCTACCTGTACTCAAACCCACTTGAGGCCCTCAACCACTACCTGTCCCTCCGGATCACCCGACGTTAAGTACCCCAACGTCTCTCAACCTGTGCTGACTCACTGACTTGACTTGACTTGACTTCTCTGAGGTTGCACCCATTCGGTGAGGACGTAAGGTCTAGGTGTCTTTTATACTCTATCATTTACAAACAACAAAATTCGGTGATTCAAAATCCCATTAAGCAATGTGTCGTCATCTGTTACTCATGCAAAATAGAGTTTTAGTAGAGGGCACAGATAGTTATGATTATATATAATGCTAGGAATAGTTTAGGAATGAGTGGTTTTTAGGCCTAAAACTTTTAGAGTGATTTATCGAGTTAAAATGGAAGAGTGAGACTCAGTGATATCTCTAAGGACTGTATTACAAGAGAGATCAGGTTATTGGAGTCGAAACAAAAAGTTACTCCAATAACTTCAAGACTCCTCTATCGTTCCCCAAGGGAACATCGATTCAACCATTTCTTGGACGGAGGTTACGTCCTCTGGACCCAAACTAGGGACTCAGCACTTCTAAGAGACCTCTTCCTTTGTCCGTTGGGTGAGGTCATAAGGACGGACCTCTTAGGATACCTGTCTCATATGGGGTATGTCAAGTACCCCAGGGTTCTCAACCTATACTGAATCGTAGATTTGGTTTACTTTAGACTCCTTTCTCACGTGTAACATTTCTAATGAAAATATTGTTTCTTGTATGAAAATTTATAAACAAGATTTTATTGGATGTCATACATTAGTTAAGTCATGTTGATTACACTCGTGGTTGATACACGTAATGTGGTTTCTAAAGACAAATATTATCTTCTATGTTTAAGACTGAGGGTCACCAAGTAATTTTTCAAGGTACTTTATTTTTAGTCACCGATTATGAATAGACTATCGAAATATGATAAAAAATTCCCAAGTTATCCGTAGTAAAATAAAATAAAAATGTTGGGGATCTCCTTACATTCAACTTACTGAATGTAAGTTGAGACGATCCGAGATAAATGTATACTTATTTGTTTAATCCTTTGAACCGACTTAAATAAATATAGAAAGTATAACAGGTCAATATATAATAAGACAACGATCCTAAACCTTCTTGGATTAAATACCGGACCTAAGAAGGAAATTCTAGTTGTAATCATTGGAGAATTAAATGATTTTCCGAAAAACAATAAGAAGGGGAAGTTTCATACGATTAGTATCGGTGGATAATTTATAACGTTAAAGAGATAAGACTTCTTCTTCACCTCTAAAGATCTCACCTTTTTTAAGGACCCAAAAGTGTACGAAATTATTAGGTCCGACAGTCTAAGACGATGAAGGGATATCACGTGTGAGTTCTCAGTAAAGTCATCTCTAATAAAAGTAACTAATAGTCACCAAAAGAGACGCAACAAAAAAAGGAGGTTTGGTCGACTTTTCAGGACTTTGTGTCCTAAACAAAGATCCGGGGTAAACAGAAAACGAAGGTTTCACGGTGTCACTGGAGCCGTTCGACAGAGGTCCTCGTTCATTCCTCTTCCTTCACCCTCTTAATAAAAAAGGAAATAATAAAAGTAAAAATAGGACGAAGGCAACTGTTATAGGAGGGACGGTTTGAACCCAGAGGTATTTGTCTTACTGTTATCTTCCAGAAAAAAGGTTTTACTTCGTTGAACCACGAAGTTTGAACTTAACTCGTGCAACCGGATCATGCATTTACTTGACCGAAAGTCGGAATTACTCTTTGAAAGTCTTTCACAAAAGAAATTTCTATATTTAACTCCTTCCCTACCTCTTTCTGTAAAAAGATACAGCCCCCAAATATCCATAAAAAGTAAAAGTTTTCTGAGGTTCAGTGTATAGTCGTCACAGTCAAAGGAAGATCAAGTGTCCAAAAGGGTCTTATAAATCTACATTAGACAATAAACTACCCTAAATCCTTGTAAGACCCCTTTCTTTTATGTGTAGGAGTAATAAAAGGGGTCTTAAATCCTTATTCTATTAATATACTTGTCTTTATTTCCGTCGAATCGAGCAGCTCCGTAACCACCAAGTCACCATCTTAAGAGCGGACGGTGCGCCCTCCGGGCCCAAGCTAAGGGCCGGTTACGTAATTCAAATAAAAAGGGCTTTTCGGTGTTTGTTTTTCATAAAAATTCCATTCACGTGAAGACCATTAAATGACCATTAAATGTTAAAGTGGAAACATTTAAATGTTAATGTTAAAATATTTAATATGGATAACAGTACGTAAACCAAAAGGTTGTTGGTTCGTTTGGAGTCAACTATCGTCAGAAATCTTCCACTAAAGACTCGTCCACCATAAACCTCCACCTTACACCGGTGCATGTCTGTGTATACGTCATAAGGATGAGAAGCTTCGTCGAAATCTTTCTATAAGTATTATAGAATCTAGATTCTTTCACGGTTTTAAATAGGGGAACTTTTACTTAATTTTTTGTCTCATGAGCACAATCGTCTCACCGCGTCGCCTTCGCACGACCCGGGTATTGGGTCTCCAGCTACCTAGCTTTGGTAGGAGACGATAAACACCACAGAGAAAAACAACTAACTTTGGACTAGAATCTTCCCTGACTTACGAAAATGTTGTCTGATAGTGTAGATCGAACACCTGATCGAGACCTACACATTCTTAGCGATTTCAACGAACAATCTTTATGGAGAAAGGGTAAAAATTGCCTCCATTTCGAATAAGAAATACAGACCATTTAGACAACCTTAAATTAGAGAGTTTAAACCCCTGGTGATGTGGAGCATCCCCAACCTTACACTGGAAGCATTTTAGAGACGATAGAACATGCAGTCTGTTTCCAATGTAAAACACTATTTCAGACATTGGTTGTAAAGTTAGAAGTTTAACAACTATAAAAATAGTACTACTGTCCGTAAGGTCTTGTCGACAATTTTACTTTCCTGTAAACATTGTCCGTTCTATAAGGAGTACCCTTATATAGATCTGTTAGATTAGTCAATACATCAGCACCGGCTCACCAATTCCGCTACCTGAACTTTAGGTAACCCCAGAGGGGCGCGTCCAAGCTTAGGACGGCCGATGCATAGCAAAGAGAAAAAAAAAAAGGGGGGGAGGAGAGGTCCAGGTTCATGGTTGACACCTTTGAATTGTGCTTTATATGACAAAGGGACTAATAATAATAGAAAGAGGTATTTTAACCTACCTCCTTTAAAATCAGGGGATCATATTGACAGACATCTCTTTTAGAAACTTTAAATGAGACCATTTGCGATCTCTAAAGACTCTGGTAATATTTCTAAAAAACAACAACAACAACAAATTCGAATCCGTAATTAAGTAAAACTTAATGATAGAGGGCTTGAATTTAAGGCAAGTCCAGACTGAAAGCTAGGAGCGAACGGAGCAAAAGGGGAATTACTTGAAGGTTCTTAAACCGATATAGTTCCACAGTGATAAGATGAGCACTTATAAAACTGCAAAGTCTTGGTCATAAAGTTTGTCTTTAAAGGTTGTAAAGGAAGACCTCAGGAGAATAATAAGGTAAATCCTCCGGTCTAACATCCCTCCTTCATGGTCAACTTCTTATAAGTTTTGACAAAAGTCTAAAACCGATTTAAAATAATTTTTTTTTTGTTTTGGTTCGTATGGTTTTTGACAAAGCGAACGATTTTGAGATTCTGTATACGTGTGCCATATACGACGTCTTTATTCTTGCTTATATTGTTTTTAAGTTGAACATAATTTGGACGTTAGCTAGGTAAACCTTTACGACTCTTCGTTTTTCTTCAAACATTTTTATGAGGTTTTAAAAAGGAATTAGAATTTTAATGGTTATTAAAGGATTAAATAGAACTTGCAAAAAGAAGAAAAAGATATAAGTGTGCACAGGATCCCTTAAAAATTCACATCTGTGGTATATATCTGTAAGTACCGGGTCCAGTCTTTAAGTCATTCACATCAAAACTAAAACGTTCCTTCCGTCCATGAGTTTGAGATGCACCTGAGACTCTTATTGACCTTCGTTTCACTCGAGATGCGAAAAGCGTAACGCCTCGTGACTATTACTCCGGAAGTAAGTATGTTCTGTCTTTAGTAGTCTTATTTCACGTACACTGTGTGACGTCGGTGCAAGGATTGACGAACGGAGGTTCTCGTACATCACCGGGGTACCACATTACCAATCGTGAGACCTGAAACTTAGGTCGCTAGGCTCAAGTTTAGAGCCACCCTGGATTGAAAACCACGGAAGGGAGGGGCACAGAAGTTAGTGACACCATGGAGCTCCTCCGGTCTGTGGATTCGTGAACACGCCGATCTGTGGGGTAGGGGAGTCGATCCTCCGTTACATGGCTTGTTGAAAGAAATAGGTAAGTAGACTCTAAAGGGTAGACAACAGAAGAAGAGGTAAAGGAAGAGACCTGGTGTCTTAGAGGAGTCTCAGATCATTAAATCTAACGGCAGACGAACTGATAAGCGCAAAATATGGGGACTGGAGTCAAGAGCCAGGCTCAAGGTAGTCAAAAATTATACTTGACCCAGGACTCTTTAAGTATCACGGACACTCGGAACCACCAACGTAAAGAGAACCTAGGAAACGACTGACCCTATGTTGACTAAGTAATATATATATGTAAATTTTATTTTTAATGTTAAGTGTTTTAGGACTTATCTTGGTGTCCGAGAAGTTACTTATAAGTCTTTGGAAAGTCGACCATGATCCAACATCACCGGGGTACCACATTACCAATCGTGAGACCTGAAACTTAGGTCGCTAGGCTCAAGTTTAGAGCCACCCTGGAAGGAATCAAAACCACCAGTCGGTTAAAAGAGAACCAAATGGAGTTTGACTATTACATGTGTAACCAAAGGCCCGTATTGGAAGGGTGAGTCCGTAGGAAGAGGCCTCTTCGTAGGAGGGAATGAAAGAAGACCCTGAGAATACTTCACCCAGTCTAGACATTCACTTGATCATGAACTCACTAATGTTCAAGTATATAGTCTCCGGCAATATCCTCAGGGTCTTCTGTCCGGGGTGAACACTGGGAAAAGAGGAAGCCTCGAGTCCGTTTACGAGACATCCGACGTTTTGACACGTGTGTCTGGTCTTTTACAGGTTTTATATGTTATTCTAAGATTCGATAGCCAGTAGACTCTCAGAGGTGACAGAGAAATGTCCTGTCACATCAGAGGTGACAGAGAATTACAAGGGTGACTTAGACACGACTTCGGAAACTTTCTAGTCGACTGGTCCTATGTTTAGAAGGACACTTCCAATGAATATAGTTCCAGGGTACCACTTCACCAATTGAGAGGCCAGAGACTTATGTTGTTATAGTCGACAGTCACCCTGAGATTTAAGAAAGACAACTGAAAGAGTGGTCAAACTCGTACATAGGAGGTTATGAGAGTTACTGTCGTTTTATTCTCAGGGGTGTTTACACACGGAGACCGTAAGATCTTTTTCAAGACGTTTCAAGAAGGACGAATAATTCGGGGTCAGTACCTTCACGAATTCTTGCAGACGTAATTAAAGGATAACGACGACATCATTAACTGGTATTTAAATCAATGAATTTTGTTGTGTTTAAATGAAAGAATGTCAAGACCTCAAGTCTTGACATTTTAGTTCCAAAGACTTGCAGATACAAAGAAGACCTCTGAAGTCACTTCTTATAAAGTTCTCTGAAGTTCTTATGAAGGAACGAGAAAAGCTAAAATTACCGGATAAGGTACGTGACGAAGAACTAAGACGTAAGTGTAAAGGATGATAACTTAGACTAGGAGGAAATCCAGGTGAACCTATTAGGTCCTGTGAGAAGGTAGAACTTTAGGAGTTAAATTAGTATAGACGTTTTAGAGAAAATGGTACATTCCATTGTATAAGAATCTATAATACTCACTATAGTATGTCATAAACAGAAATATACAGAATAGAGTGAATCGTATTGTGGGAGGTCCAGGTACAACAGAACTTACCGTCTCAAAGGAAGAAAGAACACCGACTTATTGTAAAGTAGTGTGTGTGTGTGTGTGTGTGTGTGTGTGTGTGTAGCGTAAAAGAAATAAGTAAAGGACTGTTAAAAAAGGGTATAGAACTGCTGACATTAGTCACAACATTATTTGTATCCTCACGTCTATATAAAAACTATAGGACAAAAGTAAAGAAAACCTATTTATTTTGACCCTAACAACCTAGTATTTTATCTGGATCAAAATTCGGAAAACTCCTAGGAAGTGTGAGAAAAGAAATCACGAACCTCACACCAGAAAATAAAAAAGAAGGAAATAGTTTCGTTCTCCCGGTAAATATCCCTCTTCTCCGTAAAAGAAGTAATCAATTTCTTTATTATTACATTAAAGTGTTTATCTTGAGACAACACATCTCTTTATATTAAAATAGCCCTCGCTTGGTATGTCTACTGCTCCACCGGCTCACCAATTCCGCTACCTGACGATTAGGTAACACGAGACGTGCGCACCCAAGCTTAGGGTAGGAGCAGCAGGACAGGGGAGGGCGACGTCACACCCTCACTCCAAAATCACGGAACACTTGTTCCATATCTAACCACAAGACAATGTCTGCTTGACACATTGAAAGTGATAGTTATTGCGTACAAAAATTGGGGAAAATATCTCTCTAATCCTTTAGGCAGCGCACCTACTCAATTCTTTGACGACGGAGACGAGTCCGAGTCCACACGAGTCTAAGATGACGAAGAGGTGGCCTCAGTTTCTAGCTAAGGCCCGGAAGCCTCAAGGCAACAGACAATTGTGGGACGGGTTGGGCGACCGGCGGAGGAAGGACGGACGCAAGGTTTGTCACTTCGTTTAATGTGTGATGGTCCCTCAAAAGAGTTTTACAGGAGCAAAGGCGGTGTGGAAGTGTGTCGACTTAGTCATTTCGGCTCCCACTGCAGAGACACCAACGTCCGTGGTGTCCACTGACTACCCAACTCTTGGTGTCCGGTAAGAGAAGTAAGTGACGAGGGTTGGCGAGAGGTCGGTACCAAGGGACAGAGACGTCAAAAACATATATATAAACGGTAAATTTAGGGTCCGTCGTGCAAAGGTCCAGGTTCCGTGAGAGGAATGTGGAGGAGTGAGGGATGGGCGGGGCGCCACCGGGGGTCAGAGAAGGAGTCTGAGATTGAAATGGAGTGGGGACCAGGGACTAAAGTCCTCGTCTTTGACAAGTGTACGAGACGAAAACGAGTACGTCAGTGAAGACGGACATCAGAGATGAGGAACCACCGTTGTAGAAAAACGTTCTCCGTGTAGTTTACATGGAAAAGGCACTTAAGAGTTTACTTTAGTAGTAAGAGGAAAAACATAAAACATACTTACTTAAATCAGTTTCTAGAAAAGGTCCTCAAAGTCCGAGACAAAGGAAGGAAGAAACTAGTAGAAAACGGTGAATATACAATTAAAATCGTGTATTAGGGTGTTTTAGAGTAGGCAAGGGAGAAAAGAAAATGGAATGTCCTTTTGATATCGTTTCCCGACTCATGTACCACACCTTATTGTTTTAAACTTCCCTGATATTTCTTCTAGAAAACCTTTTAGGAGGGAGAGTAGTGGACAGAGAGAAAATACCTACTCTTTTGACTCCATCTCTGGTCTGTTTAACGAACGATTTTTTTTTTTTTTTTTTTAGTATATTGGTTGAAAAGGAATGATTCCAAGTACCCTTGGTTCGTTCTCCAATTCCACTATTCCAGAAAGATTGCACAAGTTTATGACACTGACCCTAATACTCAAAACTTTGAACCTTTTAGGAAGGTTCCAGTATCCAGTCGTCTAGAAGGTTTCCGAGTACTCCTAACTCTGGATACTTCATGTTTAAAACGTCATTTTAGACTAAAACTGAAAATATTCTGTACCGAATACACCATGTACACCAAGTTTCTACCGAGTGTTTGATATTGGGTAAAATAAACCTTTTATTTTTGGCTCCTTTGTTACTAAGTCTAACCTCCGGTTTCACCTCAGAACTCCTTAACCGATTCACCTCAGAACTCCTTAACCATATACAAAAAAATATAGAAACTTAAAAGAGGTTGTTTATTAGTGTCTATAACCTATAGACTCGTCAGTCAGAATTGGGAGAACGGAGAGGTAGGGGTACAATGGAACTCTTATTCCAACATCCCCATGGTGGAAAAATCTAGGAACAGAGTTGAAACGTGTGACATTTGTAAGTTGTCTATTAGTACTTTATTGTCCTATGACATATACACATATACATATGCACACACACGTACTATAACTGTACCCTCCTTTTTTTTTGACAGGTCCGTCTTATATGGATCCCATAAACAGTGAAGAAAATTATGTGTAATTTCCTAATAAACCCCGAAGAGTCACCCATTCTTTGGGGGCGATGGGGCCACGTTACATTGTCTCCCTCTGTGTCCGACGAAGGGACCCAACCCTTCTACCGTTGGGTATCATAAAAACGGACTTCTTAGGGTACCTGTCTCCTTGGACCACCCGATGTCAGGTATCCCGACTTTTCTCAGGGTGCGTTTTCTATTAAAATTTACACGATTAGATAAGATAACAAAGATTTTTTGTCTCTTTCTCCTTATACAAATTATCTTTTCTCGATTCGGAGGTATACTAAACTTAGACCCTTGTAGTACACAAAGTGATTCTTGAGCTGTAACCTTTAATTCAAAAGAAGTAGGATTGAATAATAATTTAAGTCAATAAATCCACGTCTTTATTCAAAAACATATACAAAACACCAATAGAAGAGACGGAAGGACAAACGTATGTGAAACGTTTGTCAGGTCGAGAAAATTACTGGAATTATAAAACAAGACATTAAAGACAAACTTATTTTGGACAAGAGTAGGAAAACTGTCGTTATTTTGGTTTCCTTTTTTTTTCTTCAAGTCTACCTTTTCTGTCCTCTTCTCACCTTTGGTCACTGTCTAAGGTCGTCGACCTTGAGTCCTGATTGTCTCTTCTCCAACATAGAAACCTCACTTTTCAGTTCTAATTGGTGCTTCCCTAAGCTTGGGAGTTAGAAGACTAGGCTTCAGTCTGCGGAATAGGCAATCCGGTGCACCAGAGATTCCTACGTCGAGAGGACTCTGTGAATCATTTAAAAGACAGAGGAGGACTTAGCACTTTCGATGAATTACAGTTTTTCCGTTGACAGGGGCTCGGTGGGCGCGGGATAGAAATCTTTTTACCTTTAAGCTCTAATGTCCCCAATAAACCCCGGTTCCTGATGGCGGAACACTTTCTCTTCTTGATTGTTAATAAAGCCAGAACCCATGAGGTATCTCCCTCATATACCGTGTATCGTGTATTTCCTACGGTTTTGCAACGTATACGTGTCGGAACAACCTCTGAGACGGAATAGAGACTCTTTTAATAACCGGACCTTTAAGTCGGTTTTACTAAAAACTCGTACTAACAACAGAAAGAAAAGTACTGAAAAGGTGAGTTCATTCTTTCTTGCAGGTACAGTAGGAACTTCTACCTCCTGTTCCATCCGAAGAGATCATAAACGAACACATATAGAAAAGGAAAAACACAGATGTGAAAAAAAGAAACGACATTATTTAGAATTGGAACCTATATAGAACTAAGTACACTTAGGAAGGTCGCTTAGTGGTTGATGACCCACCAGTATCCTGATGACCTTTGTAATAAAAGGGAAAGGGGGCAACGTGAATCACATGTTGGAAAATTTCTTTATAGACATGACATGTGTGCACATGACATGTATCAATGTATAACAAAATTTTCGTATAGATGCGACATCCGATGAATTACTCAAAAGAATCAAGGATCGTGTCATACATTGTATTTATAGACTTATCCTTAGGAAAGACTCTCTCCTTTTTTATATATTTTGTCATGTGTGTATATAAATTTTTTATTCGTATCTCTTATCAAGACAATCTCCAACTTTTCCTTCCATAATGTTATCGCCGCCTTCACCAGAAGACTCCAGTCGCATGTTAATTCCAGTGGTTTGAGACGTGAGAACAGAGTCAATGAATAAATGAGGTTTCTAATTTTGAGATCATCAACGTTTCTTAGACGCGTCCCTACCGGGTCCTCTAAAAATCAAACAGTGAAATTGATGTTCCAGAGTTAAAGAATGTTTGTCACGAAAGACCTAATACTTATCTTCCTTCGTATTGTTCTAGACCCGAAGGTGAGGAGGAGAGAATTAAGTCGTGAAAGTGTCGTAGTGTTCTGTTACTTGCGACAGTACTTTTGACCTCTGTTATTATTGTGCCAATGAAACCGTTGGTCTTCTTTAGTGCCTTTGCCAAAAGTGTGAATAAAAGTCCCATAAAAGATCGTCAAGTCTTTTTCGACTTTGATCGTCTCCTACCAAAGCTAGGTAGCTGGAGACCCAATACCCGGGTCGTGCGAAGGCGACGCGGTGAGACGAAATGTTGAATACGGAGAACGATTATTATGGGAATTGACATGATCCTTCGTGCGGAGATTGAAATCTTTTGACATTCCCGCCCCCGCCCCTCCCCATAAATAAAGATATGAAACCGATGTTCTACCCTTGTCAAACCTAATTACAGCGATGGTCTTAGTCTCTTTTGTTCCTCATCTTTTCATTTGTAATTATGCCTCAATTCAATGACTCGCGTCCTCCTTGCCAATCTATTAATTTAGTCTTAGTGTTCAAAATTATTAGTCTCTTCTTTTGCTTTTATTTTGCACTTTCCTTGAAACCAAGCGCGCCGACGGCTCTAAAGATGGCCTCTTAGCGATTGGTTGGTATACATAAACGGAAACCCCTTTTTTAGAAAACCAATCTAAAGGGAACCGAACCACTTTCTTTTCCGCTCCAGAACTTCGAAAATTTAAGGAGACCTTCCTACAAAGCTAAACTTCCCCAAAACAATGGCCCTGCCTCGTCGTCACGACTTCCGGGGCATTTGCACCTCCATTTCGGCCCGGGAGTAAAGGTTGCTTCCAATGTCGTCAAGGCCAGTACACCCGGTTCCGAGGTCACGTTGGCAGGGTTTCGTAGGATTCGTCGTTTTCTTTTATTCATTTTTTACAATTAAAGAAATCAGACTGGGTCAAAGTTTAACGCAAGCTTTTAAGGACGAATCCCTACCTCCTGAGTGGCCTCTTAGGAGTCGCTTCCCGGGCGAGCCACCCGCCCCTGATTCAACAGCACTGCAGTGGGTCTTGACCCAGTGCTCCCCTCCCCGCCCGACCGTCCGATTTACTTACACGGGCGCTTTCGCGAAAGCCAAGAGTGAAGCCAGGCCTTAGGCGAGTATATTCCCTTAACGGCGCCGAAACAGCCACGACAAAACCTTCCAGGGAACCGTCGAAATAGTACAGACCTGCGCCGTTCCCGCCCTTCCCGGAACCTTTTCCACCGCGATTTGCAGTGGCGTTCCAAGAGGCGCTATTGTAGGTCCCGTAGTGCTTCGGGCGGTAGGCAGCAGACCGGGCCGCACCTCCTCAATTCGCGTATAGACCGGAGTAGATACTCCTCTGGGCGCCCCACAACTTCCACAAGGACCTTTTACACTAGGCGCTGCGGCAGTGGATGTGGCTCGTACGGTTCGCGTTTTGACAGTGTCGGTACCTACACCAGATGCGCGACTTTGCGGTCCCGGCGTGGGAGATGCCGAAACCGCCAATTCGACGGCCAAAAGCCGCAAGAATTATAAAGGTGGTTTCCGGGAAAAGTCCCGGCGGGTGTTCAAAGCTACTTTCTCGACCGATCGTGAACGACAAAGAGTTCCCTATAGAGTGTACGAGTCAAAGGCAATTTGTTTCGGGTGGAGAGCCTTAAATGGTCACCTCTTACCGTATCGTTAGGTGGGGTTATAAAAACGGTTCTATTATGATACCTATCCTAACGTCTCAGTCTGTACTGACTTTCGTGCTTCCTTCAAAATCTCTCCACGTTCAAGTGACACCGAAATTTTTATTGAAGCCGCGTAAATTCAAAATACTCTGAAATGGGGTCTTTTTAAAGGAATTAAGACCCTATAAAGCTTAAACCTTAGCTCATAGGCGCCATGAACTCATAATCTCTCTTCAGCCGAATGTGAGTGGCGCTGCATCGCTACGGACCAAGAGGGGGCCGCCACGGGACACGAGTTCTACCGCCGCTCCGTCTCCTTGTTTCTTTCAGGCGCGGGCGCCGCCCTTCGCGCTGAGCCTTGTTTCCGCTTAAGTGCTCATCCCGCCCAGAAGGGGAGTCGCCCCCGCGCGAGGACTCGAGCCGACCACACACCGCGACGACGACCCGAGACGACTGATTTTGAACATGGGTACGTAACCCCCTTTTTGATGTTACCTCGGCGGCCCTCTCGATGGTACATAATCCATATCTCCTGTGATATCAGACTTAAGGACAAACTTTCTAAAATTTTTCAGCTGTCCTTCATACAAAAATTTACTCGTTGTACTTACCGTGAATCCAAATTCTAATTCATTTGTAAAATTTTTCACGATATGTCTGTAGTCCTAATAAACGGAGTTTCCTTCATACGTAACAAAAACAAACGAAATTTTTCAATGGCCATATGAGTGACGGATTGATTTATGCATTAGCCACGTGTACTTGTTTAGGGACAATATGGAATCTCTAGACCAAGCAAGTCTCCTTCTAGGTTAGAAGGGAAAACAAGACAGAGTCCAGAGAATTACGTAACTATGTGCAAAAGAGGTCTAAAGGACTTAGAGTGAATCAAAAAACTGTAACTAAACTACATCTGGGCCGGATATTTTACAGGACCAAACCGAACAAAGGACTTACCCTAATAAAAGGAACTAAAGACCTGGGACATACTGGATGTCTCATCTTCACTAAAAAGGGATCCAAACTGACTTTATTGTAATTAAAAGAACAGTTCCTTGCCCAATATCTAGTAACATACATTTATGATAACATGTAGTCCCAGTGAACAATTCCCCTAAAACATCCAAGATCCAGTCAGTAACCAAATCCTATTATCAAAGAAGCATTTTAGACTAAAGAGGAGGAATACCGGCCGTTCATCAAACATCGCACTATGAAACTTTCGGTCTTTAATCACCTCAGTAAACGTTACGCTAGAGAAAATTTCTATACCCGAGACCACAAATTTATACCTTTCTTAGTCTACAATAACCTCGATTCCGTGACTAAACTCCTCTATTTAAGTATGCTACTACAATTAAATTGTTTGTTTTAACTCGCGTACCGTACATGGTCCGTGACAAGCTATGATACCTTAATATCGTCACTTGTTACCACTTGTTTTGTCATAAAGATTCACGTACCTCGAATATAAAACAACCTTCCCCGTGTCTGTTTTGTCCATTTTGTCAAACAATCTACCACGATACTTGTTTTGACTTCGACCCTTTTTGACATATCACATCTCCTTCCTCTACCATGAAATTTACTGTATCCTTCTAAAACCCTTTTTTAGACTGAGATTAAGTCTTCTACGCCCAAACTAGAGACCCAGTCCTTCTATGGGACCTCTTCCTTTACCGTTGGGTGAGGTCATACGATCAGACCCTTTAGGACACCTGTCTCCTAGCACCACCCTATGTCAAGTACCCCAGTGTTCTCAGTCTGTACTACATCACTAATTTGGTCGTAGTGGTCTTCCGAAATGAACATTCACTACGAACCCCTTTTTTCTAACTCTTTCATTTCGAGGTTTACCTTCCTCCTGATTCATCGTTTCTGACCTCCATCGTTCCTTCAATAGACCACCCGTCTCCCTCCGGTTCCCCCACACCTCTTTTTTCTCTGGTTCAAACTCTCCGTTTACCTCCACTCATCAAACGAATACCGGACCCTTGGGTTGTGTAGACTGATAAATTTTCTATGGAGATTAGGATCACTCCGTGCTCTTTTAAGGGACCTTTTACTGTGTATACAACGAACTTGATCGGTAGTTTCCGTCCCTTCTGAAGTCTCAGTGTACGTGATTCAACAGGAGTTTTGTCAAGTCACTTCTCTTAAAAAAAGTTGTCCCCGTCCGGACAATCTTCGCCAAACATAACAAGCGTTACGGTCTGTTCCTTAAGATTAACCACAATTTACGATCATCAGAAATGTCGAGTGACGGAACAAGTTCCGGAGTCTTAAGACTCTAAGATTTCACCCGTCTGGACTCCCGTTGAAGGGCCTTGAAGTTGATCGACGAAATCGTTGTCGATTATAAAATCTCCTGAGAAACACGGTCGTGGTGGGATTCCCGAGAAAATAACTAGTGGGGTCGGTACAGTGTATCATCAACAATTAATAATAAGGGTAAAATCTCCATTCCTTTACGAGTGTTTCCCAAATTCATGGTACAAGTTTAAATCGCCAGTTTCTCCGATTTACGTGACCCCCTAAAGAGGAAATTGGTACGAATAGATAAAGAATTTACATGCATAAACAAAAGGTCTTATGTGACAAAATTTGACATAAATGTTAATTGGAACCTTTCACTCTTTACGAAATTAATATACATCCGAAATCCCTTAAAGGAAGTGTTCGTGATAATATTTTACATCATTGTAAATTACAAGTGTTTTCAGACACATCTATATCCCTCTTTTTTAAAAGGGAAGAAAGAAAGGTATAAGAAACAAACCAGATTAACTATGTTCTATATAATTGTCCCTTTCTGTTTGGCTTTATGGATTAAACATAACGGAGGAGAGATGTGACCTCTAGGGGTCATTTGGACTCTTCTGATGTTTTACGGACTCGGTGATGGAATTTTATCGTAGAAGTCTAATTTTTTTTTTGTACTACCCTCATCCATCAGTGAACAAAAGTCTCCATTGGTCCTACAACAATACGTCTAAATTCATCACAGGAAAAGGTATTTTTCGTCTAAGATAAACCTGTAAAAGAAGGGCCATTTCGTTCCTTTGGTGCAAATGTTAACCTAATAAATAAATATTTACATTTGCAGAAATCCTTTGTGGGTGAAAAGATTCATAATTTTAAAAGGACGAAGAATTTTTACCGGTCGAATCTTATTGACCGTAGGATAGAAAATTCTCTGCAAACGTCTTTCTGTGCATCGATTGTACGTCGTTTAATTTGAAAACGACAGTCCGAATGCGACGAGTTTTAATCGAAGAAACCGTAATCACCAACCCCGTATCTGTAAAAAGGAGTGTGTTACCAGTCTTTGGAATTGGGACTACCAACACATATTAGAAAGAGTGACGAACTGGCTCGGTGAAATTATGTCAGACCTTTCAATGTCTAGGAAACTCTGTTTCACCCACCGAGAATTTTCTCGGAACTCAACAAACGCAACAAAGTTTGCTGCTTTAAATGAACCTCGACCACATGAACCACTGCCGGAACCATGGGAGTCTGTGGCGCACGAACCGATCGAGGGGCCCATCGTCGTCCGCATGGCGACAGACCTAGAGGGACCTACACTATCAGCTCGCGAACAACATTACGCGGTCCGCGCTGCGGAGCGGTCGCTACGCGAGCTTCTACAGCAACTGTTTTCTCAAGTACTACGGGTACCGGAACCTGCTCTACGGCCACAGGCCCACCTGGACGAAGTCGTGGAACATGTGCATGTGCCTCATCGAGAGGAACGCCGATGCGAACGCGAAGAACGGCAGGAAGAAGACGCGGAATCAATGGCGGAAGAAGCTCGGGAAAAATCCCCGTCCTCGCCTGAACCGACCGAGTCCGTAGTGTTTTGTGTTTGTCCTGGTCCTCCGCTTGTGTTTTATGCGGGTGTCTAGTTTCTAGAATCATAAACAAACCGGACATACGTTTACACCCTACCGTCTTAATGTTAAATACTAACCAGAAAAGTAGTGTAGGATTGGAGACTATCCGAGAAATAAAGTTTGAGAATAACCGAGAAGGGAATCGAGTGGCAATGTATTAAACTGGAAAAGTGATGTTTAAGGGATACGTTTAATCGTTCACAACAAAGTCTAGACCGAAAACTAACCGAATTTAAACACAAACCGGTTAGCGTATCCGACAAAATGGTTTGGCGGCCTCTCATATTAATGGATCGAAGAACACGGAAGTCCTAGGTAAAGAGACCCAGAATTGGACAAAGACCACAGAGCAATACAGACCAGCACCTTTTGTCCCACCGTTTCGTGCGCGATTCCGCTTCTGGGCGAGGAGCGCCCGGCCTGAGGTCAAGGGGCACCCGGCTCACGTGGCCGACGAGGCGTTTCCGTTGATACGGCTCGCCCAGCCACGACCCCGGGGCCACATGGACCGTCGCCACGACCTCATGGACTGCCGGCTCTAGGACCTTGACCGCCCGTTGCGCCGGGCCCTATTGTTCTTCTGGGCGTAGTAGGGCGCAGTGGACGTCGACCGTTAGGCGTTGCTACTCCTCGAGTTGTTCGAGGACCCGTTTCAGTGGTAGCGAGTCCCACCGCAAGAAGGGTTGTAGGTCCGCCATAACGACGGCTTCTTCTGACTCTCGGTGGTGTTCCGGTTCCCGTTCACTTGGATGGATCTGGACACAGCGATGTTGGAAAATGGGTTTCCGAGAAAATTCTCGGTAGGTGTAAGAGTGTAAATTTTCTCGACCATTTGTTGTCATAAAGCAGAACGCAATATTATCAATGTAATTTCGATGACATATCTATGATGTCGTACAAGTGCGCTTCAATAGGAAAGAGGAACTGCCCTGACGAGGTTTACACTAAGTCCCTTTACTTAGTGTCCTTTTACCCATCAAAGTCGTCATTCCCATTCCAAATGTTTTCGACCTCACCGACAAAGAGATCTCTTTTCCAAAGACGACACGGTTTTTTATACCCATCAGCATCGGACCTTACAGTCCGATGCAGAAAACTTTGTCGTTTTGCTTTCCTGGCTACCCTAGTCACGCCCGAAAAGTTTCTTTAGTTAAAGACAAGTGACCACGGCTTATCTTTGGACCTCTGTCCCACATCATCTTTTACCATCAAAAATAACGAAACTGAGACGGAAACTTAGAATGTGTTAGAGTCAAGTCAAGTGAGCGAGTCAGCACAGACTGACGCTGGGGTACTTGACGTCGTACGGTCCGGAGGGACAGGTAGTGGTTGAGGGCCTCAGATAGGTTTGAGTACAGCCACTACAGTAGGTTGGTAGAGTAGGAGACAGCAGGCAAAGAGGAAGACGGGAGTCAGAAAGGGTCGTAGTCCCAGAAAAGTTTACTCAGTCGAGAAGCGTAGTCCACCGGTTTCATAACCTCAAAGTCGAAGTTATGGTCAGGAAGGTTACTTGTGAGTCCTGATTAGAGGAAATCCTACCTGACCAACCTAGAGGAACGTCAGGTTCCCTGAGAGTTCTCAGAAAAGGTTGTGATGTCAAGTTTTCGTAGTTACGAAGCCGCGAGTCGAACGAAATAGCAGGTTGAGAGTGCAGGTATGTACTGATGACCTTTTGATGTCAGGTCCTTACCCTTTTTCCCGGCAGCCATTCCTACGTTCAAACACGAGAAAAAGCGTCCCTTTAAAGTTTTAATCGATGCGACCAATTCAATCCGGGCTCACCAACAGAGACCACCAGGAACTCGAATAACATGGCTCTGAAAGACCTCACTTTATACGAGTGTCTTCACACAAAAAAGCCTCTTCTTTTGTAGTTCACATATCATTTAAGATTGGTATTTCATTAGTAAAAGTTTCACGCCAATTCGTTCTTTCTTTTGGTAGACAGTCTCACCCGAGTTTCTTATCTCAGATTTTACCTCCAATGATCAAAGACGATATCGTTTGACTTCGTATTTAGGGTAAGCCGGTGGTGCCCTTTCAGTTACTAAAAAAAAAAAAAAGCGTAAAAACGGCGAGTGAAGACCGGACGGCGAAAGGGACACTAAAGGATCACCTCGATCCTTCACTGACAGGTTCCGTTAGATTTAAGTCTTGTCTTTTTAATTGGTGATTCTTTTTTTTTCTCTTATGTTCATTTGGACAAAGATTTCGAACTAGGAGCTTTAAAGTCGGGGTAATGTATCTAGACTTAGTCTTGTCCCTAGAAAGTACTACAGGTTCACCAAAGAATAAATGTCAAACTCTTCGGGACTTAAATCTTGATCCTACAAGCGAGGAAACCTATCGTCTGAAGTTGTTTTTCTTCCTAACTTTTCACTTGATTTAGTAGGTTAGTCTTAGAAATCTTTAACTGGTTAGTGAAGTTACTGAGAAGTCGGTTACCTAAACAAAGCGCCCTCAAAACTTGATCTCATTCTGGTTAGTCTGACAAAGACTCATATATATTTGCCTTACAGAAGGAGTGATGAAGCAAAAACAAGGAAAGATAGCGGTACCGAGCATGCTTCGTCTGACGGGCGTTCAGGTGGCCGCCGTTTCGTGGCGCGTTCGTCGAGCGGTGGTTCCGCCGGGCGTTCTCACGAGGCCGGTGGCCGCCGCACTTCTTCGGCGTGGCGATGGCCGGGCCGTGCCATCGAGACGCGCTCTAGGCGGCGATGGTCTTCAGGTGCCTCGACGACTAGGCGTTCGACGGCAAGGTCGCCGACCACGCGCTCTAGCGCGTCCTGAAGTTCTGGCTGGACGCGAAGGTCTCGAGCCGCCACTACCGCGACGTCCTCCGCACGCTCCGGATGAACCACCCCGAGAAACTCCTGTGGTTGGACACACGGTAGGTGCGGTTTGCGCAGTGGTAGTACGGGTTCCTGTAGGTCGAACGGGCGGCGTAAGCGCCCCTCTCCCGCATTTCGAAGGTGTCAACGGAGTGAGGTTGATTTTTCCGAGAAGATTCTCGGTGGGTGTTAAAGAAATTTTGTCGACAGTGAATTTTAACTCACACAAATCACAAAACCAAGCCCTACGTCTAAATTTCAACCCGTCAAAATTCACTAGTCGAATAAAGAAACCCCATGGAATACTTGTATGTTTTTCTAGAGCCAAAATTGAAATTTACGAGGGAAATACATGACAGCTATCCATGACACGTTTTCAATGAGCTTCCATCATTCAACCGCAGACAGATCCCTTCATCTTATACTCATGGAATACGTCCACTTGACCCCCTAATAATTTGAATTGTTATTCAGCACAATACATAAACCCCTTCCCGTTATTAAGCGCACCACAATTACAGTCCAACCTAATAAACTCCTGTATCTTTTGTTTTCGGACTTAAACCCACCTCCACTAACACCCAAACGACAAATAGGAAAAATCTCGATATAAGTGTATAAACCCGTAACTATTAACTCTTTCATCTCGTAAACAAAAACGACGGACAAAGACTTCGGAGTTAAACGAGTCAAGGTTAGTGTCGGTCCAAGTTTCACTCTGTCAAAACCGAAGGGATATTTTCCAGCATATGTGTCGTCAGTCCCGTGACAAAACGACTGTCTCCGAATATATTCTCTAGTGGGTTAGTCATAAAGACTATTCAAATAACCACGGTTATGAGTTCCGGTCTCGGTACGTTTGAAGATGTTAAAGTGGTGAGTATTTCACAGACGCTGGTCGTCGTACTCGTAGTCAACCTTTAAACGAGCTTTACCGTCCAAAAGTCTGGGGAGAGTCCAGATGACTCAGTGTCAGAGGTAACATGCTTCAAGTGGCTTCCACTAAATACTTTCGATCAGAGTCTTCAGATAAACAGTCAGTACAATTTTTTTACTTTCGGACCTCACCCCAATCCCTACCATAAAAACCAAAGAAGTTCTTTTCGTATGACACTTGAGAATGGTCCTCATTCGTAAACGTTTGATGTAAATAAATATATTTAACTTTAAAGAGAGTTCGTTAACGTGTATTGTGGACTCAGATATAATTCTAACACTCAGGTATAACTCTTTACCCGAAGGGAACACCGAGTCGACCATTTCTTAGACGGGTGTAACACCCTCTGGACCCAAGTTAGGGACCCAACCATCATCTTCCATGAGTATAAGATGAAGGGATCTGTCTGCGGTTGAATGATGGAAGCTCATCTCTTTCCGAGGGGTGAGGTCATAAGACCGGACCTCTTAAGGCACCTGACATACATCAGGGACCCCAGTGTCTCAGTCTGTACTGGTTCGTTGAAAGTGTCGGTTGTCGTATAACTCTTTACCTCGACGAAAGTCGTCAACTGTAATGGTACAAAAGTCCCTATAAAGTTCCTCTTAATAGGATCTGGACACCACACACGACACGAATCAACGAGTCAGTACAGACTGAGACAGAAGTGTTACCCAGAAAGGACATTTATAGTCGTGTTACAGGATAAACCCAAAATCCTACCAGAAAATTTCTGAAGAGGTATCATAATTTTTTTAAATAAATAGTTAAATAGAGGGTAGCGGGTATATTAAAGTAAGAGTTAAAAAAAAAAAATTTAATGCACTGTGAACTCTTATATACCTTAATAGTCAAGTCAAGTCAACGAGTCAGCACAGACTGAGAAACGCTGGGGTACTTAGGGTCGTGCGGTCCGAAGGGACAGGTAGTGGTTGAGGGCTTCAAGTGAGTCTAAGTGCAGGTAACTCAGGCACTACGGTAGGTCGGTAGAGTAGGAGACAGTAGGGGAAGAGGAGGACGGGGGTTAGGGAGGGTCGTAGTTTCAGAAAAGGTTAATCAGTTGAGAAACGTACTCCACCGGTTTCAGGACCTCAAAGTCGAAATCGTAGTAAGAAAGGTTTCTTTAGGGTCCCGACTAGAAGTCTTACCTGACCAACCTAGAGGAACGTCAGGTTCCCTGAGAGTTCTCAGAAGAGGTCGTGGTGTCAAGTTTTCGTAGTTAAGAAGCCGTGAGTCGGAAGAAGTGTCAGGTTGAGAGTGTAGGTATGTAGTGATGACCTTTTTGGTATCGGAACTGATCTGCCTGGAATCAGTCGTTTCATTACAGAGACGAAAAGTTATACGACAGATCCAACGAGTATTTATTGAAAAGAAGAAAATTAATGTACCGACGTCAGTGGTAGACGTCACTAAAACCTCGGGGGGTTTTATCAGACTGTGACAAAGGTGAGAAAGGGGTAGGTGAAGGATTCTTCACTACCCTGGCCTACGGTAATAGAAGCAAAAGACTTACAACTCGAAATTCGGTTGAAAAAGTGAGAGGAGAACGTGAAAGTAGTTCTCCCAAAAATCAAGGAGAAGTGAAAGACGGTATTCCCACCACGGTAGACGTATAGACTCCAATAACTATAAAGAAGGCCGTTAGAACTAAGGTCGAACACGAAGAAGGTCAGGTCGCAAAGAGTACTACATGAGATGTGTCTTCAATTTATTCGTCCCACTGTTATATGTCGGAACTACAGGAGGAAAAGGATAAACCTTGTTCAGACAACAAGGTACAGGTCAAGATTGACAACGAAGGACTGGACGTATGTCTAAAGAGTTCTCCGTCCAATCCACCAGACCATAAGGGTAGAGAAAGTCTTAAAAGGTGTCAAATAACACTAGGTGTGTCAGTTTCCGAAACCGTATCAGTTATTTCGTCTTTATCTACAAAAAGACCTTGAGAGAACGAAAAAGGTACTAGGTTGTCTACAACCGTCAAACTAGAGACCAAGGAGACGGAAAAGATTTTACTCGAACTTGTAGTCCCTCAAGTGCCAAGTTTATAACGACTTCGGACCGAACCTCTTAAAACTCGTAATGAAATGATCGTACACTCTACTCACGTTGACACGCCATCAGATTCGTAAGAAACTGTAAAGGAAAGAAACCGTAACCTTACTTTTGACTGGAAAAGGTCAGGACACCGGTGACGACTCAAAAGGTTTAAACGACCGTATAACTCATGTCGTGAGAGTGTCGTAGTAGAAAGTCCTAAACTTTATCGAGTTGACCTTAAGGTAGTGGAGGTGATCTATTTTCAAATGGGTAGGAGTTGTAGTGGTTGTGACCCGTTTATACAAAATAGATATGGAGAAGATGGAACTAACCACGGAACTACTGACAACTCCTTTAATATAGTAAAGGAGACCATTGTAAAATTATATGTAGATGGTAAAATTTTGGATTAATACTACAGTACTATTGAGAGTTGTTTGTTGTAGATTCTAACTATTCTCAAATATTGTCATGGTCTACGACAAGATACGTAACCCTTATGTGAGTCTACTCTGGGTTTATCTGTTTTAATAAACGAGAGTACCTTAAATATAAACTGAGACCCTATTTGTTATATAATCTATTTGTTTATAGTATACATTATTTACTCACGTTATTTCGTTCTTATTCCTAATAATACCTCTCAACTTTAAATCTATTCCATTGGTTACTTCTACCGTGATTCTTCGATCAATAGGGTCGTTTCGTAACTTTCCACTTCTCCGTTCGACCCCTTTTTCCTCCTTCTTTACGACTTCTCGATCCCACCGATACACCTTTCCCGACCCGTAACATCCTCCTCTAATTTTTCGTCTCTTTACTTTTCTTCGCACTACGACATCCCCGAACATATGGTGACATTTCTTAAATCGTAAACGAGACTCACTACACCTTCTTGAACTCTCTTCAACTTGTGTCCTCCAAAACCCAGGAAAAGAGAGTAAATTGGTCCAAGACGACATAAGAATGGCGGACACACGAGTCAGGACAAATCGAGAAAACACTGGGGTACCTGACACCGGACGGTCCGAGGAGACAGACACCCTAAGAGGTCCGTTCTTATGACCTCACCAAGAATCAACCGAGTTGACGCGAGGTCATGTTTTTAGGTTCGGGTCAAAAGAAGTAAAACACGATAAGTCTGGAACGTTTGTCTCCGACTAGACCCACTAAATATCAATCCCTCTTTTCTCTTTTAATAAGTATTTTATGTTTGGAAACCTCAATTTCAACTAAGTATCGTATTATGAAGTTAAATGATCAAAATATTGGTGTCCGTTTAACAAACGAGAGTCCATGGTTTGAACTAAATAAACCCAACACTTAAGTTTACAGAAAGTCTTGGTCCGTTTCTCAAAGACATATTCCATTTTACCACTCGAGAGGTCGAAATAAAGTGACCCAGGAAGTCAGTCATCGTCTAGACCGATTTGTGTTCGACACGAGGTATATCGTGAGAACTAACAATACAGTCAACGGTTTTTCACTACGATTGTTATTACCGGAAACCTCGACAGGTCGACCATTTTCTAAACACTGAAATATTTCAGTTTCAGATTGACTCAAAGACGTACCTAATAAATTAAATTAGGGGTGTTATTGAGACACCCAACCCCCACCCCGTACAATGGAGTTTATGATACTACTTCTTTGTCTTCGTATTACTCCCCCTTATGGAAGATATCACCAAGTAAAACAATTTAGACAGTACCTAAAATAGAGACCCCGATCTCTTACCTTCCGTAAAACACAATGTACGTATAAAAGGAAAATGGAGTAGGTAGGTAAATAGTTTTGGAAAAACTCACTAATGACACACGAGTTCTTACAAGATCCACGACCTTTCTTGTCGCGTATTGTACCGTCCCTAGGAAGACACACCTCGAGTGGCTGTCTTTTACTTGTTTCTATTTGTGTCATAAAACCGTCCAGTTCTCCTAATTCTTTTGTATTTCTCAGGTTCCCCTAATCCCTGACAGTATCTCACCCTCTACTCATCACCTGTCAATGGTAAAATTTATCCCATTCACCCCTTCTGAAGTGTTGACTCTAGTCTGTACTTTCGGTCACCGTACTTCAGACCTTCCCTCACGCTAGAAGTATGAAGACATCTTTCTAGTAAGGAGTGTTTCCTTTGTTACTGACGCTTCCAGGGTACAACCTTCGTAATGAACCTTACTCCCGGTGTCCAGGTTGATCTATCTTGGTTGAAAGAGAAGAAAGCGTTCGACCTCAAAGACCTATCGAGTAGTTACTCAAATGTGTAAAGGGGGGGCGGTTTTCAGAATGAGGTCAAAGGACTTATGTAAGTTAAGTCTACAACACCTTAGACCTCAGTGTTTTGTGTGGAGCCTCCTGTGAGTTCTGTAACCTCATCTCAAATAATACGGTCGCCCAGGTTCTCCTTAGTCAAGGGTTACTCCTGGAACTACGAAGACTCTCCAGGTCAAAATATGGGGGATGATACACTGACCAACGTACAATCGTTGGAGAAACAACATATACTAACTCAAAATGTTCATCCACGATCCTTTTGTTTGTTAATTCCAATTTCTCCCCCTTGTTACTAATATGTAGTCCCCCGTACAGACGTACCAATTAAATTGTCCCCGTTGGACTGGGGTTGATGTTAGAGGTAAACAGTAGACATCCCTCCCTTCAGAGGTCTTCTCGACCGAAAGTGATCGGCACCGAAGGAGTGAGAACCCGTCCCAAGTCCGGGTCCAGTATAGGTCAGACATTCTGTCTACTGTCCGAAGTTCTACCTCAGAGAGGACGAAAGGAGTGTGACCGGGGTTGTGTCTTTTATTTGACTCCGGTCTCGTCTTTATCTACTCATTATTGGGGTCCCTCTGCTGACGGTCGGTCAAGTTCTTATGATCAGTAATCCCTCTCATGATTAAGACACTGTTAAATAAATTTTACTTTTCATTCTAAATTTTTCCCATAAATTGGTTTACCTAGAATCAACGTCGTGTACCCACCAAAAAAAGAAAAGAAAAGAAAAGAAAAAATTTCGAAGTCGTACTCTCTAAAAATAATAGTCGTCTCCATAGATCAAGGAGTCGGTCTCTACCTTGGACTCGGGGGACGTGACCCTCGTTCCTCAGAATCGGTGATCTGGTGGTCCCTTCAGGGTTTTCATTCTATAAAACTCCAAGGTTTATTAGTGATGGTAGCAAAATGAAAAGTCTTTTTTCTCTTAAGTTTACATTATAAAGATTTTTCCGAAATATGTGACATTTTCATGTAAAAGATTCTAATATAACCTATTAATGATTACTCAGAGGTTTATATTTATTTTGACAAGTAGAAAACCGAATACCGATTATCTTAAGGTATGCTTTTGGAAGTTTTACCACCACTAAACTACCGGTTTGGGTACTAAAAAACTTTCTTTTGTTTTAATTTAAAATAAATAAATACTATTTTTACTACGTACAATAGTTCACGACTAGATTCGACATTGACTTAGAACCGTAACTTGGTTCTATAGTACATAGAAGACTTGGGAAGGATAACCCTCTCTGACGTCAAGTTTACGTCTCTGAAAGTAATCCCACATATCCGACAATTAATGAGAATAAAAAATCTTCATCACAAGTTCCTTCCTGTCCTTTGACCACAACAAGTCCAAAACGGTTTATTGATACTTTAACAAAACCTTCTTTTAAAAGAGACAGGAAACGGTTGATTTCTTACAACGATCGGTAGACCAAGATGTTCCAAACTCTAGGTCGTTGTTCACTGACTTGAAGAAAAATCTTTTATCTCTAATAGTACCACCTACCTCCCATATAATTCTATTTAAAGGTTTGAAACACCTACTTCTTACAGTGAACGACATAGTCATTTGTTTCCTAGACCGTCGGTAGATCTGAATTCGGAGACTTTGACGGTGGGGTAGGGGTGTTGACACATGGGACTCACCTAAGTCCTACTTCTTTTTATCCTATGACCGGGATCCATCAATTCAATGTATAGTTTCCTTACTAAAGTTACTCGGGTCTGAGAACCTAGAAGAGTCTGTATCTTTTCATACTTTTTAAGTGATCGAACTTTACAGACAAAAGAAATTGATTGTCAGTATAAAACTACAAAGTTCATGGCCGAAGGGAGAAGGGTGGGGGTTGAGGATATATAGAACCAAGAGGGAATGGAGAAGTCTTATCAGGGAATCTCGAAAGACTCTCCGACAGAGTACCCAAAGTCAGGAACCATATGGACGACTTATTTTGTATTAAGAGTTGAAAACCAAATAAATTGACTATTGGAATTAACGAATAACGTTCAAATAAGAGACGAAAACACTCTAGGTTTTCCCATAAGATCTAATCGTCCGTTGAGAAAGAAGGTTCGTCACTAAGACCTCGGGTATACGGAAAAGAAAAAAGGGGACCGGTACCCTAAAAATTGAAGATCTGGTCCCTATCTTGGACACGGGGGACTTCACCTTAGTTACCTCGGAATTGGTAACCGGGTGGTTTCTACTACGGGGGTGGGGACACAGGAAAATAGAAACATAGAGTTAATAGAATTGTGTAACGAGAGTGTACAATTTTTTTCTTAAGGTGCCTGATGTACAATCTTTACAATAACCAAAATAAGTCACTAAGTACCTAGACCGTTGACGGTTAGATCGTCTGTCTTTTCTCGAGACTCCTCGATATACTTTACTTTCCAAAAAGATCCGTCTTTCCTCGTCCTTGTCCCTTTAATATGATCCTTCTTTTCACCCAACTAATAAGGTTCCTACGGTAAGAAATCACATCACCTGGGGTTGGAGGTCCTAGATTACGGACTACTAGACTCCACCTTGATTACATTATTATTATCTTTATTTCACGTGTGATTTACATTACACGAACTTGACAAATGTTATCGATCTTGTATTTTCGATGGATCTACAGGTAGCCGTCTCCTTACCTATTCTTTCGACACGATGTCTATGTGTTACCTTTGAGTCGGTAATTGTTCTTACGTAAACTTTAATCAAGATTACTCCACCTACTTTGACCTCGGATAATATGTCTCACTTCGTTCAGTCTTTCTTTTTGTGGTTATGTCATATAATTGCGTATATATACCTTAAATCTTTCTACCATTGCTACTGGGCTGTACGCTCTGTCGTTTGCTCTGTGTTTCTGAAAACCTGAGACACCCTCTTCCGCTCCCACCCTACTAAACTCTCTTATCGTGACTTTGTACATATAATGGTATATACTTTATCTACCGGTCAGGTCCAAACTACGTACTCTGTCCCACGAGTCCCGGCCACCTGATCCTCTTGGGACCCGCGACCCTACCCCTCCCTCCACCCTCACCCAAAGCCCTACCCCCTGTGTACATATGGGTACCGACTAAGTACAGTTACATACCGTTTTTGGTGATGTTATAACATTTCATTAATCGGAGGTTAATTTTATTAAAAAATTTTTTCTTTTTTTTACTCGTTAATTTTTTACAACTCGTGTGTCGTAGAGGAGGGGCGGAGGTTTTTTTTTTTTTTTTCGTTACCCGAACTTAATAGGGGTTTGGTAGGGGGGTGGGTCATACCCCTTTGTAACAGAAAGTACTTTAGCTATGGACCGCGGTTTTTTCCACCTCTGACGACGAAATCCCCTACTTTCCCCAAACAATCAGACTAATAGATTGACCACTGCTCGGTTAAAGACCAACTTGTCATTTCTAAGATAGAGATCTCTTCGGTTTCAACATGAATTCAGAACCAGACCATTGTGACCCCAATCGTAATCAAACCGGGACAAGTCAAAGATTTTGTGGAAATGAGACCCTTCTCTTTCACACATTTCAGAAAGACCCTCCGATAGTAGTACGGAGTCTGGGTGTTTACATTTTCAAATGAAAACAGGGTAACAATCCTGAAGTTGGTCTCCGGTGTAGATTGATTTTCCCTTTGTCCGTTTATGTTGACGATTAACGAGTCCCGTTTCTCCAATCATCGACAACACGGAGTCAGAGGCCTCCAAATATCAAATATGATCAATCTTTACCAGACGAAAAGACATAACTTTATCGGGCAAAGAAAATTCGACTAGTTCAATGGATCAATACTCTTGATGATTTTTCCCTTTAAAAGACTCTTTAATTTCGGTTGAAACTTGAAGTCGTAATGAAAAGAGGATCTCTAATTCTGTTATAGGTCATAATCTCGGGAAACCTTTTACACTCACCGAGACTTTTCTCGGAAACCCAAACTGTCGAGGATCTTTGTAAATGAATCTCGACCACATAAACCACTGTCGGAACCACGGGAGCCTGTGCCGCACGAACCGGTCGAGGGGTCCGTTGTCTTCCGCGTGCCGCCAGACCTAGAGGGACCTACACTACCAGCTCGCGAACAATATTACGCGGTCTGCGCTGCGGAGCGGACGCTACGCGAGTTTATATAGCAAGTGCTTCCTCAAGTACTACGGGTAGCGGAACCTCCTCTAAGGTCACAGGCCCACCTGGACGAAGTTGTGGAACATGTGCATGTGCCTCATCGAGAGGAACGCCGACGCGAACGCGAAGAACGGCAGAAAAAAGACGCGGAACCAATGGCGGAAGAATCTGGGGAAGAACCCTCGTCCTCGTCTAAATCGGCCAAGTCCGTACTACCTTCTTTCAGACTGTCTTATTTGACTGCCTCTATTGACTTTCCTATGACGAATCGCACGGCCGGATAAAAACATCCCGAAGATACGTTTATCTACGAATTAGATAGCTTCAGCGACTAACCTAGTTAAGTCGGTCATCTTTGCAACATACGTTTATTCCTCTAAATCTAAGATAAAGAACTAACCGACAACTTGACCTTTCTTGGGACCTATAGGGGTCGGTGGTCTATTCTTTTTTTTTCAAAGGCAAAGTTTTGTCGCGTTTCCTAATTCCAAAACATGTATTTATAGATGAACACTCGGAACAAAGAAGGAGCTATACCTGGATTTCTCTGTTTTCGGGTTATATTTAAATACTAAGATCAAAAGCCGGTTTTAATTCAATGGCTCAATCATTAACATCCTTTTTCTTGTATTTTAAAACGATTTATGACTTTACAAAATTTTTAATTCGGTAACCGTAAATGTCAAACCGAACTGGTTTGTAAATTCTAAATGGTTCTAAGTCGTAGCAGCCTCTTCCGTTATCATTGGGTGAGGTCACAAGAACGAACCTCTTAGGGTCCCTGCCCCTTCGGACCACCCGTCGGCAGATACGCCAGCGTGTCTCAGTCTGTGCTGACTTCGCTGAATCGTCGTCGTCGTAGCAATGTAAAGTTGTCGCCATCATAAAAGTACAAAGAATCCTTGTCTCACAGACCTTCACTACCGTTACAAACAACTTCTCAACCTTTAAGACATTATGCTATGAACGTAACGTTTTTATTTTGTAAATAAGTTTTAATATTGGAGACTATTTACTGCTTCGACCTGAGCTAGTTATTGTAAGTCTTTGCCTCAAAAATTCTCCCGAGCCTAGACACCTTGAAAGAAAAAACAGAGAAGGGTTGGAATTAGAGGTTGTTTCCCTAATTGTGATTAATTCCATTTATATTTCGTGTATTTTATGTCCCACTTATCTACCTGTTAAATGTCTCTTTTATGTCCTGTAGTTTTCTATTTCCAAAAGCTTTCACTCTTGACCATCGGTTAGTGTTCCGCATAGGTCAAAGACGAAAGTGGCGCGCTTTAAACTTCTAAGCCTGGTTAGTCCTACTGAAGCGGAAATATTTATTCTCGTTCTTCTCGGCCCGAACTCAACGTTGTCAGATAGGTTAGGTAGCACTACCGAGCATGATTCGTCTGACGGGCGTTCAGGTGGCCGCCATTCCGCGGCGCGTTCGTCGAGCGGTGGTTTCGACGAGCATTCTCGCGCGGCCGGTGGCCGCCGCACTTCTTCGGGGTGGCGATGGCCGGGCCGTGCCACCGGGACGCTCTCTAGGCGGCGATAGTCTTCAGGTGCCTCGACGACTAGGCGTTCGACGGCAAGGTCGCCGACCACGCGCTCTAGCGCGTCCTGAAGTTCTGGCTGGACGCGAAGGTCTCGAGCCGCCACTACCGCGACGTCCTCCGCACGCTCCGGATGGACCACCCCGAGAAGCTCCTGTGGTTGGACACGCGGTAGGTGCGGTTCGCGCAGTGGTAGTACGGGTTCCTGTAGGTCGAACGGGCGGCGTAGGCGCCCCTCTCCCGTATTTAACAGCTGTGGTTCACGATAATGGTTTGGGTTTCCGAGAAAAGTCTCGGTGGATGTTCAAGTAAACCTTCTTGACATAGTGTTTCCTCAGCTATTAGAGGGCTTTTTGGATTCTTTTGTTCCACCCTCGTCCCGTATTGAAGTGCACAAGGTATATGGTTAGGATCCTTTTCTGTCAAAGGACGTTGGAGAAAAGGTACATTTTTGGTCCTGTAACTGTGGACTTCGAAGGTAACGTTAGTTTGTCGTTCTCTGCGTTACGCTAGGAGAATTTGGCATTTTTATCACTATCACCAGGAGAAGGAGATATTCGTCATCGTCACACTTCGATAAGAATGTGGTCATCTTATCCTACGTAATACTCTTCATTTACGATTCTTTCAATGTATTCGTTTATTAAAACTATGAAGTTCATGTTTAGTATATACATATATGTTGGACGAAACCAATGCAGAACCCAGAATAAAGATTCACTGAATGGACACATTTAATGGGGGTGGGGGTGGGGGAATAGACAGTAGAATCAAATTAACATAAAAAGTCAGGGACAGTACAAGCTGAGACGTCAGGGTAGTTCACGTCGTGAGGTCCGAAGGGATAGGAAGTGATAGAGGGTCTCAAACGACTTTGAGTACAGGTAACTCAATCACTACGGTAGGTTGGTATAGTAGGAGACAACAGGACAGGAGTCAGAGGGCGTAGTCCCGGAAAAGGTCACTCAGTCAAGAAGTGTAGTCTACCGGTTTTCATAACCTCGAAGTCGAAGTCACTGTCAGGAAGGTTACTTAAAAGTCCTGACTAAAGGAAATCCTAACTGGCCAAATTAGAACGACGACTTCCTTGAGAACTCAGAAGAGGTCGTGGAGTCACGTTTTCGTAACTGAGAATCCATAAATCGGAAGAAATACCAGGTCAAGAATGTAGACATACACTGACGACCTTTTTGGTATCGAAACTGATATGCCTGGAAACAACCGTTTCAACACAGAGACGAAGACTTATTCAAGAAATCCAAACAGTATCAAAAAGAAGGTTCCTCATTCGTAGAATATTAAAGTACCGACGTTAGTCACAACCGTCACTAAAAGGTCGGGTTCTTTTATTTCAGACAGCAACAAAGGTAACAAAGGGGTAGATAAAGGGAACTTCACGAGCCTGACCTACGGTACTAGAATCGAAAAACTTACAACTCAAAATTTAGATGAAGAAGTGAAAGGAGAAAGTGGGAGTAGTCCTCCCAAAAATCAAGGAGAAGCGAAAGACGGTAATGTCACCATAGTAGACGTATAGACTCCAACTAAAAAGAGGGTCGTTAGAACTAAGGTCGAACACAAAGTAAGTCGGACCGTAAAGTGTACTACATGAGACGTGTCTTCAATCTATTCGTCCCACTGTTATATGTCGGAACTATATGAGGAAAGGGTCAAAACTTGGTCAGACAACCAGTCTAGGCCAAGATTGACAACGAAGAACAGGACGTATGTCCAAAGAGTCCTCTGTCCATTCCACCAGACCATAAAGGTAGAGAAATTCTGAAAAGGTGTCAAACAACATTAGCTGTTTTTCCCAAATGGCTTCAGTTACTTCGTCTTCATCCATAAAAGAAACCCTAAAAAGAACAAAAAGACACTAGGTCACCTACAACCGTTAAACTAGAGACAAAGGAGACGGAAAAGATTTATGTCGAACATGTAGACCTACAAGAATCAAGTGTATAAAAACTTCGGATCGAACTTACTAAAAATCGCAATTGAACGATCGAACGGTTACTCACTTTAACGCACCATCAAACTTACAAGAAACCGTAACGGAAAGAAACCATAACCTTATTTTTGACTGAAAAAGGTCAGGACACTGGTGACGACTTAAAAGGTTTAAACGACCGTATAACTCACGTCGTGAAATTGTCGTGGTAGAAAATCTTAAAATTTACCGAGTCGACCTTTAGGTGGTGGAAGTGATCGAAACAAACATCATTAAATTAATGATCTAGTCCGTTTTATTAACTGTAAAAGGACAGGGACTCTGTCTTTCAGGTCCCTACTACATCATATACTATTTTTCGTGACCAGGAACTCGTCGGCGTTTCACCGTACGTGTGTGTCCCTATAAGTTCCTGGGTACGACTCATGATGACCTCTGGTCAAACGACGATTAGGTAAACAAAAACACGACTTGTCATGTAGTAAACCATTTACATTAGTAGAAAAGACATGATTTTTATCTCTAGACCATAGGTTTTGACCAAGGTACCCTAAAGGTCTTTAGTCAAAGGTCGTCGTGGTGGTCGTCAATTACTACGTCTACCCCTCTCGTATTTAAGTGGTTTAGACCCCGGGTCTGATCATTCATACAAGTTGTGAGGGCCTTAAATCTCGAACAAGGTCGTTCAATGACTTTTGAGTCTAACACCTCTTACACAGACGTAAGATACTCTTTTGATACTACATCAGTGATTCCGTCTCAAACGTCAGTAGTAAATAATAATTAGGAGTCATTTTCTCGGCTACTCTGTTGTCGAGGGTTGAAAGAAGGTTGTTTCCGTCTTAGGATCCTATTTGGGACCTCGTCACGTTCTAAAGACCTAAGACAGTCCAAAATATCTGTAATCGTTACCCTTGAGAGTCGGAATAACGACCCAAATGAGAATCTGACCCCTCTAATTCGTTGTGACCGCCGAGAGCTCCGGGATTGACTTATCAAGACGTATCTTCACTTTTGTAACAAGGGGACCTTCCTTGGTTTCCTAGACCTGTGGTTGTCAAATTAATTATTTGTAATGTCTGACAACACCTCGTCTAGGAGTCGATGTCTTTGGTCTTCAGTCTAAAGTCTTTATCAACCTTATCGAGTCACGTTACAAAAACTTAGAACTTTGTTTGAAAGTTCTCTATTACTGTTACGACACACTAAAGATACACTACTGACTTTCAGGATAATCGGAGGGTCAGTAGTATCGTCGTAAAGACGGCAAATTTTTTATACATTAAAAGTCCCCCGTACGTCCTCTCTGATTTTCGTTTGGTTTACCACACCCCCACCGACCCCTCTTTCTTTTGACAATTATTGTCGACGTAAATGTTTAATCTTTGTTCAAGCACAGAAAGTTGACCAGTTACCAATATAATTAAGAGTCTGTGGGTATGTTACCGTAGGATGAGTCGTTATTTTACTTTTCGATAACTATAATTATGTATGTTGACAGATGTACCCATTACAAATCATTTTTTCGGTTAGAATTTTTCAATATATAACATAATAAGGTAAATATATTGTAAGAGTTTCACTACTATGACTCTACTTATTGTCTAACCACTAACGGGGTTCTGTCCTTTCTACACCCACCAACATTGATACTTTGTCATTGTAACTTCCCAAGGAACCATTATTATCTTATCAAAACACAGGTACAACTCCACTATCAATGTACTTGACTACGTAGAATTTTACCGTATTCTGATGTGTGTGTGTGTGTGTGTGTGTGTGTGTGCCCCCGTTATACTTTTAGACACTCTCGACTTATTCCGAACATACGATCAATTGTTATGAAACAGTCACAGTTAATGACGGAAACTATAATGCTATATCGATATATTCTACAGTGGTAATCCCCTTTTAACCGATCTCCTTGAGATCTATGATGACATCGTTGAAAAACACTTAAAACAATAAAGTTTTACATATAAAATAAACTGTTACATTTTTTTTCTACACTCTTAAGAAATCCTCAACGATAACACATAAGGACACCTAAAGTTCCGAACAAATTGTTTAATTACAAGAAAGAACCTACACAAACAAAACAAAAAGAATTTGTCGTTACAAAAGGAAAGAAGACGGACAAAATCACTACTATACGGGTGACTTAAATTTAAACCAAGTAAATACGACCACACACTAAAAAAATCGACAACCACGACGATGGAGTTTTATTTAAAAAGACTTTAAACTGTAAGTATTAGAGATTAAAAGACTACCTCGTGAACCGACTCGATTAGATATGAGAAATCCTGTCACACGAACCACATAGTATTCACACTTAAATTTTTTTCGATAAAACTTGTAAGATAAAGAAAATTCCCGTAGTAAAGTTAGAATCGAGAGGGTACACGAGTCGTTTTTTTTTTTTTTTTTTTTTTTAAAAAAAATTTATTATATTTTTGGATTCCTTCTAGTGTAAAAATAAAGACCGTGAACACATTTAAAGAAACGGGTGGTGACCTCAAATACTATAGAAACGAACTTAAGGTACGTGGTTGATGGAGATATGTTCTTGTTCAATAATCGGGGACTGTTAAATATAATAAAAGGAAACGTTAGGAAGTGACTAATTTACATATACGAGTTAAACATATTTAATTTCGTGTGACATGTTCGGTCATATAATCTTTCAAAACTTTAGAGAGTTACACATAATCGATAATATGAAACGAAAGTCAATTCTAAGGTCCTTAAATAACAAGCTCTTGATCTACGATAAAACAAATGTTGTTGAGTCAATAATTATCGTATATAGGATAAAATGCTTCTTTCGATGATTCTAAGTCTATCTAATTACCTCACACACGCACCAGTCAGAACAGCTTGACAAACGGGGAAATATCTGACATCGAGCGGTCCGAGGAGAAAGATACCCTAAAGGGTCCGTTCTTATGACCTTACCCAACAGTAAAAGAAGAGGTCCCCTAGAAAGGCTGGTTGGGTTGGGAGGAGAGGGCGTAACGTCTGCCTAAGAAATGGAGACTCGGTAAAAGATTTATGCTCATTTAGAGCGATCGGACAAAGTGAAATCTAAAATCTTCCCCGCCCCTGAGTCACGTCAAAGGGCGGAAAGACAAGAAGGTCAAAAGTGTTTCCAGGCGTGATAGCGATGTATTGTCCGCCGCCCGGAACGTAATCCGGGTAAGTCGTAATCACGAGTCGTAAGTCCGTTATACAGACCTGCGCCGTTCCCACCTTTCCCGGAACCCTTCCCCCCGCGATTCGCAGTGGCGTTTCAAAACGCGCTGTTGTAAGTCCCGTAGTGTTTCGGCCGGTAAGCGGCAGACCGGGCGGCACCTCCTCAGTTCGCATAGAGGCCGGAGTAGATGCTCCTCTGGGCACCTCACGACTTCCACAAAGACCTCTTACAGTAGGCCCTGCGACAGTGGATGTGGCTCGTGCGGTTCGCGTTCTGACAGTGGCGGTACCTGCACCAGATACGCGAGTTCGCAGTCCCGGCGTGAGACATACCTAAACCACCAATTCAAATTCGAAACGTTCCGAGAACAACGTTTCCGGGAAAAGTCCCGGTGGATGAAAAAGATACTTTCTCGAACGTGAACCCACGAGACATCCAATCGAACTACGTTATGTCCACCGTTACTTCCACTGTCAGTTCCTTGAAAATACCATCGATTACCATCTTTTTCCTCCCAATTAAATGGTTACGTCTACGAATCTCATGACCAGTATTCTTACGATAAAAAGGAGACCATGTAACGTCATCCTGTTTTTACTCTCCATCCTCACGGGAAAAGGTGGACAAAAAGTTCACGAAAATAGAGTTTATTCAGTACGGTTTTACCGTTAAAATACCACCGTCAAAGTGGAAGTTCACGTGGTGTGTTGAGAGGGTCTCCAGTAATTTTACAAAATCCTTAAACTTAGTTACAACGTTTTTCATGTCCCTTTCTCTACCCCAATGTGTTGGTAGGAGTCCTATTCTGGTTGTCCACCCTCCAGGATGATCTACTTAAAACAAGATCGTGTCACAAGTATGTAGAAAACAACAGGGAGTAATCGGAAGGACACACTACTACCCGAAGACTCCTACTCTCAATTCAACTTGTTCTCCTGACTCGTCCAGGTTCGATCGACCCAGACTAGTACACCCATCAAAACGAACCAGATATCAACAGTGAGTGGTTACCCAAAAATAGTCGTACGGTACCCATTCCCCATTCTCCAACCGACTAAATAGTCAAGTCAAGTCAAATCAGCGAGTCAGTACAGGCTGAGAAACGCTGGGGTACTTAGCGTCGTGTGGTCCGGAGCGACAGGTAGTGGTTGAGGGCCTCAAGTGAGTCTGAGCGCAAGTAGCTCAGTCACTACGGTAGGTCGGTAGGGTAGGAGCCAGCAGGGGAAGAAGAGGACGGAGGTTAGGGAGGGTCGTTGTTTCAGAAGAGCTTACTCAGTTGAGAAGTGTACCCCACCGGTTTCATGACCTCAAAGTCGAAATCGTAGTAAGGAAGGTTTCTTGTGGGTCCTGACTAGAGGAAATCTTACCTGACCAACCTAGAGGAACGTCAGGTTCCCTGAGACTTCCAAAGAATTTATACTCTACGGAGTATCTACGATTCAAGAAATACACGGAGTACTCACACGCCACGGACAAAACAGGAAGTTAGGGTAGGAGACACAAATCTTGTGCAAACAGAGATCAGAGACTCAGGTTGTATATGAATCATAGACAACGTCTTGACCTATGAGAAGTTATTGTATCACTTAGGGGACGGAGCAGAGGTAAGAGACGAGAAAGGAGTCGGATTGTGAACGATGAGGAAGACCCAGGTAGAGGGTTTACTGGAAGAAGGAGTATGGGAGTATCGATGAAACGGACGTTTACCGAGATTGTTATTTTAAAAAGTGGTAGTCACAGGGACGAACTTATATAAGTCACAATCAAAAAACTTGTGTCACGACATTCTCCGTTAGACGGGACTCTCAAGAATGGACAAGAATGTCCGACAGTTCTTACGATGAGTAGTCCCAACTGCCTGGAATTTCTTATCCCACCACCAACGAGGGTCTGTTTGTCGTCCAAATGAACGGTGTGAGTGAAATTCGGTGGTCAGGGGGTTCGACAGGGCACCGACACTACGTTTGGGTGACACGTACGTTGTAGGTGGATCCGGGCAGGTCAAGCGGGGATACCCTGAACCACCCGTACCACTTGGTTACGTTGGAACAACGACGACACGACACTTATTATTTCGGAGAACGAGAGACTAGATCCACAACACAGATGATAATCGTCAGCACTTTTTCAATGTCCAATAAAATAATAGAGGATTCATCCCATTCTAGAGTCTGAGAAATGTCAAAGACTGTTTTTCTCTTCTTACCCTTCCTCTTCTTCTCCTTCTTCCTCTCGTCCGCCTCCTCCACCTCGTCCTTCCCTCTACCCCCTCCCTCACCCACCGTCACCCCTCTCTCTCTATCCGATCGAGAGACGAGTAGAACCACCGTGCCAGTCCGGACCTTATTTTCAATCAGAGAGGTCTGAGCCTTAGAGAGAAGGATATCCCCTATTACTTTAGACGACACCCTCCATCACTAGTATCTAACCCTTATTACGTCCATCTCTCTTGAGAGTCCGGTGATATCCCTAACCTTTTGAAACATCCTCCTCGCTTTGAAAGGCGATGGAAAAATCCTAAAGATCGGTCCGAACTTTTAAATCAACTGTATTCTGTCTAATTATCGTCTTTTCTTACACTCAAAATAAATTAGAAAAATATACATATACCCTCAGAATCTATAATGCTTCTCCACCGTTCTTATGTGCCTTCTTGACATGTTTTTTCTAGAAGTGCTGGGTCTATTAGTACTACTACAGTAGTGATTAGATCTCGGTCTGTAGAACCTTACACTTCAGTTCACCCGGAATCTTTCGTAGTGATGCTTGTCTCGATCACCTCCACTACCTTAAGGTAAACTCGACAAAGTTTAGGACTTTCTACTACGACACTTTCACGACGTGAGTTATTCGGTCGTTCAAACCTTTTGAGTCGTCACCGGTGTCCTGATCTTTTCCAGTCAAAAGTAAGGCTAAGGTTTCTTTCCGTTACGGTTTCTTACGAGTTTGATGGCGTGTTAACGTGAGAAACGTGTGTGATCATTTCATTACGAGTAACTGAGTAACCTTTTCTGAGACTACGACCCTCCCTAACTCCCGTCCTCCTCTTCCCCTGCCGACTCCTACTCTACCGACCTACCGTAGTGGCTGAGTTACGTGTACCCAAAGCCACCTGAGGCCCTCAACCACTACCTGTCCCTCCGGACCACACGACGCTAAGTGCCCCAGCGTTTCTCAGCCTGTGCTGACTCACTGACTTGACTTGACTTGAGTGTCCTTTTACTACTAGATTTTCCGTCAATCCGGATTTACAAATCAAACTTGTTTCTCATCATTAACACTTTATCTTCGATTGTATGTACTCCTCTGATTTCCTTTTATTCCTAATAAAATTGTTCCAGACAAAAATGTCTAAAGAGAATAGGACCGGAGGCGTAAAAAACCACTGTTTTGACAATGAAAAAAAGAACCACCATTTCCCTTCCGTGGAAAGTGTTCCTTATTAATGGACGAAACCCCTTCTTTTTCCCTTCAGTCTCGGGGTAAGAATGTAGTCGACAAGAAGTTCAAGGAAACGACTTTTATTAAAAATACGGTATCACCGTATAAGACCCTATCGTATCAGAGGCAATATCAACAATAAGTTAAGAAAAAACCTACGGTGCACAGAATCGTAAAAAACAAACAAACAAACAAACCACAGAATGGTAAATACCGTGTAAGACCTACTCTACCGAGTTCCTCCCAAATGTTTAACTATTACCTCTTGTTCTCAAACAACAAACCCTGCTTAGTGTTTGGTCCTTATCCTCGGTTTCTTCGTTTGACTCTTTGTAGTGCCTCTAGTATCCTACAAACACTCCTTCTTTCCATGTTGTTTTGTGACACTCTTCCAATACTTAAGTCCTCGTTATTTGTTTTAGAGTACATCACCCTAATCTTTATATCCAAATCTAAACGGGTAAGTCTCCAGAGTGATACTCCTCCTATAAAAAGGGTTCACTTTTCGCCCCGGCCAATCGAGTCAACCAATCTCGCACCACGATTATTGCGGTTCCAGCGCCCAAGCTAGGGGCATGCCCGGTGAAAGAAACCACGGGTCCTCCGGCTATTGAAAAGACTCCTTTAAACGGAGAATTGGATGTGTCTGGACCCTTATCACCCATCTCAGGGTAACGACAGCACAGGATGAGAAACGATGGAGAGCCTGGTATCCTGAGGTCCGAAGAGACTGGTGGTGACACAGGGCATCTTACGATAAATTGATCGAGTAGGAAACCGCAGGGAAGGAGGGAACCCGAAGAGTGCCCCGAGTCACATTTTGTTAGACGGACGGTTCCGTCCTCACCGACCGCTGGGGCTAAGCTAGGAACCCAGGCCTTCTAGGGGATCTCTGCCTTTACCGTTGAGTGAGGTCATAAGAACGAAGAACGGATCTTTTAGGGTGCCCGATCTTCTCGGTGGTGTATATTAGTACTTTTCTATACGTCTGTCACTGAGGTCTAATAGGGTCCGAACCTCTAAAGTATTTACCCTTCCTAGATCATTCACTGTCTGTGATTTTGTATATGTCCTTCCTCCTTATAATTTTGGAATTAGACCCTGTAGTGATAACAATTTATTCCTACTGGTTCATTAAGCAACATGTTAGTTTATTCAATATCTATCAATAACTATCACCTTCACCCGAGGTAATTATAGATAGAACTCTTTTGTTCGTGTCTTACTTTGACAGGGACCTACACAAGTGGGTGAGGTCATAAAGGTGACTATTTTTATGTTCAGGAGTCCCTTACTTTCTAAATCCTTGGTCCACCGTCCCTCTTCCAGACTTCTGTTAGAAAAGACGGATCACCCTTTTACCTCGCCATTCCTATCAGTCTACTCCACCCTTCCGGTATCCAACTGGATTGTGTCCTTAAATTCCGTGTAATAGTTATAAAACCTTTAATTCATAATTCTACTGACTATTGGAGAATTAGTACGATGTAAAGGTTTCCCAGGAAGTTCTGACGTGACCCATTCTGACTTAAAAATTTACCAGGAGGGTGGGCCCAAATAATCGATACCTAGGTAGACGGATATCGATAGAGATTACAAAGGACACCCTCCCTCCGACAAAGTCAGAGTCCACGGGAGATGTCCTGTGATCCTCGATCCAGTCACCCTGTAAGATCGTCAATTAAAATTGGAAGCACCTTACTCTACTTAAATTTGTGTAACTTTAATCTTTTGACGTAAAGGTCGATGTTAGGTGAGGATAACTCCTTTTTTTATTGGATCGTCAGGGTGACGGACTCTAAAGGAAGCCGGAACAAGATAATTGTACAGACTTTTGGCGGTAGAACTCTCAGTTTCAACTTTTTTTTTCTTTCACTTCCTGTTTATGTTACTGATCGAACGTCATTGTGGCGTTTGGAATATAATGGTAATCTATGGTCCGTATCATGGAGACCGAATAAGCGACTATTCATTGTCGGGAAAAATACTGGTTCACCTACCGGGACTTTTCCCGGCAAAACATTCGTCTTTGAAGGATTGATGTGCCGGTGAATCGGCGGCTTTGGCATCTCCCACGCCGGGACTGCGAACTCGCGCATCTGGTGCAGGTACCGTCACTGTCAGAACGCGAACCGCACGAGCCACATCCACTGGCGTAGGGCCTAGTGCAAGAGGTCCTTGTGGAAATCCTGGGGCGCCCAGAGGAGCATCTATTCGGGTCTCTACGCGAAGTGTGGTGGTGCTGCTCGGTCTGCGGCTTATCGTCCAAACCATTATGGAACCTACAACAGGGCGTCTTGAAACGCTACCGCAAAGCGCGGAGGAAAAGGTTCGGGAAAAGGAGGAAACGGGGATGGTCTGTACTACTTTTCGTTGTCAACAAGAAAAGGTCATGGGCTCTAGGTCGACGTCGGGAAATATATAGTCAAAACGCCTGGAAAATCCTTTGACTTTGTCGCTCCCGCCCTTGATCTGAAGACGGGGGCGGAGAAGGGATAGAATGACCCACAAACGATAACGGTTCTTCCCTTCCCCCGCACCTTTACGATAACCCACAGACTGGGAGGATAAAGGACCAACCCCAGGTCTCAGCGACCAAAACACCAGAGATCTGTCCAGGGACACCCAAAAGAGTTAATTATAACATGTCCAAAGGAGTGGTAAAAATAATAAATTATTTTCCTCCGACAAAACGGTGTAGACAGATACTTTTCCCTGTCTTTCGTCTTATTCTGATTAACATTTACACTTCTAAGAAATTTTTTACATAAAGAATTTAAGGATCGTTATGAAAAGTTTAAACCGACTAGCAGTTACAAAAGCAAACCGTTTCGAAATCTATGTGTAGCAAAGTTGTAAGGACTATTTCGCCCTTGAAGTCCTTCCCCTCTATTTGAATTGACTAAAAGGTGAGATACGACCTTTTCGTGATAAATGTAACACTTGTACTTCTTAGCGTCTGAACTTTTGGATTAAGACAAGATCATTCATCGTAACAACCCCAATCTTGACTACGAAAGACTAAGACCCCACATTACAGGAACGGTGGATGCAGTCACTTCATAACTTCTATGTCGTACTACTTCACACCACCCAATCACTGATTCAGTACAGGTTGAGAAAGCTGGGGTACCTAACATTGGGAGGTCCGAGGAGAGGTACCCTAAAGGGACCGTTCTTATTACGTCACCCAACGGTGACTTATCCTTAAACGTTTAATTGGCGTAAAATTTTTAATAACTGACTTTACGACAACTACAATTTTCCTATTGACTACAAGATGTGTGGCTACTATCCATAACTATTCAAATGATCCGACTACGGTTATAAATGAGTGTAAGGTGTATAAGTGTAACTTACGGAAGATACGTTGATGTCTCCAGTAATTCTTTTTTGAGGGAAGAAACGACCACAAATGGCGTATCCGTCAATCTCCTAATAATAAAGGACTCAGTGTTTCAAAACTCAAAATAAAGTCCACACGAATGGACACCTCAATCTGTTAAAGAAGAGGGTACGAGAGGAAAAACTCTCTCCGTGATTGTTCTTAGTAACTAAGTAGGAAAGTCGTTAAGTCCCAAATAATATAAGGTTCATGGGCACATGTTTGTCACGTTATCAGCGTCCTCTGTGTCTAAACTAGGACTCAGTCCTTCTAGACGATCTCATCCTTTACCGTTGGGTTACCGTTTTAAGAACGGAACCCTTTAGGGTGCCTGTATCCTGTGACCGCCCGACGTCATGTACTATAGCGTTTCTCAGTCTGTACTTGTCAACTCATCCGTCCGAGTCCTCGAATCTGAAACTCTTAAAGTCCTGATTGGGGTTCAGATGACTTTACTATGTCGTAAAATTTGTTATAGAGGTTCACCCATCAAATGAGGTTGGTGAACCGGCCAAACTCTCTCAACAAAATCTCGACACCATAGGATGTAATCGGTGATCGGTGGACACAAGTAAATTTAAATTTAATCACTTTTACTTTAGTTTAATTTCTTTATTAAAGAAGTCAGTCATTGATGATAAATTATCTACGAGTTATTGGTGTCCATTTGTATCACCAACACGTCTACGTTTGTGAAGATAGTAACATCATCCAACAAAATCCGGCATAAAACTATCTTTTAAAGAATACCTCTTGAAGATCGGGTCGGACTCTTTACCTTACACCATTTATATACTCTGACTCTGAACGACGACCTTGACTCCTAACCGCATAAAAACTTCATATTATCTTTAATCAATTGAAGATCTACATGGTCTATAATGTCTATCTTCCTTTGACCTTTCAACTCACATCATTTCAACAAAATCCTTTAATTTAATTATTATATATTAATACGAACCTCCCCTCAAAGTTCGTCCTCGAACCTCCCCTCAAAGTTCGTCCTCGAACCTCCCCTCAAAGTTGGTCCTCAAAGTGGACCAGGAGTCCACTCTGGTAGACTGTCTTTTAATTTTACCTACACTAAAGAGTAATGGAAAGACTCGTGTACTAATATTGCGTTACGAGATGAACAATATATCGAGAAGAAAAATTAAACCGGAAAAAATATAAATCACTTGTATCAGTGAAAAAAGGAATGTAAAAACTTTCAATTACTTAAAATCTTACGAATATATGTCACGGGCACCGAACGGGACCACGTATGATGGATATAGAAAATGTCAGTGACCGATACCATCTCATCCCACAACTGTGGTTGTAATTCTCCTGTACTTCAACACTCTACGGGTAGTGAACAGAGTGAAATCAAAAAGAATAAATAAAAAATGTAGATATTCCATTTTTATCAACTTAACAATCAGATCGTCTTTTTATGTGACAAAATCCTAGATACATCTAAATCCTAAGTTTTCATAATTTGTGTTCAAAAAAAACACCCGATATTCATTATCCTCTTTGAAAGGTTTAAATGTCAGGGTACCCCTACTAGGACGAAAGTTCTTGGTACAGGTGTGATGTCAATCTCACATTCATGAACCCAGAGTTGGTTATTGACGTAGATGTACATCGTGTCGAGGTAGTAAGATATTTATAGACCCCTTCTTGAAAAGTCCACCTTCGTACAGAGTTAATAGTAGGAGAGTCTTTCCGTCTCTGGATATTTGTTACTTCGCTTACCGGGACTCGGGTCACAGAAGAGGGAATAAACCATGGATTTTTCGGTACCATGGTTGTCATCAACGTATTCTTTCTTTAACACTGTAGACGACATCCTTCATGAAAAGTGGATAGAATTTGACTCATGTATATTGAATCCCTTGTTCAACTTGTACATAAGTTGTTGACTATAATACTGATGTTACTCATGGTTTTATCATTTCATAATTTTTAGACCTAAAATGGACATAGAACTCCTGACTATCATAATCCGAGACCGGGTTTTTCCTTTTCCCGGAAATATGACACGAACTTTTCCTTTCCCCGGATATAATGACAATGACAACGATAACTGTCACTATAGTAACTCCTACTGTTCATCGGGAAAAAAGGTCTGAGTATTTTACGGACAGGACCCTTTTAACCTTACAAGGCATCGGTTTTAAAATTGGAAGGGAGAAATATGTGACATAAACATAAACCATATATTGTACCAGAGTTCAGGGTCTCTAAATGAAAATCTGTCATGTTCAGGTTTTATTGATAACTTTTTGTTTGGTTCACTACAGATACATTAAACAATTCATACCTCTCTACTGTAGAAATTTTGACTAATAGGACAGAACCTCAATATACTCTTTTAAGAGTTCAATGATAACTTGTATCCGGTCTTCTTAATCTAAAAACTTTCATCCCTATAGATGATCTTTTTTTTAGTGTTGTGGTTTTATAGAAAGGACAAATAAATGAAACTGTTTGTACTCTGAATCAAAGTCATAAACTAATAAATTATCTATGATCAAAACACGAATTATTAGGTTATAAATGAGTTAAGGTAATCAAGACGTACAATGTTTCTCTACCTCATCATTTAGTCGGTATAAACGATACTTTACAATCAAGTCGAGGAGTCCACTTGTATAAGTCGGTTAATTAAATCCAACGCTGTCAGTCGAAACATAAAACGATCATTTTTGAGTTCCTTTCAATACTTCTGAGTCCTTTACTAAATTTCCTCTTAAAAAAGAAGATTGCGGGACACACGGATAAACGTCACAACTTTTGTCAATTTAGTTTATACATAAAATTCATAGTAAAACCTTATGTCCTTTATACATGTGTTGACATGCTATTTATAACCCCCTTTTTTTCCGATTACCTGTCTGACAGTGATTCGTTAAATGTTATAATTGGGTCCACAGACAAAAAACTCGAATCTCGACCAATAAACAATATCTTGACGGTAAGACCCCGAAGTACTAAGTGAAAAGAAGTAACTCCTACCGTACTCCCTAAAGATTACGGGTAAAACCCAGATTTTTTAGATAATATGATTCAAACTTTCTTCTAAAATTTCTGACACAAACCTCGACAAATAGATCTTTTTGTTTGCCTCGTCGGGGTGTGGGGTCGGAAGGTCTTTTGGGCAAATTTAGTGCTTTGTGACGTTAGTTTGGGTCAAATATCAGAGCAGTGAGTATTTGAAAAAATTTTTCAGTCAAAAACGATTTTATCAATAGATAGAACATGCATCTTAAAAGATAGGGTCACGGTTAAGGGTCACGAATCACGTTTGTTCAACGTCCTCTCGACACGATAACGAGAGCGCTTTTTTGGCTAAAAGGAACATATAAAGTCATTTTTACTCCAATAAATATATCTCAACTTTTCTTTTGTTACACATACTGTTACGGGACCTTCTTTCTAAACGTTTCCTTTGTCTCTCTTGATCATTAAAATTCCTTTTAGACTTTCAACAGAGTTAAACTGACTTCAAAGGTTCTCTCAACCCCCTTAGTCCTTTCAAAGTCCCTCGGCCAAAACTTTGATCCATATCGTTTATTCCGTCCTTACTTCGGACTTCTCAGAGCCTAGTCAAAGGGGGTGTACGGATTAATAAAGCACGGGTCTAAACAATATAAAAAGAAGAAAAAATTCCCCGTTTTTTGTGTCGGTGAGCCGTCTCGGCTCCTCAGGAGGGATCGGCGCGCCGCGTGTCTGGTCCGTTGGTTAGTAGTGAGTCGCTGAGAGATATATTTGGGGGTCGGCCGCTGCGGGCCCTGTGCGGCAAGACTGTCAAATGGAAATGATAAAACAGAAAGGACCGATTTGTCTTCGTACAGCCTCTGCCGAGGCCAACGAGGACGACGAGGGCGTGGACGTCTCTTCTGTGGACAATTCTTCTTCTGCTTCTTTAGCCCGCGCCGGCGACCTTTTGCGTTCCGGAGGCCAGGGGGCCACAGGCTCGAGTAGTGGTTCCGACAGCGGCGGAGGTTCCTCGCGTCGCCGCACAGAGACCGACGCGAGTTTTTCCGTGACCGCCGGCGGCCGATGCTACACCTCTTCTTGTTGTCGGCGTAGTTTGACCCAGAGTTCTCAGACCACTCGTTCCCGTGGGACCACGTCTGGTTCCCGTGGCCCCGAAGGCCGAGAAAGTTCGAGTTGTTCTTCCGCCGGTGGCCCCTCCGGTTCGGGTTCCGCTTTTTCCGCCCGCGCCGGTTCGGGTTCTTCCGACGACCCCGCCGATTCTTCGGATTCTTTCGGTGCCCACGCCGGTGAGGCTTCTTCCGACGGTTCTTCTGGGGATTCTTTCATTTTTTCGGCCGCCGCCGACGACCCTGGTTCTTTCATCGGTTCTCGGGCTTCTTCCGCTTCCGTCGGTTTGGCTTCTTCGGCTGATTCTCAGGCCGGTTCCGGTTTCGGGGGTTCGGGTTCCGTCGGTTTGGATTTCGACGGTTTGGGTTCCGATGTTTCCGGTTCTTCCGCCAGAGGTTCTTCTTCATTTAGAAGTCGCCGTGGAGGACGAAACTTTTAGAGTTTCCGAGAAAAGTCTCGGTGGGTGATTAAAGTCCACTTTCTCGAATTGGCCTGTATTTAGGGATTCAAATGGTTGCTCAAAACATTATTTCCATTAATTAAAAAAATTTAAACGGCGAGATGACACTAACCTGTCGACTCACACGCAGGCCCACGCGCGCGTGGTGTCCCAGTCATGGCACTGCCACCAGTGTCACGACATCACGCTCAAGTCACGGAGACTTTCCTCGGTGAACACTGCCGAGACCCAAAATCGTCCCTACAACTCGTCCTGCGACGTGACACGCTACCATTGCGCTGGGGCTTCAAGGAGCAACTCCTAAAATTCGAAGCCCCCCACCCCATCCCACCCATCACATGCGAAACACTACCCGGGGCAAGGGGCGGTCGAGGCCATAGAGAAGGAACATGAGTCGTGGCGCCAGAGCATGTGGCCCTGGGCCAGCCTCATCAATGGGAACCCTTCGTCTGCTACGTACGCCGGGGACCCTTTGCTCGGACCGGGCCCTCCTCGACCAAAAACCGGAAACAAGCGGGAGACGGCGGGACAAAAGTAGGAGGTATAAACAATCCCTTTTTCACGTTGGACTTCTTACCTAATAATGTCAGACCTACAAACATTCCAAAAGAAAGAGTAACCAAACATCACAGATTCCTCTTAATCGGTTAGTCTTGCGTGAGGGCCCAAATAAACGAACCAGAGATCCTCTTTTATGACGCAGTTAATCTCTAACTTTATGTTCCGAAACGCATATGAACCTTTGTCAACTTTTTGAACATAAAAAAAGGGAGAATTGCTTACATCAGGATAAGCTCCCCTGAAACTATGATGACTATAAGACGGACTCAGACGTATCAACAAGGATGATACGACTGACACTTGACGAGTCAGCAGGCTGAAAAAACTCTGGGGTACCTGACGTGGGGCGGTCCGAGGAGAATGGAACCCTAAAGGTCCGTTCCTAGGACCTCACCCAACGGTAAAGCGAGAGGCCCCCTAGAATGGCCGGGTCCCTAGCTTGGACGTAGAGGACGTAACATCCCGCCTAAAAAATGTCCACTCGGTGACCCCCTCGGTTGGGATTGTGATTCCATATCATTTTTTTAACAATTTTTTTTTTTTCACATTTTTCGTGAGGACCGACAAATATTAAATGGGCAAATAGTTTAAGAAAGGGCGATTCTACCAACCGTCAGAGTATAGAAAACCACCTATTCATTATTTATCCCTCTATCTTTATTAATTCGAAACCCTTTGCGTTCCTCTTACGAATCGAGGAGCTCGGCGTCATTGGTCCCGTTTTATTTAACAAGATCCTTCTACCTACAAAGCAGTAAAGGTGAAATAGGACAAAAATTAAAGTCCCCTTACCATGACACAAAATGACTACTTAGAACTGTTTTTAGACTCAAAACATCTGGTAATCCGTCAGCATTCGTACCAACCCCTTTTTAATGTAGAATCGTTTGATTTAAGTCAATTCGTAAAGGAAAATCATACAGACATTCGTGTTCGTCAATGTCACCTAAAACGTCTGGAATAACTCAAAAAGTTGTCACCGACAGTGTCTACAAAAATATAGTGAAACTTCTATACTTCTATAGAACTTTATTTCAAATGTAGTAAGACTCAGGAAGTTTGACTGTAAACAATAAGGTGGTCAACGAGAAACAATAAACTATACTGATTACTTCGTGTAATATACATGCATTTATGTAAAATTTTAGTATAAAATTATACGGAAAGAATAGGACATAACCATAAGATTTTGTACTATAACTTTTCCACAAATATCCAAGGGGTCCCACACGTATCTCAGGTGGTATGTTCAGTACTCAGGGACTCGTCTAACAGTCACCCGTTTATGGAGTACCAATTTTCCGAAGTAGAATAAATAAACGAATGTCGGATAAGGCGGGGGGGTGGGGTGGGGGTGGGGGTGGTGGTCGGGGAATGTATGTGGAATGACCAATTATCAAATAATTTAAAATCAGAAAGTTGAAATTTCGTTTTTTTTAGAAACTAATAGAAAGATCGAAAAGATTTACTCTAAAATAAAAAGTAGGTAACGTCAACGTAAGGTATGAAAGAAGAAAGACCTTTCTCGGGGTTTAGGGCAGAGAATCTTGTCACCAAACCAACTCTTCCTATAAACCTATTTACCCTTTTACACTTTACCAATGAGTTCTCAGAAAAACTTATATTATCTAACGTAGTTCTCCCTTTCAATTCTCCCTTCTCTGGACACTCCAGAAATTATGGTCTTACTCAAACCGAAGACTACTTCTTACTACTCCTTATTCTTAATACACCCTTACACTGTAAGTTATTCTCACCATGATATGTCATAGACATCAATTAATGTAAAATGTTTCGAGAAGATACGGATGGAGTGATATTTCGAGAACGTCATCCATATCGATTTGAGGAACAAATAATAATAATCACACATGGTCTACAGAAACCCCCAGAATCAAGGGGTTCGTCCCTAACTTGGGTCACAAACGACACTTTGGTGGTTCAGGATTGGTGACCTGATGCTCCCTTAAGGGTTACGACAAACAAAATGTCAAGACTTTTAACACCGAATCTTTCTACTTTACCGGTCGTAGTAGAACAGTTATTTGTCACGTGGACTCAGAGTTTGGGTTTCAGAGTTTCAAAGAAAGAAGGATCACAGTAAAAGACACGTGACGAGGGGTAGATAATACGGATGACCTCTTGCTCAAGAGATAAAGTAAAACTACGGGTAGATCTTTCTACATTGTAAGTACATAAAGACAAACTCTAGGAAACACTGGATAGGTTAAGTGTTAGGGAAATCTTACATGGTCTTCGTTAATTTGTAGTAAGTAAGTTACGAGAAGATCAAAATCAGACCGAAGACATTTAATTATAAGTATAAGGAAAGGGAACCTGTCAAAGATTAAAGGTTCCTTTAGTCTTGAACAAATTTAGAATGAGATAGAAGGGTTCAAAACAACGTGAATTTCGTCGAATTTTACTTGTTGAACCCTTATCCATTTCTTGTGTTTCTACCGAACTATAAGACGTGGTCCTTCTACTTTCTAGTCTTTCGAATAAGCACAGGGTTTCGGTGTAGGGATCCTCTCGTAAGACTTTGTAAGTAGGAACCTCAAGACTACAAGAAAACCACTTGTTTCCACCAGACAGTCCATGTCACCGTTATAGGTCCAAATCCTTTTGAATTGTCTAGTTGTAAATTTCTACTGTTTATAGCCGGTCCTTGGACATACTCATCAACAGACGTTTTATATGATTTTCCTTTTTTTCCAAAGAATCGAACCTTCCACACTTCCCGTACACGTATAAAAGAATTACGTCCTCCCATCAATCCGTATACTGTATTTAGATTCGGTTTACATAATTATTAGAAAGTTTGGTCGGACTTCAATGATAAAAGAATGAAGACGAATCGTTAATGGACTGAGGAATATTGACGTCCTCCATCTGATTCAAGTACAGTGACACACCTCCGGAACTAATGAGTACAGTGAGTCAGTGGTTTCGTCCATTTACAAATATATCACTGCTGGACATCTGACATCGGGTGGTTCGAGGAGGTAGGTACCCTAAGAGGTCCGTTCTTATGACCTCACCCAACGTTAAAGGAAGAGGTCCCCTAGAAGGACTACGTCCCTAGCTTGGGTCCAGAGGGTGTAACGTCTATCTGTGAAATTGTAGACGTGGTGGTCCCTTCGGGAATTTATGTTCTTAGGTTCATGATTGTAGTTTCTAAAGTTCCCTCCTTTCCTTCGGCCCAACTTATTTCTTCCCCCTCCTCCGTCCTCTCCCCCCGCTTTCCCCACCTGAATGTCTGTAGAGGACGGTGCATGTCTATGGGTCCGCTTAACCCTGAAAAGGGACCCGGAGGTCTCTTCCCTCCTGATCTTGAGCCGGGATGGTCTTTAGCCGGGATGGTCTTTAGTCTGGTCTGGTCTTGGTCTTAAGCTCAAGAGACGGTTCTCCTCCACTAGTCAGAGGTTAGGAGTCGAGTCCGACTCCCGGGAAGCTGGTCTAAGGACACAGGTCCTGGCCCCCTGATCTTTTTGTCCCTTCCTATCCTTTCCAATTCCTCTCATTTCTCTCTCCCTTCCCCTCTCTCCAGTTATTTCAGAGAACAAGAAATGGCCAGTCCTGTGAGACCGGTCAACAGACACAGTCCTCCTCTGGTCCCTGTTTTCCCAGGGTCGATCCCGGCGAACCAGACCAGGTAACTGTCCATTCGACCGGGGACTCATAGGGTTCACCAGTCCTTCAGTCAGAGTCGCTTCTCCTCAGGGGTGGTCTCAGCGGTAAACAACGTCCTTCTGCCTGGGGAAGGTCCCGGGCTTTCACCCGAGAACAGATTGTCAGCCTTTACTTAACAGGTTCCTCTGTGTATACGATTCGTTCTCCAAAGTAACCCTTTCCCGGGGGCCGACCTCTCGTCATCCCATTCCCTTGGGTCCTCTTGACAAATATATCATCACCATCACTTTCAGTGAGACAGGACAGACTGAGAACGTTGGGGTACCTGACATCAGGTGGTCCGAAGAGACAGGTACCCTAAGCATTGCGTTCTTATGACCTCACTCAACGGTAAAGGAAGAGGCCCCGTTAGAAGGACTGGGTCCTTAGTTTGGGTACAGAGGACGTAGCGTCCGTCTAAGAAATGACTGACTCGGTACTCCCTTCGACTATAAATATATTAGACTGTAAAAGAGGGGAGAGTATAAGAAAGGAACAGGAGAATATGGACCCTACTAAGGTAACGAAGGATTAATCATGACATCGGTACAATAAGGATTGACCAAGAAGGATTAATCAAATAGGTCGGGGATTAAGGATTTAAGACTAGTAGACAGTATATTTTTAATAACGACGATTCAGTGAAGTCAGGACAGGTTGAGACACGCTGGGGTATCTGCCGTCGGGTGGTCCGAGGGGGTAGGGACCCTAAGAGGTCCGTTCTTGTGACCTCACCCAACGAGGGATAATCGGAGACCAAGTTCACCCTTGAAATAACGGAAAACGACAACGACGAAAAAGACAAACAAAACTGTCAAGATAAGTAGACATTAAGAGAGGAAAGATGGACCTTATTCGAAAGGTTAAAGTAGAGTCCAAGGTAGAGTTACTTATTCAAGGGGATTAATTTTTTTAGATCAAAGGGACGATTACACGGAACTACTATAATTATAAAGTCATGATAATAATAGTTCCCTTATAAATATTACGTAGAAAAGAGTAATTTGATTTGGGATCCAGTAATCAAAAGAAACAGAACAAAAAGGGTTATCAGATCCACACAAAAATTAACTGGTTAGAAATTTTAGGACAGTCTACCACCCTAACAGAGGTCTATTAGTCTAAGTCACTAAAGTAAATGACAAAAAGACATACTCTGATTCCCATTATTTAGAGTCGGGGAAGATAGTGAGAGGAGGGTTACCGAATTGAATCCGTGACATGATCGAGGAAATGACGGTAGGTTCCACAACCCCGAAGACTTTTCTTTCTTTCTGTAGGGGTTTACTTTTGTTTTCTCGTTTATTAGTTTTTTTGGGAATTTATATTGTGGAAACGTTATTCAGAAGTTTACATCTTATATTTTTAAATGGACACACGTGTACACCATCCGTCCTTTACTCCTTTCATACTTTACCATAAAGACTTAGTAGAACTAAAAAATCGATAGTAAAGGTATTTTATTTCTATGACTAATAAGTCTCTCATATATAAACACAAATCAAATGTACATCAATATCCGTTGGTCCATTCGAACTTCACCAATATGTTCAATCACAAGGTTGTCCATGGACATTTTACAGTGCACTAAATCTAAACACTGTAAAAGGGTTATTTTTAAGTAATTCTTTCCAGAGTATAATTCGTGATCGAAAAGTTACATAAATTTTAAAAAAATTTTAAGACAAACAGTCGATCGTAGTAGTGACAAATTACTCGTCTTTCCGATTTTTGAGTTACAAAATAAAAATATCGACAAGTAGTTAAGATAAAGACACGTTGACCGACATTATTAACATCATATTAACTTGTGTCAAAATACACTGGAACATGTAAAAATTTTAGATGGGTAAAGGAAATTGTATATGGCTTTGTAAATCTATTTGTACAGTCAAAAGAATACTACCGAGTAGAATCCTTAGTTCGGAGTCCCCATCGATGACTCCTAGTGGGATTATGACAACAATTGATATCATTACGAATTTCCCCTTTACAAAAACCAAGATGATGAAAAATAGATATTAAAAAAATCAAAGTCAGAGGAGTAAACATTTCGTGATTGTCTTATTATTATTATCTATAATCCTCTTTTGATAACTCAAATGGAATAAATACCTCGAAAGTCTGTTTATTACTGAAGACCGTTTGAGTCATTACGTTCAGTCGAATAAAGATACACTTTTTTGATAAATCATAATTTGATTGTACTTGAGATAGTTAGAAAATATTAGTTGTGACTTACCATTAAAGATAAACAAGTTGTTGAAAATTTAAGATTAAAGTGAGTTAAAGAACTCTTAAATTATGCTTGACAAGATCTACAAAACCACCTAACTTATATAAAAAGCACGGAAGCACCCGAAATAGAGAACTGTAGGTAGTAGACTACTCTGTCTTTGTCTGTAATTCTTTGAGTGGCACGATATTAGAGTTTCATGTCTTGCACCTTTTGTTTCAAGATTATACCTTATGAAAATAAACCGTGATTTTTACAGAATGAAATAATAACCTTAATACTTATATGAAAGAAAGGAATGTTCCCAGTTCCGAAAGGTAAAGAGTCGTAGGTTCAGAGTTATGGACCGTCTGAAGGTTCTTGTTAATGAAGTACGTATTTGAAGATAAAGAATGCTACCGATTGAACCGGACTCGTAAATAAATGTCCGGAAAAAGACAATTTGAAGAGTGGACCAAGAACAAAAAGGTCACTCAGGGTTCCATTTTGTCGAGTATGTGTGTGTGTGTGTGTGTGTTGCGTACATGGTGCGGATTTACACGTCTTGGATGTATGTTCTTCCGTTTTACCTCATTAAATTCAGCACGTCCATCAACGATGTAACTATTGAACGTCTCCTGCATCCTGAAGGATTCGACGACGTGTGTGTATCCAAAGAAGTTGGAGACGGTTTGAACACAAGGTTAGTGTATAATGTCGTGGGAAGTGTCTAATCCACTAACCGAGACTTTTCTCGGAAACCCAAATTCAATATTAGTCAGTTGTTCGGTTAAATACGGGAGAGAGGCGCCTACGCCGCACGTTCGACCTACAGGAACCCGTACTACCACTGCGCGAACCGCACCTACCGTGTGTCCAACCACAGGAGCTTCTCGGGGTGGTCCATCCGGAGCGTGCGGAGGACGTCTCGGTAGTGTCGGCTCGAGACCTTCGCGTCCAGCCAGAACTTCAGGACGCGCTAGAGCGCGTGGTCGGCGACCTTGCCGTCGAACGCCTAGTCGTCGAGGCACCTGAAGACCATCGCCGCCTAGAGAGCGTCCCGGTGGCACGGCCCGGCCATCGCCACGCCGAAGAAGTGCGGCGGCCACCGGCCGCGCGAGAACGCCCGGCGGAACCACCGCTCGACGAACGCGCCGCGGAATGGCGGCCACCTGAACGCTCGGCAAACGAATCAGGCGCGGTATGGAATCGGAGGTTTTGTTACCCTAATCTGTTCCTCCCAACGAGGGCATAAATATTTCCTGGCCTTAGTGAGACTAACCTAACACCCGTTAAGGACAACGAATACCCGACGAATTAAGGCCTTCACGAAGCTCGATAAATTGTAACCAAGTAGGTAGGCCACGTTTAAAGCCTAACCAAGTAAAGTTAGTCGTCGGTAGAAGGGGGGAATTTTTTTTTTTTTGTCTTTTTGTAAAGGGTTCCACGAAATAACTATGATGTGACAGTTCATACCAGGTGTTCGTGTAATTAGTAAGTCATTACAACTTGAAGAGAGGACAAACCTATATTTTTTATGTTACACAGGCACTTTCGGGAAATCTTAAGTATGTGGACGGTAAAATACGTATCAATTGAAAAAGTAGTCCCAAGATTAGGACTATTAACAGGGGACAAATTCTTAAGTGGCAGATTCGGAGAGCTCAGCATAAGGTGTAAATGTCAATTACAGAGTAAGGGCCATTGTACCAGAAAATCATGTATGACAATTCTACACTTCTTAAAACATAATTCCCCTGTGCGTCGTTTTAGGGTTATAAGACCTTGGAGATTACAAATAAAAGGAGAAACTGAGTTTTGACCATTAAACCCAGACAAGATACCAAATCTGCGTGAATTTGACAGTTAGACCCCAATTACCGCTGTAGGCAGTTGTTTTCCAAACGTTACGCCTTGGACTTATTTTCTACCGCCGCTAGCCCTCGGAAATGGTGTGACGTTACCCGATCTTAGAGCCCTCAGTAAGACTCTCAGAGTTCCACATGCTCTGTTTGGGTGTCGCGAAAATACTTCTGAACTGAGCCGATGAATTATCCTTAAGAAATGGATCAAAAGTGTAGGTTTGCGCTTCTGAAAGGACATTTATTTTACAAAATAGCTAAAAATTAATAAATACAGTACATTGTAATAAGAATTAGTTGGATATCCTTATGTACTTGCGGAAAGAAAAACTGGGTTATTTCTTTCGTCCAAAACTTGGAATTAAATGTATGATAAATAGATAACCAGTCAAATGCAGGTTAATTTCCAGTCTAAACACTCAGAAACTGACATAGGTACTAAATCATGAACACTATAGAACAAGAACCCAAACAAAGGGGTAAAAAGTACGACAAAAAGTGCGGTCTCTATCGATCTATGCGGGGTCGGAGTTTATTATAATTAGTGAGTCAGCACAGGCTGAGAAACGCTAGGGGTACCTTACATCGGATGGCCCGAGGAGACAGGTACCCTAAAAGGTCTGTTCCTTTGACCTCACCCAACGGTAAAGGAAGAGGTCCCCTACAAAAGCTGGGTCCCTATCTTGGGCCCATAGGGCGTAACATCCGTCTACGAAATGGAAGAATCGATGGTCTTTTCGGGACAAGACATATCCAGACAGATATCTTACGAATTCATCCAAGAGGGCTGTGACCGTAGAACAGTTTCCTGAACCCGTAGTTCTCGAGCAAACAGTTGGTGTTGTAGCTCTATACTCCCCCCACTCTACAGCGCGAACCGCATATTCACGAAAGGGTAGTGTTTCACGACCTGGTAGTGTAAGGCCGGTACACGGACGAAAACATGTACCTTAACTGGTTCCTGAGTCACAAGTTCTCGTGGTTCCAATAGTGGTTTAATGTGGTCGAGGTTCATTTTTAAAAGAGATGGAAATCGTAAGGAGTTACAGAGAAATATCTCGATGGTTAAAAAAAACATTACTCTCGATATTATAATTCTAAAAGGTCGAAAAATGTAAAAAATTTTGTAAGAAATTTTGCGTCCTTTGGTTGGTATTATGTTATACTCTCCAATTTGAAAACAAGAAATTACGTCGTTTCTTAAATTTTATTAACACATAACATTATTCATAATCCTTTAAGATCATAAGACCAAAAATCCAAAAACAAGGAATTTTAGAAAATTTAACAAGAATATAAGTAAGTAACAAATCTAAATTTTGAAAAGACCACTCAAGGACACCTGAATTTTAACAAATTACTACTGTGAACAAAAACCCCAGGGACAAAGTTTATTAGAATACACAAAGTGTTTATAATCAGTACTCTTGCACAAACACTCCTAGTTTTACAGTAAATTTGTCACATATCCGGATCTCATAAATCACCTTAGAGTTCTCAAATTAGAGTTGGTGATCCCATCTGATAAAGTTTCCACTAACAAGTTTAAATGTAATTTGTATTTTTTTTAAGTGAAATAAAAGGAACTCGGATAATAACTATATTAATTAGGATGTAACACGACTTCGTCCCAGACTTTGGGAGTAAAACTCTGTAAAAATTTAAAAATATAAGGGATGGAAGTCAGTCGCCATCCAAGACATAAGTAAATGTGTCCACTCCTTTTTTTTTTAGTTTCTTTGTCTTTAGTCTACATCTTCACGTCCCTCCCGTCTCCTATACCTTTCTTTACGTATCAAAAGGACTTTTAAGCTACCAAAGACATAACGACTTTCATTTTATTGTAGTTTTTTAACAAAAGTCATGAAAAGTTGAATGTCTGAACGATAAACCATGTAGTCCGTCCGTGATGCTTATATGTACGGTCTCACACACAAACACACCTCATACCTCAAAGTAGATTAACACCTTGTTACAAACAATTTCAAAAATAAACAAAATTTAAAGTAAAAGGGGAATCTATTTCTGACATCAAAGTCAATTTATATAGACAATAAAATCTACTGTACCATCTTAGAAATCTTAGAATCTACTTCTAAGGTTTACACGACCGACAGAAATAACTACCTATTGACTAACGGAACTTCAATGATCGAAGTGTGTACGTAATAGTGTGCCGAAGACACTCAGACCCGTACAAAATAGACCCAGGAGATATTCCACAATACGTCCCAACACCAGAGAACTAACCCCCTTTATATACGAAGGTTTGAGTGAATCACCAACCAAGAAACATTAAAATCCTGAGTCTTAGAATAAAAGAAGAACTGACAACCGAACTTCGGGAATATCCGACGATCAGAAGGGAATCAAGGATTTCTCGGGAGACTCAAAGAACAGTAAACCTGGACTGTTGTCCCTACGACCCGAACACTTTTGGTCGTACATCCTGAAGGGACCACCAATTCTTGGACGGAGGGTTTAATCCGCTATCCACAAACTAAGGATCAGGTCCTTCTAAGGTGTACGGTGTCCCGTTGATTATAACTCGGGAACTCGGTCTCGATGACTTCGGGGGGTGGGATCCCGGGTACGAGACGTTGTTCTGTGGTAGTGTTACTTTTCGGGTACGTTGATCTCTTTCTGACGTACGTCCTTGTTTCTGGGTAACGTCAGTTTTTATTTATTTTAAACATAATTTTTTGGCTTGGTCGTACGTTCTCTAACCTTCTACAATGTTAGAATAACTATTGGATCAGTATTACTGTTTAAAAAAATGTAGGACAGTGGATACCAGTGTACGAAACTACCCATTTTTCTCCAGTGTCCAGTGTAGGTGTCAGATCCCGGAACTAGTGTATTCCCACTTGAAATTCTGGTCTTTAGCACACCCGGTGGAATTTTCTCGTAGTGTCCTGGGTCATACTGGTTTTTCGTCAATGGATTGTGAACAGAGAAGGGAGGGAGAAGGGGAGTGTGGACGGGGGTGTCATGACCCTAACCAAGTCTACCGGACGTCCATCCTTTAGATGAATTCCTTTCCCGTAGATTATGGAACTTCAGGAAAAGTTGTCCGGAAACGGTCAATGAAACAGAACTTCGGTTCTGTCTGCTGAAACAAGTGAATGAAACCCCTGAGGAAAGGGGAAAAGAAACGTTTACGACTGTATACTTTTTGCGACCACATCGACTCAGGGTCGTGTCCCGATCTACAGGTACACAAATGTCGGTCGAAAGACTGCAAAATGTGTGCTTTTTTCCTAGGCCTCCCAAGTAGTCCACTTAATCAACAACGAAATAATATCTGATGGTCCCTCATCTAAACTGTTCCGTCCTTTGTTTGGGGGTTAAGAGAAATTTTTTTTTTTCAACTGGGCCATCAAATACCGGGAGCACGGTGCATTCGGAGGAGTGTCCACGGAAGTGAAGGAAATCAAGTCAGAAAGTAACATGGAACAGAACTTAAAGAAAGGATCGTCAACAAATAGTCCAAAAGAACTCTACACTCCTCTGATAACTTCATCATGAAGGGAAACGAGTGGTTACGTTGAAGGCCTAATAGTTATAGAGTAAAATTTTTGAATCCTTTAAGTAATTGAAACGTCTGATTCACAAGGATCATTCTCGACGTGTTAAATTTTCGGTAATACACCGTGATTGACGTTGTATCCCCTTTGTAAATTACGTGTCCATGTGGTTACCATTTTCGCGGACGGATGTTACGTCCTCTGGATCGAAGCTAGGGACCCAACCCTTCTAGGGGACCTCTTCCTTTACCGTGGGTGAGGTCATAAGAACGGTTCTTTTGGGGTACCTGTCTCCTCGGACCATCCGATGTCAGGTACCCCAGCTCAGCTTGTGCTGACTGGTTGAAGTGAAAGTGTGTTTGTACTCAATGTAATTTCGTCAATAAATGTTGGACTCTAGTGTTCAAGTGATTCGGGGTAAAGGAGCGTTGTCTTTTTCCTTTTTTTTCTTTTTCGTCGAGTTACGGTGCTCGAGAGAGTTCACTTGTCTATCCACCGGGACTTTTCCCGGACTATTCGACTATGTCTTTCGGACAAACACCCAAGGCCGAATTGGCGGTTTAGGCATTTCTCACGCAGGGACTGCGAAGTCGCGCATCTGCTGCAGGTACCGGCACTGGCAGAAAGCGAACCGCACAAGCCACATACACTGGCGCAGGGCTTAGTGCAAAAGGTTTTTGTGAAAGTCGTGGGGCGCTCAAAGGAGCATTTACTCCGGTCTCTACGCGAACTGGGGTGGCGCTGCTCGGTTCGCCGCCTAGCGTCCAAATCATTATGGAACTTATAATAGGGCGTCTTGAAATGCCACTGCGAAGCGCGGCGGAAAGGGTTCCGGAAAGGGTGGAAATGGCGCAGGTCTGTAACAATTTGAATCTAATCCTTCGGATACTTCGTTAGATCTATTGTTCACGGCTTTAAGAATAAATATCATACCAGCGCCTGGATAAACTTTTGATGTTTTTTCCGCCCATCCCCTCCCCGAGTAAGCATTGGTTTATATAGGGTCGGGTGGGACTCTCAGACACCCCGCCTCAGCTCCTTTGTTTTAAAGAAACGAGTAAGGGACTTAAAGTGGACTTTCTGAGAACAAATTCCCTCAAATTTTTGTAAGAAAACAAATCATTCCCTATCATGGATAATTCCGTTGTAGACGAAAGTTGAAACTTATAACTTCGAATCAATAACTGGCTCTAAAATATAACGGAGTAAGAAGTTTGCGTAAAGACTTTACGCTTGCTCAGGGACCCTTCGTAAAAACATGTTAAATTTACTTTCACTTTATTGATAACACCATTTGACTAGAAGCCCTCGTTCCTTTAACGACTATAGGTAACCCTTTGTTCCAAAAGAGCGACTACACAGAATGAGCCTCTGTAGTGAGATAATGGACGCGGGAGTAATGAACGATGAAAAAGTGTAATATTCCAAATCCTAGTCCAAACACTGTCCATAAAAGAGCAAAAGTTAAAAAAAAAAAAGGTAAACGTCCTACTCTTAAAATTAAGGCTATAGTATTTGCACAAACCTTTTAGTTGTTCAATTAAAAACCAATTTACAAAGAAGAACTCATGATATTAATGGACTCCTTTAAAGTAGAAGAACGAGGTCTCTAACTGAAAGAGGGGTCATAATAATAATAAAAAATTAAATACAAATTGAAAAAGAAATAAAATCAAAACACAGGCGACGGAGTGCCGTACACCCTAGGTCAAGAGGTTGTTCCTAACTTGGCTGAAGACGTCACCTTGACAATTCAGGATTGGTGACCTTTCAACCCCTTCAGGGCGAGGGGTTATAAGAAGTTAGAGAGTTAGACCATAAAACGTCAGACCCGGATACAATCAACGAAAATATTGAAGGTGTAGGGATCCACACGTTTGAAAAATAAATTCTTCAGTCACGATCTGCGAACAAATCAGTGATTTAGCACAGGTCGAGAAACGCTGAATATATATCAAGGGAGTCAACTTGGTCGTCATAGGTAACTATAGAGGTAATGAATGATACCCCACAGGGAAGGGGTAAAGTGGAGCCTCATCAGAAAGACTCAGACACATCTACCTTCCAGAACTAGACCTCTTACTCCTTATACAACATAGAAATAGAAAATAGATTCGTCCCGAGTTGAGGAGACATAAAGACGCTGATGAGATGACAAAACCTCATATAAGGTGTCCCTTGTTTGAGGTTGATGAGTCGGACCACAGTAGATAGAGAACGGAGATACACTCTTTTAACAGACTCGGAACCTTCATTCCAATTCTACCTAACCTTACCCACTTGAATTGATTCTACTGGTAATATAGATGATGACAACCGTTCTTAGGGAATCTTCTTTACCTCATCGGTAGTATCATTTGTTTTCTCAGGTTTTACGTCATGAACCAACGTTAGAGTTTTTGCTGTCTTACTAGGGACAAGTAAAGGTTCCGTTTGGTAAGTTATAGTGTCATTAGGTTCAGAAACGGGGTTGGTCATTGCGACTTCTTCGACTTGTCAAGATACTTCTGGATGTTCTGGAAGATCTTGATTGTGGGTTTTTTCTACAACAAAAGTAATATCCCCTGACGTTACGTTTTCATTCTTCAGTTCTTTGTAGACCTCATTGTACATTTAAACCGGAACCTCATGTCTTGTTTCGTCCCGTTTCCGATTATCGCAAGACGGTTCTCTTGCGTGACCAGTATCGTTTGTCGGAGAAAGTTGTTGTGTTCTATTCTGAGATGTGTACCTGTAGTGGTCTACCAACTGTGACTTTAGTGTTACTAATATGGGAAACGTCGGTTTCTACCTCTTCGAGATATGTCAGTCGTTTTTGTTCTGCCCCTCAACTGACACCGAGTATAGTACTTGCGGAATAACCGTTTAAGTCTGACTTTAACTTCTTTCACCTCTTTTGGTGATCTGGTAAGTCCATACTGGATTTATTTTAAGGAACACTGTTATGTCACCTTCACTCTTTAACTAAATTCCCTGATCTAGAGTATCTGTCTAATGGACTACTTATACCTACCTCCATACACTGTAACATGTCCTCTGTCCTTAGTTCTGATATGGGTTCTTTTTCTTTACGTTTTTTCGTTTTACCGACAGACTCCTCCGGAATTCTTATCGATACTTTTCTTCCCTTCACTTTTCGTTTCCTCGTTTCCTTTCTATATGGGTAAACTTACGTCTCAAGCTTTCTTATCGTTCTTCTCTATTCTTTCGTAAGGAGTCGTTAGTTACGTTTCTTTATCTTCTTTTGTTGTCTTACCCTTTCTGATCTCTAGAGAAGTTCTTTTAATCTGTATGGTTCCCTTGTAAAGTACGTTTCTACCCATGTTATTTCCTGTCTTTACCATCCCTGGATTGTCTTCGTCTTCTATAATTCTTCTCCACCGTTCTTATGTGTCTTCTTTACATATTTTTTCTAGAATTACCGGGTCTATTAGTGCTACCACACTACTGAGTGGATCTCGGTCTGTAGGACCTTACACTTCAGTTCACCCGGAATCCTTCGTAGTAATGTTTGTTTGATCACCTCCACTACCTTAAGGTCGACTCGATAAAGTTTAGGACTTTCTACTACGACACTTTCACGACGTGAGTTACACGGTCGTTTAAACCTTTTGAGTCGTCACCGGTGTCCTGACCTTTTCCAGTCAAAAGTAAGGTTAGGGTTTCTTTCCGTTACGGTTTCTTACGAGTTTGATGACGTGTTAACGTGAATAGAGTATGCGATCATTTCATTACGAATTTTAAGGGTTTCGGACCGAAGTCGTTATGCACTTGGAACTTGAAGGTCTACAACTTCGACCAAAATCTTTTCCGTCTCCTTGGTCTCTAGTTTAACGGTTGTAGACGACCTAGTAACTTTTTCGTTCTCTCAAGGTCTTTTTGTAGATAAAGACGAAAAAACTGATACGGTTTCGGAAACTGACACACCTAGTGTTATTTGACCCCTGTTAAGACTTTCTCTACCCTTATGGTCTGGTGAACTGGACGGAGAACTCTTTAGACATACGTCCAGTCCTTCGTTGTCAATCTTGACCTGTACCTTGTTACCTGACCAAGGTCAATCCTTTTCCTCATGCAGTTCCGACATATAACAGTGGGACGAATAAATTGAATATACGTCGTATGTAGTACTCGTTGTGTCCCGACCTCCTTCCTGTTCCACCTTAGTTCTAACGGTCTCTTTATAGTCATTGGAGTCTATACGTCTACTGTGGTGGGAATACCGTCTTTCACTTCTCCTTGATTTCTCGGAGAACTACTTTCACTTTTTTCTCTCACCTTTTTCAACCGAATTTCGAGTTGTAAGTCTTTTGATTCTAGTACCGTAGACCAGGGTAATGAAGTACCCTTTATCTACACCTTTGTCATCTTTGTCACAGTCTGAAATAAAAAAACCCGAGGTATTAGTGACGTCTACCACTGATGGTGGTACTTTAATTTTGTGCGAAGGAGGAACCTTCTTTTCAATACTGGTTGGATCTATCATATAATTTTTCGTCTCTGTAATGAAACGGTTGATTCCAGGCAGATCAGTTCCGATACCAAAAAAGGCACCAGTACATACCTACACTCTTAACCTGACACTTCTTCCGACTCGCGACTTCTTAACTACGAAAACTTGACACCACAACCTCTTCTGAGAACTCTCAGGGAACCTGACGTTCCTCTAGGTTGGTCAGGTAAGACTTCCTCTAGTTGGGACCCTAAAGAAACCTTCCTTACTACGATTTCGACATTGAGGTCATGAAACCTGTGGAGTACGCTTCTCAACTGAGTAACCTTTTCTGAAACTACGACCCTGCCTAACCCCCGTCCTCCTCTTCCCCTGCTGTCTCCTACTCTACCGACCTACCGTAGTGCCTGAGCTACCTGCACTCAGACTCACTTGAGGCCCTCAACCACTACCTGTCCCTCCGGACCGCACGACGCTAAGTACCCCAGCGTTTCTCAGCCTGTGCTGACTCACTGACTTGACTTGACTTGAGGAACCTTCCTTTCAATACTGGTTGGATCTGTCGTATAATTTTTCGTCTTTTTTTTTTATTTTTATTTTTCGTCTCTGTAATGAAACGGTTGTTTCCAGACAGATCAGTTCGGATACCAAGAAGGTCATCAGTACATACCTACACTCTCAACTTGACATTTCGTTCGACTCGCGGCTTCTTAACTACGAAAACTTGACACCACAACCTCTTCTGAGAACTCTCAGGGAACCTGTCGTTCGTCTAGGTTGGTCAGGTAGGATTTCCTCTAGCCAGGACCCACAAGTGACCTTCCTGACTGCAACTTCGGCTTTGAGGTTAAGAAACCGGGGGACTACACTTCTCGATTGAGTAAACCTTTCTGGGACTACGACCTTTTCTAACTGCCGTACTCCTCTTCCCCTGTTTTCTCCTACTCTACCAACCTACCGTAGTGGTTGAGCTACCTGTACCCAAACCCATCTGAGACCCTCAACCACTACCTGTCCCTCCGAACCGTACGACACCAAGTACCCCAACGTTTCTCAGTCTGTGTTGAATCGCTAACTTGACCTGACTTGACCTTCTTTCCTTTTTTCCTCAGGTACTACAGGTTATATGTTCCGGTGACTTCCTAAGACACTTTTACATGAAACTAGTACATAAATGATAACTAACATTCATGGTTTAATTCACTTAAATGAATTGAACGTTTCGGGAATAAAACATCTTTCCGTTTAGTGAAACCAGTCCACTTTGTCTATATTGAGGTTTCTAAAGATTGGAGAACCTAATTATTTTATTAAAATTATTAGAATAGGATTGTAAAGAATGTAACAGATATTTATAAGATTAAAGAATTTACAAGAAATTTGAATGATGTCGTAAAACGGACAACCAAGTAAATAACTTTACACTTAGAGAAACTGTGTTTAAGTAAAAATAAACAACTAGTACTAAAAAAAACAAAAATTTTTTACTTTACTCATAATATACGAACACTGACCTCTGACACTCTAATCTTTATTCCAGTGGAAGTAGAAATCCGGACCCTATAACGTGTGACCAGAGAGTTACGGCACCGTTTAGTAGTAACTATTCATCGTGTGTCATTCAACCTTTAACGTCTGTCCTTTCATCTAAGACGTAGTTCGTACCCAAGTAACACCTGGTTCCTTTACGAGACCAATGATGTCTTTTTGGAGACTTTAGACAATTCTATATAGATTTACAGTTTAATTCCATTTTCTTACCTGACTTAAAGGAAAGCAACAGTATACTTTTATATCAGATTTTTCAGACGTCTACACAACAAATGAAAAAGATCTCCTTCGATAAAGACAAATTGACACATAATGTGACTTGGATGTTATGTGACCGGAGAACTACTCTTCACCACTTAGTAACCTTTTTAACGACTACGACCCTTTCAGACTTCCGTTTTCCTTTTCCTCCACCCTCTAAAAACAGGTAATCTTTCTTTCTGATAGAGATAGATCATCTTTTCTATTTCCAATGTTATATTAAGTTATTTGGAAAAACTAGATTTAACTGAAAAAGTGAAATTAAGTTGGAAGAAGGGAAGAAGGGACTAACACTACCACCACCACCACCATTACCTCCAACATTTATAAAGGAGATACGTAGAACTAAAGCCTAATCGTTTCCTTTTTATTTATCCTCATCATTTACATATAAAGTATGTATGTCTCCTTCTCTACGTCAAGTGAACTCAAGTCAGCAAGTCAGTACAGGTTGAGAAACGTTGGGGTACCTGACATCGTACCGTCAGGAGGGACCGTTAGTTGTTGCCTCAAATGGTTGTGAGTGTAGGTGACTCAGCCACTACGGTAGGTTGGTAGAGGAGGAGACAGCATGGGAAGAGGAGGGTGGAAGTTAATAAGGGTCGTAGTTCCAGAAAAGTTTACTCAGTCAAGATACGTAATCCACCGGTTTATAACCTCAAAGTCGAAATCGTAGTAAGGAAGGTTACTTATAAGTCCAGACTAAAGGAAATCCTACCTGAACAATCTAGAGCAACGTCAGGTTCCCTGAGAGCTCTCAGAAGAGGTTGTGGTGTCAAATTTTCGTAGTCAAGAAGTCGTGAGTCGAAAGAAATATAAGGTTGAGGATGTAGGAATGTACTGATGACCTTTTTGGTATCGGAACTGATCTGACTGGAAATAACTGTTTCATTACAGAGATGAAAAATTATACGACAGTTCCAACCAGTAGTAAAAAGAAGGTTCCTCGTTCGCAGAAAATTAAAGTACCGACGTCAGTGGTGCATGTCACTAAAACCTCGGGGAGTTTTATTTCAGACAGTGACAGAGGTAACAAAGGGGTAGATAAACGGTACTTCACTACCCTGGTCTACGGTACTAGAACCAAAAGACTTACAACTCAAGATTCGGTCGAAAAAGTGCGAAGAGAAAGTGAAAGCATTTCTCAGAGAAATCAAGAAGTGAAAGACGGTAATCCAACCTCAGTAGACGGACAGACTCCAATAACTATAAAGAGGCCCGTTAGAACTAAGGTCAAACACGAAGTACGTCAGGTCGTAAAGAGTACTACATGAGACGTATATTCAATTTATTCGTCGTACTATTATATGTCAGAACTGTATGAGAAAAGGGATAGACCTTGGTCAGGTAACAAGGTACAGGTCAAGATGGACAACGAAGGACTTTACATATGTCTAAAGAGTTCTCCGTCCAGTCTACCAGACCATAAGGGTTGAGAGTCTTAAAAGGAGTCAAGCAACACCAGGTATGTCAGTTACCGAAACCGTATCAGTTATTTCGTCGTCATCTACAAAAAGACCTTGAGAAAACCTACAACCGTTAAACTAGAGACCAAGGAGACGGAAAAGATTTAGGTCGAAGTTGTAGACCTTTAAGTGTCAAGGACATGACAACTTCGGACCGAACCTCTTAAAACTGGAAAGGAAACCATCGCACACTCTACTTACGTTAACTTGTAAGAAACCGTAACGAAAAGAAACTTTAACCTTACTTTTGACTGGAAAAGGTCAGGACACCGGTGACGGCTCAAAAGGTTTAAACGACCTTATAACTCACGTCGTGAAAGTGTCTTAGGAGAAAAGCCTAAACTTTATCGAGTGGACCTTAAGATAGCGGAGGTGATCAAAACAAGTGTCACTACGAAGGATTCCGGGTGAACTGAAGCGTAAGGTCCTACAGACCGACATCCACTCACTAGTGAGGTAGCACAAATAGAGCCAGTACTTCTAGAAAAAAACTTATCAAGACACATAAGAACGGTGGAGAAGAGTTATAGAAGACGATAACAATACAGGTATGGTAAAGACACGGGTAGAAACGTACTTTACAAGGGAACCGTAGAGATTAAAAGAACTTCTCTAGACATCAGAAAGTGTAAGACAAAAGGAGATAAAGAAAAGTAACTAACGATTCCTTCTGAAAGAATAGAGAAGAACGATAACAAACCTAGAGACGTAAGTTTACCCATATAGAAAGGAAACGAGGAAACGGAAAACGAAGAGAAGATAAGTGTCGATAAACATTCCGGAGTCTGTTAGTAAAACGGAAAAACGTGAAGAAAAGGAACCTCTTCTCTGGGTCCTTTTTGATTGAATTTCTCCACCCAATCTTGAAGCCTAATGTATAACAGAAGTAGTTTCTTAACTAAACATCCCTTTACTGTCACGTTTCTTTTCGTCAAAGTCCGAAGATTCCCGTCGTTTGACACTCTTCCATTTATATACCCTCGTTTGATTGGGTCCAAACGATCGTTTAAAGACACTTCGGAGAGATGAGGCTGTACAGATGTCTGCAGAAGTCTTATCTTAAATATAGAACGAAATTCCGTCTTTTTCCTCTTCTGTTACCTTCGGGTGAGGTCATGAGAACGGACCTTTTAGTGAACCTGCCTCCTCGGACCATCCGACGTCAGGTACCCCAGCGATTGTCAACCTGTGACGACTCTCTGAAGTGAAAGTGAGAAGTCAAAGTACGTAACCTCTTCCTTTACCGTTGGGTGAGGTCACAAGAACGGACCTCTTAGGGTCGCTGCCGCCCCCCCGCCCGCCTCGGACCACCTGACGGTACATACCCCAACGTCTCAGCCTTTGATGACTTCGCTGAATCGTCGTCGTTCCGTCTTTTTCTCCTCATCTCTCCCGAAAAAGAACGGTGATAACGAATAATTGACGGACGACGACCACGACGATTCAGCGAAGTCAGCAGAGGCTGAGAACACGCTAGGGTATCTGCTGTCGGGTAGTCCGAGGAGTGAGAGACTCTAAGAGATCCGTTCTTGTGATCTCACCCAACGGTAAAGGAAGAAGTTACGTACTTTCACTTTTCACTTTCACTTCAACGAGTCAGGACAGGCTGTGAATCGCTGGGGTACCTGACGTCGGGGGGTCCGAGGAGGCAAGTACCCTAAAAGGTCCGTTCTTATGACCTCAACCCACGGTAGCGGAAGAGGCCAATTGACGGATCCCTCCATTTTATTCCCTTTCGTAATGTTGTCAAGAATAGCTGTATCATCCACCGAGACTTTTCTCGGAAAAAGTCATGTCTCTTTCGTCGTCGAAACCTAATACGGGAGAGAGGCGCCTAGGCCGCACGTTCGACCTACAGGAACCCGTACTACCACTGCGCGAACCGCACCTACCGCGTGTCCAACCACAGGAGCTTCTCGGGGTGGTCCATCCGGAGCGTGCGGAGGACGTCGCGGTAGTGGCGGCTCGAAACCTTCGCGTCCAGCCAGAACTTCAGGACGCGCTAGAGCGCGTGGTCGGCGACCTTGCCGTCGAACGCCTAGTCGTCGAGGCACCTGAAGACCATCGCCGCCTAGAGCGCGTCTCGATGGCACGGACCGGCCATCGCCACCCCGAAGAAGTGCGGCGGCCACCGGCCGCGCGAGAACGCCCGGCGGAACCACCGGTCGACGAACGCGCCGCGGAATGGCGGCCACCTGAACGCTCGCCAGACGAATCACGCTCGGTACTCCGATTGTCTTTTGACCGTCCTCTCACAATACGACGACCACGACGAAGACTGGAATAAATATCCTCGTCTAGTCAAACTAAGGATCCAGGGCGCGACACTAGATTAACCAAGAGTGAAACGGAAAGCCTCTTTATACTACCCTAAAGGAAATTTTTATTTTTCATATTAGCTTGAAAATAGGACTCAGATATATCAGGTCATATTACTCAGGTATTGTCATTATATTCACTTCAAAGTAAGTGATGACTAAAATTACATCAAGTAAGTAACGTAAAATACTTATCTCTTTATTGGTTACCTGACTTGTTAAGATTAGAGCAGTAGGCCTTTTAAATTTTTAGGGCGGGACTGTACAGTAACCGGTCGATGAGGAGGAAACAAGAGAACAAATAAATATAATATGAAAAACTGTCTTTTAAGCGAACTGGTATGTATACATACATTTCTGTATATATAGCACACGTTATGTGCGTTTTGGAGAGTTACTCCGTAATGCCAGAACAATAGACAATAGATGGATGTATATGCAGTAAGAGTTGTACCTAAGAAAACTTAAATGTTTAATATATGGAACAAATATCCGCTCCCATCTTTGGATGATTGTTTAAAAAGATTCTGAAATACCGCGCAATTCACTGGTTACTCATTGTTAAATCGTGGAAAAATCGTTTATACCCTCTACCAGAAGGGAAAAATTTCTGTTGTCAATTGTCAAATTGTAATTAGTTATTTTGAATCGATTCTATTAGGTAAGCAAAAGTAACTTGTGCGAAGGTTCATAAGGTCGTGAAAGATCTTTTTCACTCACCGAGACTTTTCTCGGAAACTAAAAGTCTTGACCTTTACATTATGACGATTTGCAAAGTGAACGGGAACCGGAACACTACCGAGAGTCAGAAGAACCCGTCGTCGTGGCGGACCTACAACCCGTCCTGTGGGGGGACTCGCTACCAATGTGCTGGATCGTCGAACAACTCGAGGAGCAGCAACGCCTACCGATCGACATCCACTGCGCCCTATTATGCCCAAAAGAATAACAGGGCCCGGCGCAACGGGCGGTCGAGGTCTTAGAGCCGCCAGTCCATGAGGTCGTGGCGGCGGTCCATGTGGCCCCGCGGCCGTGGCTGGGCGAGCCTCATCAATGGGAACGCTTCGTCGGCCACTTGAGCCGGGTGCCCCTTGACTTCAGGCCGGGCGCTTCTCGCCCAGAAGCGGAACCGTGCCCGAAAGGGAGGAACGAAAGGCGCGGGTCTGTACCGTTTGTGACTCGTTGTCGTTGTCGGTGTCCTTTTCGTCTTTTTTTCACGAGATATTCGTCGTTGTTCTGCCGTCAATATCACGACTCACCTTAACGGCGTACGCTCTATCCTAACCAATTTTAGAAGACAAAAAACGTATTGGTTATTCTTTTCTCTAGACCACCTCCATTTAAATGTATTTGAGCAGTGCTTACGTAACAGTTTAGTCTATACTTATAAGCATTCGTGGAATAAACGTATCTGGCGGATATTTTCTCCTCTAAGATGAACGGTCGTCCGTAAAGTTCTAAAAAGACACAACAACCCACAACACTGATATCCGTACGGACTTGGCCGATTCAGGCGAGGACGAGGATTTTTCCCGAGATTTTTCCGACACTGATTCCGAGTCTTCTTCCTGCCGTTCTTCGCGTTCGCGTCGGCATTTCTTTCAATAAGGCACATGCACATGTTCCACGACTTCGTTCAGGTAGGCCTGTGGCCGTAGAGTAGGTTCCGATACCCGTAGTACTTGAGGAAGCAGTTGCTGTAAAAGCTCGCGTAGCGACCACTCCGTAGCGCAAACCGAGTAATATTGTTCGCGAGCTGATAATGTAGGTCTCTCTAGGTCTGACGGCACGCGGACGACGACGGACCCCTTGACCGGTTCGTGCGGCAGAGGCTTCCGTGGTTCCGACAGTGGTTCATATGGTCGAGGTTTATTTATATTATACAGATCGACGACAATTTGGTTTCCGAGAAAAGTCTCGGTGAATGTAAAAGTAAATTCCTCAACACACGACAAAGATATACCGACCTGTAATTTCACGTCAATATAAACGACAGACTCTATTTCACTCTTCGAAAATAAAACTCTTCTTCAAAGAATTAGATTGTAAAGGGATCTGAAGATGAGACATAATTTTGCAGGTCCAGAAAAAAAAAAAAACCAGAGTAAAAGTATACCTTTGGTTCCCGCCGACCGATTAACATCAAGGGTCGATGGGGGTTGGAGAAAAAAAGTCCGGTCTAAGATACAAGGGTGTAGTCGGACTGGGTGCCTCAATTCTGTCCGGAGACGAGGTCTCAATTTCTACGAGAGGGGGCTATAGGGGGGGCGGGGCGCGGATGCATACCGTCCTGGAGAACTAATGGAAACAATTTTGATGGTTATCAAAAGATCAAAGGACTACCCTGTGACTTCACCACGGTTAGAAGGGAACTAAAAGGAATAAAGTGAATCAAATTTTCATAATCCGTGAAACTATTAATGTAAAAGGAATTAGATCTACAGCCCTCTAAAGTATTTTTTACTTGTTTAAGTGGATCTCTACATCGGATTACGACTCTCTCCTCCAATAAGAACATTTTTCTGAAGAACTACACAATTCTCTAGACATCTACACTTTACAAAAAGTTAAGATAGACCTGTAGAAACTTTCTTGTAACGGAGTCTTCTTGTAACCTTAAACTTAAAACACTCCATTTATTAGAAACCAAGAGTGTCGGAGTCAAAGAATGACATTTTTACTCTTATAATACCCTCAAGGGACCCAACAGGTCTCCAATCCTGAGTCGGAAAAGTGACGGAACCGGACAAGTTAGGGACCCTCCCTTTGTCTAGGACGGTCGGGACACCTCGTCGCGGGGGCCTTGGGTGAGGGGTGGGGGGGTTTTTTAAATAACATCGGTTGAGGTAACTGTTGTGAAAACACACGTTTTTTACGTTATTAATATTATTTGTGTTTGTAATCTATCTATATGTTGAGTACTTCAATAAATACCTGTAATACTTCAGTTAAAAAAGGTAGTAAGGATGTGAAATGTATATTTTTTCTGTTCAAAAACTTCATCATACTATGAGTCTTCATTATTATGATATTACTCACTCCTTTCAAGACGAGGTACTTTAATCTGTAAGAAAACAAGTCATCCTGGGATACCCCGGAAGACACCTTTTAAGAAGTTCTCTACCCTTATGGTCTGGTGGAATGGACGGAGGACTCTTTAGAATACGTCCACTTCTTAATTGTCAATCAAACCTGTACCTTGTTGTCTGACTAAGGTTTAACCCTTTCCTCATGTTCCGTAGACCAGGGTAGTGTAGTGCCGTTTATCTACCGCTTTGTTATCTTTCTCGCTGTCCGAAAGAAAAGAAAAGAACCCGAGGTTTTACTGACGTCTACTACTGACGTCGGTACTTTAATTTTCTGCGAACGAGGAACATCCTTTTCGACACTGGTTGGATCTGTCGTATAATTTTTCGTCTCTGCAATGAAACGGTTGGTTCCAGGCAGATCAGTTTCGATACCAAAAAGGTCATCAGTACATACCTACACTCTCAACCTCATATTTCGTTCGACTCACGACTTCTTGACTACGAAAACTTGACACCACAACCTCCTATGGGAACCCTAAGGGAACCTGACGTTCTAGTTTGGTCAGTTAGGATTCCTTTTAGTCAGGACCTATAAGTAACTAATCTTCCTAACTACGACTTCGACTTCCAGGTTATGAAACCGGTGGACTACACTTTTCGACTGAGTAACCTTTTCTGGGATTACGACCTATTCTAATTTCCTTCCTCATATTCCCCTGTTGTCTCTTACTCTACCAAACGACTGTAGTGTCTGAGATACCTGTACTCAAATTCGTTTGGGTCCCTAAACCACTACCTGTCCTTCGGACCACACGACGTCAGGTACCACAGTGTTTGTCAGCTCGTGTTGACTCGTTGACTCGACTTGACTACCCCGGAAGGGGGTATTGAAAACAAAATCTAGGCGAGACTCCATAGAAGGGACTATCGAGTCAACCATTTCTAAGACGGACCTTACGTCCTCTGGGATCAAACTAAGGACCCAGCCGTTCTAGACGACCTCACCCTATCCGATGAGTGAGGTCATAAGACCGGACCTCTCAAGGTACCTGTACATATAAGGTATCCCAGTGTTTCTGAACCTATGCTGACTCGCTGAAAGTGACTCCATCGTTGTAAACTACGTTCGAAAGACTGAAGAAAACGTCTTCACTTTTGGGAAGGTGACTTACCTTCTACAATTGATGAAGTACTGGTACTGGTGGATCGATATACGGAGGACCTCGGATTTCACTTCACTTCTCCGAGTCAGTGCAGACTCAGAAACGTTGGGGCACCTGACATCGGATTGTCCGAGGAGGTAGGTACCCTAAGAAATCCGTTCTTATGACCTCACCCAACGGTAAAGGAAGAGGTCCCCTAGAAGGACTTGGTCCCTAGTTTGGACCCAGAGCACGTAACATCCGTCTGGGACATGGGAGACTCGGTGGTCTCTTCGGACCTTGACTTCTAGACTAGTTAGATTGTGAACATTGTGGTGGGACAATGAGACATATTCAGTCACGCTCTTAAAACATATTAGATTAGTTCATGGGACCCTTTGTTGAAGGGAGTCGGTGGAAACTTTTTGGGTCTTCGAACTCCGAAAAATCCCGGACTTGGTGGAAAGTAACGTTCCGAAATCTTATTCGGAAAGAGATAAGGGTTACGGTTGCAAAGTCAAACCGGAGTGACACACAACCCGTGTCCTCTGACTTAATTGTAAAGACGACAATTTTAGATCTGTGGGATAGATGTTTTCCTTTGCATTTGACAAAGACAATTTCGTTATAGTTTTAATACACTCAGACGTCGTAAATCCTTCGTAAATGATCATAGATATCAGTAAAAGTATAAATGGGAAGATTTAAAACCAATACATCAATATTAGAATATCTTATAGTAACTTATTTATGTAATTAGTCATTAAGAATTTGCACATCCATGTAATTAAAAACCAACCGCCAGACTGTTTAATAGTGTTAATATCACCGAATTTTGTTATGTAAATATTAAAATACCAAGAAATCTAGTTGTAACTCTTCACTTAGAGTAACTCCATTTTAGTTCGACAGCCTCCCGACACCGGAAATTCTCACTTAGACAAAGGTACGGAAAATGCTATGGACCTCACAAGAAACAAGGAAACGAGTACTGTGGAAAGGATCTAAAGTTTCATTCGTTATAGACCGTTTTAGTAAAAGTACTACGGAAGAGAGACCTACACGTGAGACTAAGGGAGAAGGTAACTAATTCCGGGAACATAATATAATCCAAGTGAACCCAAGAGATCCTATTAGAAGATAAATAAATAAACCGGAGTGGTGGGTCGTACACCCTAGAATCAAATGGTTGGTTGATCCTTAGTTTGGGGACGGGAGACGTCACCTTCGTACCTCGGGATTGGTGATCTGGCGGTCCCATGAGGGATCCTATCGGGATAAATTTCAGTTTACTAATCATTGAATGTACCGTAGACGTTGGAATTAAGGGTAAACAATACACAGGGTTGTATAAGTATGTGATGTCTCTACTTTTCCATCTGTTTTAACGCCTCCGTAGTAACATAGATCGTGTCATTTACTTTCATAAAAATTTTAAACTGTCTTACGATATATAACACGAAAACAACCCTCCTCCTTGTATACCTGTGTGATAACATACATTAAAGACCCTCAAACATATGAGGTGATCTCGAGTACCTCATCCGGACGAAATCTATAAATGGCGACCCTGATGTCTTTCGTTTTTAACCGATAAATGTTATTATACTTCAGAATTCGTGTCTATATAGCAAATCAAAAGTAAGAAAGTCATATATAATATATTATATAAATGTAAATAATAAATTTATATATAATACATTATATATATATCAACGAAAAGAAGAAATACATATAACACAATAAACTTATAAACGTATGTAAAAACACATACAACACAACATTTGCATTCACAACACGAAACCCACCCTTCGGACTCTAAGTACTCTTTCATTAAATGTGTTACAATAATCCGAAAATACCGAAAAACGGATGGTCCCAACTTTAGGATTTCATAAAATTTTATGTGAGGATCGTAAACAAGTTATACCCTACAGTAAATATCGCCAAATATTGGAATTCGTACAAACATTTACCCCGAAGAGACCACCGAGTCGTCATTTTTTAGACGGACGTTCCGTCCTCTGAACCCTGTCTTCCCAACCCAGAGACCAGAACCTTCTTGGGGACTCCCTCTCATACCATTGGGTGAGGTCATCAGAACCGACCTCTTAGGGTACGTGTCTTCTCAGACCACCCGGTTTCAGGTCTTCAGCGTTTCTTAATCTGTACTGACCACTGATTCGTGTGTATGAGGGTCCAAACATTAATACTTTTTCCTATTCAATATTGCTGACAATATACACACAAGTGTACTGTCCTCTCACAACCATTGACCTTACTGCATACTTAACACAAAGGTAATTAAAAAAACAACTGGCTCTACTTTTTTTATACTTTAGGTGGAACCCTCTTTCATTGTATCAAATTCCCTCTCCTACGTGGTTTTATGGAAGACCCGTAAAGAAAGGACTTGACGGTCACAATACTTTGGGTTATACCATCAAACCGTTACCAGATTGAAAAGTAATCTCTTTGGAACCTGTTTAAGAGAAATGTTGATTTAAGACCTTTGGCACTACGAGTGAAAAGTTGGTCATACAAGTAATTAACGGAACCACGGTAATTATAAAACTTCAATATAACGAAATTCGTTTATTTAACTTATGTACATGTAAAAGAATGGTGTTGTGATTATGTTCTTCGTAACGTAACGTAGAGGATATATCGTGTCCAGTGTACTCCAGTCGGACGAGGACCACAGTGTCGGTCCTGGTGTGGGACTTGTGTCCCGTGGAGGTCGTCTTCTTCGACCACCCACCCAAGACGTAGGTTCGGAAGTCTAGGACCCGTCCGGACCGGAAGGGGACGGTACGAGACGAAGGAGCTGACCTTTCCCGGGTCTTGACGGAGGGTCCACGACATGACCGACCTTTAAAACCCAAACTCCACCCTGACGACCCACTCCACTCCCACCCTCGAAATCGAGAGATGACGAGTCGTTCTGGACAGTCGCGGACCTGTGAGACCCTCACCTTTCGGACGGCCAAGAACCCGACACTCGTCCACGACGAGGGGTGGTTTAGCGTAGAGGAGTGGACATTTTACCTACGCATGTGATCGAGGACCCTCTAACGTCGTCTGACGCCACGGAGAGGCGAATAGGACCAGTCGGACAGTGTCCGAGACGGGTGTCGCCCCTACAAAGGGGGTGACGTACGTGGAACCAACCAGACCACAAACCTTGGCGAACCGGGACGCAGGTCATGCGAGGCTAGTGGAACAGGTGATGCCTGGACTGTTCGGGTGGAATGTGACTATTTTTTCGTCGTAACATTTTGATTTCGACGAGAAAAGTACTAAAGTCAAACATTCAGGGTGATAGTGTGGTCAAGTCTACAAGTCTACTATGAACGTACAGGTGTAAACCGATCTGAACTCGATCACTCGTCACTTTTCTTTTTTTTTTTTTCGGTTTTTTTGGTTAAAACCGTTAGTCATCAACAATGTTGCGAAGATGACTTTTTGACCCACCGAGAATTTTCTCGGAAACCTTAGTTTGTATTTTTTGCGGGGGAAAAGCCCTAGTGAACCTCGACCACATGAATCACTGTCGGAACCACGGGAGTCTGTGGCGTACGAACCGGTCGAGAGGCCCGTCGTCATCCGCGTGCCGCCAGACCTAGAGGGACCTACATTACCAGCTCGCGAACAACATTACACGGTCCGCTCTGCGGAGCGGGCGCTACGCGAGTTTCTACAGTAACTGTTTCCTCAAGTACTACGGGTACCGGAATCTGCTCTATGGCCACAGGCCTACCTGAACGAAGTCGTGGAACATGTGCATGTGCCTCATCGAGAGGAACGCCGACGCAAACGCAAAGAACGGCAGGAAAAAGACCCGGAATCAGTGTCGGAAAAATCTTGGGAAAAATCCTCGTCCTCGCCTAAACCGACCAAGTCCGTATCAATTGTTTCCCGAATTTCAGGTTAGTTTCATTTTTGCCACGACGACAATGTAACCAGGACTATAAACATCTTCAATATACGTTTATACCATACATTTTAGGACGTTAGACTAACCTATACAAACGACTAATTATACCGCCATACGTTTAATGCACGACAGTCCAAAGCAAAAATTAACCAACGATGGAACTTCTGTGAAATCGGTTAGTTTGCCGCATTCACTGTTAAGCCGAATGTTCATATTAACGGAGACTAAACAATTCTATTAAGCACAAAGTAAAAGAAAAGAAAACGAGCAACACATCCAATCTGAATTTTACAGACCTGCGCCTTTTGTCCCACCGTTCCGAGCTCGATTCCGGTTCTGGGCGAGAAGCGCCCGACCTGAAGTCAAAGGGCACCCGTCTCACGTGGCAGACGAAGCATTTCCCTTGATACGGCTCGCCCAGCCCCGCCCTCGTGGCCACATAGACCGCCGCCACGACCTCATGGACTGCCGACTCTAGGACCTCAACCGCCCATTGCGCCGGGCCCTGTTGTTCTTCTGGGCGTAGTAGGGTGCAGTGGACGTCGACCGGTAGGCGTTGCTGCTCCTCGAGTTGTTCGACGACCCGTTTCAGTGGTAGCGAGTCCCGCCGCAGGACGGGTTGTAGGTCCGGCACGACGAGGGATTCTTCTGGCTCTCAGTGGTATTCCGGTTCCCGTTCATTTGACCTTATAAGGTTCAAGAACAAGGAACTTGTAAGTTAAAATCGGTTTCCGAGAAAAGTCTCGGTGGGTGCATAAGTAATTTTCCCGAATGAAAAAAAAAAAAAAATTCGGCTTACGAAAAGTCCCGTTAAACAGGTAGAACCTTCACGACTTTATAACTACAGTCATAAATGTGAAATTTTGCGGTTTGATTAGTGGGTCAAATTTCAATCTTTTTTTCTTAATGAGAAGATTCATACACTAGACGTCTTCGGAACATATTGTTTATTGAACTAGTTAAGTTGTCCAGGAGTCCCAACATTTAGAACTTTTTTCACAACGTTATTCTATTACTTCTCATCTATGACTTTCAACTGTACCTCCATGTCAATCACTGGATGTCCAACAATTTCGGTGAGGAAATCATGAATAGGGGACAACTTTCCTTAACAAAACGTAATATTGCCCTATTTAAAAAGACGTTACATGTGAAAGCGAAAATTATCGGTCAGAGATGATTCGACCCGGGATCAATTAACACTTATTCGTATGTCATAACGTATCGGACCTAAATTTTAAGTAAATCCATCCCGAATTATGTCCCAGTGGAAATCAAGTTCCTCGTTTGTCAATGTGAACCCAATTATGTTATCCTTCACACTTTAATAAGGTACAAATTACAAAAAACACGTAAGAGCTATTAAGACATGCTTCTTTATAATTCTTAGAGATTATTCTTAACTTGGGACTTGTCCGGGGTTAGACACTAAACCCCAACGATAGACAAAGTATTTCGGCGAACAGAGACCACTTCTGTTTCAGGAGAAGAAACTATCTTATAGATTGATTATATCAACCCAAAGTGTAGAAGATCCATCTCCTCAAGTCTCTAGCTCTGGACCCCAAAGTAAACTCTATCTCCATTGGTCTGGTAGGTCTCACCCTACATCAATGGGTGTCTTACAAAGTGACAATTGGGTCAGACCTAAGTACCGTCAATATCATCAATTGCGGAAGTCAAGTCAAGTCAAGTCAGCGAGTCAGTACCGGCTGAGAAACGATGGGGTACTTAACGTCGTGCGGTCCGGAGGGAAAGGTAGTGGTTGAGGGTCTCAAGTGAGTTTGAGTACAGATAGCTCAGTCACGACGGTAGGTCGGTAGAGTATAAGACAGCAGGGGAAGGACAGGACGGGGGTTAGGGAGGGTCGTAATCTCAGAAAAGGTTACTCAGTCGAAAAGTGTACTCCACCTGTTTCATGACCTCAAAGTCTAAATCGTAGTCAGGAAGGTTACTGACTAAAGGAAATCTTACCTGACTAACCTAAAGGAACGTCAGGTTCCCTGAGAGTTCAGAAGAGGTTGTAGCGTCAAGTTTTCGTAGTTAAGAAACCGCGAGTCGGAAGAAGTGTCCGGTTGAGAGTGTAGGTATGTACTGGTGTCCTTTTTAGTATCGGAATTGATCTACCTGGAATCAACCATTTCATTACAGAGACGAAAACTTATACGATAGATCCAACCAGTATTGAAAAGAAGGTTCCTCATTCGAAGAAAATTAAAGTACCGACGTTAGTGGTAGACGTCACTAAAACTTCGGGGGGGTGGGAGTTTTCAGACTGTGACAAAGGTGACAAAGGGGTAGATAAACGGTACTTCACTACCCTGGTCTACGGTACTAGAATCAAAAACTTACAACTCAAAATTCGGTCGAAAAAGTGAGAGAAATTGAAAGTAGTTCTCCGAAAAAGCAAGGAGAAGTGAAAGATGGTATTTCCACCACAGTAGACGTATAGACTCCAATAACTATAAAGACCGTTAGAACTAAGGTGGAACACGAAGAAGGTCGGGTCGCAAAGAGTACTACATGAGACGTGTCTTCAATTTATTCGTCCCACTGTTATATGTCGGAACTGCATGAGGAACAGGATAAACCTTGGTCAGACAAATAGGTACAGGTCAGGATTGACAACGAAGGACTGGACGTATGTCCAAAGAGTTCTGCGTCCAGTCCACCAGACCATAAGGGTAGAGAAAGTCTTAAAAGGTGTCAAATAACACTAGGTGTGTCAGTTTCCGAAACCGTATCAGTTATTTCGTCTTTATTTATAAAGAGACCTTGACAGAAATAAAAAGGCTCTACGTCACCTACAACCACATGACTTCTTCCTTGAGGGGTCCAACCATCCACGGGTTATACGATGACCTCTAGTCACCTCTTTATTGAGGTCTTTCTTACTTCCTACCTCGGTTTCGTTTTTGTTATGGGTCAACACCTACACTGACCACTATCTTTGTTCCAGGTTACAATATTTGTCGTTATAACGTATCCTTGGACCTTACAATCCAAGTACTTAGTTCCGTTTAACCTTCACCAGGTTGTCCTCTACCGTTCTCATTTGCAACTGCAAGATCCTTAGTCGCTTGATTTTACCTGACCTTACCCACTTAAATTGTGTCCACTGGTAATATAGATGATGACACCCGTCCTTAGGGAATCTCTTTTACCTCATCGGTAGTACCAGTTATTTTCTCAGGTTTTACGTCATGAACCTACGTTAGAGTTTTTGCTGTCTTACTAGAGACAAGTAAAAGTTCAAGTGAGGAATTATCAAAGATTTTCCACAATACAGAAAGGTACACAGAAATCAGAGGGGAAAGGGTTATAGAATCTATATAATAGTCTAGTGTTGGATATACCCACATTTTAGACTTTGAAAATATATAGTAATTATATGTAACGTGACATTAAGATCCCTAAGGAAAGAGGATACCGGTGTCGAGAGTGAGGTTCGTTTTTTAACTATGACCATGTACTACCGAACCTTATTTGACGTTCTCAGGTAGGTCACTGACGGTTCCCTTTCGGTAAATCCAGAATACCCCTTCAATCTCTTCCCACCCAAGCCCCCGGACCAAAACGTCAATGTTATTTTAAAGTCCGTAACGTCTCATGTAGTACTCTTTACAACCTGACCTTCTTTGTGTTCGACTTTAGTTCTAACGGCCCTCTTTATAGTTATTGGAGTCTATACGTCTACTGTGGTTGGAATGCCGTCTTTCACTTCTCCTTGATTTTTCGGAGAACTACTTTCATTTTCTCCTCTCACTTTTTCAACCGAATTTTGAGTTGTAAGTCTTTTGCTTCTAGTACTGGAGACCAGGGTAGTGAGGTGCCGTTTAGCTACTTCTTTACCACCTTTGTCACAGTTTGAAATAAATGACCCCGAGGTTTTAGTGACGTCTACCACTAACGTCGGTACTTTAATTTTCTTCGAATGAGGAACCTTCTTTTCAATACTGGTTGGATCTATCGTATAAGATTTCGTGTCTGTAATGAAACGGCTGTGCTGACTCGCTGAAGTGAAAGTGAGAAGTGAAAGTACGTAATCCTTTACCGTTGGGTGAGGTCGCAAGAACGGAACTCTTAGGGTCCCTGCCCCCTCGGACCACCCGACGGCAGATACCCCAGCGTGTCTCAGCCTGTCCTGACTTCACTGAATCATCATCACATCAGTTCCGATACCAAAAAGGACACCAGTACATACCTACACTCTCAACTTGACACTTCTTCCGACTCGCGGTTTCTTAACTACGAAAACTTGACACCACAACCTCTTCTGAGAACTCTCAGGGAACCTGACGTTCCTCTAGGTTGGTCAGGTAAGACTTCCTCCGGTTGGGACCCTAAAGAAACCTTCCTTACTACGATTTCGACTTTGAGGTCATGAAACCTGTGGAGTACTCTTCTCAACTAAGTAACCTTTTCTGAGACTACGACCCTCCCTAACCCCCGTCCTCTTCTCCCCCTGCTGGCTCCTACTCTACCGACCTACCGTAGTGACGGAGCTACTTGCGCTCAGACTCACTGGAGGCCCTCAACCACTACCTGTCCCTCCGAACCGCAAGACGCTAAGTACCCCAGCGCCTCAGCCTGTGCTGACTCGCTGACTTGACTTGAAGGTTGAAGACGAAAGTATACTAGAGACTTGGGGATTTCACTACCACGAGTTAGGATAGTGTATGTTGTGAGAAGGATATTGTGACATTGATGAAAAGGATATGAATATGACTTCACCTTAAATATCTATTATATTAGATGGTTATGTATAGAATTGACATTATATTTTTTCTTTTATTTTCCTTCCATAGACAATTTTCTTAACTTTTTCTCTTTACATCTTTGACTATGTTTTAATCGGAATGATTTGAACTTACTCTTATATTTTTATTGAACTGGTTAGTGCACGTTGTACGCGGAAAAGTCTTTCTCTAGTTTTATTTCGGTCAGAGTTCACGGTCTAAACTTTTTAAAATAAGGTGCTTGTTGTAATTCGTAACACCATTAAACACAATTTACGGTGTCTTGTAACATTTTTACCGAATTCCTCTGGCTCCGCTGTTTCACAACTTTTATCGCTAAGTTTTCTTCCGAGTGCAGTAGCCCCTCACTTGAACACATGGTTATGGAAGTGACGCTCGGTATTCCTTGTCAACTGAACAGGTTAGTCTTGCTCTGAGAGAAATATATATGACCTTCTTTCCCCGTCCCGAAGCAAAAGGGTAGTCAATCGCCGAAATCCCTATAGACAGTACCGAGCGTGATTCGTCTGGCGAGCGTTCAGGTGACCACCATTCCGCGGCGCGTTCGTCGACCGGTGGTTCCGCCGGGCGTTCTCGCGCGGCCGGTGGCCGCCGCACTTCTTCGGGGTGGCGATGGCCGGGCCGTGCCATCGAGACGCGCTCTAGGCGGCGATGGTCTTCAGGTGCCTCGACGACTAGGCGTTCGACGGCAAAGTCGCCGACCACGCGCTCTAGCGTGTCCTGAAGTTCTGGCTGGACGCGAAGGTTTCGAGCCGCCACTACCGCGACGTCCTTCGCACGCTTCGGATGGACCACCCCGAGAAGCTCCTATGGTTGGACACACGGTAGGTGCGGTTCGCGCAGTGGTAGTACGGGTTCCTGTAGGTCGAGCGGGCGGCGTAGGCGCCCCTCTCTCGCATCTACAAAAAAAGGGGCTATTCAGTGGCTTAAAGTGGGGTTTCCGAGAAGAGTCTCGGTGATGTGAAAGACCATTCCTCAACACATGACCATAGAGGTAAAGCTCGCTTCTCCTTTGAATGGAGTTCTCCATAATAATGTTCGAGAAATTATTCTTCTCAACCCACCGAGACTTTTCTCGGAAATTCTTTGAAAAATAAAAGGATGAAAGACCCCCAGCGGAAAAAGCCGACCTGTCGAAATTCGAACCGATGGAACCCGAATACTTGAAATCGGAACTGACCTAAGAACCGACGGAAACCGAACCGACAGAAGTGGAAAAAGCCCGAAAACCGGTGGAAGAAGCGGGGTCATCGTCAAAAGCGGAAGAAGTTCCAGCAGAATCGCCAAAAGAAGCCCCACCGGTGTGGGCACCGAAAGAACCCGAAGAATCGGCGGGGTCGTCGGAAGAACCCAAACCGGTGCGGGCGGAAGAAGCGGAACCCGAACCAGAGGGGCCACCGACGGAAGAACAACTCGAACTTTCTCGGCCTTCGGGGCCACGGGAACCAGACGTGGTCCCACGGGAACGAATGGTCCGAGAACTCTGGGTCGAACTACGCCGACAACAAGAAAAGGTGTAGCATCGGTCACCGGCGGTCACGGAAAAACTCGCGTCGGTCTCTGTGCGGCGACGCGAGGAACCTCCGCCGCTGTCGGAACCACTACTCGAGCCTGTGGCTCCCGGGCCTGCGAAATGCGAAGCGTCGTAACCACCTGAACGCCCGGAAAAAGAAGTGTTCACAGAAGAGGCGTCCTCTTCCTCGTCCACCGCGCCGTCCATGTCAAAGTCTGTACTAACAGCCAAACCAACGGATTGTCAATTTTTCATTTCAGAGCCACAACTCATCGGTCCGGAGGCTCGCAGAGACATAAATATGTGTGTCGCCGTGACGAGCGACTAACCAAGGGTAGACAGAAGTAGAACTGTTGTTGGATCAGAGTCGAGACAGGGCCTTAACACAAACAATGTTAAGTTCTTTCGTTTTATATTTTTTAAAGGACACCTCCGTAGTGTGGTTCATAAAAGGTGTTACTTGGTCCTGTGGAGTTCCAAACTCTGAAAACACCAATGAAGGAGGTCCAAAATAGTGCAGAAAATTTCGGAAGAAGTTTTCGGGGATTGTAAGCACGTCTAAGTCTCCAGTCTCCCTGTTGAAAAACTAAAAGAAAATTTTATGTTTAGAAGAGAAACACAGAAGTCATTGTATGAGAGTCCATCGTAAGATATCTAAGAACCGAAAAATACGGAAGTTGTGACCGAACTAAGAATGACTCTAAACGGGTCTTTTAGACAAAGTATACTTCTCTTTATTGTGTCTGTGAAAGTGAAGAGATGTTTTTCGACATCATTTCCGAGGAACCTTATCATCGTTATAGATTCTTTTGAGTAATAAATCAAACTTTTTCAAAATAGTATCGAAGAACACTGATAAATCTCCCATCCAATTAAACCCCTGAAATCCGTAAGTTTTAGAAAGATCCTTTTACCGTTTTCGATATTGGTCACTAGTAGAACAGTACTATCAACACGGACACAACGTGATCGACTACCGTCTCTTCTAAGTACATTTCTGACGAAATACCCAAAATTTTTAATAAAGTAAATGTAACTGAAATGTTTCTTCCTAGTGAATAATTTTACAAGTGTTCGAGAACTCAAGACTCAAGACAGGACGAAGACCTTCTATTGAAACCCTTTCATTCATTGTCTTAATTCCTTATATGTGTACATGTTGTGAGTGTGTGTATGTATTAAGGCAATTCTCTCCCTTTAAATTTTCGTAAATATAAGTGATGATACAAAGAATAAATTAGTTCCTATATTCAAATATCCTTTGTGTAACATCGAATATGAAAGACAAGTTATCCTTTATCTAACTACCATTTTTCATTTTTCTCGAAACTGAAAGAAGAAGTGAAGAGTTTGATACAGAAATTGTATAATACAAATAAAACTTCGACGGTACCTGAAGAAACATAAAAACTATTTCGACTACTCGGGGAAAGGGCTTATCACGAAAAATCACGAATTAAGTATATGCTAATGTTTCCTTTTGTCAATATTATTTTATAGCAATAGTTTAAATAATTTTTTAGATTTAACCACTCCATACGTACACAAGAAATAATTAAGTAGTGTATTGTTCTAATGGGTATGTTGGTTCAATTCTTCCACATTATATAAATTTGTTATACTCTCTACCTCTAACTGTCGACTTTGAAGCTGAACTATACTTATATCGAGTCCAGGATAGTGGGTGTGACAAACAACGGACGTAAGTCTTATCCTCCTTTACAATTCCAAACCAACATCATATTATTTTTATTTCAACCTCAAAAACAAGATATGTTACTAGACTTAGGTAGATATACAGGGTACAATTCTTGAGATAAGATCTTAAACAAAGACACGTGACATGTGAGTACCTCGTCGACACAATTAGAACCAACAGGAGTGTCTGATATCTCGAAACTATTTGAAACAGGAGGAGTGTCTAGTACCTCTTTTTCGTTTTTTGTTTTTGTTTTTTTTTTTGTGGGTTTTTTGTTTGTTTGATAGAATTCAGTAGACCTTGAGTTTCCTTAATTGGTAAGTAATTTAGAAATACACCCGAAGGAACCACCGAGTGTGTCATTTCCTTGACGGACGTTACATTCTCTGACCCCGAACTAGGTACTCACCCCTTCTAGACCTCCTCCCTTACCGATGGGTGAGACCATAAGAACGGACTTCTTAAGGTACCCATCTCCTTGGACCGCCCGATGTCAGGTACCCCAGCGTCTCAGTCTGTCCTGTCTCGTTGATTGTGTAATTTTTTTTTTTAGGTTTTAAAATACAATAAAACACCTTAGGAGTTTCCTTCTAAAATCATTTAATTAATGAATCTGAAAGTGAAATCTCCGTACTTAAAACTCACCTCCTCAACTCTCTTCTGTCCTATGACATTATACAGTATTATTTATTACGACTCATTAACGGAGAAACGTCTACAAATTTTTTTCAACATAACAGAGAAAATCTAAAGTCACGAGATATTAAATGTCAAAGAATATGTAAATTTTCCTTTTTTTTTTACATATCTGACGAGTTCCAGTGTTTGGTCATGCACCTCGTCAGACAGAGGTCTCGAACTGACCTCATTACGGTGGCCGAACGTCTTTATCTTACACCAATGTCTATATTACGGTCTATGTTGGAGAAACGTTTAATTAAATATTAGTACGGTGTTTAAAATCCGAATGTCGGGTTATTCAAAAAAAATTTAAGTGAAAGCCTATATGTATAAATTTTTAGTGGTCACATCGTGAGTTGCCTACAAATTTAGGTATCAATTTCGTGAAGTATTTATTGTTATCGTACTCAATAGACTAATAAAGTATGAGATTCTTCAGACTTCATGTTCATAGTCCGAAGAAAGCCCTTTCACATACTTGACAACGGAGTGAATTACTGACGGGCAAAACATCCGTGCGTGTTTGTGTCTATAGGTATTTATCCTTTTTTTAAATATAAGGTAGAGGTACTAGGTCAGCGTTGTCCGCGGAACAGATCGACGATTCGACACTGGTTCGCTGTTTATTCGCTTCCCGCCCTTGGCTTACACCAATGGCGGGGACGGGAACGTCAAAAGTTTGTCCAGGCAAGTCGATGATATTTATAAGATTTTCCCTGAATTCGGACAAGTGACAAATTAGACGTCGAGTTTTACAGACCAGCGCCATTTCCGCCTTTTCCCGAGCCCTTTCCACCACGATTCGCGGTAGCATTTCAAGACGCTCTATTATAGGTCCCATAGTGATTCGGTCGGTAAGCAGCGGACCGGGCAGCACCACCACAATTTGCCTAAAGACCCGAGTAGATACTCCTCTGAGCGCCCCACGATTTCCACAAGGACCTCTTGCACTAAGCCCTGCGCCAGTGGATGTGGCTCGTGCGGTTCGCGTTTTGACAGTGGCGGTACCTACACCAGATGCGCGAGTTCGCGGTCCCTGCGTGAGAGATGCCGAAGCCGCCGATTCAAGCTCCGTCGGCAAACCGTATCCGATTATTTTGGTTTCCGGGAAAAGTCCCGGTGAATGGGTGAGTGAATTTTCTCAAAACGTGAAATACTATGCCATGTCTCTACTAATCCGACGGTGACGAAAATCAGGTATCCGAATGTAACTGAATGTAATGGTGGGGTGGAAGAGGGCGGTGGGTCGTAAACGCTAATCAACGTCTGGTGGTCTCCAATAGTTGTTGGAGTTCAATTTAAAGATAAATTATATGAACTTGACATGTAAATCGCCCAACATCAATTCTCAGGTCGAGTTACGCCATCTGTGAAAGGTGTCGGCAATCACTTTTCGACTTTCCGCAGATCTTTATTTTCCATTTCAGACTACGATCCCTTTACCTCCTTGGATCTATCCGTAAAAACTTGACTTTTTGGCCGTACGGAAGAGCCTGTATTGTTATTTCCCCTCACACACTAGTACTTTATAAAACTTCTGACACTTTAAAATGATGTCTTTTGATGAACCATTAATTCTAACATTCAGCTGACACATATAATATAAATATATCTCTCATCAATCCCAAGAACTCAAAATTTCACCTTACCTCTGTCTGACTGAACAGAAACGAAGAGACTTGACAGGAGGGTAAGGTTTCCTAGAGAATTAACTTGGAAAGTAATTCCAACTATATTCACGAAGTATATTTTTTATGTCCAAATACAAGGGTGAGGTCATAACAATGGACCTCTTCGGGGTACCTGGCTCCGGGGACCACCCGATGTCAGGTACCCCAACGTTTCTCAACCTGTGGTGACTCGTTGATTCGTGTGACGTGTGCAAATGTTTCAACAATAATACAACCGAGATTTATAAATCTCAAATTTATAAATTATTAGATCAGGGAACGTGACGTTCCTCTAGGTTGGTCAGGTACGATTTCCCCTAGTCAGCACCCACAAGTAACCTTCCTGACTACAACTTCGACTTTGAGGTTATGAAACCGCTGGAGTACACTTCTCGACTGAGTAAACTTTTCTGACTACGACCCTTTCTAACACCCGTCCTCCTCTTCCCCTGCTGTCTCCTACTCTACCAACCTACCGTAGTGACTGAGCTACCTGTACCCAAACCCACCTGAGGCCCTCAACCACTACCTGTTCCTCCGGACCGCACGACACCAAGTACCCCAACGTCTCAGCCTGTGCTGACTCGCTGACTTGACTTGACTTGACTTAGATACGGTAACTTATTTATCAAATAATACAAAAGTTCTTTATTAGAGTTATGGCAAGGAGTCTCTACTTTTCCTCTTCCTTTAGAGCACGTGTCCCTACGATAAAAGAGAGAGCAACCTATTCAGCAAATTTGGAGACATAATGACAAAGGAATAGACATTTTACCTCTATTGAAATTAAGGATAGAATATCAAAGTCCCTACTTACTGTAATTTATGATGAAGTATAAAGCTGGTGACGGACAGTGTAGGATTTACGAGATACAAAACCCACAACAATAAACGTAATAACCATAAGAATAAAGAGTACTGTAGTTTCTCTGTGCCTCTTTTTCTTTCACCGTAAACTTGGTACTACTGTATGTAAACTTCAGAACTTATTAGAAAAAGAAATAAACACCCGAACTCGTTTGACGATTGGTGACAAGGAAATAGACATTACATCCTCATTTAAGTATAAAAACACTCCTAACTCACTTTATTGGATCCTTATACAAATACATATACAATTGTTTATATCAAATATAAACAAGAATTCTTTAAATAAAACATAGATTTGTATTTTTTTTTTAAGGTCTATTAATTTTTTTGAAAGATCTTTCAATTTAAACGACTGATATAAATTCCTTAATGACTTGTGAATCCGGAAAAAGAAGTCAGGGAAAAAAAAAAAAAAGTAAAAATGCTTTTGTTTAGACTAATTAGGTCCACCCGTCTACGGATGTAGTTAGTTTATACTACCGGGTTCTCTCTTCCATTGCTCTATTACCGGTGTGTACCCCGAGACAGGATTCATCTCAACAAAGGTCCGGTATTTGAGTAAAAATGGTGGGTCTTTGAGGACACAATCGAAAAAGAAGTGGTATATCATCTACAAGAGTTTTGGATGATGTATTTCTCGTAGAAATAAACGACCCGTAAAAAAAACATTCGGTTTAAGAGTGTCGAGGGGTCTCGATTACTTTGTCTTTGAAACCTTTACCCCGGTCGTTAGATAGGAAATTGTTCGGTAGAACCACTAAAACTACATATGAGTTCAAATAATATCTAAGTCATGTGTTAAGTCGAGAACCCTGAACTTACATGTTCCTTGAACCACCTACATGGAAGACAGATCTTCCAAGAATGTAGTCCGTCACGTGCACGGTAGAGTTTCCAGTAAACGGGAGAAAGGAATGATTATGTTAGAGTCAAAAAAATTCCAGAGGTAAAAGAGGGACGAAACACGAGGTCCTTTTCGTCTCAGGGAGAGAATCAGAGTCCTTACCCCAAGACTAAGGTGGGTTCAGGGAGTCATAACTGATTACACTCCCTCCCTCCACTCCCACCCATATGTCGGTCAACAAACACCGAGACTCTCGGAATTTGTCACCTCAAGTCGAAGGGGTTCTTACATCAGTAATCCGACTTTGACCTCAACGACCAGTTATTTGACACATATACGACCCCTAAGTACACCTTAGTCCTTGTAAAGTCCGTTTCTTATTGACGTCTCCGGACCTCCGACCTCTTTCTCAGGGTGTCAAATTTCCTACATCCCCTTCCTCCAACCACCCTTGTTTGTGGTGGGGGGGCGGGGCTGTGAGGGGGGGTTTTCTTCTTTGTGTTCTGTTTTTATCTCTCTTTTCTTTAGGAAAGGCTAACCCGACCTCTCTCCACTCCCGGTCTGAAACGTCCCTAACACCGGTATCGTATCTAAAAAAATAAAGACACTCTACCCCCTAGTAGGTTTCCGACACTCGTCCATTTTAATTGTGTGTGTGTGTGTGTGTGTGTGTGCTTTGTATTTCGGGGGGTGCCACTGAGACCTTATCTTTGGTTTAAGTGATACTTGTCTTCTCAAAGTCATAGTGGAGTTTGAGTTTCGTTCCACTAGTCTTAGTCAGGTTCTCGTTAACATTAAACCGTTGGACTTTTATTTGACCAAACATAGGAACACGAAAAAAAAAAAAATGGAAAAACTCTGTTATTTTCCCTCGAGCCTATCTGACCGGTCCCTCCGGTGGATCCTAACAAAGATTTCTTGTTATTATCGTCAAGAACCCACCTAAACCGTAAAGGTACACACCCACTCCACGGGAATTGGCTTGGGAAGTAAGGATTGAAGGTTTTCCTGGGGAAATTAAACGTCAAAGGCCTTTATACTCCTTCTTAGGACGGAAAATAGAAAGTCCTAAATAAGAGAACTCGTATTTGGTATCCGAAAGTTTGGAGCCACAAACCGAGTGTTGCAATTTTTCGTAGAAATGTAGGTGTCAAGAGGAACAAACGCAAGACTCGGCCGGGACTCCTGGGGAGAAGAAACAGTGGTCCTCTCGACGGAAAAGACTTGACTCGCGCCCCTCCTCACCTTCGTCCTATCCCCCTACCCGAGGCTTCTAGCTCCACTGGCCTGCCTGACCTCTCTAATTCTTTGTCCAAAGTATCATACACCGGCGTGGTCACTCTTCTGACTCATCCGACTTGTGTCTTAAGACACTTGAAACGTTCAGATCAAACATTTTGCTCAGTCCTCTAACCCTACTAACATAAGAATTTTTTTTTTTTTTTAGATTACTGCTTTCGGAGAAATTTTAGGTCCTCCTTCTCTTTTATTTTTTTTTATTGATAACAAGGGAATGACCTCTCAACGGCGGTGGTTTGTACATTTCTGAGAATCTATTTTGATCTTTCGGGATCCGTTTCCCGATCCCCATCCGCTCTCCCTCATTTTCCTTAATCATCCTCATCACTTTCAGTGAGTCAGCACAGGCTGAGAACGCTGGGATACCCGACATCGGGCGTTCAAAGGAGGCAGGTACCCTAAGAGGTACGTTCTTATAACCTCACCCAACGGTAAAGGAAGAGGACCCCTAGAAGGGCTAGGTCCTTAGCTTGGTTACAGAAGACCTAACGTCCGTCTAAGAAATGGCTGACTTGATCCTCCCTTCGAGACCTAGGTGTGTTTTCTTGGACCCACCTCTGGGCGTTGCAGTATGAATGCTTCAAGGCCAAAATCTCTCGCCCTAAAAGTTTGGATTTACAACGGACATCTTAAGCCGTCCTACTGCCAAATCTATATTGGTTCTAGTCTCTAAGTATTTCACGGACATCATCGGTTGCCTAGTGGGACATGTTTAAAGTAATTCTATTGGACCTCGAGGTTCTTAACCCCAGTCGCCTAATAAAGTCGGCTGCAAGTCAATCCGACGACCCCTGGAAACATTCGCCTTGGTAACCATCTTTCATCACGAAACCATTTATGCACAATAGGATTTGTGACTAACTTGCCGAGCATAAGTGTCGTCATGCGTCGAGACTACCACTTTTGTACTCCACCGAGACTTTTCTCGGAAACCCAAAATATCAATGATGTTTATAATAGATGAACCTCGAACACATGAACCACTGTCGGAACCATGGGAGCCTGTGCCGCACGAACCGGTCGAGGGGCCCGTTGTCGTCCGCTTGCCGCCAGACCTAGAGGGACCTACACTACCAACTTGCGAACAACATTACCCGGTCCGCGCTACGGAGCGGTCGCTACGCGAGCTTTTATAGTAAGTGCTTGCTTAAGTACTAAGGGTACCGGAACCTGCTCTACGGGCACAGCCCCACCTGGACGAAGTCGTGGAACATGTGCATGTGCCTCATCGAGAGGAACGCCGACGCGAACGCGAAGAACGGTAGGAAGAAGACCCGGAACCAGTGGCGGAAAAACCTCGGGAAGAATCCCCGGCCACGCCTGAACCGACCAAGGCCGTAATGCCGATGTCACTGAAGACTGTCTTTTATTTTACCGCCGCCGCGGTTGTATAAACATCCGTTGCAATACGTTTACTTCCGGATGGAAGTGTTAACGAGTAACCAAGTGAACGTGCGTTTATTTATTAAGGTCTAGATGAAAGAGTATGGACACTGTCAAAAGGTCGTTAATCCGGTTAAAAATTTTTAGATCAATTGGAAAATTATTATTTAAGACAAAGCAAATATTGTTAAGTCTGATTAAACAAAATTTTTGATCTTCAGTGAGAGCCGTCACGAAACTTTAATGGTTTCTTCGTTTCGAGCTCCGTGTCAAGACAGAGGATAAACGATCCGAACAAATATGGAGGAACTTTCGTCATAGTAATGTAGACTTAGATCTAAAATCTGGTCCCTCTCCTTTGCTTGACACCAGTAGGTCTGTTAAGGTTCATGTTACAGAGGATAACATGTGTTCTACGTCTTTATCTCACACTTTTATTTCCCATCCCCCCTTTTCATGTAGTGAACTTCCCTCTATTCCTTAAAGCTTCGGGTATACCTATACTAGGAAGCTTGACCTTTCCTAATTTAGTGTAGATCGGTGTTTCCTTCCAGTCTTTATCCAAGAAGTCAGATTGGTCACTTTTCTAATTTGTGTGTGTCTTTACCTTCTTGGGCAACAAATTGCGGATATAAAATTTCAAAAATAATGGTAGTAGTAGTAGAAGCTGACTTTGATCAAGAATCGATTAAGAAGGTTATCGTAGATAGAAAAGACGTCTTTCCACACGAGGGACTTAAACGGAAAAGGGGGATTGTAAGGGGTCCGAGGAACTGGAAGGCGTCTGTTGGGGATTGGGAATTTCAAAATTTAAACACTGGATCCAAGCATCGTGGGGGATCACGGAATACTTCCGTTTGTGTTTGTGGAAATTCGCCCTTCGGAGAAGTGGTGGGTGAAAGGATCTATATTACACTTGTCCAACCAACACTAAATAAATAAGTCGTTAATAAATAAATCGTAGATAGTGCAATCCTTGTAAGATGGTCCTTAAATATTACAGGTTTATATTCTAATATTGTTTATAATAGTTTAGCTTCTCCTTTTCTCTGTGATATATCAAACCCGAAGGTTTCTTTGTTGTCGGAATCTAAGGGAGAAAGGGAGTCTGTTACCAAACGTCTATGACTTTACTAGTCTATGATATTGTATTGTTAAATGACTTTCAAATTTCTTTATTATTTTTAGATAATTACGTTACTCCCCTGTTCCCTGTTATTTTTAGTTGGATTAAAATTTTTAATTTTTTTGTATCTTTAAGATCTGTAGTTTTTCTGGATATAAGGTATTTCTATTTTAGATGACTGTTCTACTTTGTAAGCCCTGGAGTATACAAGTACTAATTCCATTGTCGACTGTCTTAATCGTCCTCTTCAAGTTTAAATCTCGACAAACAGTTCAAAAGTAATATAATTCGAATATTTAAGAGTATCGATCGTTTGTTTGTTTTTTACACATACGAATATCTTTTAAACCTGTTGTGTTAGTTGCTTGAACTAGATAGACACACACTAAGGACATAAAGTGTGTATCTCTTACAGTTTGAAAATTTCGTGTGTAAATTATTAGAGTTTTTAAGTTGTGACCGAAGTGTTTTACAAGGTCACCTATGTTTTCTTAGTCAAAGTATATATACTGTGAAAAATTAGTATTAGATTAAATTCTCGTTATCTTTTCTGAAAAAAATCCTATTGTTTTTATTTTGTTTACTACATACTAACCTTTGATTTTCGTGTGAAGATTTATGTTACTTAATCTTATAATATACCCTTTGATACTTTATAATATTCTATTTATATTTACCTTTATTATGTGTACTTTTAACAACCTACATTGATTTCCACATGATTTTCCCTGTATCACAATCACAATCAACGAGTCAGCACGGGCTGAGAAACGTTGGGGAACCTGACGTCGGATAGTCAAAGGACACAGGTACTCTAAAAGGTCCGTTCCTATGACCTCACCCAACGGTATGTATTATAATTTTCGTATGAAATTCCTTGTTTTTAGTGATTTCTATATGTTTTATCCACAAGTTGTTCTTGTTGTTTTTCGATCTTTTTCTTGTTCTTTCATTTAGTTTTAATTCAACTTTCTTAACCAGAATTTTAAGAATCTTACACAACATGACACCACTTAATACGAGACAAAGTTAAGGTGTATCCGGTAACGATTACATATCTTTCCGGTATATAAAAATGTACCACGTGTATAAATGGTTGGGATGACTCAAGAATAAACTAAAGTAACACACAAATATGCAAGAATACCTAAAAGTGCAACTGTATAATTCATACAGTTGGAATTTTAATTTTTTTTAAAAAAATTTACCTCTATTAGGTATCTGTTGTTGAAACAAGAAACTTTTCAGAATGTTGTTCTCTGTTTGTAGATATTTTTAATTACTCCATTTTTTTTAACACACACACTTTTTTAATATGTTTATCTTTTTTTCTGTCAACGATGGTTTTCTCTCTATAATTCGAATTGTCTTTTGTTATTAAAAGTTCTTTTTGAATTCATTACCCGACTTATTTGTTCAATACTAATACCTTTATCCTGTCCGTCAATTTTTTTTAAAGAACATGAGAAGTCAGATTTACTATGGTGTGAACCGACCCAAAATGTCCATGATCACTTTAAATTCATTAACTATTAGGGATAAAACGTCTACAAAGTTATCTTTTTATCGACAGAAAAAAAAAAACCGTTTAACAAATAGGAATAGATTTAACCTGTCCTTGTTGTGTCTTACTTTATCTCTTTCTCTACTCTTTTTTAATGTCAGAGTAAAATACTTTAAGGAAAAGAAAAAAAATTTCGATATAAATCCTTCGTTCGTTTACCTTTGGTTCTCTATTGTAATAAATTTTTTGTTATCATATAACTTCACTTCACTTCACTTCACTCCAGCGAGTCAGCACGGGCTGAGAAAAGCTGGGTACCTGTCATCTGACGTGATCCGACGAGGCAAGTACCCTAAAAAGATCCGTTCTCATGACCTCACCCAACGGTAAAGGAAGAGGTTTATAATATCATACAAACCAAATAATATTCTTACCTTCTTTTCAAATTTTAAGTTTTAGAGGGTGCATTCTTTAATTATCTCTTTTCGACAATAGTAAACGTATCTATGATCCTTTCATAAACAATCTATAGTGTACAGAAGTAATAGTTATAAAAGTTGCTTGATCTTCCTATTCCTCATCGCTGAGTGAAGTATTCTTCATCGATGTCACTCGTGTTATAAATTATCACATTAAAAACTTCCTAAGGTTTTACCATTTTTCTGTTTTCGAAACACCATGATGAGAATACGTTGTATTGTGGCTCCCGGACCGATTATGGTATTCATGTTCTTTGTTCTTCCTATTCATAAGTTGTTCTTTTCTGCAATAGGAATAACAAACTTTTATTATACAGTAACATTTTTAATTGTTCTTAGATCTTTGTTAATCTAGAAGGACTCGTATTCTCCCGACGACTTGTATACTCATGGTGTATTTTTAAGTACCGGAAAGACCTAAACTTTATCTTTTAAGTCTGTAATAAATGTTCTCATATTATGTAAGATTCCTAAGATTTAGGTTCTTTTTTACAAGGTCTAGACATATATATTTTGGCAGTTTAGGACTTTATTTTTTGTTCTAAGTGAGTTTAACTCTCTGTCTATATGTAATCTGAAGGAAGGAGTCATTAGTTACGTTTCTTTATCTTCTTTTGTTATCTTACCCTTTCTGATCTCTAGAGAAGTTCTTTTAATCTCTATGGTTCCCTAGTAAAGTACATTTCTACCCGTGTTATTTCCAGTCTTTACCATACCTGGATTGTCTTCGTCTTCTATAATTCTTCTTCACCGTTCTTATGTGTCTTGATATGTTCTTTCTAGAAGTACTGGGTCTATTGGTGCTACCACACTAATGAGTGGATCTCGGTCTGTAGGACCTTAAGCTTCAGTTCACCCGGAATCTTTCGTAGTGATGCTTGTTTCGATCACTTCCACTACGTTGAGGTCACCTCTATAAAGTTTAGGATTTTCTACTACGACACTTGCACGACGTGAGTCGGTCGTTTAAGCCTTTTAAGTCGTCACCGGTGTCCTTACCTTTTCCAGTCATTATGATTAGGGTTTCTTTCTGTTACGATTTGATAGAAGTTTGTTGGTGTCTTAACGTGAGTAGAGTGTGTGATCATTTCATCACGAGTTTTAAGAGGTTCGGTCCGAAGTCGTTATACACTTGACACTTGAAGGTCTACAAGTTCGACCTAAATCTTTTCCGTCTCTTTGGTCTCTAGTTTAACGGTTGTAGGAGACCTAGTAGTTTTTTGGTTCCCTCAAGGTCTTTTTGTAGATGAAGACGAAATAATTGATACGGTTTCGGAAACTGACACACCTAGTATAGTTTGACACCTTTTAAGAATTTCTCTACCTTTACGGTCTGGTGGACTGGACGAAGGACTCTTTAGACATACGTTCAGTTCTTCGTTATTAATCTTGACATGTACCTTGTTGTCTGACCAAGGTTTATAACTTTCCTCATACAGTTCCGACATATAACAATGGGACGAATAAATTGAATATACGTCACATGTAGTACTCTTTACCACCTGCCCTACTTCGTGTTTTACCTTAGTTCTAACGACCCTCTGTATAGTTGTTGGAGTCTATACGTCTATTGTGTTGGGAATGCCGTCTTTCACTTCTCCCGGTGGGAGTACCGTAGACCAGGGTAGTGAAGTACCGTTTATTTACCCCTTTGTTACCTTTGTCACTGTCTGAAATTAAACCCCTCGAGGTTTTATCAACGTCTACCACTGACGTCGGTACTTTAATTTTCTGCGAACGAGGAACCTTCTTTTCAATACTGGTTGGATCTGTCGTACAATTTTTCGTCTCTGTAATGAAACGGTTGTTTCCAGGTAGACAGATCAGTTTCGAAACCAAAAAGGTCCTCAGCACATACCTACACTCTCAACCTGATACTTCTTTCGACTCGCGGATTCTTAACTACGAAAACTTGACACCACAACCTCTTCTGAGAACTCTTAGGGAACCTGACGTTCCTCTAGGTTGGTCAGATAGGATTTCCTCTGGTCAGGACTTATAAGTAACCTTCCTGACTACGACTTCGACTTTGAGGTTATGAAACCGGTGGACTACCCTTCTTGAATGAGTAACCGTTTCTGGGACTACGACCCTTAATAACTTCCGTCCTCCTCTTCCCCTACAGTCTCCTACTCTACCAACCTACCATAGTGGCCGAGTTACCTGTACTCAAACTCGTTCCAGCCGAGTTACCTGTACTCAAACTCGTTCCAGACACTCAACCACTACCCGTCCCTCCGGACCACACGACGTCAGGTACCCCAGTGTTGCTCAACCTGTACTCACTCACTGACTTGACTTGACTATGTGATCTGATACAAATTAAAAAAATACTGAGTTATACCATTTTACAAGAATTTGAGGTTTTATTGGATTTTTAAGTTACAATCCACTGTTTTGAAGTGATACCATTTCGTGACATTTTAATTGTAATTCATCGTTTTTATCCTACTAAGAGGTTTTGTTTTTGTCTCACTTTACCTTCTTTTTGTCACCTAAAAATATATCCTGTCCGTTGGATTCCGATCGATCCCAATAGGATCCGGAACTCGACAGTCTTTGATGTAATTAGTAAACAAAATCAGAAACATCCGGTTCAGTTTTTCTTTCGAGTTCTCATCGACCCAAGTCACGATTCAACTAAGTCGACACACAGAGAAACTGCGATACCTGACATCGGACGGTCCGAAGAGAGAGGTACCCTAAAAGGTCCGTTCTTATGACCTTACGCAACGGTAAAGGAAGAGATCCATCGGACCAAACAAGCAAGATTTCACTGTTATAGAGTACGTTACCAAATCTTGCACCACTATGTCTTCGACACTGAGGGCCGAAGGTGACGTCAACCACGGTCAAATTAGGGACCACCCCTACCCAAAGGTAAAGGAAGAGGTCCGTCTAACCAATCAAACAAGATTTCTCTCTCACAGAGATACGTTACCAAATCTCGTTCCTGAGACCTAGATTTGAAGAATCCAGTCTTACGGAAAACGGTAAATAATTATTCTACTATAACCTATGTAATAAAATTCGAGACTCGTTGAGTTAGTCAAGTCAAGTCAACGAGTCAACACAGGCTGAGAAACGCCGGGGTACCTGATGTCGTACACTTCGGAGGGACAGGCAGTGGTTGGAGGCCTCGAATAAATTTGAGTACAGGTAACTCAACCACTACGATAGGTTGGTAGAGTAGGAGACAGTAGGGGAAGAGGAGGACGGGAGTTAGAAAGGGTCGTAGTCACAGAAAAGTTTACTCAGTCAAGAAGTGTAGTCCACGGTTTCATAACCTCAAAGTCGAAGTCGTAGTCAGGAAGGTTGCTTATAAGTCCTGACCAGAGGAAATCCTACCTGACCAACCTAGAGGAACGTCCGGTCCCCTGAGAGTTCTCAGAAGAGGTTGTGGTGTCAAGTTTTCGTAGTTAAGAATCCGCGAGTCGAAAGAAGTATCAGGTTGAGAGTGTAGGTATGTGCTGAGGACCTTTTTGGTTTCGAAACTGATCTGTCTACCTGGAAACAACCGTTTCATTACAGAGACGAAAAATTGTACGACAGATCCAACCAGTATTGAAAAGAAGGTTCCTCGTTCGCAGAAAATTAAAGTACCGACGTCAGTGGTAAACGTCACTAAAACCTCGAGGGTTTTTATTTCAGACAGTGACAAAGGTGATAAAGGGGTAGATATACGGTACTTCACTACCCTGGTCTACAGTGCTAGAACCAAAAGACTTACAATTCGAAATTCGGTTGAAAGGAGAAAGTGAAAGTAGCTCACTTTGTTGAGAGGAGAAAGTGAAAGTAGTTCTCCGAGAAATCAAGAAGAATCGAAATACGGTACACACCACAGTAGACGTAAAGACTCCAATAACTATAAAGACGACCGTTAGTTATGTATACCGATTTTATCACTATTATAATCAAGTGTCCACACAATTCTTCTAATTTCCACAATTGTAGACCTTTCGTGATCCTTTACACATGTGGTTTTTTTTTTTTTTTTCGTTAATTATTTTTCATTTATTTCATTGACCTCTACCAACCCACGTGGGTTCCAACGTGACGCAAAACGCCCGGGGTGAGAGAAAATGGAGAGAAAAAGGACCCGGGAGAGGAGGTTTTTTGGTTGTTTTTGTCATTGTAATAATTTTAATGTATTTCATAATCTTGGAAATCATCTTGCCAAAGAAGCAAGATCAATATACCATATAATCTTGCAAAAGCAGCTGGATTTTCAAGTAAAAATTAAGACTAAAATCTTCTTTAATTTTATGTAAGCACTCGGAGATTTTTGTGACACCCGACATACGAGGTACAGATGAGATCGGATTACCTACATCCAGGAAGTACGTAGACTTCTACTTTGAATTTTATGTATCAATAAGTTCATCCTTTATTATTATTAGGTGTGTATATATGTGTATGTGGGTGAATTAGGAGTTTCACGGGATCTTTATACTCTCGCTTATTTGCCCACCGCGTTCCTTTCCCAAAACCCCCTGATCAATACTCCCTTTCACGGAGAAGTCTAGTCCAAAACTCTCCTCCTTTTTTTTTTTAATTGTATCCCACTACAGAACAAAGAGCCAGAAGTTTGTTGAGCCAAGAGGCGAAGTTATTCACTTACGGGGGAATTTGACAATCCCAGAAAGAGACCGTCTACGCTCTCTCCGACCCCCAGCCGACGCGGACGCGTGGTCATCGCCCATCAGTGCTCTTAGGAACGCCCCGCTCTCACCACCCGCCTTCGGATATTGAATGACCGTTGAAGCATCCCCTCGGCTTCCACTACATGCGCATTGCACCCCGAGGTCCTTTTTGTCGCCTCGCACTCCACCCAACCCTTCTGGGTCCCTCTACCACACCGACCGGCACCGATACCCTCCACCCCGTCTGTCTCCACTCCTTACCTTCCGGGTGCGATAAAAGATACCGGTGTGGTCTTCGCCCACGATTAAAAGTCCTGAACTGTGAATCAACTTTGAGTTCCGCTAAAAGGTCAAAACACACTGACCCTCTTTCGTTACCGTGGGGTGAGGTCATGAGAACGGACCTCTTAGGGTACCTGCCTCCTCCTCGGACCGCCCGACGTCAAGTGCCCCAGCGCTTCTCAGCCTGTGCTGACTCGTTGAAGGGAAAAGTGAAAAGTGAAAGTACGTAACCTCTTCCTTTACCGTCACGTGAGGTCATAAGAACGGACCTCTTAGGGTCCCTGCCCCCTCGGACCACCCGACGGCAGATACCCCAGCGTGTCTCAACCTGCGCTGACTTCGCTGAATCGTCGTCGTCGTCATAGTAGGGCCCAACGCGTCACCATTTCTTAAGTGGACGTTACGTCCATCTGGGCCCAATCTAGGGACCCAACCCTAGGGTCCTCTTTGACCTACCGACGACAACCCAACGTCTCAGGCTGTGTTGACTCCCCTCAAAGGTGAAAAAAAAAAAAAAGGGAAAGTGCACACTAGGGGCCTACGTAATCGTAGTGAAACTATTAAATCTTTACGTTTAATAACCGGGGATTAGGTCTAGATCAGTTAGATCACTTTGACTCCACCCCGGATCGTTAGACAATTTTCAGGAAGTTCATCGGGTGTGAATTGAGACTCTCACGAAGTTTCATTACAGAAGGACAATTAAGTCCACAACTTCCACTGAATGGTAAACAGTCGAATCTATTTGATTCAACAAATGGAAGCTCTAACAATGGTTTCGGTTTTGTCAAGAATTCGGAATGGGTGAGTTTTGAATTACCGTCTTTTATTTGACTTTTTACTTATTTAACAAACATATCTTTTCCCTATAGATTCTTCTTCCTAAACTTAATTATTTTCCACTTAAGGTCAATAGGTGTCCAAAATAATTTACACCTTAGAGTGTCTACAAAACGGTAAGAGAGGAAAACTGAGGGGGGTGGACTCATTTATTGAAAGATCATTAATCCGGATACTATCTTTATTTAAGATAGAAGTACTAAATTTATTTTACTCTTTCGATTTTGTGGAACAAATCCGAAAAGGTGGGTCCATTACTAGAGGAAGGGGAAACGTCCATGTAGTTACACGTTATTTAGTCCTACCCATCCTAAAATAACCCTATATGTGTGATTAGTTAATAAAGTCCGTCTAGTCTGTAGTATGAAGTATTGAAGATACCGGTCTAAAAGTAAAAGTCAATGACAAACGTAAGTAAAGAAGAGGTATGAGAATAGAGTGGGGACTAACTTCTTTGTTTTTATCAAATATACAATCCACGGTAAAATGGTAGTCATAATTATAAACGATATGTTTTTTCTCCCAAGACAAATGTATACGAAGATATTACACGATACTCCTTAGAGATGAGGTTACAATGGATATGAAATAATCGTAATTATCATTATCAGTAATAATCGTAATTATCTATTACTGAGTTTTGTATCCCGATGGGTCCACCGAGACGTCATTTGTTAGACGGACAGTTACGTCCTCTTCGTCCTCTATTCACAAGCTAGGGACCCAACCCTTCTAGAAGACCTCCTCTTTTACCGTTAGGTGAGGTAATAAGAACGACCTTCACAAACCTCTCGTCAACCATATTCAGTTGACGAATATCAACCCCTTCTGACGACTTCAACGAGTAGACTTATTTGATGTTTTTTATCATAAGGTACTCTGTATTAAAGACCTAAGTATCAACTAAATTTGTACGTTTTCATACACTGTCTTGTCTGTTCTTCGTTTATCAACATCTTGAGTTCAATATCAGTCACTATCTACTTCACTTCCCTTTCAGCGAGTCAACACAGGTGGAGAAACTCTGGGGTAAGAGATCCGGTCTTATGACGTCAACCATCGGAAAGGGAAGAGGTCCCCTAGGAAGGGTTGGGTCCCTAACTTAGGTCCAAAGACCTTAACACCCACCTAAGAAATGGTTGACTCGGTGTTCCCTTCGGGTTCATATGTCCTCACCCATCGGATAGGGAAAGAGGTCCCCTAGAAGGACTGGGTCCTTAACTTGACCATAAAGGACGTAAAGTCCACCAGAAATGGTTGACTCAATAGTTAAGTTTTAACATTTTTACATTAAAAAGAACACTGATACACGTCTTAATCGGAATAAACTTCTCTATACCGGAAAACGGAAACGACTTTACACTAGACATCCGAAAACCTTACATAACGAATACAGACACGACCTATTTTCTATTCTTATAGAAACACATGGTGCTCTGGAACTCGATGTGACCCATCAGATTATCTTATGGGTCACACAACCCAAGAAACCCAGTACGGTATAGATATGATCTAGGTCTCCCTGACCCATTTCTAGGTCAGACCTGTGGTTCCGAACTGACTCAAAGGGATCAATCGTTATGTATAACACAAAGTGTGTAGTAACGTCCTTCCATAACAATTGTCAACCACTGAGGCGACCTTCTCACGATAACCTTCGAGAGTCAAACCTTGCGGGAATCTGAGACTAGGTACACAGAGAAGGGAAACGACTAAAACGAAACACAGGTATATATTTTACTTGGGATTAATATATACATTATAAAATATAATATATATTATAATATATATATTACTTGGGATTAATATATACATTATATAAAATAATATATATAATATATATATTACTTGGGATCAGAACAAATATTGTTGAAAGTCACTCAAGACACTCAGTAAGATTATTTAATATAGTAGACTCCCATCAAAACCACTCTTGAGACTTGGAACGTCAACCACAGTCTACCTGGTAGGGAATCGAAACGGTGATATAATGTCACCATAATTATAATGAATGGTGATTTTTTAACCCTATCAGAAAAAAACGGAATTAAATTACTCAAACCATCAAGAGTACACTGAGATTCAGATAAGCGGACGTTTAAAGGTTTCTCACTATTTGTAAACAAGTCCGAAACCATTTTGTATGTCCCTATACTTTCGTCAATTGACATTCGTAAGAACTGTCAGAATTTTTTGACTCTGGAGGAAATTCAGTTCCTGTTGGAATAAAGAGAAACATAGAGGTCATGGGTACAGTTACTGATCGGATCTCTGTAAGTTACTGATAGAGAATTTATTTAACTACATATTTATTTATTGAACATGTTAAATGATCCCATAAAACTGTATGTAGTTTTAGAGGAATATTTGGAAGTATTGAATTAAGAAGAAATCAAAGAAAAAAATGGCTCGAAGACGATTGGGAATCAAACAATGGAATGTAAAAAATTTGTAACATAAAAGAAAGTCAGTCAGTAGTCAGAAGTGAGGACATAAAATTTACTTAAAAATTGAAGAATTTGAAGAATAGTTAAAATTTAAAGTAATTAAAAAAATCACAATAAAAGAAGAGAAAAGTTTACGGTTTCATAAAGGACCCTAATATTAAAAAATAATATAAATAAAAGAAATTAAAGAAAACAAAGTTTTTCTAGTTTGGATAGTACGTAAGGTTTTGTTAGCACGTGGTCTCCAAACGAAATGACCAACGTCAACTCCTAAAGAGTCGACTTAATTAAGTTAAGTAAGTTATAAAAAAATTTCATATCTGATGATAGACTCTATTACAAAATAAATTGTATTTTCCGATGATAAAACAGGAAATGTTGGAGTCTTTTTCCTTGACAGTCGTATAGCACCCTCAAAATAACTGAAACATCTTTCACCAGATAATATCAAATACAACGACCTTAAGGATTTTTAGATGGTTCACCTTTCCATAATTCAAACCCACTAAAATCTCAAATAAAGAAACCTTCCTTACTACGATTTCGACTTTGAGGTCATGAAACCGGTGGAGTACGTTTCTCAACTGAGTAACCTTTTCTGACTACGACCCTCCCTAAGCCCCGTCCTCCTCTTCCCCTGCTGTCTCCTACTCTACCGACCTACCGTAGTGACTGAACTACCTGCACTCAGACTCACTTGAGACCCTCAACCACTACCTGTCCCTCCGGACCGCACGACGCTAAGTACCCCAGTGTTTCTCAGTCTGTACTGACTCACTGACTTGACTTGACTGGACTTGACTCTCGAATAAAGATACATTAGAAATTTCGTGTCTATGAAAATGTAAGTTCTAAATTTCGTATTTTTCTTAGTACACCACCAAAATTTTATGTATGTGTTTAAGAAAATTATAGGAATGGAGTTTTCTACCTAGGATTAAGGGGAAGATTTATTTACGGTTTAAATTCACTGAACGAAGATTACTTATCTTTCATCGTCTTCACAGTCACACAGTTTTAATCCAGTGTCTCCGTAAGGACGACAAGACAGAGACTAAAGAGAAAGATACCCTATTGTCGATCACACGAAACTTCGTCAGAGAAGGTAGGAGACCTCCTTGACTCAAGAACGGTCGTCTGTGAACAGATCCCTTAGGGGGTCGATGTCAGTTCGAAAGTCAACTGACGTCGCAAGCGAATGAAGAACTGAAGTTTGAGGGGTCTCTGGGACTCAATATTGATGGACTAATTCAGTAAATTCACTTCCTGTCCTTTCGGATCGTACGACGTCAGGTACCCCATCGTTTTTCATCCTGTGTTGACTCACTTACTTGTTGTTGTTTCAGTAAAGACCTAAGGACTAGAGTCTTCAACTTACTCTATTATTTATAAGTAACTGAATCCGACGAGTCAAACCTCTATTAAATAATATGTCGTCACTCATTATTTTCTCTTGGGGGTGTTACTTCAAATACTTCGATGGTATTGAAATTCCTGTTTTAGACTACTTCCGTTTGGGTTTTCCCTTTTTAATATCTTACTAAAGTACATACTTATCATCTCCTAAAATTTATAGGTACATTTTATAATTTTAAATAGGTCCGTGATAAATTCTATTTCTATGTTGTACTGGTTTATTCCCTGAAGGGACCACCAGGTCACCAACTCAGACGAACGGTGACACCCGTTCCGCCCAACGTAGGGACGAGGTCCTTCTAGGGTGTACGGCTCTATGTCGATTCGGGTACACGGCGCTGATGACTTCGAGCACTCGGATCTGGGATATGAGACGTTGTTGTCTTCGGTGACTCTACTCTTCGGTTGGACGGTGTTACTTCTTACCGGAGGTGAACGACGTTGATCTCTTTCGGAAACTCGTCGTTATTTCTGGGTCGTGTCGGTTTTCTTTTTTTCTTTTCTTTACTGGTTTATTCTAAACCGGATCTTGATCTTTATACCTAATTGTAATCTTATAGATACACATGAAGTGACGTTGTCGAAATTCCTCTTTTTCGTGTAATAAAGTAGTCTACGGTTTTTAGGTATTTAGTGAGGATTATTGAGTATTATCTTAATTTTCCTTTAATGTAGTTATGCTATTTCTGATGAGTGTGTGTGTACGTATACATAATATTTAGTGTTTGATGGTTTCGATCAAGGTACTTTTCCTCCTTCTTTACCACTGTAGACAATCGTACAGATTATACCCTATCAAACACTAAAATCGATTGTGTTATTAAACTATTTTCTATTTCTCTTTAACAATAACCTTTCCTATAGTTTGAAAAAAAGACACGATTACTATCATAATATACTTTACTTTCAGTTCTATTAGGTAATCTATAATTGTAATTGTTCAATCATTAATCGTTCTATGTTTTATGTACATTTATTAGTGAGGGGAGGTGGGGTACAATCTTAAAGTTTGTCACGAAAAACTAGACTACGGTATACAGGTGGGTCTTTTAGTCGTAATTTAAACATTCTTACATATCCCAAATCAAGTCACAGTGTGTCATTGGGAAAAAACAATATAGTAAAGTGATGTAAAATACTCATTAGGTAGTTAAGATTTTTTAATGCCGGGACTAGTAAATTTAGAGTGTAGACGTAGTAAAAGACAAACAGGACGGTGATACCAATCTACGTACGGTGTGTTAAAATAATGGGTAAGGTCTAGAGGATTTGAGTAAAAATGTAGGGAGAGAGACGTAAAACCTATTAAGGAACTCTAGACCAAACGATAAGTACTCTTAAGAAGTTAACCCAGATTAAATGATAATTCGAGTAGGTCATTCGAAAATTAAGACAAGAGATATATCTTTTGTTTATCAAGATCTTTATAAACAAAAGAAGTTTTGGTACACTAGCAAGAAACATAAGAGAATTAGGAAGTGTATCAAGTCCAAAACAAACCATTGTTTAATCAGTGAACTTCAAACATAGACAATTACACACGAAACCAAAGGTAACAGACAACAAGAACCAGTACCGCAGAAACCGATTAAAACCAACACTTCGACGAGAAAGTAAAAGAACCGATATATAGACACCCTAAATAATTCCGGATTTTATTTCGAATGGGAAAGTCTCTCCTAAACATAAACGAAAATGGTCCACGGTTCCCCGTGGTTTTGTCAAACCCTATAAAGATTTAATTTAAGAGTCGGATCCACAAAACTTAGGGATAAAATAGTATAAGTGCGACTTTGTTTTTTTCACACTTCGGACCGAACATAAGGTCTAAGAGTCGTCACCTCAAATGAACGAGTCGTGGTTCAAAGTCCTGTCTAAGAAACGGGAGGTAATAGATGACACTTACTTACACACATAAATAGAGATCAAGGAAAACCAGACCACAGAGTCGAAGTAACCCTTTCAAGAATACGAGGGGTGGTACCGGTCCGAAGTGTATTGTGGGATTTTTTGTTTCGAGTCCAAACCCATTTTTAGTCGTCTCCACGAACCCCAAAGTGTACCCGGTTCGGGGAGCCTGACTCACAAGGAATGAAAGTATGACCCAGAAGTAACGAAGTAGGAGTCGGGTACGAGTAGATGGACCGTTAAAAGAACCAATGGAGATGACTAAGGAAAGGAGGGCCGGTGAGGGAGGATCGCGCGGCGGGGGGNGGGCGAGGCAGGGTCGGAGAAGTCTAAATAGAAGAACTGTTTTACAATAAAGGGTGTTCCCTTTCGCGAATAAAGACAGGATGGATCATGTGTAAGATGGTCCTTCCCAAAAGGAAAGGAAAGATGAAGGAGGGACGGGAACTACGAACCCCTGTGGGCCCTTTCGTCCTCACGAGTTTTACCCCGGACTCGCCTCATCTGTCTGAGGAAATGGCTACCTCTCTTACTATTGGCCTGTAGACTCTGGGTCTTATGAAATTTCGACTTACGACGGGGGTCTCCTGATGTTTAATTTATCCTGAAGGACCCTTTCTTTAATGTCGTCGACTGTCCTAAACTTCCGAAGCAAAACGAAAAGAAAAGGCGGAAATCCTATCTCGCATCCGAGGAGGAGTGGCGTCTTTGACGTGGTTAAGGTTTCGTTCCTTTGGTCTTTTTTGAAAACATTGTAAAAACACTTTTAAGTCAAAAGTCGTAAGGGGGTGGGGGGCTTTATGTACATAGACACCAAATTTTTACGTTTTTTTTTTTTTTTTTTTTTTTTCTCTCTCTCTCTTTACCTTTTCGAGACTCGTCTTACTTGAACTATTCTCGTACGAGAAAGCATAAGACCCACTCCCAAGTAGCGGTTTCAGGCCCAGTGGCAGTCCTAGTTGAACTTCTGGATTCATGCCTTTTCTTTCGACATGGAATTTCCCGTAAAAGTCCCGTTTAACTATTTACCAAAGCACCATAGTACCAAGATACATTGATGAATGGACATCACCCGTACGTTACTCATCATCGTGCATAACAGATCGAACGGGTATCATTAAGAATGCGTCTACGTTATCTTGGCATTTCTTACGATCACTTCTAAATTTAAACCATCTTTATCCTTATATCGGAAACATTACTTTCCTAATGTTGAGTAAACGACTTTTGTACGCACCGAGAATTTTCTCGGAAACCCCAATCCACATTTCTGCGAATGAACCGTTCAAATGAACCTCGACCACATGAACCACTGCCGGAACCACGGGAGCCTGTGCCGCACAAACCGGTTGAGGGGCCCGTTGTCATCCGCATGCCGGCAGACCTAGAGGGACCTACACTATCAGCTCGCGAACAACATTACGCGGTCTGCGCTGCGGAGTGGGCGCTACGCGAGTTTCTACAGCAACTGTTTACTTAAGTACTACGGGTACCGGAACCTGCTCTACGGCCACAGGCCCACCTGGACGAAGTCGTGGAACATGTGCATGTGCCTCATCGAGAGGAACGCCGACGCGAACGCGAAGAACGGTAGGAAGAAGACGCGGAACCAGTGGCGGAAGAAGCTCGGAAAGAAACCCCGTCCTCGACTGAACCACCCAAGTCCGTAGAATGGCTATATTTGACCTTATCAATGTCATTGTCGACCCTTTTACCAACGGAGCTCACTCCGGTGTAAATAAATATCTGCGCCATAAGTTTACTCCAAGCATTCTAGAGCGAGTCCTAACCTAATTAAAATAACACCGCAGTATTTGTGCTTACATTTACTCAGATTGTCCAGATGGAAAAGTAACCGACGAAACAATGAAACGAAACTGGGTTAGTGTCTCGGATCTGATCTGAATGGGTATCGATCATATTTATCGGAGAAGTCTTTGGACATAACACATAAAGTGTCGTTCGTCTACGTTCATCAACCCTTGTACGATCAAAATTTTGAAGACACAAGGGAACACATTGCGACTAAGACCGAGCCCGGGGCGTGGATCACCGGTAGAATTAAAGGAGCCCCGACCACCCGTTCGAGCTATTTTTGTAATAGGACGCGGAGCCCCGTCCATTGATTACCTGTCGATTGATGGTAAGCATCGGTGGTGGTACACCTGACCCAGTGGGACATTATTTATTGGGGGAAAGAAGCAGGGGATGGTCTTCGGGACTACTTAATAATGTTTTAGGTACCACCAATTCTATGACTCCGTTTATATGGACGTTTACAGGTTATACAGGAGCAATTTCTTTTACGTTCATTGGGTAAGTTACTGATTGGTAGAGAACATTTTGGGATATCTTGTATCGCGGACAATTTATATCTCTTAATGAAAGGGGGGTTTGAGCCCGAGATAAAATAGCACGGTGAACTCCGTCACAACCCTTAAATGCAGTTTGGTCGGGTGACAAGACACTCGGAACATGTACGAGCTCCAATCCGCGTTTGGCTAATGGGCACGTTAAGGTCCCAAGCGATCGTGAGAGAGTGCAAAATGCCTTGAGACGATTCTGGGTGGAGGGTGGGGGGTGGGGTCGCTCCGGGCGGGAGGTGAACGACGGAGAAGGCGGGCTGGTGCGGGGGAATTCACACGTTGTCGAGAAAGGGCTCTAGAAACCCACCGAGACTTTTCTCGGAAACCCAACACAGCTCGAAGCTTCGGCCTCCGGTTTCCTTGAAGGATAAAGAAGAACCGGCGGCGGAAGAAACCGAACCGACGGAACCCGAACCGCCAGAAACCAAATCGGCGGAACCCAAAGTGGCGAAACCGGAAGCGACCTGAGAACCCGCGGAAGAAGCCGAATCGACGAAAGCGAAAAAAGCCTGAGAAACGGAAAAACCGAGGACGTCGGCGTCGTCCGAAGAAGCGGAAGAAACCCCAGAAGAACCGCGAGAAGAACCCCCAACGGCGGGGTCACCGGAAGAAGCCGAAGAAACGACGAGGACGCCCGAAGAACCCGAACCGGCGTGGGCGGAAGAACCGAAACCCGAACCGAAGAGGCCAGCGGCGAAAGAACAACTCGAACTTTCTCGGCCTTCGGGGCCACGGGAACCAGACGTGATCTCACGGGAACGAGTGGTTCGAGAACTCTGGGTCGAACTACGCCGACAACAAGAAAAGGTGTAGCATCGGTCGTCGGCGGTCACGGAAAAACTCGCGTCGGTCTCTGTGTGGCGACGCGAGGAACCTCCGCCGCTGTCGGAACCACTACTCGAGCCTGTGGCCCCCTGGTCTGCGGAACGCGAAGCGTCGTGGACGCCGGAACGCCCGGAAGAAAAAGTGTCCGCAGAAGAGCCGCCCCCGGCCTCGTCGCCCGCGCCGCCCGCGTCAGAGCCTGTACAAGTTCCGCCCGCACCCATCTCGTTAAGCTCGGCCTTCGTCTCCATGACCGGCCCTGAGCCCGGCGCGGCGACGCGGGCGGGCAAATATATCCCGCCTCGACGCGGCACTAACCACGCGACAGGTCGGGCGGAGCGACCGTCGGCGTCTCACAGGAGAGCCTAGGGCTCAACACAAACAATGTGGAGTTTTTTACGGTTTTTATAGTTTTAAGGCACGTAGCTTAACGGGCTAAAAAGAGTCTTTCACTAGGGGCTTCGGAGTCCGAAGTGCATCCAGAGTTTAATACTCATTTCGTGTTTTGGAATACGGTTTTTGGACGTTATAAAGGGCGGCACGAGCAGTTTAAAGCTGAGTCTCTTTGTTTTGAAAGATAAAAGAATCATTTAATATGTGGCTAGAAATTGACACCTCAAAAGACTGGAGAGTTTATACTAAGAGGTTCACGAATCCAAGAATACACAGGTTTTTGGTACAGTGACCGTAATTCTAAAAATAATATTTAGACGCGAATTCACTCCCTTCATTGTGTCCGAGGAGCCTCTCAGGACGGATAACTCGGCTCCCGTAAACTCAAGTAGTTTGACCAAATCAAATTACGATTTGTTTAATAACGTGTACACTGCAATTTAAAACCTGGGGACCCTGTAGTTGGATACGTCGGTACCAAAATAAACACAGACGGCGCAGACCTAAAAATTTATTAAGGAATCCTATTAAGAGAAGGAAAGACGAGGGTTCCCAACCCCCGCCCCGACAACGAAGAGAAGGAGGCCTGTTGACGAGGTCCTGAAATCTATGGAACTTAAGTCCTATAAACACTTCCTTTCCCTTAGGTTTTGTATGAGTCCCATGTGTCTACCTTTTCCTAATTAAAAGTTTATTGTGTGTCTACAGCAGGTATTTCAGTGACCTTCACCGTCACGTGAACCTGCTATACAGACGTCAGGACGACCTAATAAAACCGTACACGAAGTCTTAGTTTATCATTATATGAGAATCCTAACTTTAAGTCCGTAACTAGTGTTCCACTTGATTTACCTTTCATATCTAACATTGTATAGATAATGGTAATGATCTCTTTGAGTCTAGGACAACAGTGACACATTGACTACTCACTGATCAGGTGTGTGGTTTATACCGAAGTCAGTACTTCTAATTCCGGGAAGACGAAGTGTCGCGAGGTATTTTTTCTTTTATTCAATGTATATCCTAACTTACCACAACCTCCTCCCGTATGTTGGGTAAGATCATAGGAACGGACCTCTTAGAGTACCTGTTTCTTCGGACCGTCCCGATGGCAGGTATCCCAACGTGTCTCAACCTGTACTGACTTCGCTGACTAGTACATTCGTCTTAACTTACTGTTCAAGTCTAAAGGTCGAGTCTGTGTCTCGAAACTCCTTAGTAGGTTCCATTCAGAAACAGGAGACTTCTGTAAGAAACGTTCCAGAAGTTTTTTCACCAAAATAAATCCATCGTGTACAACCGTTAGGGATTTCGTCATGTACAACCGTTACTTTTTGAGTTGATTTCCTTAATAAGGACCTTTTACCAGACGGACCTTAACAGAAGTTTTAGACGTCCAGTACATGAACTTTCTGTACTTTAAAACAGGTCACGATATTCCACTATACTATGTTAAGACACCCACACCGACCAACATTGTATCGTGATCTGTAGTTTAATTAAAAATCAAGGTAACGGGGGTTAAAGGAGGTGTGTGTTGTCTAAGATGGTGACGTTATTCTCCTATGTCTATAAACTATGTAATTACTTTGTAGAGTTTTGTCAGATCAAATTAAAAATTACGACTTAGACTATATTTTCTGTATATTTAATAGCTATAAAACTTACTGAATGGCATATTTTTAAAAGTTACATTAACCACGTACGATCACTTTTTACTTAAATACTAAAGAATATATAATTTTATTTTACCTTACTTATTCCAAGATTTTATCTAGTTAACTACCAATGATGTCTTTGACTAAGATACCTGTAAAATAGAGTCTTGTCACCCCAAGATGAGTAAAAGTCACTGTTTGTTTTTGTGAGGGGATTTATCAACTTTAGTCGTTTTCGCTGATTTTAATTTTAAGAAAGTTTACGGAGTGAAATAATATACATAGGGATTGATTTAGTCTGAAACTCCGTGAATTTAGGAAGTATAAGACACTAGAAAATTCAGTGGACACGAGTACAGGACACCACGTCAAACAAAAGATTTTTTGTATTTTGATAAACTGTCTCAATTCCTTCTGTAGTTCCTAGACGGTGATAGTGTAGGTTGCAAATAAACTTTATTTTCATTGTGGTTTTACAAGGTAAAAGGTTAACTAGATAGTCAATTTAGTCTTAATGTATCCCACAACCATATTCACACACACACACACACACACACACACACAACATTTACACAAAATTTATATCTAAGGTCTCAGAACGGGGTCTATTAAGACCTAAGAGGACTCTTCTGAGGACAATTCTTCAAGTAGGTCATAAGGTCGAATGTCGATAGACTGAAGTTTCGTAAACGAGAGTTGTGTACACAAAAAGTCCGATGTCCAGACTTATTAGTAATTTCCAACCCTTTAGTTCAATAGTTCAAACATCGAGTTCCAGTTTTACAAAGGGAAAATTACTCGATCTTATCTTATGTTTTATATTCTCGGGTCACGTACATCAAAGTGAACAGATGTGTCGACAAAAAAACAAAGGGGGACGTGAAGTTCCGTACGTCCAAAAATAGAAGGACTGGTTCCTAGTTTGGTAGTGGGGACGTCCCCTTCGTGTATCAGAATTGGTGACCTGATGGTTACTTCACGGTAGATGTGTCGAAAAACTGACACACGACCCACGGGGGTACATTTTACATAAAAGATGTCATGTTCAAGTGTACCAACCTAAACCTCTTCAGAAGGACTTCGTTAAAGAATTTTGAAATATCGCTAATTTATAAGAGTTCACATGATTAGAGACTGCTTGATTTTTTTCATTGAAGGATAATAACCGAAAAATTTCAGATTCTTTGGGGCTCAGTATTTTTTACCCTCGTGAGATGTGTAAAGGTAAAACTTGTTCTGTCACACGATTCTCCTTGAAACACTAAACATCTTTTCGACTTTCCTTTTCCTCCGAATATGAACCAAGGAAATGAGGTTTTAAGACCCGAGATTAGTTTGCGAACTAAGACCTGAAAAGATGTAGTCATCAAATGGTACTAACATAATAACTTCTGTCCCAAACCCCTTCTTCACGAAAAAAACCTATTTGTTTAAAAGGGAAGAGGTCGAAGGAGTATCCTCACAACAACATACTCGTGTTGGCTCTATTGTCACACTTCTGGTGGACATTTAGTGACAGACTACCTCTTCTGAGGGGAAACACCTGAGAACGGAGAACTCTTTAGACATACGTCCAGTCCTTCGTTGTCAATCTTGACCTGTACCTTGTTGTTTGAACAAGGTTTATCCTTTTCCTCATGTAGTTCCGACATATAACAGTGGGACGAATAAATTGAAGATACGTCTCATGTAGTACTCTTTGCGACCTGACCTTCTTTGTGTTCGACCTTAGTTCTAACGACCCCCTTTATAGTCATTGGAGTCTATACGTCTACTGTGGTGGGAATACCGTCTTTCAATTCTCCTTGATTTTTCGGAGAACTACTTTCACGTTCTCCTCTCACTTTTTCAACCGAATTTCGAGTTGTAAGTCTTTTGCTTCTAGTACCGTAGGCCAGGGTAGTGAAGTACCCTTTATCTACCCCTTTGTCACCTTTGTCACAGTCTGAAGACCCCCCCCCCCGAGGTTTTAGTGACGTCTACCACTGACGTCGGTACTTTAATTTTCTACGAATGAGGAACCTTCTTTTCAATACTGATTGGATCCATCGTATAACTTTTCGTCTCTGTAATGAAACGGTTGATTCCAGACAGATCAGTTCCGATACCAAAAAGGACACCAGTACATACCTACACTCTCAACCTGACACTTCTTCCGACTCGTCACTTCTTAACTACGAAAACTTGACACCACAACCTCTTCTGAGAACTCTCAAGGAACCTGAAGTTCCTCTAGGTTGGTCAGGTAAGACTTCTTCTAGTAGGGACCCTAAAGAAACCTTCCTTCCTACGATTACGACTTTGAGGTCATGAAACCGGTGGAGTACGCTTCTCAACTGAGTAACCTTTTCTGAGACTACGACCCTCCCTAACCCCCGTCCTCCTCTTCCCCTGCTGTCTCCTACTCTACCGACCTACCGTAGTGACTGAGCTACTTACACTCAGACTCACTTGAGGCCCTCAACCACTACCTGTCCCTCCGGACCACACGACACTAAGTACCCCAGCGTTTCTCAGCCTGTACTGACTCACTGACTTGACTTGACTTGACCTCTCAGTGTAATAGAACCGAAAACGATGTCTGGAAAACACCTTTTGAAAAGAATTTCACCCTATATATAATATTTAAAAATAAGAAAAATAAATTAAGTTGTTTTATACCCCTCTCCCGTATGGGTTCAAACGTCGTAACAAACCTTGACATTTTATAACCTTAATTTCAATTATAAGTGTATTTTTACACTTATTTAATCTTGTGTATACGTGTCAACCCATTATACGTGGATGTTTTTACTTATTCCTGTTAGAGGCACTCGGTAATTCCTTACTTAAGGTCCTATCTACCAATTCACTTTTCAGTTTACGTTCTCATAGGTATCATACTAAGGGAGACATTTCCTTACTACTTCCGTGTTCTCTTATGCAAAAAAACAAGCAAACACGTTTTCTATATGTCCTTCTTTTTTGTTTTTTACTTTCTCTTAACAATAGAGACCCTCACCCCTAATCTTCCCTTACCCTTTTTCCCTCCTTACCCTCGTCTCAGTATCACTACTTCTCCGTCACTGTCAAAAGACTCATACAGAAAAACATATTGTCACTCAGAATGTTGTTATCATTATAAAGTATATGGTCGTTTTGTTAGTGTAATAATTTTCATTATCCTTACCCACTTGAGTCTTACCTTATATTCGTGATTGTTTACTTGGTTTTACATAATTATTGTGATTTCCCTAAACCTTCCTAATTTTAATTGAATTCATTGACATCTTTTGTCTTAGAACTAACCGATGATGTTCCTATTCTGTTTTCATCCATCTATATTTCCAACGTTACGTTATCACAATCGTGTTTCTATCCCTAATCGTTAAGACTTTAATGATACACAGTTGATCTTAACTTATTTCTTCATTTATGTTATATCTTTCACTCTAGGTCACAAGAGTGATCACCTTTTTCTGTATAAACCGATTTTACTGTGAACATGATCTAATTCTAGTCTTCATCATCATATTTCAATATAAAATTTTATGTAGATGTCAAAATATCTATGTCTTTGGATCTTCTTACACATACACGTACCCAATTGTATGTGTCTATGAAGGAACGAGACAGTCACCTCTCCTGGATTTTCGTCAATATCGGATCATCCTTAATCGTGTGAACCGTGTACTAGAAACCAAAAATTCGTAGTAAGAAGTTAATTTCTTGGGTCCCCGGGGACCTCTTCCCTAACCGAGGTTCTGACCTCATACTTTTTATGTCCCACCTGATCCTTATAAAACACCACGGTCTTTTATCCTTCAACGAATTTTATTTTACTTTTTAACAACTTTTTGAAACGTTCGGTCAGATTTCGACCATACTAAACTCTTTATCTTATGTTTATCTAATATAACCTAAAATTGAGTGTCCAATTTTATATATACGTATCTATTGTATGTATGTATTCCTTTTGTCTGTTGAAAAGGAACAACGTCAATTCAATTTTAGTTCTCCACCTTCGATTTCAACTTACTTTAAACTTCCTCTTTAGTCCTAAACATATCAGAGTTTCATGGAAGGGGTTCTACAGAGAGATCATGTTCTCTCTCCTTTATTTAAATATCATCTCTTTGGACCTACGGTGGAATTAACTCATTCCATTTGGAGTGTTCATCATCTGTGTAGTTGTGGTACTTGAGGAACGTAACTTTTCCTATGAAGTAACAAAAACACTATAAAGGACCGTTTTACGTCCTACTCTTTTCGTCTGTTTAAGCTTGGTTCCTTGCAAAATTCTTTATTGACTAGTCCCGAAGGAACCACCAAATAATCAACCGGTCAATGAATAAAAAAATTCTTGAGAAAAACTGATATTGGATGTAATTTTTTGTGTAAAAAGAAATATGTCAGTGTGAGTGCACATGAGTACGAACGGGATTGACTCGAAAACTCCTTCATTATCTATAAGGAAAATTTACTTTAAACGAGACGACAAATAAGAAGAGTAGATAAGGGAGAGGAGAGAACAGATAAATTCAAGTCATTTCTACTAGTGTTGGTTTCTTCAAGTAAAGTATTTATTATCCAGAGTCAGTCGTCTAACTTCCACATCAAACTTTCCACTAGAATTAGAGAAAGATAGAACATCTTATACAGATATAAAGTTAAGAATATACATAAAATGTAATATGTTGTTGGGTGTGTGTAAAATGTGAAATTTGAGTTTGACAAGATGTGACCGGATTCCGACTAATTTATTTATTTTGGTTTTGTTTTTTATACCTTTCTCAGTTAGATTATTTACGAAGATTTGAATTAAACCTACAACTTCGTATACCTTTGAGGTCCTTGGGTAGTAACAAAGTTTTACTTTCGGACTCTCTCCAATCACTGAGTAGGGACCTGACGGTCTTTCCCTTAAGATAGCATGGACCTCTCTTTTACAGGGACGTCTTCCACGTCCACTTCTCATCAAACCTAAACCCCTACCCTACCTCCTAAACATAGGAAAGAACCGGGTCTTCTCGAATTCTTATAGTTTGTATTCACAGATGTATATATGAGAACTTAGTTTTGTGTCTAGAGAATTAGGACCGTTCGAGAAGGACAGATCTTTGACCTGGGAAACTCTTTCTTACTGAAGTCACTATAATTGATGGAAAGGTAATTGGAATTATCACCTGAGTTTTAGTGAAAGGATTAATTAGGGAAGTGATAGACAAATAAGTTTCTACGACGACTACAAAAGTTTTCTCTACCAAGTTACTTGTTCTTGTCTAACGTAAATCCGACCAAATACAAAAGAGGTAAGAAACGAAAAGACAGAAATAGACATGATGAAGGATAATAAAGGAGTGCTAGGAAAATGTAAAGGGAGGGGTAAGAGGGATTTGAAGTACGTGAACGACCGAACATTTACATTCCAAATAGGTAAATGTCTCCTAACAATTAAGTATTTATCGACGTCAAACCGTACTGTTAATCTGTGTGAGAACATATCAAGAGATAACGACGTACTTAAATTATCAAATTTTATTATTGTTCGTACATAATAGAGTGTGTCAAAGGTACCCAGTTCTTAAACCCCCACTGAATTGGTCAACCAAAACTACACTCTAGAGACTATTCTGACCTCAGTATAAATGAAACCTTCTCAGTGGACTTTTGAACCAACTCTTATTCTCTCGGTTAAGAGTGTACCGAATGTACCGTTCGTTCAGTCAAAACCGACAACCGTTTTCCGGAGTCAAGGACCCGTGTACATGGACAACTGACTCGACGACGTCCCGAGTTAGGTAGTGTCGACCGAAGGTGTCCTTACTCACTAGGTTCTCCCGTTTTAACTTCAGTATCATAGAAAACACTGTCTTCAAGTCTTTAGTGTTATAAGAGAATCAAGGTATCAAGTCAGGATAAATTAAATCAACATACGTGTTCACCAACGTATAGTCTACTCTTAAAGGTCCCGGTGTAACCTGAGAGACCGATAGTGACAGGACCGCTGTTTGTTGAAGTAAAGTCTGGGGTTAAGATCGTGAATGAGCCGAACGTTGACATTCTGTAAATGATTTATGACAAAGAGTACAAATTTTAGACCTACTCCTATCTAAAGTTATCTAAAGTGAAAATGAGGGTTATAAAACGATGGGAAACCCCTCCTACACTACCGTGGTGGTGGTGGTGGGACGGGGGCTGAGGTCATGAGAACGGACCTTTTAGGGTACCTGCCTCCTTGGACCATCCGACGTCAGGTACCCCAGTGCTTCTCAGTCTGTGTTGACTCGCTGAAGTGAAAGTGAAGTGAAACCCCTTCTAATATGTAGGAACGAGTAACTATACCTAAATATTATACGGACGGGGATACTCCTTATGTAGCGGAGTTGTAGTCAGTAGTGGTACCCTCAACGAAACCAACTATTTTACACTCATCTTCACTCCACTATTTTACACTCATCTTCACTCCACCTATGGTCGTCTTAGAAATGTTCGTCACTCTAGAGAAATACAGTAGAAGGAATTCAGACCCAGGGAGGTACTTCTTTTACACCTCGTCTCGGTGTCGACTAGATATTTTTTTTATGTTACACTTGGACTTTATTGGGAACGACAACAATAGGTGGTACAAAACGCCCAACAAACAATAGATTAGATCGTCTTAGATTGACTGTGTTGTTAATAGATTAGTCATCCTCATGGAATTCTAAACTATTTCACAAAAATTTCACAAATATTGTGACTCTGTATCATTTGTTGGGATACATAATGGAAAATAGATAATTGGTTGGATTCAAGGGCACTTGACTCAAACATTCGGTACTGCAATTAATCAAATAGTCTCCACATAAATGAAAGACCAGACACGACACACGACAGGAATCAGTAAGTCAGTACAGGATGAGAAACGCTGGGGTACCAGATACCGGGTGGTCCGAGGAGATAGGTACCCCTAAGAAGTCCGTTCTTATGACTCACCCAACGGTACGGGAGGAAGTCCCCTAGAACGATTGGGACCCTAACTTGGGTCCAGAGGGCGTAACGTCCGTCTAAGAAATGGTAGACTCGGTGGTGACATAATACTAGTCCTCTGGTTTTATGTCTAGTCTCCTACAAAAAACTCATATCTCAATCTCATTCCCTATAAAAGTAGGTCGTCATCAGAGGGTCAGTCAAGGTGGTGGGACTCCTGTGAACACATGTCACAAGACACCTTTTCTTTGTGACTTGTTCAATGGTAAGATGTTTGAGAAGAAAAAGATCCCTTAGTGGTTAGAAGAAAAAGAGTATGAACGAAAATACATTTAAAAGGTCTGAATGTCATTAGTACTATAAGGTCATATTAAATATTGTCAATGTTATAGTCATATCAGTCAATGTTAAATCTTATAACGTTGTATGAATATTTCAAATGGTATCTCATTTATGTTACACCATCCGTGACAAGATTCGTGAAATGTTTACGAATCAGTGAATTAAGAATACTATTGGAATACACGATAATAATAGTGGTAAAAGGTTTCCTGTTTTAACGTAGGTTTCTGTAATTCGTTGAACGGGTCCTTAAATTTGATTCTCTACTATGGACACGACAGAGAAGAGAACTATTCTATTAAGGCAACTGATTAAGGTGGTAGGAAATCTTTAACAAAAATATCGTGTATGTCACTTTAAAGTAAAAATATAAAATTCCGAAATAAAGATTCGTGATAAGAAATCACGAAGTCCAAACCCCAGCCTATCTTTCTTTGTACTCTTCATCTTAAATCATTTAAAGAATTTCAACGTCTGGCTCATAAGAACTCCAAACCCCATCCCATCTTTCTTTCCCCCTACGTCATCCTTTGTCTTGTTAAACATCCTGTTGTATTAAATACTTCAGGATCGTATTAGGTGTCATCGAAACTCTCAGTTAAGGATCCGTCCAACTGTTCTTCAGGTCCCAGGGACTCCTCCTCATTCCCCAGACCTCAAGAGTTCCTCCTCTCTTCCTGTTTGAAGAAAAAAGAAATTCGGCCCTCGACTACTAATGGATTGTTTTGTTGAGTCAAATTTGAGACACGATTCCTAATATATCCCGAAGAGAAGATCGAGTCAGTCATTTCTTAGACGGACGTTACGTCTTCTGTACCCAAGCTAAGGACCTAGCCCTTCTAGGGGTACCTCTTCCTTTACCGTTGGGTGAGGTCATAAGAACGGACCTCTTAGGGTACCTGTCTCCTTGGAACGCCCGATGTCAGGTAACCTAGGTACCCCAGTGTTCTCAGCCTGTGTTGACACACTGAAAGTGATTCCTAATACATTGTTGTTACATAGGACGAACTCCTGTACAAAGAGAAACTCTTGGAAGACTGATTAGGACAATTTTACATATAATACCCTCACCCAGACCACTTTCACTTTTACTTCAACGAGTCACCACAGACTGAGACGGTGTGATACCCGATATCGGATGGTCCGAGAAGGTAGGTACCTTAAAAGGTCCGTTCTCATGACTTCACCCAACGGTAAAGGAAGAGGTCCACTAAAAGGACTGGGTCCCTAGCTTGGGCCCAGAGACCGTAACGTCCGTCAGTGAAATGGTAGACTCGGTGGACCCTTCGGGTTAGAAAGATAATCAAGATTAGGACAGTAGAATTTTACATTTAATACCCTCACACAGGATCATTCTAGAAATGTGGGAACTCTGAAAAAGACCAAATAACATTATTGGTTAAATTTTTCATACATTGAGGGAACGGTTCTGATCACTCCCCCGTGAGAGACAGGGGGAAGACTACAGATACAGTCTTCGAAAGAGACAGGGAAAAATATGAAATTATTTTGAGACGATATGTTTTCGAGAACTCACTAATTCGGACCAGGGACCAGGACTTCGATTTAGAAGAAGTCTCTAGCACTTAGGTTGTAGTAAGTGGTATTCGGTAGTCGAAAGGGAAATAAAGTAGTTAATGGGTGAAAAAGACACTACACCTGTTAAGTGCGAAAATCTAAAAAAAGGAAAAGATGAGGATAGTGGGTTATGACCAGAGTGTATTTCACAGAGGTATGTGAAGAGTTGTTTTTACACCAAGGATTTGAAAGGGACACCTCTTTAAGACCTCGAGAATTATAAGTCCCCAAATTCTCTGGTGTCTACAGTATTTCCAAGAAGGAAACATTTTGTACTTAGAACTCGGATGTCACCACTTCGACGTAGGACTTTTTTTGGTGGGAGGTATGTCGGTCATCATACTCACGATCCCGTCTATAAAAACAAGAACAGACCAATGAGTCAGTACAAGTTGAGAAACGTTGGTGTACCTGATGTCGTGTAGTCCGAAAGAACAGTTGGTAGAGGACCTCAAACGAGTTTGAGTACAGGTAACTCAGCCACTACGGTAGGTTGGTAGAGCAGGAGACAACAGGGGAAGAGGAGGACGAAAGATAGAAAGGGTCTATCTATAGGGTCCCGTCTATGACCCATGGTGTTTGTAAAATCTTTTACGACGTTTGTGTCGAGTCATATACTCAACGAGTCCTTTCTGGTTACAAATAGTCAACCCAAGTCGGGGTGACAGACAGTGAGATAATCATGTCAGATCAATTTTTTAACAAGATCCCCAAGTGTATCCTCCTTAGATTATCATCATTAATCTATTTGTCTAGTACCTTCTCAATTCTTTTGTTTTCTTTCTACGACGACGACGACGACGATTCAGCGAAGTCAGCACAGGCTGAGACACGCTGGGGGTATCTGTTGTCGGGTGGTCCGAGGGGACAGGGACTTTAAGAGGTCCGTTCTTGTGACCTCACCCAACGGTAAAGGAAGAGGTTACGTACTTTCACTTTTCACTTTCACTTCAACGGGTCAGCACCGGCTGAGAAACGCTGGGGTACCTGACGTCGGACGGTCCGAGGAAGCAGGTACCTTAAAAGGTCCGTTCTCATGACCTCACCCAACGGTAACGGAAGAGACTTTCTTCCTACTTCTCATTGGTTTTTATTCGTCGTCGTTCTTCAAAGGTGAAGAGGTTCTCGATCTCCCTGTTTCTCTTTCTCCACGGTGGTAGTAGGTCTCCAACCCTACCCGAGGTGTCACTTCGACTTTACTGTGTCCGACCACTCTATCCTCGACTCTGGTGGTTCTCTAGTCGAGAGATCACCTCTCGATATGTGAGATCGTCGGTATGTCCTAGTCCTCCGACCTAGAGTCCTTCCTCTTTAAGGTCCCAAAAGGGTCCTTGGTTTTGTTCTTCCCCTCTTTATAGAACCAGAGTGGTTGTACAAGATAGTCGCGAAGGGTAACCAGTTCAGATGACCTTTGGTCACTCGTTATTTCTTTCACTTCAGTGAGTGAGCACAGACTCAGAAACACTGGGGTACTTGACATATTGGATGGTCCGAGGAGACCGGTACCCTAAAAGGTCTGTGTCCATGACCTCACCTAACGGTAAAGGAAGAGGTTCCCTAAAAGGGCTGGGTCCCTGACTTGGCCCCAGGAGGAGTAAAGTTCGTCTACGAAATGGTAGACTCGGTGGTCCCTTTGGTTATTACAGTGGACACCTGAGAAGTGTATACCGGAAGTAACACGACACACACAATCAACGAGTCAGCACAGGCTGAGAAACACTAGGGTGTCTGACACCGGGCGGTCTGAAGAGACAGATACCCTCAGAGGTCTGTTCTTATCACCCCACCTAATGGTAAGGGAAACGGTCTCCTTGAAAGGTTGAGTCCCTAGCTTGGGACCAGAAGACGTAGCGTCCGTCCAAGAATTAGCAAACTCGGTGTCCCTTCAAGACTTTTGAAACCGTCACCACCCTAAGCTTGGGTGCGGGGGCGTCTCTGACCTCGGAATTAGGTCGCGGAATCTGGCGAGCCGGTGTGATGGTGAAGACTCACTCGTACCCTCGGACCCGTTACATCAAAGGGTACTGTATGCCGGCTGAACTTCCCTTTTGTCCGTTTACTACCTTTTGTCAGTCTTTAAGTTTGGTCATAAAGACGTTTAGACTACAGACTCGTTCTCTGTGACGTAGACACGGGTTGGTGTCCATGTGAAGGTAAAAATTTGTGAGACCTAGTTCTTCTGTCAAAGTGGAAGAAAATGAATCTACACTATGGGTCTAGGAGACTGTCTTGGGGTTACTAGGAACGAAACCTCCTAAGTATGAGGACCCAATAGGGGACAAGCACTCACACACGACTAGACCACTGAACGAAGACTGTTTATCTTGTAGAGTTTTCGATACTACACAGTAAAAACTCTAATCAAAGGTTTCCCAACACCGAAGATAGAACACGAGGGTGAACGTGAGAGAGTGAACGTGTAAAGGAACCTCCTTTCAGTCAACGGTTCATTACTCGACGGTGTGCTGTTCTTTGTTGGTTGTTTCCTGAACTCCTGAAGATTCTCGGGAACTCCTTGACTCAGGTCGGTTGTGGGTACACGTACCCAAACGTTCACCTAGTTATGGTGTGACTCGAAACTCTACTGACATCCGGACCGGTGTAGGATTTACTCTCTACACTCTCTAGGTCTCTTGGGTCGAATGGACTCGAGTGCAGGACTTCGACTATTTAGACCTACGTCGTTATCCATTGTCTATTAGGTCTACTTTGTCTACCCACAGAAAAGTCCCCGAGGTTTCTCGAGGTCATGATGTCAGGAAAGACATAAGCACGTCTTTTCTTAAGTCACTCTCCGTTTCACTATCCATTCTTAACTAAATGAACACTCCGACCACCGGGTTCGCCCACCCGTTCCTTCACGACACGGAGTTTCGGAAGGATCCGATGTCAAAATATTAGTTTCCTCTGCACCCTGCCTCTCCCTCCTTCTTGAAGAAACAGAAAGAACTCATCTACAGTGCTAAGGTAGTAGTCGAGAACGAGGTCCAACTCGTCCCCTCAAACAACCCAAAAAAAAAAAAAGGAAACAGGTATGTATCAGTTTGAGACAGATTTTTTAATAATAAAAAAAATTACACAAGTCTCCCATACAGGATCCCCAGTAATTGAATAACTCGAGTGACCCGTCCTACACCCAGAGTACCGTGACAACAAAATAACAAACCCTGTATAGGGTACGAAGACAACGGACCAAAACAAGGATTCGTTCGGACGAACCAAAACACCAATTCTTTTGGACGAAACGACTCATTAGTAATTCAACGTCCCCAGAGGATATAAAGCAGATAAATATCAGGTTATCACTCTTCCGTTACCGTGGGGTGAGGTCATGAGAACGGACCTCTTAGGGAACCTACCTCCTCGGGCCATCCGACGTCAGGTACCCCAGCGCTTTTCAGCCCGTGCTCACTCGTTGAAGTGAAAGTGAAAAGTGGCAGTACGTAACCTCTTCCTTTACCGTTGAGTGAGGTCACAAGAACGGACCTCTTAGGGTCCCTACCCCCTCGGACCACCCGACGGCAGATACCCCAGCGTGTCTCAGCCTGTGCTGACTTCACTGAATCGTCGTCGTCGTCGTCGTCACCCTAGTTGATAAATTAGTGGATGAAACAGGTAAATGAGATGGGGATAGTGTCCCTATTTGGTTTCTGTATTTTCCCCTGTATTTCCTTTCTCTTCCGTAGTAAAAATCACAGACAATATATGATCCTTCTAGGGGACCTCATCCTTTATCTTTGAACGAGGTCATAAGAACGGACCTTTTAAAGTACCTGTTTCTTCAGGTACCCCAGTGTTCCTCAGTCCGTGCTGACTCACTGACTCGTACGTATCGTGGTTGTATACATGGTTCGGGTAACAAGGGTGAATTGGAAGTGAAGACAGGAGACTCAACCCACTAGTAGTAGTCAAGAGAAAAGGTTTGTTCCTTCGACTTCTACTTTTCCCTGTTATTAAACGAGTTCCAACGTGTCACAACTTTTCGACTCTGAAATACCTATCGGTTTAGCTACAAAAATAAGAATAATAAAGTGTGACAAGGCCTTGAGTTTTGTTGGTAAGAAGTTTCAACGTCAGTAAAGTAAACACAACTCATGTTTTTTCCTCTTTTAACAAATTTTAGTTTACGAGAACGAAAGAAATTTAACATAGGGGGTGAAGAAAGAAAGGGTCTTATAGTATTGAGTGGTTTTTACAAATTTTATTTTAAAATTTATTTTAAAAAATATAAAGACTAGGAAAGACGTGAATTTCTACCTTCACATGGATACCAACTCATGTCTATGTTTCAGAGTACATGTCCGTAAGTATAAACAAACTTAAAGAAGAACAGAGACAGTAAGAGGACAAATTGGAGACTTCGACGACATACAGTGATCTTTGATGTAAAGGACCCGAGGTAACGAGAAATCCGAAGGAGATTTACACTGGTTACCCTCTGTGATTTACAACCGCTCTGTTCCCGTAAAAAATCAATTTCTGGTTTCCTGTTATATTTTAACCTCATTATTCATTGGTTTACGTTAGTCTCGGAAGTTTTCTGTCAAAAATCGAGAAACCCGATGATCTCGTGACCAAAGTAACGTATTAATCTATTAACAACAATACTGTTATCGTCGTTTGTTGTTGATGGAGAAAATCGCTACAGAAACACAACCCGTGAGAAGACTCCAGAAATGGATATAAGAGAGTAAACGGAAGAGTCATTGTGATACTTCGACTAAGTCGAGACACACAGAATAAGAGTAACCGTGTGAAGGGGGTAGGAACGTAAAACGGTCTATGTACATACATGACTCGTTCAATCCATTAGACATTAATTTATGTCAATCACGGATAAAATCAATATCTCACTCGTAATATTAGATTACTTTACTCCATCTTTGGTGTAAGGTTGGTTAGGTTGAGATCATATCTATCGATCGTCATTTAAACCTATTGTTACTTATCGACAGACTAAGACTCCGTATCGAAGACACAGTGTCCACGGTAGATTCGTCCTACCAAGGATGACTACCTCGGTCTCTTAACGAGACTCTGTTGTTTTGTGTCTACGGTACTGACCTTTGGGGTCGACTCGAACATAAAGGAAGCACTGACCCAGGGTGACCCCGTAAGCACCTCTCACCGGCACCCTCTCAGAGATGTATAAAGTCGTGTCTGGTGAATCACACTTTTGTTCCATGAAATTTTTTTCACGAGGAATCTTTAAGTAATTACGATATATCTCTCCTTTCTCTGTCCCCTTTCTAGTCTGTTTTCTTTCCTACACCCCTTTATGTTTCCCAATTTACTTTTTAAAGTCTTTCTCGACTACCACACATCAAAAGTACCTCTCGCAAACCCTTCTACTCTGAGTTCACCAATCTTATCACTTATTTTTCACGTTGGAATCGACAATTACATTCGACACGTCTATGTGAGGAAAGGTGACTGGGGGTGGGGATCTCCAGTAATTGAGGAGGATTGTCCAGAAGGATGAAGACCAGCCGTCCGTGTCACACCGAACACAGACGACCTTGAGTACCTGTCTTCAGTCGGCTACATACCACGGACGAAGGGACGTCGAGACTCAGTGTGCAGTCCCTTCCCTTGTCGGACTACGTGTCTCGCCGACACGAGGTCTTCCCCGGGGTCACAGACACGACAAGGACAAGTATCTCCCTCTCACTCTTGTCTGAACGTACTCCTCTTCTTTGTAAAAGACACACCCACAGTCGACCCTTGCGGTCGGAGGATCGTGGACCCTTGTAACCGACTAAGAGGGTGCCCCTTTCTTCGTTGGTAACAAGGGTTAAGTAACGGTCCGTTGGTCTCCGTCGGGGACCCCAGTGACCAATTTGTCGGGACGGAAACGAGTGCCATAAGGATCGATCCGATATGACTGTCAGGTGGGAGGGTCGTAGTGGTAGACGGTCTTCTACCAACGGGAGGGTCGTCCGTAGAGAGGGTAGACTCTCATCCTCCTTTGAATTCCTCCCAGAGTGACTCTTCCACTGTAAACTCGTTTTCGGACTTCCTTCACTCCCCACTCCGACCCCCTTTTCTCAAAAGGTCCGAAAGAGCATTTTGAACCTTTCAGTTATATACTTCAGTTGTCTACCCTTTGTCACGTCCTCATAAGTACCATCGACACCTAGTATACTGACTCCCTTAATTTAGTCGGACTCCTGTACCCCGAGTAAACCCTCCACTGTGTCTTGAGACCCCCAAAGGGTCCACCGAGTCACCATTTCTTAAGTGGACGGTTACGTCCTCTACAGCCAAGCTAGGGACCCAACCCTTCTAGTGGACCGCTTCCTTTACCGTTGGGTGACGTCACAAGAATGGACCTTTTGGGGTACCTGTCTCCTCGGACCGTCCAAGCTGTACTGGATTACTGACTTGTTGTCGTTGTTGTTTGTCTTGGGAAAATCCATCCTTTTGTCTTGTCACACTCGGTTACACACGCCTACTCTGTCTCTGTATCTGTTTCTCTTCCTACTCTTCATACTTTCATGTGAATGCCCCATCTTTACTTCCTACAAATTCTGTCACTACCCGACCATTTACAAATTGTTGACCATGAGGTCCTTTTGAGGGGGTTATAAATAAACAAGTCAAGTCAAGTCAAGTCAACGAGTCAGGACAGGCTGAGAAACGCTGCGGTACTTAGCGTCGTGCGGTCCGGAGGGACAGGTAGTGGTTGAGGGTCTCAAATGAGTCTGAGTGCAGGTAGCTCAGTCACTACGGTAGGTCGGTAGAGTAGGAGACAGCAGGGGAAGAGAAGGACGGGGGTTAGGGAGGGTCGTAGTCAGAAAAGGTCACTCAGTTGAGAAGTGCACTCCATCGGTTTCATGACCTCAAAGTCGAAATCGTAGGAAGGAAGGTTTCTTTAGGGTCCCGACTAGAGGAAGTCTTACCTGACCAACCTAGAGGAACGTCAGGTTCCCTGAGAGTTCTCAGAAGAGGTTGTGGCGTCAAGTTTTCGTAGTTAAGAAGTCGTGAGTCGAAAGAAGTGTCAGGTTGAGAGTGTAGGTATGTACTGGTGGCCTTTTTGGTATCGGAACTGATCTTCGATTAATAACCATATATTTATGAGGGTGATCCCGGTTAAGGTCCAATGGCTCCAATGTGACTTGTGACTTATCTTTAATTCCTTTCAAGTTTTACTGAACATCTAAAAGGTGACCTCTGGACTCTAAACTTCTACAACTCCCGTCACTCACCTACAGCTGTTTGGTGACTATACAAAACACCGACGTGTCTCTGGTTCCCGGGGTTAGAGATTTAAGTGTCGGACTTCCTGACTTAATTCCCTTTGAACTTCAAAGGAAAACACGAGAAAGGTCGGAGTCCATACGTCTACTGTGGTGGGAATACCGTCTTTCACTTCTTCTTGATTTCTCGGAGAACTACTTCCACTTTCTCCTCTCACTTCTTCAACCGAATTTCGAGTTGTAAGTATTTTGATTCTAGTACCGTAGACCAGGGTAGTGAAGTACCGTTTATCTACCCCTTTGTTACCTTTGTCACCGACTGAAATAAAAAGACCCGAGGTTTTAGTGACGTCTACCACTAACGTTGGTACTTTAATTTTCTGTGAATGAGGAACCTTCCTTTCAATACTGGTTGGATGTGTCGTATAACTTTTTGTCTCTGTAATGAAACAGTTGTTTCCAGGTAGATCAGTTCCGATACCAAAAAGGTCACCAGTACATACCTACACTCTCAACCTGACATTTCTTTCGACTCGCGCCTTCGTAACTACGAAAACTTGACACCACAACCTCTTCTGAGAACTCTCAGGGAACCTGACGTTCCTGTAGGTTGGTCAGGTAGGTTTTCTCTAGTCAGGACCCACAAGTAACCTTCCTGATTATGAAACCGGTGGACTACGCTTCTCGACTGAGTAACCTTTTCTGGGATTACGACCCTTTCTAACTCCCGTCCTCCTTTTCCCCTGGTGTCTCCTACTCTACCAACCCACCGTAGTGACTGAGTTACCTGTACCCAAACCCACCTGAGACCCTAAACCACTATCTGTCCCTCCGGACCGCACGACACCAAGTACCCCAGCGTTTCACAACCTGTGCTTACTCACTGACTTGACTTGACTTGAAGTAAATAAAAAAGGAAAGTGTCTCGGTCACACAGTTCCCGGGGAAAAGGAATTACCTAAAGGTGTACAAGAAAAGAGACGGTTTCAAAGAGTCCATGGGTATTCCCCACTAAGAGGTATAGGTCCCTCAATTCAACTCGGTTTTTTACTTCGTTCGTCAAACTTCGTAGGAACAAAATCCTCAGAGATGAGAACGTTTCCACCGAGTCGACTCAAACTTTACGGGTGGGTTAGGTGACCCCGACGAAGACGTGGACTTTATCTGGACCACCCTCCACTCTTCCACGTAAATGGTGGTAAAGTTTTGGTACAGACGGTCCAGGTGAGGAGACCTTCGAAGGAGGCTGGTACCCTGATACCCCATCACCGACGGTCTTGGTTCATCGTGAGATCAAATAGTGTTGGCGTCAGTGAAATTAGAGACGTCCACTTTCGGTCGTATACGTCTGAACCTTTAGGGCTGTAGGAGAGACTGAAGGGTGAGACACTTATCTAGTTGTCCACTTCCACCATCTAATAAAGATATGCATGAAGATAGAAATGTATTCAAAAGTGCAAATATACTCCAAAATGTTCCTTGTTTCACTAAAGAGTACACGCGAGGCAAACTGACCGAAAAGTTTTGGGACCCTCCACCATAATAGGGTGACATGTCTACTTTTCGGACTAAAAAGTCCCTACCGTCTACTGTGTGGGAGGTCAGTCTGTGAACTCTTTACTACCTCGACGTTATGTCTCTATAAAAAAGAAGGTTTGAGGGTAAAGAAAAGTCTTATAGAGTGACGTCCAGACACAATACACATGTATGTACACCAATGTATACATACGTGTCTGTATGGTGAAACATGTCCGAATAATATATCCCAAAAAATTTTCTACTTCCGACACCGGAAGATGATTAGGTCGGAATACCTAAGTAGTCGATAAAGAACTCACTGATCTTGTACGATCCGTTACAGTCTGATGTCGAACGTTATGTCGTACCTGGTAGGTCCGGAGGTCGGGGTTTACGTGTCTGAAATCTCATCGTCTCTATACCAATTTTGGTCTGGAACTGACGTTTCCTTTCTCGTCTTCCCCGTTTCTTCTTCCGTCTAACCCTTCCACACGGAAGATTGAGGACACGTTCCTTTACCGGTAACTTGGTCCACCAATTACTTTGAAAAGAAGGTAGAACCATAGTATACAGTAAAGAAGTACGGTCCGACCTTAAACCCCTCTGACAAGGATAAGGTTATAAAATATATGTCGAGAGTGTTTTATTCACCACAACTTTTTAATTTATTAAAATAAACACGACAAGAAATCTCAAGGTTTGTTAAAAAAGTAAGAGTATCAATGAATTCCATGTATAATGGAGGTAAAATGTCTACTTCTTTACCCAAGTTTTACTCGAACTGTTCCGGTGTCAAAAATTTCTATTCTTGGAATTCAGGAACTTAAATACAAGTGAAAGGTGGTAGGGTCGTCTTATAATCTTGTTAAAGGTAAAACGACCTTTCGTCCCAAACAATAAGGTCATAACAAAACACACGGATGGTTGTCTCCTGTCCAATGTATTTACCACTCCGTAGGGATGTCATGTTTTTGTAATCTGTTACGTGTCATGGGAGACACAAGTGTAAACCTTTCAAAAGGTTCTATATGACAATCTCTTTATCGTTGACATATGTCAACGACTGACATATGTCAGTCGATACAAAATTCTTACTTTCAACCTCTATCCCCCTTTCTTTTTTTTATGTAAGTGCGAACTGAGTGTAACTGTACTTAATTGTTGTCCGTTTATATGTTCCTTTTATGCAATGAATCCCCCGTCACCCTGTTAGGTCATTTTCTCACCTAAGAGTTGTATACGGACCAATAAAGCTAAGGAAACTTGGGAGAGTTACATAGGGACCACTAGGTAACCGATTCTGACACCCGAGTGTAACGTCCCCGGGACCCAAATTAGGGACCATTCCCTTGTTCTAGGGTGTACTTTCTTTCTTACTTTTACTTCAGCGATACAACACAGGGTAAGAAACGATGGGATGTCTGACATCGGACAGTCCAAGGAGGTAGGTACCCTAAAAGGTCCGTTCTTATGATATCACGCAACGGTAAAGGAAGAGGTCTCCTAGAAGGACTGGGTCCCTAGTTTGGGACCAGAGGACGTAACGTCCGTCTAAGAAATGGTAGACTCGGTGAAATTTCTCGGGTCAAGGGTGTACGACGATGATTTCTAGGACACAAGACGTTGATTCTCGACCTTTTCGGTTTATTTATCTATAAAATTTTTTACATAATGAATAAGTTCTTTAATCTATGTAAAAATGGTTGCTTTCGAAGTGTTATTATCAAGGGTAGGGAGGGGACAGTGAGAAGAATAGGGGTTCTGTGTGTCATGTGTGTTACTTTCTTTGGGTCTCATTCAAAAATTATCTTTTTTAAAACGTGTACGTCCTAGTTAGTCACTATAGTCTTGTGACTGTGGTTAGGTAAATAAAGACTCGTAACTACTCAAACTGTCTGTGAGACCTAGGTCCGTAGAGAAACATTACTCTTCGAAAACTTTGGATTCCCTTCTCTTCTTTGGTTTCATTTACATAACCCCTTGAAGAAAGAATAGGAAGGAATTGTATACGTCTTTTTACATGGTTGGACAAAGGAGCATTGACCAAAAGAAGAAAGACTCATAACACGTACGATTCAGTGGAGACAGAATAAGGTGAAAAACACTGGGATACCTGACATCGGGAGGTCAGAGGAGACAGGTACCCTAAGAGGTCCGTTCTTATGACCTCAACCAACAGTTCGGAAGGTGGTCCCCTAGAAGGTTTTGGTCCCTAGTTTGGGTACAGAGAATACAGAGCACGTAACCGTCCGCCCAAGAAATGTTGATCGCGGTGGAGTAAAGGAGTGTTTGTGTAAGGGACACCATTCTCCTGTGTTGTAGGGACCTTTCTACGAGATTAAAACGAGAAGTCTATCTCAACGGTCTAAACCGATTAGTCAAGTCAAGTCAACTCAAGTCAGCGAGTCAGCACGGGCTGAGAAACGTTGGGGTACTCGACGTCGTGCGGTCCGGAGGAACAGATAATGGTTGAGGGTCTCGGATGGGTTTGAGTACAGGTAACTCAACCACTACGGTGGGTTGGTAGAGTAGGAGACAGAAGGGGAAAAGGAGGACGGGAGTTAGAAAGGGCCGTAGTCCCAGAAAAGTTTACTCAGTCGAAAAGTGTAGTGCACCGGTTTCATAACCTCAAAGTCGAAATTGTAGTCAGGAAGGTGGGTCCTGACTAGAGGAAATCCTACCTGACCAACCTAGAGGAACGTCAGGTTCCCTGAGAGTTCTGAGAAGAGGTTGTGGTGTCAAGTTTTGGTAGTTAAGAAACCACGAGTCGAAAGAAATATCAGGTTGATAGTGTAGGTATGTACTGATGACCTTTTTGGTATCGAAACTGATCTACCTGGAAACAACCGTTTCACTACAGAGACGAAAAATTATACGACAGATCTAACCGATTATTTTTATGTCATACGGGTCAATTTAGACTTAACTTCTATTTGTTAAAAACAACATGATATTATACACACCAACAACAACAAATCAGACATTCACCACAGATTGAGAAACACTGGGGTTCCTGACATTCGGAGATCTACTAAGACAGGTACCCTAAAAGGTTCGTTCTTATGAAGTCACCCAACGGTAAAGGAAGAGGTCCCCTATAAGGACTGGATCCCTAACTTGGGCGTGGAGGACGTAACCGTTCACCTAAGAAATGGTGACTCGGTGGGTCCTTAGGTCGTATCACACAGGGTATGTTATAAACCCCCGTATGAATATAATTTTGTTAATAAACAACTGATTGACTATAAGTTTAAATTGACTTATAGCATATAAAATAGACCATTGGTATAGGGATGTACGATGATCCTCCTTTGACCAATTCACGTGAACTCGTGTAGTCGGGTCTCCCTGTTCTTCAGGGATCGGACTACAATGTTTGTCTTGAAAGACGTGACTGTCTGTACAAGATATAGAAACGATAGGTTTCGTCTTTGGTGGTCGTTGAACTTTATACGAATCACGTTAACTCCTGGACTTAAAAAATTTTAAAGTAAATTAAATTTAAATTTTACAGTGTACACCGGGACACCGTATATTTCCTGTCTCATCGAGTTCTTAGTCAGTACATAGAGGGAGGTTTACATCGTTTACCCTAAATTTTGGCAACCACCAATTTTTCAAAGTAGTGAATCCTTATTTGAGTGTTTAGGGACGTATAATTACTAGACAAAAACACGTCTATCTACAAGACAACGGTTGTGTAATTAGACCTCATAAGTGAGGCTCATAAAGGACTCACAGATAATATACCCTACTACACGATCCTATACCTCTATATACTGTCTTAAAAAATTGGTTGAGAGAGGTATCTTTTAGTACGATTGACGTATTAGGGTCATAATCTTACATTTTCCGAGACTCCACGGCGTACACGACTCGTCCGTAGTATTCCTTACTTTGTCGTGACTGAACCAGTGTATGCGGTCGACCCACGAGGAAAAGAAAGGTAATGACATTCGTTTGTAAATCATTGGTGTCTGGGTTATTCCGTAATCTCTTCTAAGAAAATATTTAGTATAGCCGGTCGTCTCTTTTGTTTGGTCACCGAGTCTGTTATTTCGTAGACGGACGTTACCCCCTCTGAACCCAACCCAGGGACCCAACCCTTCTAGGGGACCTCCTCCCGTACCGTTGGGTGAGGTCACAAGAACGGACCTCTTAGAGTACCTGTCCCTTCGGACCGTCCGATGTCAGGTACCGCAACGTTTCTCAGCCTGTGTTGCCTCGTTGATTCGTGTCCCGGTGACTCTCAATAGTCTTCTGTGACAGACTACTCCAATCACGTCTTTGGAAAACCGTCTTCCATCTCACACCTTTTGTTTACGTCATATACCACTAAGGTTCAAAGTGACGTCGGGATCATCGACACGTCCCGTCACCCTTTACATAGTTGTTACCAAATAAAGTCAAGTCAACGAGTCAGTACAGACTGAGCCAGTACAGACGCTGGAGCACCTGACATCGTGTGGTCCGGAGGGAAAGACAGTGGTTGAGGGCCTCGAATGAGTTTGAGAGTAGGTAACTCAGTCACTACGGTGGGTCGGTAGACTAGGACAGCAGGGGAAGAGGAGGGTGGAAGTTAGAAAGGGTCGTAGTCCCTGAAAAGTTTACTCAGTCAAGAAACGTAGTCCACCGGTTTCATAAATCTCTAAGTCGAAGACGTAGTCAGGAAGATTACTTATAAGTCCTGATCAAAGGAAATCCTACCTGACCAACCTAGAGCAACGTCAGGTTCCCTGAGAGTTGTCAGAAGAGGTTGTGGTGTCAAGTTTTCGTAGTTAACAAATCGAGAGTCGACCGAAGGGACCATCGAACTTACCATTTCGCAGACGGATATTACACCCTCTGAGCCCAAGTTAGGGACCCAGCCCTTCTAGGGGACCTCTTCCTTTACCACTGGGTGAGGTCATAAGTACGGACCTTTTAGGGTACCCGGCTTCTCGGACCACCCGATGTCAGGTAGTCAGGTTGAGACTGTAGGTATGTACTGATGACCTCTTTGGTATAGAAACTGATCTGCTTGGAAATAACCGTTTTATTCCAGAAACGAAAAATTATACGACAGATCCAACCAGTATTGAAAAGAAGGTTCCTCATTCGTAGAAAATTAAAGTACCGACGTCAGTGGTAGACGTCACTAAAACCTCGGGTCTTTTTATTTCAGTCGGTGACAAAGGTGACAAAGGGGTAGATAAACGGTACTTCACTACCCTGGTCTACGGTACTAGAATCAAAATACTTACAAAATTCGGTTGAAAAAGTGAGAGTGCAAGTAGTTCATAGAGAAATCAAGAAGAAGTGAAAAACGGTATTCCCACCACAGCGGGAATATATTGTTACCAATGACCCGTCTATAAAAATATATCTTTGTCTTTATTGGTACAGGAAAGACCCGAGACTCACACGAAAGACCCGACGTCGTAGGTAAGGGACCAAGTGAGTGGTCTCTCAACTCAGGGTCGGGGAGACACTCTTCGACCCTACAGATGTATGGTACGAGGGGAAGTACCTTGTCAGATCACCCCTTTCCGTTTGTTGTACCCTAGACTATTTCTGTTAGAATCTGACATAAAATTTCCGAGAGTTGTCCTACTAAGTTTCTTTCATCGAACCTCACTCTTTATTTGTCTCTCTCCAATGAAACAAATACAATGAAAAATATAAACTCCAATGAGATGTGTACGAAGAAAATTGTGAACTGTGTGTCTACAAACGTTTTCCATTGTTAGAGAGGAGTATATTCGAGTGTATTACCCCGAAAATAAAGATCTACCATCTGTGGGAGAGCAGGCATCAAAGAGAGAGCGAGAGAGAAAAAAAAAAAAAAAAGAGAATAAATAAATGAATAGATAGATCATGACGAAACGAAACGTTTCCCAACTCACAGAGAATTATTTAAAATTACATATAACGGTCCTGTAAAAGAGTTCTCTAATATGTTGACACCGTTAGGACAGAGTAGGAATAGTAGGATTCAGAATGATCAAAATCCCGAACAGATAGGTATCCACTTCCCGAAGGGAGTAGCAAAGTCGTCACTTCTTAGGTGAACGTTTACATCCTCTGAGTACAAGTCTGGGACTCAGTTTTTCTAGGAGACCTCTTCCTTTATCGTTGGGTGAGGTTATAAGAACGGACCCTTTAGGGTACCTGGCTCCTCGAACCGTCCCATGTCAGGTGCCTCAGTGTTTCTCGACCTGTGTCGAATTGTTGATTTCTTATTGTTGTTGTAGGTATCCACTCTTTACGATAAGGAAACAACGACACTATACGTATTGGATTGAAGATCCTTTCACTTGTGAACATATATAAAACCAAACAAAAAAGAGTATACGTAAAAGATAAACTTAAACTATTTTACATATGTTATAGGACAAATTATAAAAAAGATAATAACAAACGGGAAAAGAATCGTCAAACGTCGACAAGGAACATTTAATTCCAGTAATTGGAAAACACATATTACAAAACGTTTAGGAAATAAAGCTACATGACGAACAAAAGATGAGAGAAATACCATATAACGTAGAAATAAAAATAGGATACACCAGACACATGGAAGGATATACCGGAAACACAAAGGACCTACCGAATTATTACTGTGGAGGGGGAGTTTTATGTGTGTATTTTTGACTCCAATATTTTTTAGAAGGGATTTTAAAGTAAATCGTAAAGATAAAATGTAATCTAGTAATTAGGTAGACCGATCTAGTTAAAATCTATCCAGACAGACCTCTTCTCGACTCTTGCTCGAGTGGTTTTCTTCAGTCACCTACCCATAACGTCTCTTACTCTAGTTGTCACGTTTACAAAACTTCATGTTTCCTTGGACCGTCCACCTTCTCTCTGGTCACATGGACCTGTCTCCCTACATTACTTCAGTCCATCCATCTGACTCCGATCTCCACCAGTACCTACTGAGAAGTCCTGTACCTTTCCTCATACCACTTATTTAATTCTATACATAATTTCCATACTCATCACACTGAATGGTTAAAGAATACCACGATATGACTATAACGAATAATTCAAAAAAGTATTTAAAAAGATGAATAATTACTATGTCAAAAGACCCATATTTATATCTGACGTAGACGGAAAACCATCTAGAGGACTACTACGATTACAACCAAACAATGTTCTAGTTCCACGACTTTATTTTTTCTCTCCCTTCTTAAGACCTCGATGTATATACTCGGGCCTAAGAATTAAAATCATACATCCCCTTTGGGAGTTAATTTAAAGATTACAGAAGATTATCGTGTGTACGTAATACGAATTGTCCTTATAAATATTAACTCAAGTTGTTTACTGTTTGGGAATTTTCTATTGGACGAAGATTAAAATTTTATGTATGTTAATAAAAAATGTTGACTAATATTCTACATGGTGTGAACATTTTTTTTCTCGAGTGTACTATGTAAATTTTTTATCCTTCATTTACCGACTGTCTACCTAATTTCCCTCCTATAACGCCATGTCTAATAAACCTTTAAAATTTACTCTAAAACATTGACTAACACAACACAATTTGACTAGACATCACAAGTCTTATAGGATATATTGACTTACTACTAAGATAGAGTCAGAGTGCAGAGTTATTTAGAGACTCTATTTGAAAACAGGGATCAAGGGTCTACAGAAGTCATTAACCTTCCGGATCCAAATGGTAAGAATAGTTGAACGGGGTAAAATTTACCAGGAGAGGTCCTGGGAACTCCGTACCACCTACCTTTGGATGAGTTCCCGACCTTTGGTTTCTTTCGATGACTCTCAAATAACGGGTGATCTCTTAAAAGGGTTCACCATTGATCCCGAAAACCTATATTTGTCACTGTAAAGTTTCATCCTCCGTTTTTTGATACAACCTCTCCTCTTCGATCGGGACTCGTCACACCTTACAAGAGACCAACCCCTCACCAGAGAATCGTCACAGAGAATCCATTGTCGAACAGTTTGCTGTGGAAGAGACAAAGAAACTTCGAGAGTTTTATTCAACGGTTACGTTTGACTTAAAAAGTCTTACCTAAAAGATGACCATTTTCTTCTACAATAATGGTCGGACAATCAGACACACACTAATTACAGTGGAGACCATTATTTGACTGGGAGATCATAAGATCGTGAAATAATTCACAAAGGATTACCGAGTCGGTGACTAGGTCGAGTTGTAAAAGAGTCGCAGTAATAGTTCACAAATAACATACGACCCTAGATAGGATAGTTGTTAAATTGTTCTACCCTAGGAACTGGATTTCCTGCAAAACTACTTTATGTCTTTTAATTATGTGACATAGTAAATGAGAATTTATCAGGTTATTTTTAAAACAATAACCTTGGGTCTCCCCTCTTAAGTTCAGAAGAGATTAAGGAAAGAAGTAAATGGTGTTATTTAATGGAATAGTTCAGGATACCAAAAAATGGTTTGGTAGAAAGGTGAACAGGGGAAAAAAGTGAACAGTGTATAATTTACACATAACCGATTGTGTCTTTACACACCGAAACATTTCGTTAGTAGGAGGTTAATTTTTATTTAAACTTTTTTACATCCTTTTTTATTTTAATTTCACGACACACTTTTTATTGTACACACCCAGTGTGTAAGACTTCTAATTGGAGTGAAGGACTTACATATAAGGTCCTACTAGTGGAGAGGAGAAAGAGAAGTTTAAGAGTTCTTTAATCCTACTTTAATCATTATGAACCATACACCCGTTTCAATTTAGGAAATACATAATAACTCAAAATGAGAAAAGTATTAAGACTATTATGGGATCTCTCGGCTACCAATATTTTATCGGTCACTAATCTTCATGACCGAAGGACTGAAACCCCGAATCTGTTCAACAAATGCGGCAGAAGGCAAAGGAAATAGAAATTTTAACCCTATCCTTATCAGGAATAGAGATCATGATAACAACCGATTTAATTATACGACCTGGTTGTAACTGTGTGTATTCACGAATCATTCAAAATCGATAATGAGAACTCGGGGGACGTATGAGTATGACGACTCGGGTAGAAAAGTAGTGTTCTTTTCCGTATGTCCTTTTTTACCTGCGTCCTTCAACTCCAGTGTGTGGATCAATTCACAACCTCGACCGTTCGACCGTTCAATTACTTTTCATAACGTTCGGAATATATTTCGTCAAGGTTGGATTCTTAGGTTCAAGAGGTTGTATTTCTATAACAACCCGTCTTTCTTGTACCAGGAGAATCCCATGGGGATGGACTCTAACCTGAAAGGGGTTTGTCTAAAAGTCAGACCGATAGTAATTTTTGGACCCTCTAAGATTACACACCGACAGTTCTACGAGTAAAGAAAAAGGCGGTGAAACGGAAGTGGTTTGTGGGTATGTGATCGGTCCAAGAAACCGATCACCAAAGTTCCGGTCCGACCTCCACCCCGACTCTCCGTCCGCTCATCGAGTCCTCCTTCCCTTCTCACCCTACCTCCGAGGTTCTGACGTCCTACAGACACAGTTTCAATTCTCCTTCCACACAGGTCCCCTTGGTCGATGACAAATCTACCAGAGAAGGGCGTGTAGACCTAAACTTACGAGTTTTGGTTGCCTAAAGGCACGTTTTTCGGGGTCGTCACAAACACCCAAGCAAAGGGACCCGACGGATCCAGGGTGTGAGACCGAATGAGTCGGAGGAACAGATGAGGAAATTCATGTTTGACTCAGTAGGTTTTATGAGCTACTCTGAGTTAGGACCTTTTGTCCTAGGATCCCTAAAAACATGTTTCGATCCAGGGGACCACCGAGTCTGTCATTTCGCAGATAGTAACACCCTGGACCCAAGCTCAGGACCCAGCCATTCTAAGGGACCTTTTCCTTTACCGTTGGGTGAGAACGGATCTTTTAGGATACCTGCCTCCTAGGACCACGTCCGATGACAGGTATCCCAGCGTTTCTCAGTCTGTACTGACTCGTTAAAGTGAAGTCCAGGAGAAAACCCAACCTCGTCGACTAAATGATTTAGAGGTCATCATTTGATGAAACCCCTCTTGATGTCAGGACGAGATTGGGAAATTCCCGACGCAACCCTTGGATCTTTGAACTTGGAAAAGTAGGTCCGTGATTAGATCCCAAGGACCTCTTCCGTTACCGTTTGGGTGAGGTCCCAAGAACGGACCTCTTAGGGAACTGTGTCTCCTCGGACCGTGTGTTCAGGTACCCCAGCGTTCTCAGCCTGTGCTGAGTTCTTATCGTGTGTTGGGTGGAATGTATGTTTTGATGATCCAATCTTTGATCGGGGTTTATAGTTAGGCATTTACCCCCTCTTCTGTGTTAAGCTCAGATCTAACAAGACTCGACGACGACGACGACGATTCAGCGAAGTCAGCACAGGCTGAGACACGCTGGGGTATCTGCCATCGGGTGATCCGAGGGGGCAGGGACCCTAAGAGGTCTGTTCTTATGACTTGACCCAACGGTAAAGGAAGATACGTACTTTCACCTTTCACTTTTACTTCAATGAGTCATCACGCCTTGAGAATCGCTGGGGTACCTGACATCGGTTGGTCCGAGGAGGCAGGTACGCTAAAAGGTCCGTTCTCATGACCTCACCCCACGGTAACGGAAGAGGATGGTGTACAATTGAGGTCCGTCGAAAAGTCTTCGGGGGAAGATTTGTGCACGATAGCAAAATTTCGTGAAGCTTTCAATTGGCCTCTGGGACTAAAGGAATGGATTCCTTTACCCCAAGTAACGTCTCGCTCCGCAGACTCTCCCAGAGCGGCAGAACGAGTTGTGCAAACGAGAGTAGTAGGTTCATTATACAGTTTTGTTCAAATAACTGCGCTCAATTTGGGAATCCGGAATGGAAGGTTCCGGTGTAGTGGAATGATAGTCTTTATGTATTGGTGAAACACTTAGTTAGGAATTAGCTAAATAGTGAAATATGAAGCTTGGAAAACAATTCTCAGTTTCCTTCAAAAGGACATTACAAAATCGAAAGTATTTTTAAATTGAATGGAAAACAACAAAATGTTTATGTCACTATGATCGAGAAGAAAACTTTCTCACCCCCGAGACTTTTCTCGGAAACCCAAACTTTCGTGAAGGCCTTTGAGTTCAGAGTCAGGTTAATGAACGGGAACCGGAACACCACCGAGAGCCAAAAGAACCCGTCGTCGTGGCGGACCTACAACCCGTCTTGTGGTGGGACTCGCTACCAGTGTGCCGGGTCGTCGAACAACTCGAGAAGCAGCAACGCCTACCGGTCGACGTTCACTGCGCCCTACTATGCTCAGAAGAACAACAGCGCGCGGCGCAATGGGCGGTCGAGGTTTTAGAGCCGCCAGTCTATGAGGTCGTGGCGGCGGTCCATGTGGCCCCGGGGTCGCGGATGGGCGAGCCGCATTAACGGAAACGCATCATCTGCTACCTGAGCGGGTTGCCCCTTGACCTCGGGGCGGGCGCTTCTTGCTCTGAACCGGAATCGAGCGCGGAATGGCGGAACGAACGGTGCAGGTCTGTATCGTTTATGTTTTTTTTCTCGTTTTTTTTGTTTTGTTTTGTTTTGTCTTTCTGACGGACAGTTTTATGTGGTTCAGATTTTGATTCATCTTGTGACGACGAAAATATCCGTAAAGGACCCCTCATTTAGGCCAACAAACTAACCAATAATCGCTCTGAGTCGCTTTATCGGTTATCTTATCGATTTAAAGGTATGGAGTAAACGTATCAAGACGGGTATCTACTGTTGGAACGACAAATAGAAGGTTAATTGATTCTGCGCAAGACGTAGGGAGTAATCGTATTTCCGGGATATTCATCGTCTTTAGGCGAAGGATAAAAGGTAAATAGAAAGCACAAAAGTCCAAAATTTTACGGACTCGGTCGGTTTAGGCGAGGACGGGGCTTCTTTCCAAGGTTCTTCCGCCACTGGTTCCGGGTCTTCTTTCTACCCTTCTTCGCGTTCGCGTCGGCCTTCCTCTCGATGAGACACATACACATGTTCCACGACTTCGTCCAGGTGGGCCTGTGGCCGTAGAGCAGGTTCCGGTACCCGTAGTACTTAAGGAAGCAGTTGCTGTAGAAGCTCGCATAACGCCCGCTCCGTAGCGCGGAACGCGTAATGTTGTTCGCGAGCTGGTAGTGTAGGTCCCTCTAGGTCTGCCGGCACGCGGACGACAACGGACCCCTCAACCGGTTTGTACGGCACAGGCTCCCATGTTTCCGACAGTGGTTCATATGGTCGAGGTTCATTTGAACGGTTCATTCGCAGAAATGTAGATTGGGGTTTCCGAGAAAATTCTCGGTGGGTGCACATGTGTCTCTCTCGACATTAGATACGTGCAACCTGAAAGTAATTACCCGGATTCCTGACTGCCTTGATCATACGATTAGACTTACTCTTTAATGAATTTTTTTGTATTTGACTTATTCTCCGAACACAGAACATTATAGACAAATTCTCAGAACGTTGATCTGTTTAGAGGTAGCGCCGACTTGACACCCGATCATTGCCTTCCGTCCCTTTGATCCGCCCGCCTCCTTTTCACAGCGTTAACATAAATCGTATCACACATCGTGTGTTTTAAGGGTTTGGTCCCTCAGCGACCCGCCCTGCCCAATTCCCTCCCCTTCTCGCGTGGATCCTCATTGCAAAGGTAGGAGATTTTCTCCACTCACCTAATTTCCGTATTTCAGACACGATGTTCCCTTTGTTTCCTAAATTGCTAAACCCCATTCTACGTTACAATAAACTAATGAATTACAATTTTGGGACACTAGAAGTCACAAGTCAAAATAAACTGTGGACGCTTTTTATATCTCCGGACAGACCGCGAGCGATCAGTCCCGAGGTAACCTTGTCGAGGTGTTAGTGGCCGACGGATTGGACCTTGAATACGATTTTTTACTACACGTCGGGGCCGGATTTATTCCATCTTCACATTTATATCCAGTTACCGTATACGAAAAGTGTAGTCGAGAAGTTTGACAAAGGTTCAGGGAATTGTCGACAGTATCCTATAAGGATATGGAGATTACTCGAACGGGGTACGAACTCCTAGGTTTAGTCTGCTTGGAGAGGAGACGGATTACACAAATGGGTTTTATCCAAGTTTGTTCCCAAACTTTTAATCCAAGTTTGTATCCAAATTTTTTGGGTCCGACGGATGTTCCAAAAATAAAGCAAGAGAAGGATAAAAGGAGTGTATATTTAAGACCAAACAGAAATAACCTACTTCATTAAGAACGAACTAAAGAGAAGTCATGTCCTCGTCCGACTGATTAGTAATTGTGAACTGTCAAATAAAGACTTCTCAGGTGGCTCTGTAACAAATGGACTCAGAATGGAATTAGTTATCTTTACACTGGACTTATATGTCAAACAGATCGGGACCCGTGAAAACTCAAAAGACAAAGAGGAGGGAGCCGAGTACGTACGATTTTAAAAACGGGTTAAACGAAGAACTAAACCACAAACCTATGTGTAATCACCAAAATGCTAATCTAGTAATTCACTAAAAAACGTCACCATTTCTTAAGTTGGGTGGACGGACACCTCTACGTTGGTAGGGACCTAGTTCTTTTAGGGGATCTAGAACATCTGGAAGAACCTCATCCTTTACCGTTGGGTGAGGTCATAAGAACGGACCTTTTAACTGACTTGCTGACTCGGACTCGTTGACTAGCGGGTGCGTGTCATTCTCTAAAACAATGACAACTCAGCGGTTCAACACAGGTTGAGAAGACACTGGAGTACCCGACATCTGACGGTCTCAGGAAAGAGGTACCCTAAAGGTCCGTTCTTATGACCTCACCCAACGGTAAACGAAAAGGTTCCTTAGAAGGCCTTGGTCTATAACTTGGACTCCGAGGGCGGTTCAGAGAACGTAATGTCCACCTGAGAAGTGGGGACTCAGTGGATTAACCACCGTTTCCTGTCCCAGCTTAAACCAAGTAATGAATTAGAAAACCCCCAACAAACTCCTAAGACTATAAGAGACCGTTAACTCTTGTGTCCTAGCCCTTCGACCACAAATAGAAAGATCGGAAACTACCCTAGTTGACATAAACCACAAAACACAGATATATGACACACAAGAAAATTGATTTTTAGTCTCAAAGAAAGTTTTAACAAAGACACTAATGAGTCATACTCAGGTTTATTAACAATGATAGTCGTTTTCGTTATAAGGACGGAGTTTTTACTACACTTATATTTTACCGGTGGATTTTGAAAAATGGAATTATTTTAACATCTGAATTGTCATTTGACTCCCTTTTTTTGTTCCTTTATCTTAGAAGAAGTACCTTAACCGGACAGAACCATAGGGCTTCGGATTTTTCAAATACTAAGTCATTAAGTTTTTTTTTTTTTTTTTTAACAGAGAAGAAATTCATTTCAGTCCTCTCTCTTCTTTATACGGTAATATTTATCTCGATAACTTAGTGTAATTTTTTTTCTCTATCTCGTGAAGGTTATGGACATAATTTTGTTTGTAAATTATCAAATGTTAGGAATTTCTCAAGTAACACTCCCTATACCGTGACCTTTGATCTTGAAGGATGGTTGGAAACTTCCTATATTTTCTGAATTGAGTATAAGAGTCGCTACCACAAGGAGTTCCGTAGAGATTAGTATTAGTGTAAACAAACAAATTGGCTAATTGTATGAATTTAGAGACACGACCAAAATTTAATTTAGAAATTAAAAACAATGTAAAGTGTTAATCGAGGAGATTTTTAACATGCCACTAACTCTTAGAATTTCGAAATACTTATGTTTATTAAAATTTGTTTAATAGATGAAGTCGTCCTTTAAAATTTTTAATATTACATTTGAGTTTAAAATTTATCGAATATATTTCCGATTTATGTAGTTAAATTTTATTCTCCTTTTAGTTTAAGAGGACTAAGAAATTTACACCGATGCAGAATTCACCATTGAGTCCGCTTTTTTCTCTTTCAAAGTGCCTTAAATTAATCATCACTAACAATTGTTCAATACTCTATTCTTTGTCTTGATGAGGTGATAGAAGTTTGTTGAATTTATAAAATTATGTACCGTACATTAAGATATCCTTTTTTAGTTTGTAAAGATTATTTTGAAAAACCTATTTAAATGACCGAATTTTTTAAACGAAATTTTTACCTAGATACAGAAAAATAAATAATAACAGTATTACATTTTCATTACAATGGTATTATAAGATCAAATGGGTTCGAATCCCTAATAAAAGAAAGTTTTTTTTTTTTCTCGATTAAATTTAAACGATTCAATGAAGTTGAACCAAATCACTAATCTACTTAATTGTAGATAAATAAATTTTAAGATGTAACACAATTGATACGTAACTTGGTTTAATAGTGTTTTATCACTATTTAACCTATCCATTACAGTGAAAATTTTACGTTAATTAAAAATATTCTAATGTTTAGTATAACTGAGACACAGTTGAATTTAGCACTTAAGTTTCAAATATCTATGATGTTTTAAATCCACCATAATTTAACTCATTTACTTACGGATTAGAAACCTATGGACTCGTTAAAGATTTAACCTCTCATGTTTGTAGTGATTTTTGTTAATCTTGACACGTTCGGAAAATAAAAATGTGTCAACTCTTACTAGTATCTAATTATCCAATCTCTCGTATATCTACGGAAGCCTCTTACCCTTATCCATACGAACAAAAACGGTGAAATTTAGACATTTCCCACATTCATTTCCTATGTACACTCGGGTCTCTTGTTCCTTCCAAAACCTGCCGGAGGGTCAAAGAAATACGGACACTTCCTTATGTCAACGGACGAAGGATTTTCCCGACAACAATTATGTTTGTCGAGACTGAGATGGTTTATGATATCGATGTCTCTTTGTGTTTAGATATGTGTCTGTTACCGATACAAAGCAGACAAGTAAATTACCCTTCAACAAGTAATTACGCTGTACACACACATTCAGTCAGTCAACACAGACTGAGGAATACTGGGGTACCGAGGAGACAGGTACCTTAAGGGATCCGTTCTTATGACCTTACCCAACGGTAAGGGAAGAGGTCCCATAGTAGGAATGGGTCCCTAGTTTGGACCCAGAGGACGTAACGTCCGTATAAAAATGGTAGACTTGGTGACCCCTTCGTACGTAATTGTATCGTTAAAGTTAAATTATACACGACAGAATAAATACGACTATTTCATTTACGTGAAATCTCGACGACAATTTTGAAACTTAAATATTAATATAAATAGTTGGTAGGGGAGTTATTTTTAACTGATAGGTTTAGAGAGTATGACAACCATTTTGGTGGGTGTCTGAAATATCAGTACATTGGTTTTTATTGAGGTTGTCGTTCGTGTTTGATCAAGTCTAAAATGTTTTTACAACTAATCGAGTTTCTGCATTGTTCACTAACTTAGAACGGAATAGAGGTTAATCATATTGAACTTTTTGGTATTTCCACCCTGTCACTTGTAATTGTTCAGTTAAAGTACAACAACAAAGTTTTATATACCTAAAAAAAAAATGTTGGACCCTTATATACATTAGGAAAATTTATTATTTTTTACTCTAGTATCAATTTTATAAGAATAATCTTGTATAGTTAGATATAGTGAGTGATTGACGGTTCTCCTATTATGTTTATTAAATTTCATATTAATGGATTTTCTAAAATTAAAAATGATATTTTTATTTTGAAATAAAAATGATATGATTTTAAAATAAAGATTGGTATTATTATTACTATATTAGATGTAGACTCATCAGAGTTTGAGAATAGTAAACTTTAACATGACTTTTTAGGTACACTGAACAGAAAAAGAAGTGAACACTGCAAAGTTAATAGTCTACAAAGGACTTTGATTACAATCGATGTGAATAGTATATATTTTATTTACGTTAGATGTACAGTTTGTTTCTGAAATTGTCTGTGTGGAGATTGACTATATTTTAATTTTCAACATAATTTTCTCTGTAAAATTTTTTACAGTTGAAAATTGTTACGATACGACGCGAATCTGTACAGACTGAGAAACGTGGGGGTACCTGATATCGGGTGGTCCGAGGAGACAAGAACCGCTAAGAGTTCCGTTCTTATGACCGCACCCAACGGTACTGGAGGAGGTCCCCTAAAAGGGTTGGGTCCATAGGGCTCATCGTCCGTCTAAGAAAAATGGTGGACTCGGTGGTGCCTTTCACTTTCACTTTCACTTCAACGAGTCAGCACAGGCTGAGAAACACTGGGGTATCTGACATCGGATGGTCCGAGGAGACAGGTACCTTAAAAGGTCCGTTATCATGACCTTACCTAACGGTAAAGGAAGAGGTCCCCTAGAAGGGTTGGGTCCCGACCTTGGGTCCAGAGGGTGTAACATCTGTCTCCGAAATCGCAGACTCGGTGGTCCCCTTCGGGAATTATTACGATTTCACTTCAGTGAGTCAGCACGGGCTGAGAAACGCTGGGGTACCCGTCATCGGACGTGGTTCGAGGAGACAGGTACTCTAAAAGTTCCGTTCTCATGACCTCACCCAACGGTAAAGGAAGAGGTCCCTTAGAAGGGTTGGGTCCCTAGCTTGGGTCCAGAGGGTGTAACATCTGTCTGTGAAATGGCAGACACGGTGGTCCCTTCAGTATTATTACGATCCTTTCCGGTAAAGGTCATAAAATTTGATACTCACAAAAATTTCGAAGTCCTGATTACCTAATAAAAAAAAGTGTATCACTTGTGTAAATCTTAAGATGGTGAACCTATATGTGAGAGTAACTTTTCACTTAGACCTATGAATGACTTTCTAAAAGTCTTAAACCCTTCATCCTTCAGAAGGAGAATTCTAAGATGTCTAGGTCTACTCTAGATCTTATCTAGCGAAAAAGGAAGAAGGAAAACACAATGAGAAACTGGAAAAGAGGTAATAGAGAAAAAGGTCACTAATCTAAAGTCTAAATAAGAAGGGTTCATAATCTTCTGAGAGACACAAACCGAAAGGCTCCACCACGTCACGGACGGTTACACCCTCAGTGTACTCTGTACCCAAACTCAGTACTTAACCCTTCTAGAGAACTTCCTCCTTTACCATTGAGTTCATAAGGACGGACCTTTTAAGGTACCTGTCTCCTCGGACCGGTCGATGTCATGTGTCCTAGTAATGACTTTCTTACTCCTGAGTGCTCATAAATTTTTATTAAATTTTAGGAACCTTACATCAGGAGACATGGAACTGATTTTCAAGAACTTGTTTTCTGACACGTGAAGTGTTAAATAAAGACTCATACCGAGTTCATCAGTTTTGACGTTAATCTTTTTTACTGTGAATAAATTGAATTAAGGTACTTCTACTAGAAACTCTTGACAAGATAAAAGTCAAGTAAACGAGTCAACACAGGTCAAGAGACACTGGGGTACCTGACGTCGTGTGGTCCGGAGGGACAGGTAATGGTTGAGGGCCTCGAATGAGTTTGACTACAGGTAACTCAGTCACTACGGTGGGTTGGTAGAGTAGGAGCAGTAGGGGAAGAGGACGGAAGTTAGAAAGGGTCGTAGTCCCAGAAAAGTTTACTCAGTCAAGAAACGTAGTCCACCGGTTTCATGACCTCAAAGTCGAAGTCGTAGTCAGGAAGGTCACTTATAAGTCCTGACGAAGGGAAATCTTACCTGACCGACCTAGAGGAACGTCTCAGGTTCCCTGAGAGTTCTCAGAAGTTGTGGTGTCAAGTTTTCGTAGTCAAGAAGCCACGAGTCGAAAGAAATATCAGGTTGAGAATGTAGGTATGTACTGATGGCCTTTTTGGTATCGAAACTGGTCTACCTGGAAACAACCGTTTCATTATAGAGACGAAAAATTATACGACAGATCCAACCAGTATTGAAAAGAAGGTTCCTCGTTTACAGAAAGTCAAAGTACCGACGTCAGTGGTAGACGCCACTAAAACCTCGAGTTTTTTATTTCAGACAGTGACAAAGGTAACAAAGGGGTAGATAAACGGTAATTCACTACCCTCACCTACGGTGCTAGAATCAAAAGACTTACGACTCAAAATTCGGATGAAAAAGCGAGAACAGAAAGTGAAAGTAGTTCTCCGAGAAATCAAGAAGAAGTGAAAGATGGCATTCCCATCATAGTAGACGTATAGACTCCAATGACTATAAAGAGGGTCGTTAGAACTAAGGTCGAAGACGAAGAAGGTCGGGTCGCAAAGAGTACTACATGAGACGTATCTTCAATTTATTCGTCCCACTGTTATATGTCGGAACTACATGTGGAAAAGGATAAACCTTGTTCAGACAACAAGGTACAGGTCAAGATTGACAACGAAGAACTTGACGTATGTCTAAAGAGTTCTCCGTCCAGTTCACCAAACCATAAAGGTAGAGAGTCTTAACAGGTGTCAAATAACACTAGGTGTGTCAGTTTCCGAAACCGTATCAGTTATTTCGTCTTCATCTACAAAAAGACCTTGAGAGAACGAAAAAACTACTAGGTCGTCACAACCGTTAAACTAGAGACCAAGGAGACGGAAAAGATTTAGGTTGAACTTGTAGACCTTCAAGTACCAACTGTATGACAACTTCGGACGGAAGTCTTAAAACTCGTAATGAAACGATCGCACACCCTACTCACGTTAACACGTCATCAAACTCGTAAGAAACCATAACGGAAAGAAACCCTAACCTTACTTTTGACTGGAAAGGGTCAGGACACCGGAGACGACTCAAAAGGTTTAAACGACCGTATAACTTACGTCATGAAAGTGTCGTAGTAGAAAATCCTAAACTTTATCGAGTTGACCTTAAGGTAATGGAGGTGATCGAAACAAACTTTATCGAGTTGACCTTAAGATAGTGGAGGTGATCGAAACAAGTTTCTCTAGAGATCAGAAAGGGTAAGATAACAAATAGACATAAAGATAAAGAAGATAAATTCTGCATAGTTAATTCATGAACTTCTATTTTCTCTAAAGTTTATAAAAAAATAATATATACACTAACGGGAGTACTTGAAAAACAAGAGGAAGAAACAAATCATACGTCTATTGTTTTACAAGGTTTCTCCTCTGATTTTGGGTGATGTCGAAATATTCTCAGAACTAGTTTCACCCCTTCAACTCTCTGAAACTACGACCTTTACCACTTCTATATCGGATTTGCTTTTACTTTTATGACTAACTCTCAACCACCTTATATAATGTGTCTCCGTCGGACAGTGTAATACGAAGTGTCGGTTAGTACTCTTAAATATCTCTTAATAGTAGTAATAATAAAAATTTAGGAGAAACCAGATACATTCTTGTCTAACAGGTGTCACTTGAGAAAGGATGACTTTTATTACATGTTTGTACTATAGGACAAGTACCTGTCAGATGTCCGTAAAAGAGGGAAGAAATATAATATATCTGTAGAAAAAACTGGAAAAACCTACTTTGTTAGATAACGAACTGTATGGAATATGTGTTCATTTGTCACACGATTATTAATCCACTTGTTGAAACTCAATGACAAACTGTCTGGATGAGAAGACTCGGACACCACACTATTATTAATGGATGAATACTTCTACCCGACTCCTAATTTACTTTACTGTTTATATTTTATAAACAGGATCTTTACTATGCTACGGTCATTTGACTGCCGTGTCGTAATGAGGGACTACTGATTTCACATCGGGGACCTCTGTCTTGGAGGTTTAAATTGAGGGTCGAACGGTTAATAATCGACACTCCGACTACGTTCGGTAATTAGAGAGACACGAAGAAGAGACAGAACTCCTACTATCATTATCGTGCATAGAAGATCTACAAACACTGCTAGTTTCTGGAAATTACCTTTTTTTTTTTCTAGAAATTACGTATCTTGTGTGAAACTTCTCACGGACCGGGTATCATCCATGAGTGAAAAACACACTACAAACTGTTCAAAGTGAATATAGGAAGAAATGTAGGATTTCCCTTGATTCCGTCGAATACTAACTTCTGGAACTATCCTTAAAGTTTTCGTTATACTTTTCTAACGGTCACCGAAGGTCACTTAAATGTAACCGGGTTGTTCAGTTTGCTTGTACGTAAAAGAAAGAGGTAAATATGAACTAATCCAGGGATTCGCATGTGGATTCCTGTATTTCTTACTATCGACATTAAACAGAACTTTGAAGGTCTAAACATTTCTACATATTTAAGTGATGAAACGTCAGGTTGTCTGGATTTAAGTTTTCGTAATCTTTACTCATCCGAAAAGGTTTGAAAGTGGAACACGTTAGGACCTACTGATTCGTACTTTTATTTAACCCGGTTTATATGTCAACGGACCCTTTAACAGTCGTTTAGATCTGAGACTAATTTGAAAAACCTGAGACTTTTAATCGAACTGTATAGGAGTTCATGATACAAATAACATTTAATCCTTTTTCTTTCATTTAAACCTCTTAGTCGCTGAAAGAATAACAGAGTGTAGTCAAGACTCTCTCCTTTTACTCTGAAACTAAACGAATAAATTTCTGAGTGTATTGGAATAGTAGATTATTCGTTAAACATAATATTAATTATCTTTCTCGATCAAAACAGAAAGATACCCATAAGTACCACAATCTACAGGGTGGACGTCCGAGTCTCCCTACTTCCTTGTTTTTACGGTTCCGAACAGAGTAAGACACTCCTTTGACTGTATCTATCTCCTCCTCTATGACCCCATTTTGGAACTAGAATAGTGAAAGTCGGGTTCAAGAGTTTGTCATTTTCTTAACCGAAGTTTTCGTTATTTCTATTTTGGAATAAGGGTAAAAGAAAAAAGAGAGATGAGGAGAAGAAGAAACAAAAAGAAATAAAAGAAAAGTGAAAAAAAGGATTATATTAACTGGAATAGATACAACATCCTGTTCTATATTTTTATAATTGCTAAATTTACACGGGAAAAGTAACAACCTAAACGTACTTGTTAAGTCTACTATCTACAATGAGTGATCTAAAAATTTGTGTACGTAAAACCGAAATCACGTGACTTTATGTATATAAAAAATTTTTAACTTTCTTTATTTATGTTAATGTATAAATTCTTAAGATATCTCTACTACGTTCAAGACTCTAGAACTTTCCTTCTTACGGACGATCGAAGGTTCCACCCAGTTCCTATGGTCGTTCGTAGTCCCACTTTCAGAAAACCTCCAAGACTTTCACGAGTCGTACGAACTGAGATTCGTAGACTCTGACTCGAACTGAGGTAGTTAAGATCTGTATTTATCACACTCACCTAACCTAAAAAAAAAGGATGTATAAATAAAAATTTCTATAAAAATCTAGTCAAAACCAAATGTTGTTTTAACTCTCCCTCCATGTCTCTAAAGATTTTATAGGGAATGGAGGGGGTGGTGTGTGTGTGTGTTTGTGCACATCGGAAAAGGTAATAGTTGTAGTGAGTAGTCTTACCATATATATATATAAAAATCGGCTGGTTCCTACTTGAATTTAACTGTGTTGTCGTACTAGTGGGTGTCAGACATCAACTGGAATCCTAAGTAAGAACTACAACATGTAAGATACCCAAACCAGTTTACAGATTACTGAATGTAAATGACTGTACTTTGTGTTAAACTACCCGAGAAGGGGGACGGGAGACAGAGTACAAGATGTGACGTCAGTCTCAACGTGTACGAAACGAAAAGAACCAAAAATCGGAGGGTGTATACGATCTTGAGGTAGAAACAATAAAGATGGTGTCTTCCTTACATCTGTCTCAACGTCCTACCAGATTCCTTCCCAAAGAAGGGAAAGAGGAAACCGGGATACCTGGTAGGAGACCAAGAACAAACAAATTTCCGGTTCCTCGGTAGAAGTCACTACTAGAGAACCTTTTTCTGTTTCAGTGACAGGAGAACCTCGAATGTAGAGTCGGTCCCTTCTATCCGTTGTTCGTTATCAATGTTATTCATTAATATATCTTATACTCTTTCCTTAATCACGATACCTTTCCCTTTTATATTTTGTCCCCTTAGTTCTCCTAGCCATCTATATTAAACGTGTAATCGTGAGTAATTTTACAAGGTATATTGTTCTCATCGATTATGATCACATCGTGAATCATACTCGGTCGATGATCAGAATTCACGAAAGGAGACAATTGAGTCAAATAAGAGTTTGTCATTTTACAATCAACGTTTCACGAATGGGTCGAGAACCTCCTTCTGGGTCCTTACTCTTTTTCTTCTCTTTGGTTTCGGGATATGTAAGATGAAAACTTCACAGAACTCATGAACAGAGAAGAAGATCGTGGGTTTCTCCTCAACCTTTTATGTGAAACATTGTTGGGTTCTTTCTCTGATTCGTAAACCCATATAAAGGTAATCTACACACTAAACCGAATAAATTTTCACCCCTTACTGACGTAGACGGTCGTCGGGTCTCCCTACTCGTAGACTCTCTTCCATCCGAAGACCCTTGACAATTTTGACGAATTACACCCTTATTGTTCGACCTTGAGTAGTTGTACAGCAGTACGTTCGCGGAAGGAGTAAGGAGTGTTCGCCAAGGTGTTCCGAAGGGTGTTTCGTGGAGTGGGATCTTTTAGGGGTAGTGGACCGGAAACAGTGATACAGAGGAAACACTTTCGGGATTATGAGAAAGGAGTGGACTATTTACTGATGGGCGAGAAGTTCTGAATTGAGTTTGGACTGAACGACCTGTGATTGATCAAGTACGAGTAGAAAATAAATGCTCACGTGTGACTGAGTTCGTGACCTCCCAAACCCAAATGACATCTCCCACCGTGTGGTAGGTTGTCGACAGGGTGGACCCTTTGAGTTAGAGAGGCTCGGAATTAAAGGAGTTGATATTTGGTGCCTCATGGTAATATCCATGGAGTCTTCGAACACGTTCTTATTTACGTAACCATGGATATTTCACCAATCTCGTGACGGGTCGTGTCTTGTTTGTAGGTTTCTTGTAATCGGTAACACTAATAACAACAAGACTCAGTCATAGTCTATAAACTACTTAATATCTTCACTTAATTAGTTAGTTAGAGAGAAAAAATGTCCTCCTCGTTTACCCGAAATCTTTTCATAAAAGGGTGACGACCAGTGGCGACTTGAAATAATATAGAGTTTTTATTCAGTTACTTTTACTGACTATGGTCTTCGTCTATTTTTTATAAAAGTTGGTAGTACCTTTTTAGTTACTCTTGGACCGATTTCGTAAATAAAACTCATATTTTTATAATTTACCAGTAAACTCTTTAAACGTTCTTCTTTTTATGTATTGTCTTTTAATTTTGTTTATAATCATAGAGAAAAGATATACATATATTCTGGATACTTATATACTTATACTTGTATATACTCTAAGTGGATATTTTTACATACAGTAAATTTTTGTTTTAAATTCATAGTACGATATATACATGTGTATAACTCAAAAGATTCATTATACGGATCTTTGTAATAAATTACCCATATAATAATGACTATGTTCATCAGGAGACAATGACCGATGAATCTAACTCAAGGTAAAAATACGTAATATTCAGTATATCCAGTGTGAAGAAACATACATTTAGAAACAAATTTATAAATAAAGGAATCTTATCTGAAGATCTTCATCTTATGATTTAGGGTTCCATTTTAGTAAAAAATTATAAGAATTATATATGTAACAGTTTAATGGAAAGTCTTCCTGATACGGTCAAATATTAGGGTCATATTAAATTTTTAAGAACAAAAGTATCGACAGTAAAAATGACTCTTATGAAAATTTCGTAACAATTTGTCTGTCTAATTTTTTTTTAACTTGACATTAAAGGAAATAATACTCACCTCCATCATAAAAAGGGGTATGAAAATAAACGGTACTTGGGTATTTTTTATTTGACGACATTTTATCACCAGCATTGACGTTAGTAAGGTACCCTTTCGTGGTACATTTCTTATTCATCCATCCTAGAATCCAATTCTAGTTCTTTGTTGATAAATAGTCCACGGAGGAGACGGGTCCTGTTACGACCTTATTACTTGGTACACACCGGGACACATTGATTTTGATGAAAATGGATGTAACAGAGTATGTTCGGAGGATTGGTCATGTACTCTTTTCACAGCGATACCTAACTGAATACGTGACGGGGAGAGGTTTAAGTAAACGACTCTGGGATTGGGGGAAACATTGATATAAACCTCTGTCTCGAAAATCCTCCATTAAATCCAATTTCTCCAGTATTTCTACCCAGGGATTAGGTTATCCTAAGGTCCAGAGTGTTCTTCTCTTTCTCCCTCGGTAGTACGAAGACCACGCGTACGTGATTTCTTTCTGATATATTCCTGTGTCGTTCTTCCGTCGGGAGATATCCTGTCCTTTTCTCCGCAGTAGCCTTGGACTGGTACGACCGTGGGACCGGAAAAGATCGGAGGTTTCAACACTTCTTTATTTAAAGATAACAAATTCGGTGGTCAGATAAAACAAACTCTTCTGATTCTCACTCTACCCTCTTCGTCTCGGAAAACTTCTATTTGAAGAACTTTATTTCAGGGTCGAAAGGACGAGTGATCGAGATTCTGATCACTGATCGTTCAATACACTGAAAAGACACTGACTCCGAGGAGTATATATTTTATTTAAGGATGGAAAAAAAATAAAAAAGTTCCTTTTTATGAACCCTGTTGCTAAGAGTGTATATATGACATATATACACACTCGAATAAAAATACCACGTAAAATCTAAATATTACGTTTTATACTCAGAAAAAAGATACTTATAATTTAATACCTTAGATTCTTAAAAAAATTTAAGGTAAGAAGCAATAAAAATGTCGTTACTATATAAGACAGGTAAGGTATTAGGTTGGGATTTAGTGACTGTAAATTACCGTGTTGGAGATTCCCTAGTGGTTTCAAGTCCCTTTGGTTTATGTGCAATTTTCTCAGGAGTCATTTTACATTAGATTCCTCCTTTTTAAAAGTTTCCCAGTCTTACATAATCATCCGACACTTTAGTTAGAGTACTAAATGTTGGTCGTAAAAAAATTTATTTTATTTGATCTAATTTTATATAGTCTCGCGGGAATTCCATCGTAACAAAAGTCTCAAAAACAAAGTCTACAAACAGACATCCACGTGTACACCCGTGTACCTACACTTCGTTTCTCTCACTTTCTCTAAAAAGATAAAATTTTTTATCTTTTTTTAAAAAGATAAAAGATAAAGAACGTTAATCTTCAAACGTTCAGAGTAGTAGACTAAAGGAGACTTCATAAAGTCTTCTTCTTCATAATGTAATAGCATTAGTAAGAAAGGGGTGTCGAGACATCTGTGTGGACGGTCCGGTCAGGAAAATCTCTAGACCCAGACACCAAAGGTTACTTGAGAAGTATAGTCCCAAGGACGGAGTGTAAAATATAATTCTCCTCCCTAACATAGACAAAGCAACTCCCAAAACAAAAACAAAAACAAAAACAAAAAAACAAAACAAAACAAAAATGTCACTTCACAGTTCCTCTACCCCCACCCGTATCCCCCATTCCAAAGTTGATAGCTTTGGTCTTTGTTTTGAGTCAAATCCTGTGAGCGGTGTTCTCTTGGACTAAAACCGGTTCGTCTATAGTACACACTCTAGACATAATAAATGAAGTACGAACTCCCAGACGATAGCTCGACATCTCTGACTCTTCAACAAAATCAGTGTTTGTTAGATGTACGGCCATCTAGTACTAAATAATCTGACACAAACGGGTATATTCCACCTTGGGACTTCAAAAAAGTTGTTAAGATTTTCGTAGAAAGTTCAGACGTCACTCTGAAGATTCTATACACAATGAAGGAAGTACATGTATTTATTAAAAGTTGATCTTATTTCCACACTCATTAAATAAAAAAGGTGGTTGACCTTCGGTTGGTAAACCTTCTGGTGAGTCCTTTATACTCTATTCAGAAAGGAAATTTCAATGAAAATATAAGTGTTCCTTTTCTCCTCCAAAACAAGAAGAGAAATTTAAAACCACTGTTAACTCTCGAAATAACTTATCGAAACCGTACGTCTCACTAAAAAGTAATTTTTAACTTTTCCGTAGACTTTAGACATAGAGATACCTAATAAGCTGTCATCTTGGACCCGTTAAGGCACGTTCTCTAAAAACTCCATAAGTTAAAAACCTTCACTTTGTTTGTGTTTACGAGGAGGAGGTTCCCCGCCCCCGCCACGGACTCGCTACTTGGTTAGTGTCGCGCAGGACGGGATATATTTCGGGACTCCCGGAGGAGGGGCGGGGGTTGGGCGCTGTGAAATCGCATCAACGACTTACTATACAAGACAAAAAGAAGCGACAATACAGACTCTGCCGCGGACGGCGAGGTCGGCTGGTCCAAGACCGAAGATACCTGTTTGGAGTTCGCTCTTTCGCCCATTTCTTCGGTCAACCGAACTGCCCACACTTAGCCTTTTGTCGTTCGCGTAGTCACAGGTTCAACTAATGACTCCGTGAAAGCCAGAGGGTCCTCTCTCGACCGTACAGGAACCGACGCGACTTTTTTCGCGATAGTCGACGTCCAATGCTGCACCTCTCTTTGTTATCAGCGTAGTTCGACCCAGAGTTTCCGAACCACTCGTTCCCTTAGGACCATGTCTGATCCCCATGGCCACGCAGGCCGAGAAAGTTCGAGTCGTTCTTCCGACGAGGACTTGAATCATTCCCTTTTCAGTTTTTTGGAAGACGCTTCTCATCCTTCGACCAGAATAGGTCTCTAAGTTTCAGAGGCTTCTTACCATTTCGATTGTTTTCTCGTTTCTTCGGCTCCTGGTGCCGCCAAGTCTATCGACGATCCTTGCCCCCCTTTTGGTTTTCTTGGTTTACGTTTGTTGCCTTCTCACGTCGCGTCCGGTCCCGTCCTTTGGGGTTTTGACCCTTCGGATTCGACTGGGTTGTCCTTTGATTATGATCCTTTCGTTGTTGGTTCTTCATTATGAAGAAGTGGTCAAAAGTGTCTTGGGTTTCCGAGAAAAGTCTCGGTGGGTTCACTAAAATCCTCCCACATTGTAGCAAAGGTCTTCAGAGACCTTCTGATGACCAAGATTCATAAACTATTTACTTGCACACTACACCACTTTAAATAGAACAACCTGTATGTCATGTCTATGAAATCGCACCCATCACAGGTTAAGGTCTCTTAACAGGTAGGATTGTTTTAGTCCCGTGTAAGGACTTCAAGAATTTACGAGAATCTTATGACCTTCCCCGTCGGTAAGAGAAGAGATCCTCGTAGAAGGGCTAGGTCCCTAGTTTGGGTCCATAGAACATAATCGTCCGTATAAGAAATGGTAGACGTGGTGATCTCTTAGGGAGAAGCTCTCGATGATGCAAATTTCAAATCCGGCAAAGACTCACCTCTAGACAGGGTACGGAGTTGATACAAAATGGTACAAAACAAAGCAAAGAAGTGGATTAAGATGAGGTCATACATGAAAATACATAGTAAGACATGTTTCCAAGACTTGAGGCATAGGTACCTGAATTGTCCTCAATTACATCCCTTTGGTTCCAGAGTTAAACCCAATCACCCTTCAAAAAAAAAATGAATAAATTTGTAGAAAGGTGACACTAAAAAACATTTAGTTTGCAAAAGCAAAATGTTAAACGTTCTTATAACTTTTAAAACAGAAGCAATGATACTTTCGTCTAATAAAAGATATCCAATTCGTGTACATAATTTTAAACTAAAACATTATATCAGTTATATTAACACCAACAGTCACTTCTCTCACTCAGAACAAGTATAACGGGATGTGTCCGACTTTTTACAATTTGCTACATATCTTTACAACCTCCGACTTACATTGGAAATACGAACATAATCCTTTTCGTAGAAAAAGTGAAACTTGTTAAATCAAACAAAAATGAATTAAACATTAAATAGGAATAAATTTCAAGGAGCATTTATTGTGTAAATATGACAAGTAGAACAAAACCCGGAACCATAAACCCCGCTGAAGCTTGTTTCAGTTAAATTTTGATACATTAAAATCGTCAAAGCGTGTGTCGGTACAAGATGTCTACTAAGTGATCCTGTATATGACAGACTTAAGTAAACATATTAGCCTGGAGACTTCTTTTTAATAAAGGACATACCTTTCATTGATTTGTGTTATCAAAGCTAAACATAAGTTAGTCGGTATCGAGTCTTGAAACCCATTTCACCGGTGACAAAATGCCTCAACCCTATCACTTCCTTTTAAGAAGTGAACGGTTTTTTCCGTCAACTCGGGTAAAAGACATGGGCTCTGTTTCCTCCGACCGAAGTAGGGTGGGTCGTCACTCGGCCGACGGTTCGTGGTGTGTTTGGACATGCCTTGGCCAATCTGGTGAGACACGGAAACAAGGTCGCGGGAAGTCTCGGCCCGTATTTAGCCTAACAAGGTCTATGGGAATACTTCGAGATTCGGCATCGATGGTCCTTTGGTCGAAACATTGCGTCGCCTAAAAAAAAGGTGGTGTCACTATTAGCCGGTTACTTTCGAACAGGCGTTTCTCGGGAGTAAATGTATCGATACACAACACACCCGCTATTACGCTTTGAAACACGGTAATTTTGGCAATCGGTTGGTCAAACTTCCGACCTATAGCTTTACGTGTTTTGAATTCCCGTTCATAAAAATAACGACAAACAAAATGGCGCGGATTTTAGGATAAAGTTAATACTTACAGTATGAAGGGTTGGGGATCTTCATACTATACTTTGACGTAATTCGGTTGAGGGAAAGTGTGAATTGTGAAGGAATGAGTGTAGAGTCATTGCAGGTTGTCGAGAAATCGCTTGTAAACCCGCCGGGACTTTTCCCGGAAAATCAAAAAGATTTGCAAGGTTCATCTACGAAACGAGTTGGTGGTTTTGGCATTTCCCATGCCGGGACTGCAAACTCGCGCATCTGGTGCAGGTATCGCCATTGTCAGAACGCGAACCGCACGAGACACATCCACTGGCGCAGGGCCTAGTGCAAAAGGTCTTTGTGAAAGTCGTGGGGTGCTCAGAGAAGTATCTATTCTGGCCTCTATGCAAACTGCGGAGGTGCTGCTCGGTCTGCAGCCTATCGACCGAATCATTATGGGACCTATAACAGGGCGTTCTGAAAGGCTACCGCGAATCGCGGGGGGAAGGGTTCCGGAAATGGCGGGAAGGGTGCCGGTCTGTACTGACGACAGCGTTATTGACGCCGAAACTGTGACGGGAAATTTATCGTAAGATCGCCTGGACTAACTTTTGTTGTACGAGTCCGCCGAAAAGGTTTAATCCAGTAGTCCCCCACCCCGTTCCTCCCCCAATAATTGTAAAGTCACAAAAGTAACCAGTCCTTTGGAGCCAGAAGTCACTCGAGGACCGTCCCCTCCACCGGAAGTTAGCTTACTTTCGAAATCAAAGAGAAAACAGAACGTGAAAAAAGCACACGGATAAACGTCCAACTCACAAAAGAATAGTCGAGTTCCTGTACCTCGTTTCTCGAGGTAAAGTTTAAAGAAAAAGTATTGCAAAACAACGACAACAAGTAAGTGAGTCAGCATAGGCTGAGACGCTGGAAGTGGTAGAGGGACTTGAACGACCTTAAGTACAGGTAACTTATACACTAGGGTAGGTCGGTAGAGCAGGAGGGGAAGACGGAAGTTAGTATCGAGCCATTGATTGTTTAATCCCGAAGGGTCCACCGAGCCACGATTTCTTAGGCAGACGGTTACGTCCTCTGCGCCCAAGGTAGGGACTTACCTCTTCTAGGGGACCTCCTCGTTTACCGTTGCGTGAGGTCGTAAGAACGGACCCTTTAGGGTACCTGTATCCTTGGATCGTCCGATGTCAGGTACTCCAGCGTCTCAGCCTGTGCTGACTCGTACTCGTTCGTTTTGATTATTTAATCTATTACCAGGGAACCCCTTGCACTTTCATTATACATTTTCCTTGTATCTTAATATCCACTACCCTGAAAGGGAAAGTTAAGAAAATTACAAAGTTAAAATTTCCGGCGTAAAATTATTCTGTTTGATATTCGGACCGGTACTTCTCCGAGACCATGATTTTGCGGACACATACTTTTCTGATTCTTTTATCTTTTTGTTAACGTTTAAAGAGGTAAGTTTATACATGACGCATTGAGGAAAAAGTCGTTTATGTACACTCTCTTCCTTGAATTTCCATTCGAAGTCATTATCAACGGGCACCTGGGAGAAGGACCGGAAGACGTGGACAGATTAACCCGAAGTTAAGAATTTTCAAGGAAAGAGAAAAGGTAATTAGGAAAGAGTTAGAAGAAGTTAAAATCTCTGTTCTTGTGTGCAAGACATCGACGACGATGACGATTCAGCGAAGTCAGCACAGGCTGAGACACGCTGGGGTAACTGCCGTCGGATGGTCCGAGGCGACAGGAACCCTAAGAGGTCCGTTCTTGTGACCTCACCCAACGGTAAAGGAAGAGGTTACGTACTTTCACTTTTCACTTCACTTCAGCGAGTCAGTACAAACTGAGAATCGCTGGGGGACCTGACGTCGGATGGTCCGAGGAGACAGGTACCCTAAAAGGTCCGTTCTGATGACCTCACCCCACGGAAGAGGGCTACAAAACATCTCAACCCCTAATTATCCTCCTACCCCGATTATGAACTAATTCCAGTAAAGATTCGGATGTCCCGGGAGTGGACCCTCCGAAAACTAATCTAATGTCTCCCAATACCTGTCCGATCAGGGACCCACAATAAAACAAAAATTCGTTTTATCTTGTCTTAACCTAGACTCATACCAAACTCTTCCTGAAGAGTTAGTTTTTCAAAGAGAAATCAAAGGTCAACGTCGAAAACTTTTAAAAGCGTCATTCTCAGTGAGATAAATTTAACTTTTTCTGAAGAGAGGGGGTAGGGGTGGGGTTAGGACCAATTATCTATTTACAGATAACCACTCTGAATCTTACTCTTATACCGGAATGTGATATTGTAGTCTGAATCCGTTTTTCCTTCTCTGGGTCATTACCTCTCCTTTCTGAGTCCTCTCCCGTCCTTTCGAGACGTACCATGTCCCAAATATAGTGAAGATTTTATTAATCTACTCCAACGTAAAAAGACGGGGTTTAGCTCTCAAAAACCTGAGGACGGAAAGTTGTGGAAGAGGGTGATACTTGGACGTGGAATATTTCCTCTGAATCGATCCTTCTTTACAGTTTGTAATGTCTCCTTTTCATACTCCAGTCTCAAGTATACATTTGTATTTTAGGCGTGTACGAAAAATTAAGTACTTCCATGTTATATCAAGGAAAAAAGAATAAAAGAAAAGGATTAAAGAAGAAAAGATTTGAAAAGAGTTACTTGTAACTGAGTTTTTCGGTACTGACAGTCTTGTCTTTATAAATACAACATCGGTGCGCAAGGTCTTTTGTTTGAGTGAGTCTTCCTGTTACGTCTATCACTTCACGTCAAATAACGTGGCCGCCCGGGTCCCGTCTCAGAGGAGAATCGGTTCCTGGGGCTGGTCGTAAACACTTTTAGAAAATATGGGGTGCACATACACAGACTTGGGTGGTGAGGTTTAAGGAACTCTGAATGCATTTGGTTCCTTTTATGTTAGGGTTATTGGGGTAGTAAGTGCACGATACACGAGTACACGAGTTTGTCAGTTTGTTAATCGGTTATTAGTTATTTGGACTCCAATGTGAAGCTATCTATGTCTTTTTAAATACCGGACAGACCTCCTTCCCCACTAATCACATACAAAAGAGAATCCGCTACTCATTGGATCTATACTAGAAGTTCCAAGGGGACAGACCTCCCCCAGAATAGGAAGACAACAACAAAAGTATCCATGATTTATGTCTCAAGTCTCAGTAACCTTTCCACCGACTCGTACTAGTCGTACTTGTCCGGACTCTACCTCAGGTCCGGATACTTAAGGAAGAAGTAAATTTTCCATATGTGTATATCTAAATACAATTTTTACATAGGACGAGATCCTCGGTCCACAATGAACCAGGACACCGAACCTTCTCTCACCCAGTGGACCTTGAGTAGGAGGTTCACTTGGATCGTAGTGTCTTGGGGTAAATGCACTGGTTCTGGGATGTTTAATTTTGGAACGTTCGTTCAACACCGATTCACCTATGTAATTTATAAAGTTGTTTATTTTCACTACAATTAGTTTGTAGAAGATTTTTCTATTTTACGAGTCTTGGTGGATAGTGTTTGAGTCAGTTTTATGATCTCAAGTCCTTATATATATAAATATAAATACGTATAGTAAGGTATTACTATTACCTGAAGGTACCACCGAGTCTACCACTTTACAGACGGATGGTACACCCTCTGGGCCCAAGTTGGGGACCCAAGTCCTTCTAGAGGACCTCTTCCCTTACCGTTGGGTGATGTCATAAGAACGGACCTTTTAGGGTACCTGCCTTCTCGGACCAACCAATGTCAGGTGACCCAGGGTTTCTCAGCCTGTGTTGACTCGCCGAAAGAAAGTGAAAGTGACGAGTATAGTAAGGTACCTTATATATTTAAGTTGTCTGTTAAGACTATGAACCGGTCCCAACTTTTGATGGTCGTATATAGTTGTGAAAAGCCCCATATTAACGTGAAATCATTTTTCCTTAGGGAACAATCTCTATCAAAACTCGTTACAATATCAAGTCCTTTACATATTCATGTTAGAGTGGAGTAAAGTGGACGGACGGTCCCTAAATATTGAACTATCATCACTCTACGTCCGTAAACCCTTGTGGTGAGGACCAGACCCCGAAGAGAACGGCGACCGACTAAATAGAGGAAGGGTAAATTCAGAAGTTACGTAAAGGAAAAGTCAGTTGATTAAAAATGAAACCATACTGGATAAAAGATTAATAAGTAAAAAGGACAGTAAGGGTAACCACACAAAAACCAAGGTATTATATGTAGATGACACAGAGAGGGATAAAAGGAGTAAAGGAGAGGAATGGTAAAATTCTTTTACAAGAATGAAAAGGGAGAAATAAACTAAAATAAAAAAGGTAAAACCGACGTTGCGTACAGAACGTCCTAGAGTCAAAGGGTAGGTCCCTAAGTTGGACCCACTACCGTCAGTTTCGGGGTTCAGGATTGGTGGGATGTAAAAGAGAAATCAAGTTTGAGAAAAAATTTTCAACAACCGGAAACGTGAAAAATCCGGACGACAGGACACACCCGAAAGAGGAGATTTATAAGAATTGTGCAAAACTGGATGACTTCTTTTACGATAAATCTGTTCGTTCAAAGATTATAATAGGACAGAATTTGTTAACAAAGTTTTAAAAATATTTGTGTAAACATCAATTTAAACTAAAAATTTTAAGGTACCTTATGAAAGAATTAGTGTGTGTGTTTCGTGTTTCTTTCCTAAAACGTAAACAAATCGTCACCTTTGACACTTGGGTTTTCATGGGTTTCCTTTCTAGAGACAATGTGGATACAAATTTTATCTACGAAAGGATGTGTGACTCACTTCGAGGTAACCGTAATAGGTTCAAAGAACGACTGACAAAATACTTTTACAGTACACCAGTGAGACAAATATCTTATTTTAGACCCGCTGAAGTACATGAACGTCTCATTCCAATCGACTGTTCTGAAAGTAACTTTAAATATGTTCATAACCATAATACGAGTCGCGGGGTGGTTTACGTGACTTTTGTCGTTTTAAGATAAAATCTTGGAAACCCAGTTTTCGGTCTTAAACTAAAAAAAATTTTTTATTGTTATGAAAGATGGGTTTAGACCACTTCTTTACTAAGTGTACACGAAGTTCCGATGGGTTTGACACTATAAGGGACTTACTATTTCTCTTATTTGTCTTTACACTTAACTATCAACCTTAAAACACACACTTTTCTTTTATTTCCAGGGTTTATAAATACTTTTTAATATATTTCAACTCTAAAAATATTGAGTAATAAATTTTTTAATTGTCCGGTCTCAATTATTTATACAATTACACTTCTCATCTTATAAAGAACTTTAAAACCGGACACACTTTGTTTTGTAAGACTTTACAATTTTGACCAGGAGAAGAGTAAGTCCTTTATAAGTTTCATACCAGAGATCCGTAATCTTACCAATGAATTTCCTCATAGTATTTTTCTACGTCACCGTAGTTGGTGTACAAAAGAACTGAGTCTCTCTCTATAACACATAACCAATCCTTAAACTGAGACTCGGTCCGATCGACCCTTTTTTTTTTTTTTAGTCGTACTAGTAAAAGGTCGACACATTGGAAGTCGTTCAATTGATTGGAGAGAGACGGAACCAAAGATGTGTTGTTTTATTCACATTGTCTTATTGTTCTCGTATGTACAGTGTCCTAAGAAGTCTCCTTAATTTAATTGTAAATCTTATTCCGGACCGTAGATCATTCATGAGTTATTGATAATCGATTTTTTTTTTTTTAATGAAAGTCCTTTATAAGTACGATTTCTTCTGAAATGACTCTTATGTTAAAGTAGGTCGGTTCTTTATCTTCGATATCTTCGTAGACGAATTCCGTCTGATATACATGGGGAGTATATAAACTCATTTGTCGAATCTTTTAATAAGTCTTTGGCTTATACACTCTATGGTCATACGTAAGATCCGGTTCATTATTTACGTACGTACTACAGTCCCGTTGGTTCCTAAAAATCATTTTATCAGTTACTCTATTAAATTATGACATAATTTTAGATGTATAATTAGTGAATAAGTTTTTACCCCTTCTTTGTTTACTACTGAGTTTCAGGTATTTTTAATTTTAATCTCTATAGACATTTATAGAAGTTACGAATTTCAGTACGTAAAATTTTAAGATCAGTACTAATCTCACACACCGAATATTCTTGGAACGTCGTAAACTCTCTTTCCAAAAACAAAAATTCACACACACACATGTACTTCTTACTTAGTTCATATGTCGTGTGATTCCGATATAATAATATTGTGTTCTGGTTCAAAACGGACATGGAGGGTCGTCCGGAATTGGTTGACGACCGTCCACCGGAGTGGTCTAAACAAACAAAAGGAAGACAAGAAAAGGGTCAATTCCGTCGAGTTGTCACGGGACACTAACGTCGTTAAGTTTATGGACCACTTATCAAAGTAGAAACAGGAGAGTGTTAAAGTCCCCGAAAAGAGGTTTCCACTAGGATTCGCCGGGTGAGAACAGAAAACACAAAAGGAAAGGAAGAAAGGGGACTCCTGAAAGGGGATGGGGAGAGGGGGAGGGGTGGGGGTGAGTGATAACAGTATTTTGGTGACACTGTAAAAACCGCAACCGGTGGTCTACTGCGGGAACAGGAATGATGGTTTGAACATTCACCAAAAACGGTCTCCATTTTATTTTATCCATTAAATTTACAACCATAGACTAAATCTTTCCGTCTCCTTGGTCTTCAGTTTAACGGTTGCAGACGACCTAGTATCTTTTTCGTTCTCTTAAGGTATTTTTGTAGGTGACGTAGTGACTGATACGATTGCGGAAACTGATACATTTAGTGTTGTTTGACCTTTTAAAAATTTCTCTACCCTATGATCTGGTGGTATGGACGGAGAACTCTTTTGACATACGTCCAGTTCTTCGTTGTCAATCTTGGTCTGTACCTTGTCGTCTGACCAAGGTTCAACCCTTTCCTCATACAGTTCCGACATATAACAGTGGGACGAAGATTTAATATACGTCTCATATAGTACGATTTCAGGCCCGACCTACTTCGTGTTCGACGTTAGTTCTAACGGTAACGGTCCTTTGTATAGTTATTGGAGTCTATACGTCTACTGTGGTGGGGAGACCGTCTTTGGCTTCTCCTTGATTTCTCGGAAAACTACTTTCACTTTCTCCTCTCACTTTTTCGACCGAATTTTGAGTTGTAATTTTTTTGATTCTAGTACCGTAGGTCAGGGTAGTGAAGTACCGTTTATCTACCCCTTTGTTACCTTTGTCACTGTGAAAGTAGAGAACCTAAGGTTTTCGTGACGTCTATCACTGACGTCAATACTTTATTTTCTGCTAACGACGGACTTTCTTTTCGATATTGGTTGGTTCTGTCGTTTTATTTTTCGTCTCTGTAATGAAACGTCTGATTTCGGGTAGATCAGTTTGTATACCAAAAGGTCATCAGTACATACCTACACTCTCAACCTGGTATTTCTTTCGACTCGCGGCTTCTTAACTACAGAAACTTGACACCACAACCTCTTCTGAGAACTCTCAGGGAACCTGACGTTCCTCTAGGTTTGTCCGTTAGGATTTCCTTTAGTCAAGACTTATAAGTAACTTTCACGACTACGACTTCGACTTTGAGGTTATGAAACCAGTGCCCTACACTTCTTGACTGAATAACCTGTTCTGGGACTACAACCCTTTCTAACTTCCGTCCTCTTCCCCTGCTGTCTCCTACTCTACCAACATACCGTAGTGGCTGAGTCACCTGTACTCAGACTCGTTCGAACGTCTCAACCACTACCTGTCCTTTTGGACCACACGACGTCAGGTATCCCAGCTTTTCTCAGCCTGTGTTAACTCGTTGACTTGACTTGACTTGACTAGATTGAAAAGTTTACATCGACTAGAATTCTTGACTACTTGTTCCGGTCTTTTTAATTCGATTTTTTGTGACTTTCTTTTACCTTTAAAATATTAACACCAATAAAAATTTTTTAATTGTCCGATGTCAATTATTTACACAATGACACTTCTCATCTTACAAAGAACTTTAAAACAGGATACACTTTGTTTTTCTTGTATTTTATTTGACGACGGATTAATTAAAATCATATAGGAATCACTCCATCCTTTGTCATACTCGTTCCTTCTAAAAACCGGCACACGAAACTCATACCCTCCTATAAATTCCTCTTTGTTAAACACGAAGGTGGCACCAGACCTCCGTTTTACTGGTTACACAATGTGAAATCCACTATTACAGAGATCCCATTTCTTTTTGTTAATTAAGTCGATGATATCAAATTACTTTTATTTTACGATTTTTTTAATCTTCGTCTTGTCACTACCACCACCAAATCAACGATTCAGATTTCAACGATTCAGATTCAGACGATTCAACGTCTGAGAAAACTGGGGTACCTAAGCTCGGAGGGTTCGAGGAGACAGGTACCCCAAGAGGTCCGTTCTTATGACCTCATCCAACGGTAAAGGAAGAGGTCTCCTAGAAGGGTTGGGTCCTTAGTTTGGGTCCAGAGGACGGAACGTCCGTCTAAGAAATGGATGACTCGATACTCCCTTCTATGTACTGGGGAATCTTCGTCATACGACGACGATTCAGCGAAGTCAGCACAGGCTGAGACACGTTGGAGTATCTGTCGTCGGGTGGTCCGAGGAGACAGAGACCCTAAGAGGTCTGTTCTTGTGACCTCACCCAACGATAAAGGAAGAGGTTACGTACTTTTACTTTTCGTTTTCACTTCAGCGAGTCAACACGGGTTGAGAATCGTTGGGGGACCTGACGTCGGATGGTCCGAGGAGACAGGTACCCTAAAAGGTCCGTTCTCATGACCTCACCCCACGGTAACGGATGAGACATCTTCGTCATATTTACAGGGGTTTTATTACATTACTACTTCAACTAATTCATGTATGTATTCTACCTGTTTACGTAGTCCTTTTAGTACATGTTACTTAATACATAAATAATTTTAGATACGTAAACTATTTAAGTACATAAAATTATATCGTCATTATGACTCTTCTTTATGTGTGTGACAATTATCTCAATCAAAACCGATTACCTTCCTATCAAAGTTAAGTTGAGTAAAATTTGAAAAGACATCATTCGTGTTTAATATACATGAAAATAGGTGAATTGAAAGTATTGGTCTTTTTTTCTTTTCAAATTTTATCAACTCTATAAACACGAGTTTAAATCATGAATGGTTTGTTTGAAAACACGACATAAACCAGACTCCGTGGACGGGAGGTTGGAGGTTCTGTCTCAGAACTTGTATCCATACGGTGGTCAACATGTATCGTCGTACTTTATTTGTACTCAATAAGTCACACATATATATATGTGTATATATACACATATATATAAAAGATGAAAAGGTCGAAATTATACTCTCATCAACGAGGTCAAATACCTCCCTTTACGGATGTGGGACCACCGGGACTAACCTCGTCCTGAGACACTCCAGGTTGTGTCATTGATTGACTAGGAGGGTTAGAGTTAGGGAACTCACGACGGTCTGTCTCGACCGGTCACACCGTTACCTCTTCAATCACCAGTGTAAGGTCCTAAGAAGGGAGTCCTTGAAGCTTTCCTTTGTACCGGCTCTAACAAAAGACGACAAAAAGGGAAGTGAACTTAGTTTCAGTGACTCGTATGTCTGTTACTCTGTTCTCTTCTCGGTAGAGGTGTCGGTAGAGGAAGAAAGGGATCAATCAGGTTCATAGATTAGTAGACTTACATCCTCGTTCCTCGACCTAGTTTCTCGGTCGGACTGACTCAAACTGTGGATAGAGACAGGGACCGTTCGACACTCTATGAGATATAATTTGAAGTGAAAGAAGTAGAAATTTTTTTTTGCCCCCCCCCCCCCCCCCCTATTATCATGACTACAGTTTCTTGATAACATTTTTGATACACTCTATTACGTACATTTACCCGTGAGTCTCTCGATTCAGACCGTGGTGTATTCTCGAAAATTTTACAGTCGGTGGAATAGGAATAGTAGTAGTAGAATTAATAGTAAAAGTAATAGTCTTGTTCCTCTACCACACTCGTCTCTAGTTTAGGACACGATGAAGTTCAGACCGTATGTCTTCTCCATAACGTTTTCAAGTCCACAGTAATCAGATTCCTTAAACGAGTTTAATCTTTCTATAGGAAGGGGTTCTGTGAAAGGTGGGTAAAATCTCTTCTGACAGGATTATCCGTGTTTGTAGGTCCTTTCCTACGGAGAAGACCTTTTCCCCAGAGGAACCCAACACGTCCCGTGTCGGAAGTGGCGACATGTTGTCAGGTCTAGAGGAAGACTACCTTCTCTGGTGTCCCGAACCACTGTTCACTCAAGAGTTATTGTCTCCTTCCCAATTTTCCTTTGAACTTACCCAGATCCTTAAAGGACCTACACACACGGTTTAAGACTATCCCCGTAATCTCACATACTGGACTCCTCTTCCAAGTTTCGATAAGAGTCTCCAAATTTCCTTAGTGCTCGTTGGTGGCGGGGGGGGGGGCGGGGGTCTAAATTCCTTGGAACAAGATGTCAATCCTCTACTCTACTACATCCACATACTTCAGACTCCACTCCGTCCTTTAGTTGCATCCAAGATTTACATCGGACCCTAAGTCCTTTCGGCGAAGACCCCGTCTTCAGTGTCGACCCCGGGAAATTGTTCGTCCTTGAGTCTTTGGATCTACCACTTGAAAAGCTCTCACTTGTTCCTTCCGATTCTCGTCTATCAAGGACTCTGTCAAGGGTAAAGAATCGAGGTTAACAGGACTCGTACTTCTTACGGTATTACCGTGCACGAGGGACTCAGAACTCAAGACAGAGGCGGGGTATTCCCAGACGTCCGACGGGAAGTAAGTGTAAGCCGATTCCGTATCAACTGTCGCCGAGGAGGACGTTTCTGTACAGGTCCTTTGTCCGCAGTGTCTGAAACCTAGGAGGGGACGGGGGACTAGGTGAGTAAAGTTGAGACTGGTAGGAGAAAGGTTCCTTGGGGACCTAAAGTCCGTGGTATTAGAGAGTAGACGTTTACGACTCAGAGGAACGGATTGACCAGAGGAACGGAGGGTAGAGTGAAGGATTGTTGAGTGAGAGGTATGGCACCTCTAATCCAGGGGGAAACGACTAAATTCCGGGACGTAACTGGGAGAGACAGGGGTAGGGGTATTGTTGGGTTTCCGGGGGTTCCGAGACGTCCTCGACCGAAGACAGATGGGAAAAAGGGGGACGTAGTGTCTACAAGTCCTGTATCTTTACGTCTGACTATTCATACATTTCAGTTCCCAGTTTAACTACTATTAAAGAGTGAGGGATCGTACACAGTGAGAGGGTACACGTGTCCACGAAGTGGACGTGTCTCGAGGGGAGTAGGAGTTGTAATGGATTTCTTTAGGATGAAGAAGTTCTAGGTCTTCGACACCAACTAGGAGTCTACTTACCCCAGGAGGGAAGGGAACTGGGGTGGTTCTTGTAAACGAAGTATCCTGGAAGTCCCCAGAAATTGACGTAAATGGACAAAGTACCTAAAGTAAAGGATGATCTGAACCCGAGACTCTTATCGTCACCACCGAATTGGAGTCTCTTGGACGTGACGGAATATGTCGGGGAACGGTTTATTATCCGCGAGTTGTCTACAGACGACTTAATCCTCGAAAGTAAGACTCCCTTTAGCCTAACCCTTTAGTCGTTCTTTAAGGACGAGGGTCCCTCCACGGTCCCAAGGGTTTCTTTTTTCTTCTGTCCCGAAGAGTACCTACGGTTTAGGAGAAACAGAGGTGGACGGTGTGAAGGACGTTCTTCTACTCTCACAGGGCCCACGGTACCACGATTCTCCGAAGGAGGAAGAAAGATGAGTGAGTTTCTGACGGCAGAGAAATTCTAAGACTTGTTTTAAGGTTATTCCTTCTACTACTACGTTTGTCGTTAGGGTGACTCCTAAGGTCACTGGTCCCACGGTCTGTCACTCCCGAGATTTTGTCGTTTTCGTTTACTTTCGGGTACTGCGACGGGGGTCACGTCTCGTCTGCGAGGGGACCGACGGGATAACTGGTTGAGGTCGGGCGGGTGTGGTCCAAAAAAGTCGGGGACGGAGAATAGGAATGGGGTCCACCGTCACTCCCCGACTAGGTCCGGACCCACGAGGTGCACCGTCGACATAGAGACGAGAAGGGGTCCCTCGTGCCGGTTCCGGTGGGTCCGGACCATCCAGGGCAGGGGTAACCCGTTGTGTAGGAAACCGAATTGCAGGAACCGTAGGTCCTTGACGAACAGGAAGTCGGTGAAATACCACTACAAGACCCCCATCTTCAAGTCTCGGGCTGTGGCTTCTCACCAGTCACTTCTCCAGTGCACTACTCAGTGGAAGTGGTTTCCTCCGTGACCTGTCCTTCTTCCCTCCTAGACCTCTCCCTGGGAAGGATGGGTACGGTCCTTCTGGTCTTGCAGGTGAAGGAAAGAAATGGTGAAAGTGAAGGGAAAGAAATGTTGAAAGTGAAGGGAAAGGGATGTCTAACCTCCTTCCTCAGTGGGACACGTCCGTCTCGTTCGACATCCTTTCTGTGTGGTGGTAAAACACAGGATTTTATGCAATGTACTAAGTCAAGACTACACCCAGTCAGTCAGTCTCGTCGGACAAGAGGTCAGGGTGAACCTTTATACGTATGGACAACGGGTACACGATACAAGAAACAATTATGAAATTCAACTTAGTTTACTTTGACGGGGAACACACACACGTACAATTCAGTGAAGTCAGAACAGACTGAGAAACCCTGGGATACCTGACATCGGGTGGTCCGAGGAGACAGGTACCCTAAGAGGTCCGTTCTTATCACCTCACACATCGGTACGGGAGGAAGTCCCCTAGAAGGGTTGGGTCCCTAACTTGGGCACAGAGTATAGAGGACGTAACCGTTCACCTAAGAAATGGTGGTCGTGGTAAACCCTTCGGACTTTAACGGGGAATATTCCTAGTTTTTACTAACTTATACATGAGAGCCATTAAAGTGGACCAAGTTGGACTATTTATAAGAACATCCTTCCCCAGAACAGTCTATCAGTCGGAAGTACTGATGATCTTACAAGACACTTTCATCGAAACTGGGGGGAGTTCTAATACGATGAGACTGGCCAACGGAGTAATCCATTAAAGAACGGAACCATAAGTAAGTATACTTTTAACCGTAGAGACTTAGTGATTTCCAATATTTACCTGTATCCCAAGAACCAATTTAGCTCTCTTTTTAGTGTCAATGAAGAAATCGATACACGTACCTTTTTTGAATTTTAGCACTGAGTGTCGATCTACTATGTAGAGTTGACATTCCCCCTTTGGAGTCTCGACCTCTGGAGCTCCACCTTTTGAGTCTGGAGTCAAGGAAGGGTCCCTCAGTGTATTGTAGTCGGTAGAGACTTTGGGGTCGCCCCCTAGGATATGGGACATGGGGAGGAGGTGAGGTAGTACTCTTCCGGTCTCTTACGAGGGTGACATGGAACGACGAGGTCTCCGGGAGAGGGGTCGAGGTCGTTTACGTCGTCAACGAGCCCCGTTAGGGCTAGGTCCATCCGGGACAAGACGAACCGGGCTTAGAACAAGTGAAGGGTGAGGTCGAACCACTGGACCCGGGACCCGAGACGACGAGAGGTTAGGTCACAGAGTCCGGCCTTAAGATCTATCAGGACGGGTAGCATAGGCATGAAGGTCTTGGGAGACCACGACAACAGGAGAGCGTTGAGTGTCGGGTCCTAGTGGACGTCCCACACCCTGAGACCGTTGCGGGGGTCGAAGCAATGACTTTGGTTTCCTCGTCCAGGGACAAAGGCGGTAACACAGACTGAGAAGCTCTGCTGGGATACCTGACATCGGACGGTCCGAGGACACAGGCACCCTAAGAGGTCCGTTCTTATGACCTCACCCAACGGTAAAGGAAGAGGTCCCCTAGAAGGGTCGGGTCCTTAGTTTGGGTCCAGAAGATGTAACATCCACCTAAGAAATGGTAGACCCGGTGATCCCTTCGGGAATGTCCCTAATGTCCTTGGTAATCTCCCTGACTTGTTGGAGTCCTTCGTTTGTGAGCGGGAAAAGAGACGGGGGGTCCTGGAGTTTATCGGTCCTAGAGTTTGGAGGGAGTTCTACGTAGACACTTCGTCCCTGTGTGGGGCGGGTGAAACCCTTCCACTCCGGGCGAGAAGTGCGTGGGAACGAGACCAACACCAACAGGTACTAGCAGGTCTTCAGGTGCTACTTGTACACCAGGGTCGGAAAGTCCAAGACTGAGTCGACGTCGGTGTCGACCGACCACCGGGACGGGGTCTCGGTACCCCGCGCGGCGAGACGTGCCGCTGAGAGTACTAGTATCCTGTGTTTGTCGACCAGTAGGTGCATCGGGTTTCGGAGTTTGTCCCCGTCGGGTTCCAGACCGAACCTCCGCGGGTACTTCTCCTTCGCGTCCCTCACACTGGGACCCCTCTCTCTCGTTGTTCGGCGCATCCTCTGACCCTCAGGTGTGTACCAGACTTAGATGAGCTTGGTCGACACAGACCAGGGTGGGACACTTTCACCCACCATGGGAGGGAGGGGTACTTGGAAAAAGGGGCTCTGAGAGGAAGACGGTACACCCGACGGTGGGTGAACGTCGGGGGTCGGAGACTGGGTCTTGAGTGTTAAGGTCGTCGGAGGGGAACCCCTGTTGTCTAAAATCTTTAAGGGTTCTACACAGATTGATCCCGTCAACTCGAGTCCTCAACCACGAGTCTGGGTTAGTCTAGGTTCAGGTCTCCTTAATAACAGGCCAAAAATAGTGATGAAGGTAGAGATTTGGGAAAGGACACATGTCTGTCTGGAGACAAAAAAAAACAAAAAAAAAAAAAAAACGGGAAACTTCGATTTCACAGAAAAAATGTTTAACCAAAAACCGTTGTGGTGTAGTTCGTCCAGATAGCCATTGTGAAAAGGTTGTCGGAAACGAGTGAAAATATAGAGACACAGTGTAAAACCATTAAGAGTGTTCTAAAGGGTGTAAAAGTAATAACAAGATAAGCAATGCACCAGACACTAGTCACTAGAAACCGCAATGATAATATTTTTCTAAAACTGAGAGACTTCCAAGTCCACTACCTATTGTGAAAAATCGTTATGGAAAAAATTTTAATTCCATGCATACAAAAAATTCTGTTATGTCAACACGTGAATTGTCGTATGTCACATCATTTGTGTTGAACCCGTACATGACCCTTTGGTTTTTGAAACAGACTCAACAAAAGAATACTATAAGGGAAAATAACACCAACAGACTTTGACTTGGATGTTATAGACTCCAGACGGATATTTACAAACGACAATTTACGACCTTCTACACGACTATTTATCGAGTCCCATAGAAAGTCGTAGTTTTGTCAAGGTTTAGTTTACGTTTACACTTTTTTGTGGGTCTTTCGGGTTCCCCTGTCCGGAGCCCGTCCACACTCAAAAGAATACGTAAAGGAATTAAGATCTACACCCTCAAGTCACACATAGACGCTACGGATCTTGTCACAGACCGTACATCAGCTACGAATTATGTATGAACAACCTACTGATTTACGACTGAAGATCTAAAGCTAGAAACTGGGACTTGAGATCTAAGAATGAGAGGTTGAGACGGATATACTATGGTGGTCAACCTACTGAGTAACCTTAAAGTTTGAACTTGTTCAGATTTTAGTCCGAGAACCAACGGAGGTTTGATGGAAGTGGTGGAACCTTTACTGTGGTGGCTAGGGGGACAAGGACTCCGACTATTTTATTTCTATTTTATCATTATCTCGGTGGAACTGAAAAGAGATAGTATACTTGGAAGTATCTAGGGAGTCGTTGAAGGAAATTTTCTTTAGGTCTTGTCTTAATAAAGAGTGGTGGTGGAGACGAGGTTGGACCGGGTCAGGTAGTAGAGAACGGATAGACGAAGCGGGACAAAAAAAAAAAAAAATTAGTGACGGGGGAAGTAAGACGAAAGGTATCTCGTCGGTCTCACTAAAAAAGTTGTCCATAAGAACTAATGCAGTGAGGACCAAACCTCAGGTGTGACGTTGGACACTCCGGTATGCCCTGAGCGGGTACCGAGGAAACGACTTGGGTAGTGGACAAGACCCGGAGGCCTCGGGAACGAGAAAGAAGTTAGTCCTGTAAATAAAAGAATCCCTGTAGACCGTTACGGACCCCTGCAAAAACCAACAGTGCTGACCCCTCACACGATTGTAGGTCACTCATTTCCTGTCACTGGAACGATTTACAGGATGTCATGTGCTGTCAGGGGTGTCGTTTTTTACAGTTACTCACGACTGCAACGTTTAGGAACGGTCCAGGGGGATCGGATAGGCCCTTCGCGACAAGGGTCACTCGTAGTGGGAATGAATGAAGTCCAGAGACGAGTTTGGGTCGACCCCTGTCACCGGATGGGACTGGAGGAACGAAGTGTCCAATGGGACTACGAGAGATAGGAAAACACATAACAGTAGGGGTAGTTGAGCTTCCGTTTCGTAGTCTCCTGAGCCGAGGGACGAGAACTATATGAACATCAGTCACTTCTGAAAGGAAGTAGTCTGAAATACTAAATTGGAGATTACGTCTCATTGAAAAATTCTTAGTTGATACTTCTCGGGACCCATTGTGACTGTTTCAATGACCACTCGTCCAGAATAAAACAAGAGTAGTAGATATTTCACAGCTATGTATATGCTGGATGGGAGGTTCACACCAAGACAGTTACATATTTCGTAGGTCTCGACACGGTCTGTTGTCACTCCAGTTTGTGACAGTCGGTTCTAATGTTGGTCACCATGAAGTACAGTCTTTTGGTCTGACAGATTTAAGAAACATTGGACCCCTTTCCTAAATTGGACTTCAACAATTGGTGATCATTTTAGTTTTGTGGATGGCGGGTTTCCGACTCATCTCAGTTTGGTCTAGTGCCTATCCTTCCACTAAATTTTGAATGTACGATAGTAGAGAAACCGGAGGAAATATTGTTATGATAATTGTAACGTTTAATTGTTGGGGCCCGACTTTTCTTGACACTCTAAGTCAAGTTTTCAAGTTTTTATAGTCCGTCGAATAAAAAAGGTTCGTTTTCTTGTTAGGGGTTCTCATTCCGGAGACCGGCTTGAGAGTTCTTGGAGGATAGGAGTCAGACACGGTCACCAAGCCTTTACCTTTGACCTCCGGAAGTGACACACAAATGAGTCGGGACAGAGGGTCTGGAATCTCGGGGGCTCACACCTATGTGGCCTCCGCCGTGAGGCCGGTTCCAGCGGGAATCACTCTTCTTGAAGGACAAGCCCCGCACTAGACCTCACTTTCCTGTGTCAGCTGTCACGCACGCACGATACAGAGAAGCCAATTGTCGTCGTCTTTGTTCTTTTGTCTCTAGCCTCCGGTTCCTGCGGATTAGGATCGAGCTGGAGTTACTCTCTAAAGATAAGATTTTCGCAGGTTCGACCCTCCTCATCCACCAAGGCTCGCGGTGCGGCACCGTCGTTCCTGACCCTCACCCCTCACTCCCCAGTTCCAGGACCCTGCCCTCCAGGGGATTGGGGTAGTCGTGGGGGGACACCGGGCGTACGGGGGGCCCTTTTCGACCCCCTCCCGTGGCGTGTGGCCCGACTCGTCAGCAAGCCTCGAATCGCTTGAGGGTTCGCGATTCTTTTCGATCAAAGCTAAAACGGAAGGGGCGGCGCGGGGAGAGGTCGGGCGTCGGGGGCCTGAGTGCGCCGCCAGCGGGGACGCATCGGCGGCAGGCGTCCTGCTAGTTCTCATCTTCGCGGCCGGCCCGAGCGCCCGGGTAAAAGGGCTGAGCCTGGCGCGCAGGGCCGCGAAAAGTCGGCGAACCCATCCCGCCCCTTTGCCCCTACTAGGTTCTTCAGTGGGACCTCGGTAACGGCTCCGAGGCCCCTAGGGTCTACTTTGAAGGACCGGTCACCCTTGGAAAAGGCCCCGACGACGACTTTTCTTTACCCAGAGGACGCGAACTTGAGAGAGAGGACTTTGGGTCTCATGGACGAACCCTTTGTGAGCCAGTGTGTTGACAGAGAAACCAAAAAATTTAGGGCTCTCCTACGACTGACTCCTCTTATATAAATTACTAAAATACTAGATTTATAAATGGTAAATTTATAACTTATTGACCTTATAAGTCCACGTGTAAAAGTTTTAAAAATTCAAGTTAAACGGTTAGAACTATAAGTTGAATGCTTATAAAAAACGTATTTTTGAAGTAAAATAAGAAACTAGTCTTAAATCAATTTAGTATTCGAATTGTCTAATCTAGGATAGATAACGGCATAGAAAGTATCGAAAATATCAATGTAAAGTACTTGATGACGAGTAACTTTAGTAGACCTCTTAGCATTTTGGACATCTACAAGAGGATATCGGGGGCCTGTGGGTAAATTAATGACACGTTACGGTGGTCCCGTGACCCTAAAATTAGTTGGGAGAGGGGGTGGGGCTGTGTTGTTTCAGACTCTTGATGAATCTGAAGAGTTTTCCTATAATTTTTTATAAATCCTTTTTCCTAAAAGGATTTTGGAAATTTATGGATCATTTATGTCACTATGGAAATTTTCGTGTATACGTTTAAAAACGGTAGGTTCTTTTTTAAGTTTGAACCTTTAAAACCTTTCATACCCTTATACTTTATCCCACCTCTTTTACAACTTGTAACTACTACTCATGTACCCCCAACTGACATGTTAATAAAAAAAAAGGGATCCACTGTCGAAATGTCTGTATTTTAAGTGAATGTATGTTAAGTAGGAAAATTCAAATTTTAAGGTTCCGAAACCATATAAGTATTTCCACTCGTTGGTATGCTGTTAGTTAAATCCTGTAAAAAGTAGGGGAGGTGTTTCTTTGGAAAGTCATGGAAAATCAGTAGTAGAGGTTTAAGGTCGGCGGGGGGGCGGTGGTGGTTGGTCAGAGATTAGATGACAATTTGTTTTGAGTCGTGTCATTTAAAATTTTTAACTTAACTGAAATAACTTACTATGTACTCAGTCCGTCGTATGGTCAATCATTTGACTCCTCTCGAGGTTTCTCGATGTCTTTTCCTTTTTACATAGAAATGATACCGGAATAAGACCGAAGAGACTTGGAGTTTGACGAGTAGACACTTTACCCCTATTATTTGAGGCTAGTGGTTTATGAGATGTACTTACTTTGAAATGTCGAAAATTATCTATTACTATGAGGATCACCCATTATTATTGTCTGGACTGTCTAATCCTTGTTTGATAAAACCAAATCTCACGGTAGTCTTGCTTACTGTATCGTATTACTTCACAGAGTAAACGTCTCTCAAACTCCGGTTACGTTACGGATAAAAACAGTTAACAATAGAAAGTCGAGAAGGTTCTCTGAATCTATGAAATTCCCTCTTTTACAGAAGATATAAATTATAGGTGGTTACTTTTGACAGGTATATATAACAAAAGTAATGGCTACTCTTTTTGTTGTTTCAGATGAGAACGAGTGAAATCATGTCAAAAACATTTGATGGGATAATATAGAATAAAGACTAATTATATACACACACGGAATCCCCGTGTATTGAATATTAGTTAGACATTCCGTTTCAATATAACGTTCGGTGAATTTGAGAGATAGAGTCAAAAGAACAAAACATTTCTCCACTATTATTATCGATGAAGTGTTTTACTATGAATCTTAATTCAAATTCTTTGGGGGTTCAACCATTTAGTTCGGGAGTTGTTTCAAGGACCGTTTATTAGTCCCGATTTAATATAAATAATAATAATGGACAGGTTTATATTATAATTATAGTAGTTACTGTAAAAAAAATTGGACTCCTCCACTGTCTAGTCATAGGAGAACGTCTAACAGATATAACACCAATTACCAATAAAGTGTTAATTATTATTAAAATCTTCTATTTTGTATACGTCAGAGAAATCCAGAGACCTAAGATCCCTGAAAAGAATCCGGTACGATGTGTCGTACACCTTAGAATTCAGGGGCTGAACCCTACGTTGAGTACGGGGAACGTAACGTTCACACCTCAGAATTGGTGACCTGTCTGACCTTCAGGGACCCCAAGAATACGGATCAAACGACGAGTGTAAATTCTGTGTTAATTTCACTGAAGAGGGGTTCCAAAAATGAGGGTACTATCCCATTTTACCGGTAGAGGAGGTAAACAGAGATGTGATATGGTTGTCTACATTTTGTAAAGACAGGTAAGAGAAGAGGATATAAAAGGGGAAATAAGATTTGACATACGTGATACTCCCATCAATACCCCTTGAAGGGACCACCGAGTCTACCATTTCGCAGACGGACGTTACGCCCTCTGGACCCAAGTTAGGGACCCAGTCCTTCTAGGGGACCTCTTCCTTTACCGTTGGGTGAGGTCATGAGAACGGACCTTTTGAGGTACCTACCTCCTCGGACCATCCGATGTCAGGTACCCCAGCGTTTTCCAACCTGTGGTGACCCGCTGAAGTGAAGTGAATACACACGAAAAGGAGGAATAATTAACAACCTTTTCACTTACTTAGTTCGTGAACAAAGATCAGGTAAACTATTACATAAGGAGAAATATCTCATAACTGAGGTTTCCAGGATAACCGGTTGGATCACGAACTGATGAGACCCGTGAATCAGGTGAGAGTGGTGGAGAGTTATGCCAGTGTAGTAAACATCCATTATCAGTAAAGACAGGTAGTTTTCTGACATATTCTTACTCAAACTTTAAAAGACTCATTATACAGTTGGGTTTTAATTACTAACTACTGAATGAATCGGTCCGTCGGCCCTCGTAGTCGACAGGTAGTTCCCGTCACACTTAAACCTCGCAGTCGATCACAGATAACCTCAGTTACTGTAGGATGTAACATTTACGGAAACCCGTTTCTTCCCAACTCCGGTCTCGTTTAAGTAAATAATTTCAAAATTAACCTGAAAATATGTTGAATGTGAAATCACGTCAGGTGAAGAACTCCGAAACAAACCCCGTACACACAATGTGACTTCCACAACCCAAAAAGAATTCGTGCAACGATTCAGTGTTCGGGAGATGTAGTAAAATAGGAATAATCATGTATCATATTATTTAAACAATGATGTTAATAATAATATTGGTAGTAACAGTATTAACTATGTGAAATTGCCCCTCTCAAGGTCACAATTACAGAAACGTGTTATCATAAAAAAAAAGACAGTAGGAGGAGTGACCAGTAAAAATGAAATTTTTCTCTCTCCTTTCATTAAATCGTAAATTTTTTAACGTAAATATTCTCAGATACAAATTGAAGGTCGGAGTTCATTTTAACTGACAAAGGAGGAAAAGTACAAGTGAGACTGGAAATGGTGTAAATTGTATAAGACATAGAAAAGAACCCAGAGGTCGTAGGTTTAAGGTTAGATTCCCATCTCGGACAGAATAAATAAAAGAATAAGGGTTTTAGGTATACCCTAATAACTAAGGAAGGAATAAGAACGGACGGACATCTGGACGACTTCAGAACCCTGATTGGTCACCATAGTCCTACTAGTAAACAGTTCTTTTTCTCCTTATTTTTAAAGACAAGTGACTTTCTCTGTCTTTCGACAATAGTGACTGACTAACTGAAGAGAACGAGTTAGAACAGACTAAAAAACACTGGGGGTACCTGATCGGGTGGAAGGTACCTGTCTCTTAAAAGGTCCGTTCTTATGACCTTACCCAACGGTAAAGGTAGAGGTTCCCAAGAAAGGATGGATCCCTAACTTGGAACCAGAGGACTGTCCGCATAAGAAATGATGACAGTAGACCTTTTGGGTTTAAATAGTCCTCTTCAATTATTAATGTATTCCCTGACCCCTTTCATATTGTATGGTCATTGGTTTAATTCGAAACCAACCAAACCTAACGGTAGATCACAGGTACTCTTGTCTGTCGTACTACATAACATTTGTGAACTAAGACGGGTTTTCCATACTACAAGTGTGTCTTAATCAACGTCCCCACTTTTACAAAAGATGGATTTTGAGTAATTTGTTTGATCATTCATTAATTATCAACACTCACATAAAATTAAAATACGTGAAACATTATCTTTTCGTTTCCAGAAACTGAAATCAAGTTAACTATAAACAAACACACTCACACACACACACAAGTCCCATGTACTCAATATTAGTCAGACGTCCCGACAGTATCCTCTTTAGACTTAAGAGTTAAAGATAAAGGAATAACCATTTCGTTATGGTTAACATTACCATCAGTATCCTACCACCACTTCCGTCTTACTTTTATCACGTATATTACGGACTACGTATCTTTCACAAGTCAATTGACAATAGAAATAATCATAATGACTGTGAAAACTTGTTTGTCACTTCTTACCACGATACGACCTAAATATTCTTTCATATATATTTAAAATTTTCTTAAAATTTTATATATATATATTTAAAAACATGAGTATTCCGTCGTGAGAAGAATCTTGATATATTTGTAATTGAGAAGTTAAGAGTATCGTTAAGAGTATTTTGTCCATGATAATAACGGTGAAATATCTACTTTTGACTCTTTTGACTTCGTATCTCCTCAATTATTTGAATAGATTACCGTTATAACTTAAACTTGAGACCGTAAGGGCATGACTCGATCATGAAAACTATTTATATAATACGATGGAGACATAAAAAGGACTTTATAAAATATTTTAATTTTCCTTTTATATTTTCACGATGATGCAATTGGTACTCTTCGTATTCTTTAAATACATAATTGACTTTGTAAGCGAGTCAGCACAGACTGTGCAACACTGGGGTGCCCGTCATCGGGTGGTCCGAGGAGACAGGTACCCTAAGAGGTCCGTTCTTATGACCTCACCCATCGGTAAGGGAAGAGGTCCCTTAGAAGGACTGTATCCTTAGTTTGGACCTAGAAGACGTAGGGTCCGTCTAAAAAGTGATAGACTCGGTAGTCCCTTCGGGTTGTTTAAGAAACTATTGCATTAAGACATTCTTAAACCAAGGTAGGTCTTCAGAATTCTTCCAAATCCACTCAAGCCATCATTTTTGACTTCCCACAACTATGGAACCAGGGAGAAGTCATGACTGTTGTACGTCAAGAGGGACTGTCGAGACGGACGGACGAACTGGAACTTTCACATGTGTGTTAATTCTACCCTTTACGTCCCTCTTCACTGACACACACAGTAGTATTGAAAGGGAGAACTTAAGACCCGTTCCTTACTCGAGGTTCTTGTCGTTGAGTCACCCCATCTAAGACTCACCGACATAACTAGGAGGAAATACAAGAAGGGATAGTGAGCGGTTGTGTGTAGAGGGAAGAGACTACCCGTTCCATCGAAGAGAAGAATAATGTCAAAGAAGAACTCCATAAGAAACCCGTTCAAGGATCCAGGTCACTGGAAAGTCTTCGATGGGCCCTTCAAATGTATTGACTTTTCTGTCTTGGTTGAACAACCTGAACTAGATGAGAATAGGTGAGCAGGTTTAATTCCACGTAATAGTTGATAAGATTCCAGTTGAGTTTTGTCCTCCGCGGGTACACTATTCCTACATTACCTTTATTTCTAGTTCATTCTCCGATGATGCACGAGTCGGGTCCGGGTCCTTAACATACACGTAATAGAGTAATGTAAGGACCCTGTTCCCCCACCACCTCCCCACAATGTCTCCTACTCTACTTTCACCCCTTTTGGACTCCTGAACCGTCCTAATGGTTCAAGCACTTACCCCCTTGATCATAACTTGTCTTCACACACCCGGGGTTTCGACGACAGAAAGGGAGACGAGAGAACGTAATTGACTGACACAAGAGGTGGAAGTCCGTCGGAATGTTCAGAGTCCAATCGGACCCCGACGGTCCTAAAACTTACTCCATCTCTTACTCCTTGAGAAAAACTCAACTGGATGATGTGTATAATGTATATGCAAATATTGTGTAAATATAAATGTTGTATGATATATATATATATATCGTTATGTATAATATTGTGTATTGTATATGTAAATATTATGTTACAATATATATATATCGTAATGTATATTATTTAAAGTATATGTTTGGGTATATATCATATATACTTAATATACATGATATATCTCTAAATATATGCTTTATGTATCATCATATATAAATCACCCGAAGGGACCACCGAGTTTACCCTTTGGGTGATTTATGTATAGTAAATATATATGATATATACCTAAACATACACTTTAAATATTACACGTTACGATATATATACATTGTAACACAACATTTACATATAAAAACAACAGCAAACCAGTGATTCAGCACAGGTCGAGAAACGTTACGGTACCTGATGTCGTGTGAAGGGACACGAAGCGATAAAGGGCCTCAAACGAGTTTGAGTATGGGTAGCTCAGTCATTACGATAGGTCGGTAGAATAAGAAACAGTAGGGGAAGAGTAAGACGGGAGTTAGAAAGGGCTCAGAAAAGGTTACTCAACCGAGAAACGTAGTCCACCAGTTTCATAACCTTACAGTCGAAGTCGTAGTCAGGAAGGTCACTTATAAGTCAATTAAAAGAAATCTTAATTGACCAAACTAGAGGAACGTCAGGTTCCCTGAGAGTTCTCAGAAGAGGTTGTGGTGTCAAGTTTTCGTAGTTAGGAAACCGAGAGTCGGAAGAAACATCAGGTTGAAAGATAATACATAAATCATGATATATAAATATGATAATACATAAAACATATATTTAGAGATATATCATACATATCATAATACACTCGCTCACTCACTTTCAGCGAGTCAACCCAGACTGAGAAACGCTGAGGGACCTGTCATTCATCGGACGATCCAAAGAGACAGGTACCTTAAGAGGTCCGTTTTTATGACCTCATCCAATTGTAAAGGAAGAGGTCCCCTAGAAGGACTGGGTCCCTAGTTTGGGTCCAGAGGATGTAACGTTCATCTGAGAAAGGGTAGACTCGGTGCTCCCAGAGGAGAGTATTATAATACATCTACTTTTCTAATATACTACAAACAATTAATATATATTAAAAAGTATGTATATTAATTAAAATATCCATCATTTGTAGTATATTTACACTTAATAATTCAAATTATGAGTCAAAATTAAAAATTCATCATATATATATATACATTGAATGTAATTGTTTTGTACCCTCCACCCAATGATTAAAAATCCTTAGACTTCCCCAGGACTTTAGATTTACAAACTCTTGGTAACAAGATTGGACAAGAAACTACAGAATTAAAGGGTCAACCTAACCATTCATGAAATTCCGTTTCCATATTGACCGTGTTCTTGTGAAAAACCAAAATAAGAAAAAAGAGTGTCACCAAACACAGAAAATAGTCTGAATAGTGTGACATACTATTATACGAACAGACACAGTCAGAGTGGTGTATATTAAGGAATTCTGTCTGTGAAACGAACCGACTAGAGACGGAAATAGTAGAGAAGAGCACAGGAAACGGGGTTCACGAATCATTCATATACTCTTTTCGAGTATGTACCGTATCACTACTCGACCCTTTATTTTTGGTTTTCATACAGGATTCTTTGGATGGTTTTAAACATACAGGAACACAGGAGGTTTTATCAGTAACATATTCCGGGACACAAATAAGACTAATTCCGATGAAGGGGTATACATAAAAGTAGAACCCGAAATATTGACGGAAGTAACCTCCGGATTTGACTCCATAAAGACGATAACCATTTAGTAAAACTCACATCAAGACTGAAAAACTTTAGTAATTTTCAATGAGCTTTTGTTCGAACTTCTTATTCCACGGATAATTACGGGATCAAAGAACACAGTGAAATACACTAAGATTGTCGTAAAGATTTTACAATCCATTTATATAAAAGGGTACGTTACAAAGAAAATATTACTAGAGGTAAATAAATAACTCGAAGGTCATACACGAAATGATAATACCAAGAGACACCTCACATAAAACTGTTACACGGTCCCTTATTCTATGTCTTAGAAATCAGAGTCGGGTTTCGAAGGAACCACTCAATCCTTTTTCGTGCAAATTAGTGAGGGTCAACCCCGAATGTTGTTCGTCAGTCTTGAGATAAGACTGTTTCATCTTCCTCCTTCACTTTCTTTTTAGCTAACAGTCAGGGACTGGGTGTGTGGACAGGGTTGGTGAAGAAAGTGAGAGGAAACTTACGTAGAACGACAAACTCGGAGAGAGAGGTCGAGGTAAACGTGAACTGTTAGACGAAACGTAGAAATTGAAACAGGTAGTGGAAAGGTCTAGACTTCTTCTATTTTGTTTTAATCGGTTGAGTATTATAAGTCCTACACACATTTATGTTCGTATGTGTTAAATAACGTTCCGTCTATGAATTGAAACAGGAGTCAAATACCGACCGATAAAACTTTGGTAGTTAAAACTCACCTTACTGGTGTGGGAATTAGACTTAAAAGGGATGTCGATTAAAATCATCCTGAAGAAAAACGAGTGCCTGAACAAGTTAGAATAAAGTTTCGGACTCTGAAGGACCTTGTAGATAGATATCCGAGATTCCAGTGACATTTCGTTTACCAGTTTTTTAAAACATATAAGGGTAGAAAATCTTATCAAAGATTTCTAAGACTAAGTCTCGGACATCCTGTTTGATTGGTTTACAGTTTCATATTAAAAGTTTTGTACTGAGAGTATGTTTCTGACACGTATCACTCGAACATGTACCCAGTTTCTTACTAAATTCATAATTACTGTCTTGATCGTCTTACTGTTTCCATCCAGTTTCGTCCTATGTCCTCTTACTTTATACAAGTCCCGTTCTTTCTTACGACCTTTCGACTTTCTAGTCTATGTTTTAACCGATTCCAGGATAATCCGTTATGTTAGTATTGAAACCCCCAATAGAAAAGATGATCTTTCTTAAGTAAACGTAGAGGTGACATGTTTTGGGAATAATCACATAGTTAGAAGACGTTCCTTTCCAGATTAAAATATATGAAACTCGGATCAGTTTTTCATTTATAATTCAGTTACAATGGAAAAGATTTCGGTACGACAAGGTATATTTTCAACAGTCAGTATACACCAGTAACTCGTGAACGTTACACCGATCAGACGTTTAAATGTTTACATTTTATGTGTGGTCTCAAACTTCTAAACGGGATATTTTTTTATCTTTACCAGTATAAAAAACTTTATAGTTAATGTATAACTTCACTATGATCAAACCTATGTGACTCAATTCATTATATGTAATGATTTCAATTTAGATGGACAAAGAAGAATGAAAAAAGTAACACTGACAATCTTCCAAATTTTAATACACACACTGAATGTATAGGTGTAAAATAAAATAGTATATTGTACCGGAACCTTGGTCTTCACCTGAACACCTCTTAAGAGATTATGTCGAACTTTTCTGTTCTTCTTTATAGAAACAAAAAATGAAAAGAGTCATGATCAACGTCCCTAGATCTCTTTCAGATACACAAAAAGACGGAGACTAGACGAGATATGCCGATCCTCCAATCCTCGTTCTTAAATTCACCGACCACAGACCAAGACCTGAAATCTAAACGTATGTCTCTACACTAAACTAACTAATTTGGACTCATCAGTATAGTCTTTTGACTTAGTGTCATTAGTTTAAATGTCCAACGACTAAACGTTTTCGCTTCACTTTCACCGAGTTAGGACAGGTTGAGAAACGCTAGGGTACCTGATATGTCAGGTACCTTAAGAGATCCGGTCTTATGACCTCACCCATCTGTCAGGGAAGAGGTCCCCTAAAAGGGTCGGGTCCCTAGTTTGAGTCCAAAGACCGTAACGTCCACCTAATAAATGGTCGACTCGGTGGTCTCTTCGGGCTAAACGTTTTTCCCTGTTGTCAAAGATGACTTCCCTTCGAGTCACTGTATCATTACTTCTGATGTATCGAGAAAAGGACGACCAATACGTGGGAATCGACTCAAAGTCTACTTGTCCACCAAGTGACGTGTATCTTAGTCTTGTTTAACGTACAAGAACAAAATAAAAAAACGGTTTTATATAAACATACTACTTCCACGAAATCAACAAGTAAGTGAAAGTCACTCAAGAATGTTAAGGATACGGGTTTCAGTGTGACTACCTACCGTCCAGATTTCACTAAAAGATACCGACGATTAAGTGGGTAGTGATTAGAATAATCCAACGATTAAGGGTCTCCTGTACTGGTCATCATCTGTACCAAAGGTTTACAACTTTCTTACAATAGGTCACTTTAGTACCCCAATAGGAATCAGATTTTCTTCTACGGAGTACAAAGTAAATAGTAACTTGAATTAAATAGTGTAAAAAACTAATAGTGTAGATTCTGACTACAGAAATCATGTATGAAGGAAGATCTACATCATCATATCACTTGAAGTCTTATCTTATGTATGTCAGTCAAAATCTCCCCTATTTTCCACTCGAATAGTCGTTTTTCACCGTATTATTAAATAAACAAGATTAATGAAAAGGAGATACAGAGAAATTTTAAAACAGTAAAGTGCTAAAGATAAATTTTAGAGATCAAATAGAATTCTCAGTTTTCACACAGAACAGTCAACGAAATAAAGGTAGATATAGAAACTCAAGGGTCAATCTTTCACAGGACACGGTACCGTATACAAATCTATAACAATGACCTTCATTAGATGTTAAAAGTACACGACTTTAAGTAAAGAAATAATGTCGTATGTTTTGATTTATTTACGAACGAAAGAAACTTTTGGCTAGTAGATTTACAGGGAGTGACAATTCAGATAACTCCCAATAAACATCCGAATTCTCCCAGAAGAAAGAAGGGAGTAATAGGGATAAGAACGCCCGGTCTGGGGGGCGGAACGTGTTGGGTCTCCCCTTGGACTCTCGAAAATTTTTTATCGGGTTAAAGAGCGGAAACCTCTTCACTTTTCTCACGGGGCGGGGGTAGATACTTTTCTCCCTAAACTATCTCAAAGTTGCAGAAGTTTAGTTTCTAAATTCAGAGATTGGGGGGTAGTGAGTCCTGGGGGGTTTCGAATGCTTGGGGGAGGGAAGGGCGAAATTGACGAAACCTGACCGGGGTCTTAGGACCAGGGTCAGGTGTCAAGGACACCCAGACATGCGTCTTAAGTGTCTCCTGGACACAATGAAGGGAACGCTTCTTTGTCTTAATACCACTTTTAAATCCACCTTTGGTAAAGCAAAAACCAGGGTTTTCTTCTCTTCGTACACGGGTTGGTGGGGACTCTTTTTCTTGAAAGTCCCCGTTTCCTCGCTTGTCCATTAAATCTTCTTTTTGTCTTTCACCAGAGGCTGACGGGTCCTGAAGGGATCCTCAACCCCCTCAACCCCTGCGGACCTGCGCATCATAAACATTAACACCTGTTTTATTTACCTCTCGTGCTTCGGACTCCGAAGAGCCTAGGAAAGGACTGGTTTAAGTCCACTAAACCATATCCCATAAAATTATAAAAGGGGGAAAACACTTCATCTTGTTTGTGTTGAACCCGCGTAGCGCCGCCGAGTCTCAGACGGTCGGTCCGCCCGCTGGCCTCGTGGTTAGTCGCGCGCGGACGCGAGATATATATGCCGCCGGGCCGGGTTCGCATCGAAGTAGCCGCGAAACGGTGAACATGGGCTCAGGATCTAGAAGTGGTACAGCCTCTGACGAGGACAACGAGGGCGACAGCGTGGAGGACGCCTCTTCTGGGGTCAATTCTTCTTCCGACGGTTTTTCGGCCGACCCCGCGCGGCGTTCCGGAGGCCCGGGGGCCACAGGCTCGAGTAGTGGTTCCGACAGCGGCGGAGGTTCCTCGCGTCGCCGCACAGAGACCGACGCGAGTTTTTCCGTAACCGCCGACGGCCGATGCTACACCTCTTCTTGTTGTCGGCATAGTTCGACCCAGAGTTCTCGGACCACTCGTTCCCATGGGACCACGTCTGGTTCCCGTGACCCCGAAGGCCGAGAAAGTTCGAGTTGTTCTTCCGCCGGCGGCCCCTCCGGTTCGGGTTCCGTTTCTTCCGCCCACGCCGGTTCGGATTCTTCCGACGACCCCGCCGATTCTTCGGGTTCTTTCGATGCCCGCGCCGGCGAGGTTTCTTTTGACGATTCTTCTGGGGCTTCTTTCGCTTCTTCGGCCGGCGTCGACGACACTGGTTCTTTCACCGGTTCTCGGGGTTCTTTCGATTCCGACGGTTCGGATTCTTCCGGCGGTTTTCGCGTCGCTTTCGCCAATTCGGTTTCCGGCGGTTCGGGTTCCAACGGTTCGGGTTCTTCCGACGTGGGTTCTTCTTCATCCAACAATTTAGTAGACGAAGATTTTGGGTTTTTCCGAGAAAAGTCTCGGTGGTGACTAGAGTTTTCTTTCTCGACATATGAGCAAGAACACGACACATAGAATACGAGAGATCTGAAAAATAAGTTCCCATCCAAATCACGCCCTCAACAACGTCTACCAACCGTGATGGGTTCCCTCGTCCCGTCTCACCAACGACACTCAAACGTCTCAAACTTGGGTAAGGACACCCAACGGGGAACGGGACGCCACAAAAGACAGTCGGAGGACCAGTCGTTAACGTTTGCGAAAGGCGTCCGAACGCATGAACCCTAAAGGCGGCGGGGCGGGGTGAGGACACTTCTCGTTTTTGTTGGTGGTGATTTGGGTCGGTCAAAGTCAGAATGCCCTATAAGGCTAACCCGATTTTTCAGTAAGTTTTCAGGGCGGAACGAGCGGCCAACCGAGTAAGGAGGTCGGACACTAAAAAGTAGGACAAAAATTAACCTGCCACTGACAGGAGGTAGACACCAGAGATTACAAAACAAAAGAAAGCCAACCCAATCGGGATGAACGAACTATCTCTTTACACAGCATAAAGCCTGCAAAGGGTGAAAAAGTTTTCAGTTGAACGACAGCACCCCCGCAACCATAAGTTGGGTCCCGTTCTCTCACCCAGGACTCCGGCAGCGGAGCGTAAGAATTAAGGACAAATGAGACCGTCGTTTCTTTGCAAACTTTTTACGATATCGCCACCGTCACTAATAAAGTGGTCTTCGTTTCGACCTGGTCCCTAGAAAGACAAGGAACGTGGAAAATTGAAGTATTCGTTTACGCACTACTAAACTGTCGTATTTTTTGTCGAAAATCAGCCGGTAAAACAGGACCGGCCGGTCAGTTCCTAGGAAGAAAAGCCCTTGGAGCTGTAGACTTTTAGCATCTACGAAATTTGCGGAAAAACACGTTAGGTTTACGAAGATGCGATTCATCTTTTTTTACATCTGACCATTTCAAAACTTTGCACACATATACTCACCCTGACCCACCGGAAAAATTATTTCCCGGAAAAAAAAAAAAAAAAAACCATTGTCGCAACATTCACCTAAGAAAGTAAAAGTACCGTAAAGAGGACCCATCTCTTAAAGAGTTCTGGCAAATGGTCCCTTCCCCGAAGACGTCTGGACGTCGAGGTCAAAAAGTTGGTGTTCCTGCTTAGACACTCAATTACAATTAAGGACGTAATCACCATCCCCGGTGGCTCAAGTAAGGATCAGAATCAGTGACATACCTCTTTGGTTTTCCAGATCACCTATTTTACGCATCTTACCATTGGTTTCACGTTTCTTTTCGTCTCTACTCTCTACATATCTTTTCCAACGTTACAGACATAATTTCTGTGGAGGACTCAAGGACCAAGAAACTCGACGGACTTGAGGACGGTGTCCCCTGGAAAGGTGAATCGAGTCCAACCCAGTTCAACGTTATCGTCTTCTGGATTATTTCTGTGAGGTTTAGTTTAGTGTCAATACCGAACATCATTATCGTGGTACAACAAAATACAAGGATAAAAGACAGTTTATTAAAGTAAAAGTGTAGGTGAGATTCTCTGTCCCCCGCTTGGTTGGATTCGTTTTCAACTAAGAGAAAAGACATTTGGAGAACACTTACGGGAAAACACCACATTTAATAACCCAAATATATCAACTAGGATTGTGGCTTGCAAAGGACGTTGACATAAACGTATTTACTTTCTACAAGAAATGAAAGTTTATTTTGTATAAGTAGTTTTTGTTTATACTGATAAGAGATCATTCCGACCTCCCTTTCAAGTAAGTGTCTCTCGAGGAAAGTCAAGTCAAGTCAAGTCAACGAGTCACCACAGGTTGACAAACGTTGGGGTACTTAGTGTCGTGTGGTCCGGAGGGACAGGTAGTGGTTGAGGGCCTCAAGTGAGTCTGAGAGCTGGTAGCTCAGTCACTATGGTAGGTCGGTAGAGTAGGAGACAGCAGGGGAAGAGGAGGACGGGGGTTAGGGAGGGTCGTAGTCTCAGAAAAGGTTACTCAGTTGAGAAACGTACTTCACCGGTTTCATGACCTCAAAGTCGAAATCGTAGTAAGGGAGGTTTCTTTAGGGTCCCAACTAGAAGTCTCACCTGACCAACCTAGAGGAACGTAGGTTCCCTGAGAGTTTAGAGAGTAAAGTGGATCAGAAATCTATTAGAAGTTGTCAAAGGAGTCAAAATAGGTTCAAGAATTTAATACAAGGGAAGGGAGTGACACTCCCTTCAAATGTATCAACTGACTGTCCCCAGATTATTGGGTAAACAAACTTAGATTTTTAATCGATCAAATTGTTTTTCAGGGAACAGTGTTAAACCAAATATTTTGGATTTGAAATTGTAATAATTATAGTAAAAGTTATAAGTGAATAATAATATTTTATAACTCTTGTCGTAATTATATGAAATTAACCGGTTTTACCGACTGATCGGTCTTTACCGTTACTTATGACGTATTTGACGACTGACTATTTATTACTTTTAAGTACTTTAAAAGTACATACTATCTTTGCATTGTCTTTAATTTCAGAGGAACATTTAGTAATAAGATGAAGAAAGACATGTATGAGTCACGAAAGTACGACTTTTTCATTTATAGAATAATGAAGGGGATCCGTTACGAGATCCATAGTATAAAAGACACGAACTCCTTCTATATTTTCCATTGAAACACAAAGTTTAGGTACGGTTTCTCTTTGTCCGGGTCATGATCTATACTATTGTAGTAATTTCTTAAAGTCTTCCCTTGTCCCTAAATCCCGTGTCACCATTGTCGTTATCACAAAACTTCATCGAAAAAAAAAAAAAAGAGAGGAAACCTGCACAGTATTCCGTTCACCTTAGAATAAAGCGATTGGGCTTAGTTTGGGTACGGTGGGACATCTCTCATGTCTCAGAAGTGGTGTTCTGACGGTCCCTTCATAGTTGTAGACCGTACAGAACTCGTGATTAAATGTTCCACAGTTCGTGACAACGACTCGTGAGAAGTAAATAAAAGTTTGTGTGAGAACAGTGTCACGAAACTCCATCCAGGGTAATAATGACTCCGAACCAGTGTAATTCCTGTATTGATAAATGAAAGACTAGTCATTTGGTCATATTATTGGGAGGTACTTCTCACGACAAGGAGGTTTTGTACCATTTCTCGGTGTATACAGAATTTTAAAAAAGATCATCGGTGTAAAAATTTTTCATTTCATTCATTTTAGTAAAGTTATTATAAATTGGGTGATTTTATTTTTATAATAAAGTTATTCAATCCATTTTTATAATCTAAAAATTTAAGATAAAAAGTATGAGAAACTTTACACCGTACATAAAATGTGAAGTCGAGCAGAGTTAAATCTGATCGGTCAAAGTACACGAATCATCTGTGTTTGCCCATCACCAATGACAAAACTTGTTATATCGAGATATCACCCTCTTTCGTTACCGTGGGGTGAGGTCATGAGAACGGACCTTTTAGGGTACCTACCTCCTCGGACCATCCGACGTCAGGTACTCCAACGATTCTCACCCTGTCCTGAGTCACTGAAGTGAAAGTGAAAAGTGAAAGTGCGTAACCTCTTCCTTTACCGTTGGGTGAGGTCACAAGAACGGACCTCCTAGGATCTCCACCCCCTCGGACCACCCGACGGTAGATACCCCAGCATGTCTCAGTCTGTGCTGACTTCGCTGAATCGTCGTCGTCGAGATATCATTTATGACTTTCCTTCTGTGTTCTTTTATAAATGGGACTTCATCTGAAATCTGCAAAGGTTCCTTTATTGATACTACTGGACCAGGACTTCAGATTCTGATTTCTAGTATTTCATGTGAACCAATAGGGATCGTAGACTACAAAGAAGACCGGTGGGACGGGTGGAGTGGAGTATGGTCCGAAGACTGGTGTCCTTAGACTATTGTCTAAAATCGTTTTCGGTCCGGTGACGTCCGGGAGGGACAAGTAGGACTCCGTCGGGTCAGAGGTTCTCTCTCAAAGACAACTCCTCCTTTGATCCAGACTAGTAGGTAAAGACCTATTGGATAGAATAACTAGTTTTTATAAATCAAACCCAAACCCAAAACGACCGTTGCTATTGAAGGAGGAGATAATTTATCTCTGTCACTCTCTTGAACGGAAAGTCCCAACATCGTTCACAATATATGTTATTAAATCTAGTTAATCGAGTACATCATGAACTAGGTACCTTTTGATAGTCACAATCAATAATCTGACTGAGAAGGTTCCTTAGGTACCAAAATAAAAGAAGGAACGTATTCCGGGAGAGATTTCCACCACTATAAGTCATGTCTCACCTAGTCATTGTGGACATTTCAACAGGGTCTCTTAAATGGACCTGACTTTCACAAGGGTAACGAGTCTCAACTGAAATACAGGAGAGTTACTTCAAAGAAGAGGACCATATAGAAAAACTTTTACCACGGTAGTAGGTTTCGTAGTACGTTTCGTCACGAGATAGGGTCTAATGACTTTCAGTAGGTTCTGGTCACTAAGAGTTGTCCCATGAGACGACTTCATACCATCTTGGCTCTTCATCCTCCCGTCCCTTTCGGTACACATTAAACCTTTTCGTATCGGTCACGACTCTGCGTCTAAATGGGACTTCTATACTTTGAGTTCACAGTCTGAGACATGAAGGTTCCGGGACCTTCCCCGGGGACCCTCATATCAGACAAGTACACGAGAATAAATTTTCTTTAAGAAAATTTTCAACCGTACAAAATTAATTCCGACCAATTTTGGAAATAAAGGTGAGTTACAAGAGAAGACAATGTTAAGTGGAAACAGACTAATACAACCCTATAACTACTCTTATAAATCCTGAACTCTTGTAAATGACTTAGATTTAAAACAAACCCCAATTACTTTATATATTTCACTACACATCTAAACAAGTATATATCAAGTGAACAACGATCGGTCAGACTAGATTCTTACAGAAGTCCCTTATGATGAATAGTGACTGTTTTTCACTTTTCACTTTAACTTTTCAGAACAGACTGACAAACGTTGGGTACCTGAAATCGGGGGGTCCAAGGAGACAGGAACCTCTAAGAGGTCCTTTCTCATGACCTCACCCAACGGTACGGGAAGAGGTCCCCTTAGAAGGACTGGGTTCCTATCTTGGGCCCAGAGGACGTAATATCCATCTAAGTATATAGGCACACGGGTCAGTAGCCTCATTCATGTATCACCTCTTAACTCTACACTTTACATATTTCATCTTCGATCAGAAACTTCTTAAGAAGGTTTAAAATTTTGAGTGTTTACTTTTAAACTGTCCCCTAAAAGGTTTAAACTTCCGTTCGGAATTTCGCAATGAACTGTACTGAACATCACGAAATTTCGACTGTAAGAAGAGATTCAATAGTTCTCCTATTTTGTTTAACACTAGCTAGTAGAATTCACTTATGACTTAAGAGAGGGGTGACAACTGGATTATATGAGATGCCTTTTATAATGACTTGTAAAAGGAAATTTCTACCTTGGTCTCATACGGTAGTTTTTATATCCGTTTATTTCGTAATCAAAACATAAGTTCCATCATTGACACCGTAACAGGACTCAATACAGTCTGTGCCAAGAAATTCTTTTGCATTACAAAAGAGTAGATGGATCATTGTAACATCAATATCAATGGTGGAGAATAGTGGACATCCGGAGTCCTTAGCCGGATAAGGTAGCCCATGCAATATGGAGATCCGCACTTATAAATTCTGGAAGACATCTAATAAGTTATCGAAAATACTTGATGGACACGAAAGGTGAAAAAGCATCAAACATTACAGAGTGACTGTCACAATGTCAATGAAATCTACTTTAACACCCACCGAGATTTTTCTCGGAAAAAATTTATGTCTCGTTTGTTGAAATACGGGAGAGGGGCGCTTACGCCGCCCGTTCGACCTACAGGAACCCGTACTACCACTGCGCGAATCGCACCTACCGTGTGTCTAACCACAGGAGCTTCTCGGGGTGGTCCATCCGAAGCGTGCGAAGAACGTCGCGGTAGTGTCGGCTTGAGACCTTCGCGTCCAGCCAGAACTTTAGGACGCGCTAGAGCGCGTGGTCGGCGACCTTGCCGTCGAATGCCTAGTTGTCGAGGCACCTGAAGACCATTGCCGCCTAGAGAGCGTCTCGATGGCACGGCCCGGCCATCGCCACGCCGAAGAAGTGCGGCGGCCACCGACCGCGCGAGAACGCCCGTCGGAATCACCGGTCAACAAACGCGCCGCGGAACGGCGGCCACCTGAACGCCCGTCAGACGAATCATGCCCGGTAGTGTTTGCCCACTAGTGTTTGGTTTCCAGACCATGTTCGCGTCCATCAACGGAAATTTATATCAACCTTTGTAAGACTAACCAGAGCCTTAAAAAGTTTTCATGGCGCGCTATTTTGGTAACCGATTTTTCACTGGCCCTCTCTGGCCAATTAATTCTCTCTTAGACTAACCTACTTAATGAAGATGTGGATAAAAGATACGGAAGAAAATTTAGATCCGCTGGACTTCCTTAAAAGGATTTAACAAAGTAGAATAACGGTTGAAGTTACATATATTGCTCGGTAAATGGGTGGTACAATTGAAAACTAAGTCATATGCCCACCCTGGACTATAAGAATTAAGAACTGTGCAAGAGTTCTAACAGTCATAAAGACGAGGTTAGGATTTGACTCATGTTAACAAGAAAGAGGGGGTGTCAACCCAGTCGAAATTCATTTAGAGCTTGATGGTCCTGATGGTGAAAGATTGAAACCAGTAGTCTAGAGGGGATTAAGACTCAAATAGAAGACATTTTGATGTACGGTCCCAGGGACCCACCTACTAAAAATTTTTAGTGTACGTACGTTTCCACCTTAACTACTGTATATATGTGACCTAGGACTATTTGAAGGCCCCCCCCCCCCTAACAAAATTTTAAAACTTTCGTTTCCGTTCTCTTTTTATTAGAACCGTTCTCATTAACGAAAAACAATAGGAGTTTTGATTCATGACGAGATCAAAGGGAAAGAGAAATATTTCCGGGAACACCTAATGTTTCCAAAGCGGTCGATACGTCATTTTATTACGAACACTCTTGTAAAGGTCTCGGAAACAAAATTACAGTAAGCAGAAAAATGTTTGTTAATTGGTGGATACGTCGTATTGGACCGATGGTCGAAAAAAAAAAAAAAATTACTTTTACACCTACCGACACTTTTCAGAAATTTATCAAATAATTTTTCAAAGAAGAAAACAGATCCGAAATGAAGGGGAAGCGGAACACCACTGAGAGCCAGAAGAACCCGTCGTCGTGGCGGACCTACAACTCGTCCTGCGGCGGGACTCGCTACCACTGAAACGGGTCGTCGAACAAGTCGAGGAGCAGCAACGCCAATCGGTTGACGTCCACTGCGCCCAGAAAAACAGGGCCCGGCGCAACGGCGGTCGAGGTTTTATAGTCCGCAGTCCATGAGGTCGTGGCGGCGGTTCATGTGGCCTCGCGGCCGAGGTTGGGCGAGCCATATCAACGGGAACGCCTCGTCCGCCACGTGAGCGGGATGATCTTTAACATTTGGTCGGGCCCTTCTGGCTCAAAACCGAAATCGAGCTCAAAACGGAGGAACAAATGGTGTAGGTCTGTATCAATGAAACATTTTGAGTTGTCGTTTTGAACCCTCGTCCTTTTTTTTTTTGGGACCTACTGGTTCCCCCCTCTTTTTATAAAAAAATTATCTGTCATCTCCCTACGCGGTGAATCCAGAGGATAACCAGTTTTCATGCTTCCAAAAGATAGGTTATCTTTCTCTTTTAAACATAAGGAATAAACGTATTTGGGGAGGGAGGTCTGGAATCACTTTGACATGACTAGAATGGGTTAGTTCTCACTCTTAAGAAGTAAGGAGTAAATGTAACTTCGCGATATTTATAGACCAAAAACTTGAGTATGACGATTAGAATCAGCGCCTCCGATGGCAGACTGCAAGGATCCCGTTTTGTTACGGACTCGGCAGATTTAGACGGGGTCGAGGATTTTTTCCGAGATTCTTTCGGTAGTGATTTCGTGTCTTTTTTCTACCGTTTTTTGCGTTCGCGTCAGCATTTCTCTCGATGAGATAAATACACATGTTCCAAGACTTCGTCCAGGTAGGTCTATGACCATAAAGTAGATTCCGGTACCCATAGTACTTGAGGAAACACTTGCTGTAAAAGCTCGCGTAGCGCCCGCTCCGCAGTGCGGACCGCGTAATGTTGTTCGCAAGCTGGTAGTGTAGGTCCCTCTAGGTCTGCCGGCACGCGGACGACGACGGGCCCCTCGACCGGTTCGTACGACACAGACTCCCATGGTTCCGGCAGTGATTTATGTGGTCGAGGTTTACTCACGGACGTATCCGTCAATTAGGTTTCCGAGAAAAGTCTCGGTTGGTGAAATAGCTTCTTTCTGACATTGACGGCAAAAGAGCGCGCCATTTACGTTAAGACAAGATAACTAAATTCGTAGATGTAGATGAGATCACCCCAATTATCAACTTCGTTAGAACCTCGGTCTTGAAGATCGATGAACTTTTCAGAGAACCGTAATTTCTCTGTAAGGGGTTTTCTGTGTAGAAGGGCAAAGGGTACCTGATTCGTAGGTCTACGAACCTTTACGAGTGAGAAGTGCTTCGGAGAATTTTAAAAACTACTAATCTTAAAAGGAGGGCCCATTCCTTCACCAACCCCCCTAAAGTCGCAGGGCTAGGAGTCCCGTAGAAATACGTCCAACAGAAAAGTCCCATCCAACGCGCCTTCCGTTTAGTCACCCCAAAAGAGGGACAATAACCCCTTTGATTCGTTTTAGTGGACAACAAGGAAATCGTTTGGCGCCTGTGAAATTATTCCATAATTGAGTTTGAGACGTGTACCAACTTTACTCTAAAAGATTAAAGAGTAATGTTAATATATCACTACCTTTGTCGGTTACATTTCGGCAAAGGTAAAAAGAACGTAAGGACTATAGACCCAAGGTCAAAGGACCCAGTAAATGGAAGGACCCTACCGTGATCTTCCCCAACTTTCACACCGTGAGGGTTAAGCTCCTGCCCTTTACCAAACTTAAAAGACTGGAGGGGTAGACCACAGTGGAGTAAACGTTTGATCCTCCCGGGGTCCACCTCTCCTTCCACACGATTAAAAAGAAACCTTTTTAAAAATTTTCTTATATGATGGGGGTTTTATTAGGACTATCCTTCCCGGAACCAACACCTTTTCCTCAGTCACCCCGACCTACTCCCCTTCTCGGTACTTTTCAGTCGCCAACTGACGTATAATTTTTCCATCCCCTTTCAGAAAAGAAACCAAATACTCGTGGTATAAATCCACTGTATGTAGTCACACAAACCTATTCCTTTATTTTTGAGCTTCATCTTAAAGAGTTTTTCTGGTGAAATTTTAAAACTTCAATTTACTTGAAAAGGGTCTAGGGTGTGTTTAATCCACTGACGATATACTCTTCTGAAGGGACAGAGTCGTATGTATTTTGTTTCGACACTTTGTCTTCGAACAGAATGTTCAATTTTAAGAACCAAAAATCTAACATTGGGGGAGGTGAGTAGAGACCCCCTTTTTCTTTCTTTTTAACTTGAGTTCGACGTCAAAGTCTTAACGAGAGACCTCCCTACTCTAGAACCACCATTATATTAGAGTCGGAGAAGTTTTAATAGAGGACCCCATCTTGAATAATAAACGGACGAACGAACGAAGATAGAAGGAAGAGGAACGGGGAAGGAAAGAAGGATTATCAACTATAAAATGTCTTGATATATGTCAGTCGTTTTTCTTCTGGTCCTCGACTGACACCGAGTCTAATACTTGAGGTATAACGGTTTAAGTCTGAATTTAAATTCTTTCATCCCTTTTGGTGATCTGGTAAGTCCATACTGGATTTAGTTTAGAAATTACTAATAACGTCACCTTCACTCTTTATCTAAATTCCCTGATCTAGACTATCTCATGGACTACTTGATACCTACGTCCAAGTACTGTGACATCCTCGTTCTGGTAGGGTTTCTTTTTCTTTACGTTTTTTCGTTTTACCGACAGACTCCTCCCGAATATTTATCGACACTTTTCTTCTCTTCACTTTTCGTTTCCTCTTTTCCTTTCTATATGGGTAAACTTACGTCTCAAGGTTTCTTATCGTTCCTCTCTATTCTTTCTGAAGGAGTCCCTAGTCACGTTTCTTTATCTCCTTATATTATTTTACCCTTTCTGATCTCTCGAGAAGTTCTAGTAATCTCTATAATTCCTTTGTAAAGTACGTTTCTACCCGAGCTATTTCCTGTCTTTACCATACCTGGATTGTCTTCGTCTTCTATAATTCTTCTCCACCGTTCTTATGTGTCTTCTTGACATGTTTTTTCTAGAAGTGCTGGGTCTATTAGTGCTACCACACTAGTGAGTGGATCTCGGTCTGTAGGACCTTACACTTCAGTTTACCCGGAATCCTTCGTAGTGATACTTGTTACGATCACCTCCCCTACCTTAAAGTCTACTTGATAAAGTTTAGGATTTTCTACTACGACACTTTCACGACGTGAGTTATCCGGTCATTTAAACCTTTTGAGTCGTCACCGGCGTCCTGACCTTTTCCAGTCAAAAGTAAGGTTCGGGTTTCTTTCCGTTACAGTTTCTTACGAGTTTGATGACGTGTTAACGTGAGTAGAGTGTGTGATCGTTTCATTACGAGTCGTAAGAGGTTCGGTCCGAAGTCGTTATGTACTTGGTACTTGAACGTCTATAAGTTCGACCTAAGTCTTTTCCGTCTCTTGGTCTCTAGTTTAACGGTTGTGGGCGACCTAGTACCTTTTTCGTTCTCTGAAGGTCTTTTTGTAGATAAAGACGAAATAACTGATACGGCTTCGGAAACTGACACACCTAGTGTTATTTGACACCTTTTAAGACTCTCTCTCCCCTCATGGTCTGGTGGACTGAACGGAGAACTCTTTGGACATACGTCTAGTCCTTCGTTATCAATCTTGACCTGTACCTTGTTGTCTAACCAAGGGTTATCCTTTTCCTCATATAGTTCCGACATATAATAATGGGACGAATAAATTGAAGATACGTCACATGTAGCACTCTTTGCGACCCGACCTTCTTCGTGTTCGACCTTAGTTCTAACGGCCCTCTTTATAGTTATTGGAGTCTATAAGTCTACTGCGGTGGGAATACCGTCTTTCAGTTCTTTTTGATTTTTCGTAGAACTACTTACACTTTCTCCTTTCACTTTTTCATCCGAAAAAGTCTTTTGGTTCTAGTACCGTAGGTAAGGGTAGTGAAGTACCGTTTATCTACCCCTTTGTCACCTTGTTACCGACTGAAATAAAAAACCCCGAAGTTTTAGTGACGTCTACCACTGACGGTGGTCCTTTAATTTTCTGCGAATCAGGAACCTTCCTTTCAATATTAGTTGGATCTGTCGTATAACTTTTCGTCTCTATAATGAAACGGTTGTTTCCAGACAGATCAGTTCCGATACCAAAAAGGTCACCAGTACATCCCTACACTCTCAACCTGATACTTCTGTCGACTCGTGGTTTCTTAACTACGAAAACTAGACACCACAACCTCTTCTGAGAACTCTCAGGGAACCTGAAGTTCCTCTTGGTTGGTCAGGTAGGATTTCCTCTAGCCAGGACCCACAAGTGACCTTCCTGACTACAACTTCGACTTTGAGGTTATGTAACCGGTGTACAACGCTTCTCGATTGAGTAAACTTTTCTGGGACTACGACCCTTACTAACTCCCGTCCTCCTCTTCCCCTACTGTCTCCTACTCTACCAACTCACCGCAGTGACTGAGTTACCTGTGCTCAAACACATTTGAGACCCTCAATCACTACCTGTCCCTCCGGACCGCACGAAAACAGGTAACTCAGTGTTTCTCAGTCTGTGTTGACTCGGTGACTTGACTTGACTATGGGAATTTACGTTAGGGTTTGGTTTTGGACCCGGAGGATTAGAGTTTCCATCCGGGAAGACTGTAGACATGTTTAATTTATGTACTGACTAGAAATTGTTCGGTTTTTTTTTTTTTCAATATACTGATCTGAAGTCCGATCGGAAGTTTTGATATCGTCTCCTTACTACTCTTCGGTTTTCATTTTTAGTATGTAGAGGGGTCAATTAAGATTACTCGATGGTTGAAATGAGTAATTTTACACTGTCCCTTCTCCGTTTCAGAAGGTGGTACAACCTTGACACTGAAATTGGAAGCGAAAACACCGAAAACAATAGTATTAGTGATTTTTGTACGACAGATATCGACATTCGTCTGGACAAACTCCTTTCATCGATAGTGGGGTCCATTGATGTCATATTAAACTTGATCCTGACATCTGTACCGTCAAATATTAATTTTAAGAAAAGACTCAGAGTGAGAAAGATAAACCGGGTCGTTTGTAAACAAATGTTTTGTAAACAGAAAAAAGTAAAATGTCACTTAACGGACACCTGACGGGAAACTTCAGGGTTCGGGGATTGGGGATTAGACTCTACCGTATTGTTCGTAGTTGACACATTGAACACGAACCCAGATTGAAAATAAAGTAGGTTGGGGGTTTACTTTGATTTAAACTGAAAAGGGACATTTAGTCAGAGTATGGTCAAATTAAGAATCTAGTCCAACTTCTTGGATCTTCCCATCTCCTAAGAAAAAAGGAGAGGTTCTGGTGTTCCCGTGTGCTACAGTAGTAGATCTTGTTTCCGTGAATTGTGACGAGTGGTTTATATACACTTATTTACGACTTACATGTGAAGAGAATTCAAGAGAAGTAGGAAGACTAAGTGTCACTAAAAAGAAGAGGGACCCGAGAATATAAATAACAAACTTTGGAAGGCAAAGGCTACGGCTGATACGAGATGATGAATTTGAAGTCCATATGTTGGGGGACGGAGGAGAGGGGGCAGGAAAAGTTTTATCATACTTCAGAAACTCCATCGTAGATAGAAAAATGTTGAGGGAATACCCAAAACTTTGTAAAGTCTGTGACCCGGTCACAATGCCTACACATAACGACAACAGGTACCACTTCTTTTATTATTTTTCCTTGACTTATAACGATTCTTTTTCAGTATCGTCAGTATTCTGAACTCTCTTCCATTTTTTCTTTGAGAAGAACCAGCGGACTTAGTTTTGTATCAAGAGACTGTCTTGACCAAATTCTCGTTAAAAAAGGATTGGACCAAGGACAAGGAAAATGGTAGAACGAATCCTCAATCATCTGAATCTCCGAGCTCAGGAGCTTTTAAGGACTTTACTATCAGGTGTAGGAAGACCCGGGGTAGATAAAGAGAAAGTACCTGGTAATATTCTTTTTTTACCGTTCTAAAGTGAACCGTTGAAGAGTTAAAATCAAAGAACTGTACTCTCGAATTCTGGTTTGTGAGACATGATTATAATTATATCACATAATGTCATATATGACATTAGAGTAAAACTCATAAATATACGATACCCCCACCAGACAAGAGAGTAAAGAATCCTTAGGCCTCTGAATACACGACGTCAAACGTCAAGAGATTGTCGTTCTTCAGGTCATGCTATACGTACTACTACCCCAAAAGACTTCCTTAATCACAGGACGCCCACCCTCGGTTCACTCTTTTTTTTCCTTCCACCCTTCCAACCCTCACCGTGACATTTTACTACTGGCAAAAGGTCGCTCCTCAAACCTTAGGAACCAGGGTAAGTTGAGTCACAATAAATCGGTTCCGTTTATTTGACTCAGACAAAGCGCAAGAGATTTTACTCCTGTCCAGAGATGTACGGAGGGTCCACTAGGACCTTCCGGAGTATCCATTCAACTTACTTTACCTTCAAAAATGACAAGTCTGTCCAATTCAGAACCCGGTTCTATTTTTTGATAATAAAGAAGGGAAGCAAAAGGGACAATTTCTTAATCTTCTCTATATGTGACTCGTATGATTATAAATGGAGAATTTATAATAGAAATGCTTAATAAGACTTAAATAAGGAAAGATTTTTAACTCAGTGTTAAGGTTATCGATTTTTAAGTCTTGTCACTTTTATCGGTGAGGACGAAGAAAATTCTTGTCAGCAAAACTCTTTTGGTTTAGTGAGGTAATAATTATCATAATTTTCAGGTAGCCTGACCTACTCTTTCGGAACATACGTTTATTTCCTACGTCCAAGGCTGAAGGGTATCCAAGTTTATCGTTGGTTACCCTTCTTACATGTTGATTGAAGATAAATGATATCTGAAAATAATCATGAAAAAAGTCTTTCAAAAACAATATCTGTCTTCAGAACATACGTTTAATTCCTACGTCCAAGATCAGAGGGTAACCAAATAATTACAATCGGTTACCCTCTTATCGTGTTCGGATGGAAGTCAATCATATTTACGAAGAGAGCGAAAGTAAAATGAATAAGAGACAAACGAAAAAGAACACTGACACAAAAAGCACTAAATCCCCTATACAGTCCGGCACCATTTGTCCCACCGTTCCGAGCGCGATTTCGGTTCTGAGCGAGGAGCGCCCGGCCCGAGGTCAAAGGGCACCCGGCGCACGTGGCGGACGAGGCCTTCCCGTTGATGAGGCTCGCTCAGCCCCGGCCGCGCGGACACATGGACCGCCGCCACGACCTCATGGACTGCCGGCTCTAGGACCTCGACCGCCCTTTGCGCCGGGCCCTATTGTTCTTCTGCGCGTAATAGGGCGCGGTGGACGTCGACCGATAGGCGTTGCTGCTTCTCGAGTTGTTCGACGACCCGGCACACTGGTAGCGAGTCCCACCACACGACGGGTTGTAGGTCCGACACGACGACGGATTCTTCTGACTCTCGGTGGTGTTCCGGTTCCCGTTCATTTCACAACTGCAAGTGTGCCGTGAAAAAGAAAGTCATTGGGTCTTTTCAGCTATATGTTTCCGAGAAAAGTCTCGGTGGATGAAAGAGGTAAATGTCTCGACAATACGAAAAATTAACATAGGTACACTTCCAACATTGTAGTCCGGTTTTTAGTGTTCATTCTTTGCTCAAAAGGAGTGATGGGCTCTTTTAAATAGAGGTTAGTTTTACAAACGCTCCTTAAAAATTGTCTTTTTAGTGTACTCAATTTGACCGGCCAATTTGTCAACTCAGGCAAAGATCAGTTTGTCATAAAGGAATTAATGTCGCCACTGCATACTGTACAAAAGGGGTGACCTCTCACTCAAATGATCACTTTCCACTTGAGATTAATTTGTAAAAAACAATTACGTTACCTTGTGGGTTTGTGAGACGTAGATCTAAGGTGAAATACTTTTGTACAATACGACTTTGTTAACTCTCATTCAATGTCTAGTAACTGTGTAGTTTTTGTAGAACTAACAGGTGTTACAAGCACAATTGTGGGCTCTTTTGGACTCACAGTAAAATCTACATCGGGTGGATGAGAAAGATTCGTGAAGGTTCTATTAGAAACCACTAACATGAATTTATACATTAGGTAGCCATCACAGGCACAACGAAACATTAATGAAAGGTCATATAAAATCTTCACTTTCCCATTTATTTGACTTCAGTCCGGTAACCTCAACCATATCATTTTCCCGTCCAAGCAAGTGGTTGGCCTTTCGTCGAGAAGTAAGAAGGCCCGTCGGTCCGTCTCTTTACCTGGTTAGTCCCTTTCCGCGCCCATAAAAACTTACAAGAGCCCAGGTTATCTACAAGCGGACCGACATATTTTCCTCCCGCCGACGGATGGAGAACGACCGCAAACCTCTTTGTCATCGATAGGCAAGGAGCAAACAGTACCGAGCGTGATTCGTCTGACGAGCATTCAGGTGGCCGCCGTTCCGCGGCGCGTTCGTCGACCGGTGATTTCGCCGGGCGTTCTCGCGAGGGCGGTGTCCGCCGCACTTCTTCGGCGTGGCGATGGCCGGACCGTGGCACCGGGACGCGCTCTAGGCGGCGATGGTCTTCAGGTGCCTCGACGACTAGGCGTTCGACGGCAAGGTCGCCGACCACGCGCTCTAGCGCGTCCTGAAGTTCTGGCTGGACGCGAAGGTCTCAAGCCGGCACTACCGCGACGTCCTCCGCACGCTCCGGATAGACCACCCCGAGAAGCTCCTGTGGTTAGACACACGGTAGGTGCGGTTCGCGCAGTGGTAGTACGGGTTCCTGTAGGTCGAACGGGCGGCGTAAGCGCCCCTCTCCCGCATTTAAACAACAGGTAAACTCACGGTTGAAATTTGGGTTTCCGAGAAAAGTCTCGGTGGGTGTAGTAGTTTATTCCCAACATGGTGTTTCCTAATCCTAATGGGGATGAGGGTTGTTTCGACCTCGTCTCGCCTTCAGGTAGGGTGGCAGGAGAGGGATGAGGGCGTCGGTTCATTTGGGACCTGAACACACTCTCTACTCCAAGATTGGCATAAGCGGAAGGTCCATCGTGAGGTACGGATCAAAATACATTGAAAATACTTAGACTCTTCGTTAACCGTTTAGGGGGTACATTACGAGCCAAATCGTGGAACCGAAGACATTGGGTCGAACAAACACGCAATTGGTTGACGGTCTCTACCGCGACTTTCTTCTATCAAATTCGACGTCCGGACTGTTGTGCTGTGTACTGCGTACAAGAAGGAACGGATCGACGGGAATTCTTTGTGGAGTAAATATACTTTCGAGACGCGGCGTGGGGGCGGGGGTGGGGCGGGGACGGTGTCGAACATATCTTCTGCCCGTTTGTAAACTCAGGACTCAACCCACGAGACGTAAACCTATACTAAGGCGATCCGGGAGTGACGACACTTTATTTGTCAGAAAAGACTAGGAAACCCCAAAGGGACCATCGAGTCAACCATTTCTTAGGCGCACATTACGTCCGCTGGGGCCAAGCTAAGGACCCAGGCCTTCCAGGGACCTCGTCCACATCCGATGGGTGAGGTCATAAGAACCCGAAGGGACTACCAAGTCGACCATTTCTTAGGTGGACGTTACGTCCATCTGGACCCAACCTTTCTAAGAGGACCTTTTCACTTGCTGCTGAATAAGGTTATAAGACCGGACCTCTTAAGACCGGGACTAGGATGTGTCAGGTACCCCGGCGTTTATTAGCCTGTACTGAACCCACTGAAAGTGAAAAACACCGAGTCGACCATTACGCCCTCTGGACCCAAGCTAGGGACCCGACCCTTCTATGGGGTCTCTTCCCTTTCCGATAAGTGAGGTCATAAGACCGGATCTCTTAAGGTATCTGACATATCAGACACCCCAGCGTTTCTCAGGCTGTGCTGACGCTGAATGTGAAAGACTAAGAGGCTCACGCACAACGAACAGAAGGACACTCGGTTTATAGACGATATTGTGACGACATCGTAAAACCACGTAACCGGCCCTTTGGCTATCGGCGCGACCGGGGAATACGGTGGCAACAGCTCTTGACTGCCTTCGAGCCGATAGAGTCCGGGGACTCTGCCCTTCCTACCGCGCGGTGGTCACTACAGTGACGTGGGACTGGGAGTAGTCCGGCCATCATCGTCCGGCGACGGCGCAAACTCGTCTGAGAACCCCTCCTAAGTCTTTTAAAAACGGTCCTGGTCCCGGTCTGCAGACTACCCCACTCACAGAGGCCCCTGGGTCCTGACTCAAGTCCGGGTGGAACTTCCGTCTTCCCCTCTGATTAGCGGACGGCGTTGTACCTCACGACGGGTCCTATCCCTTCAGAGGCATAGTCTACAGACCACAGGATCGTGACATACAGATAGACACACTCACAGGCAAGAGGTGCCCTTGTCGATGCCTCCGACTTACCCAGGACTGGACGCCAAAGAACCACTGGAGTGTGTCGAGTCCCATCGCAGTCCTGGATGCCTTGTAACATGGAGTCACGCCCGGACACTCGCCAAATAATATGACTGTTCTCCTCCTCCTATTTGTCCCCAAATATATGACTGGACGATATCGATTCTCCGTGGGTTACAGGGGTATTTCCCTCGGTGGTCGAACCGCTTTCGTAAAAACAAACAACACCCTGTGGTAAGGTCCCACCCTTGAGTGTATTACCCATCAAGGTTAAGTTTGATCTCACATACCAATTTTTATCATTCCTTCCTAAGAGACCCCTAATACCACATTATGACTCAAGACATTTTAGCACGTAAAACACGTGGGATCTCACCGGGAGGAAACCCCAGCCTACCGGGAGTCTCCCGTGGAATCTACACGGGCGACTGGTTCGTCACATAACTCAGTATTGACCTCTCCTCTGGGACCGGTCGGTCTGGTCAAGGGTATATAACTGGTTACCAACCAACTTTTAACGAGTCAACTCCGGAGGAACCCAAACCAAGACGCGGTATTCATTCCCTTTCACATTCCAGGATCATCGGGTTGGTCTTCTTTCCGGGGTGCGGTCTTCTTTCTCGGTGGGTAAAAGGTTCCTCTCCGACTTCTGAGTGGTGGTTATCACGGTGGTGGGATACGCGGTTGTCGAGGGGGAGTTCACCGGCTTCCAGGTGTAAACGGTCTATCGGGTGGTGGTAGACAAAGTGGAGGAAGACTACTAGGACTCCAATAGTACAGGGGCACTGGTCCGTGGGGCCTTGACTACTCGTCCATGGAGGTTAGTCGAGTCCCTAGTCGATGGGGTCACGATCTTTACGTGAATCCTCTCTGAACCCGTGGTGTCGTGGAACGACGACTACCTTGGGAGTTTCTCCCCCCTGGACAGAAGATGATGGTCGGAAAAACGTACTGGTTAGAAGAATTGACCTTCGCAAAGTGGGGGAGTATGAGACTTTCGGAGTTCACGACTAGTTAGAGGATCTCAGGTAAAATGTCTGGGTGGCGGGGTGAACCCATCTGACGGCCGTCGACGAGGAGTGGAACAAGTTATGTCTCCTCGTGGCTGCATAACATTGTCTCCGATCTTTTATCAGGGTCCGGTTACAGGGTCCCCCGGTTCACCTGCTTCTTTGGAAGGGCCTTCTGCTCGAGACGACCCTGTGACTTCCTCTTTCTTTATCTGATCTCTCCACAGTTGACCGGTAGAATGTCCTTCATTTTCGTCCCCGATTTTTCGGGTGGTTGTACCGAATTCGGTGTCTCCATTATGTTTTCGGTCTACTTTCGGGTCGTCTGAAGATACTCTCTGACACTCCGGAAGACCTAAAAGTGAGGAAAGCTGCGACTCCGGGGTCTTTTGGTTGCCTACCATTTGGGGTGAAAGTACCCTGTCCGGGTCAATCTGTAGACCTCTTTTAATATTTCGAAACTTCCCAAGTACCTACTTTTGCGGTGTTTTAACGACCTCTAGCGGTTATTTCAGAAACAAATGGTGCTGGTTCGTCGGACAGTACTTCGTCTTTTCTCCTACCTTACCTTTCGACGTAAGGACCGTCGACGAGACAGTTTCGAACGTGGGGACTGTCCTGGTGGAGTATCTCGTTCCCCGGGTCTAGACTTCTCCTCTTCGGGAGAGTCGACACTAGTTACCCGGATAACATTTCTTTTTCCTGTGACCTTCTTACTTATAGGACTGACGGGATTTTTCTCTTGGTTTCGCCGTCGGGGTGGCTCGACTATAGTTGGACTCGGTGGGTCGTGATTAGACTAGTGGGATCGTCCTCGTCTTAGGGTAATCTCCCCTCGTCCGAGAGAAGTTAACCCGGGGACTCTCAGGTACCAGTCTCAAGTTGATCACCCGGTAGGTCACCTGAAATACCATCTGTGTCCACGACTCGTAAGTCACCAGTAAGTAACTCGTCTATCGGGGGAAGAGTCCTTCTCTTCAGTGATAGTAGTCCCGAGGTCCGTGAGTCTGGACGTCCGGGAAGACACCAGGAGTCTCTACGACTAATCCCCCGGTACTCTACTAGGTACTTAAGGAGATGGACGGTCTGACGAGACAAGGAAACTACCCTTCCCTACAGGAACGTATTTACCCTCGGGTTCAAAGGTAAAGACGGTGTCCAGTCGGGTCGATTTCAATGGTCTCACTGAGAGGAGGACCCGAGAGCGACTTTTCTTCCTTCTCCTTACCGCGGACATGAGAAACGAAAGTTTTCTCGTCTGGTAAGGAGGACTTAATCTCTGACTCATGGGTGACCAGACCCGGTTTTTCTTAGAAGGCCCAGACCATTCTGTAGTACGGGGGTAGGACTAACTAGACTTTGGTCCTTAGGTCGGACATTTTGACGTTGTCATGGGCTAAGGAGTTCTCCGAGCAGATCCTTAGGTCCAGGTAAATCTGTCCGACGAGGTAGTGAGGTCCCACTTCCGTCGCGTCGATGGTTTCTCGTTGGTACAACCCTCCGCTGGGGGACTGTTTTGTTGGGTGACGAACAGTGGGAGTCCTCCTCTTTCCTGTTCGTGACAAGAAAACTCAGGACGATTAGATGGGTTCCTAACCTTCTCAGTCAGTGACCTTTTCTATTAATAAGACAAGGACAGGGGATATAATCAAGAAAGTGACACTACGAGGCCGTGTCAGTGGGAGACGAGGAGAGACCGACACGCGAGAATCGAAAGTAAAAGTGGTATCCCAATTGCCGTTACCAAGGTCAGTTAACCGTAACCCTATTTCCCGAAAATGACCGTCAAAAGAAAGAGAGAAACCGATCGACGAAGTAGTGGTAGCTGACGTATATCCGGGATTTATTCACCATTTAGGATTATGTTTAAAAACGTTGAGTGGACTCACTACCTTTTGAGAAAGTGGGAACCCAGGGTCACCACTGGGTCTACCGCGAGAATCGTTTGCCGTGTATTACAGCCCGAACAAATGATCTCCTGTATGTTATGCTTCTCGACTGTCAACGGGAGGACCGTATAGGTCGGAGGTACCTTCTGTAGTAATTAGACAGAGGAAGGGATTCGTCTAAAGGGGAGGTAAAACACATTGTTCTCCTGCTCCCATCCTCCACCCGGAGTGGGAGTAACCTTTGTTCCTCTCTGATCCTCTGGAAAGGTGGGTGCCCCGACACGATTTCCCCTTGAATAGAGATACAAAAGTTTTGTTTATGAATCTTCTTCAACTTCTTCATCCAAAAGACTTAGGTTATTTTTATTGTGGAATAGGAAACTGGTTTGTCTAAATGTTACCCTTGGGAAACCACTACTTCTAATGCTCCATATAAATAATATGTGGACTGAAATCCCCTGTATTAAAATGTATCCCTCCGAATCGGTTTTTACGTTGATTTACCATGTTACTCTGAAAACATGAACAATTGTCAAGACATGGTCCTAGTCCTCTTACATAACGATAACCGGTTCTGGGTCCTAGGAATGATAATGGTTGTCCTGGAATCAGCTTCCGGGGGAAGTGTCTAAGTTAACGATAAAGTTTTGTATCGCACAGTTTCGGGTAGGGTATGGGTACTATCGAGACTCTGGTTTATATTACGTGAGACACGTCTACTCAAAAAGAGGTCGTTGTCTGGTTTCCCGGTATCACGTATACTGTCAACCCTAGGTAAGTATTTTAGGGCTCTGGACAAATATGTTTAATGGATATGATTCCGGACCTAGGTTCCCGGGTGATGGCCACAGAACGATGATCCTTGACCCAAATTAAAAGAAACACCTTTGACCAACACCCCTTAGGAAGGGACGGCTACCTTTCCATAAACGGTAGGGTTCAAATGTCAAGATTTTAAGCGTTCTTTACCGTCAGAAACCTTTGTAACACTTGGATCCTAGGAAAGATCTCGTTCGTAATAGTGGACGTTTGGGAGTCGGGTCCCATTTTGTCTTACTGACGCTTCCCACACGGGTACTATTGGGGTAGAACCTTTCTGGACCACAACCTGGAACATAAAGCTCCTAAAAAGACCAAACGTCCTTGTGGCGACGATCTTTCTAGTCATGAGGTCGATTGGTACGATTATGTTCTTAGAACCTTCAGATGTCACCGTCGCTATCTTCTTGTTTTTTCGGATCTAAGGAATCGAGTCCATCATGATGTTTTGACGACCGATGATCTATACTAATGTCGTGTTGTTCCCCCTAACACGGGGTACGAGTTGCTCAGGACACCGAAAATACATTTATGGAGTCGATTCCTTCTTTCGGACACCCAGGAGTTTTCTTTATAATTCAACTAACTACTGGATTTCCGAGTCCATCCCTTTCCTTCAACCAATAGGTTGAACGACAGGAGTTGGAAGTCAAGTGAGACCTGAATCTATACGGAGAATTACCCAGGGTCAAGACTACGAGGAAAATCGGGAGAACGATACAGGAACATAAGAGTTACGTTATTAGGTAAAATAAAGAAGAGTGAATCTTTGGTATTTCGAGGTTTACTACTACTCCTCAATGGTGATATGTTGTTATCTCCTAAGGTCGCCCCTTGAAACTCTTCTCAGATGTAGGGACAAGGTTGTCCTTCATCGATCTCGTCAAGTGGGGACAAGTGGGGACAAGGGAATTCCAAGGGACAACTCATCAATTCCGTCTACTAGGGATTCAGCCGATTTCGTCGAACTCCTAGTTGTCCTCCCTTACTCTTCCTTTTAAGTCGTTTAGAAGGTACATTGTGAGACAAATCGTAAAATTACGAAAACATTGGGTCGGACAAATAACGTAGTTAGTTGGCGGTCTCTACCGTGGTTTTCTTCTATTTGACGTCTGGACGGACTCTTGTGTTCTGTGGAATGCGTAAGAGTAGGAACTAACCGTGGGGAATTCTTTGTGGAGTCAAAGTACCTTCAAGACAGGGCGGGGTATCGAACACACATATCTTCTGTTCGTTTGGGACTCAGCCCACGAGTCGGAAACCTCCACTGAGGTGACCCGGAACAGACGGACAATTAACGAGTCAGAACAGGCTGAGAAACACTGGGGTACCTGACATCGGGTGGTCCGAGGAGTCAGGTGTCTTAAAAGATCCGTTCTTATGACCTCACCCAACGGTAAAGGAAGTTCCCATCTAGAAGGGCTGGATCCCCAACTTGGACCCGGAGGACATGACGTCCGTCTAAGAAATGGTAGACTCGGTGGTCCCTTCGGGGTCCAGTCACATTTTATTTCAGAAAAGACTATGAGGTCCACGTGCAACGAAAGAGAACGGCACTCGGTTTATAGATGACATTACGACGACATTGTTTGGATGAACATTCATAAGGTGCATTAACGTAAAAAAGGACGGGGTAACGAAAACAGAGAAGATCGTTAATGAACGACATCAACAAGTCCTAAAATTGGTGAAGTGGATTCCTAAAATTTGCACAGGTAATGACAGAATGATAGACTATCTCTCACCTGTTACCGACAAGAAAGAGGAGGGGTCGGTTCCTTGTGCTTAAACCGAAATTCAGAAATTAAATGAACTCGGGGAGTTCTTTTGTTGACGTCATAGATCCTTTTTTTCCAATCACGGTAAAATCTTAAGTATTGGAACAATTAGAAAAATCCCATATGAGACGTTCAGCCGTCGTAAAACTACGATCAAATGGACTCAAGTTTACGATCGAAATGATGAAAAAGTAAACCGTAATTGAACGTGTCTAAGACGAGTAAAATCTTCAATTTTAAGTCGTCTGTAAATTTTTAATTTCTTCTTTTAGTTTAAACACCTTCTTTTAAATGACTTGTGAAACCTGCTCCCCACCCCACCACGGTCGTAAAATTATAGTAACGAAATTCGTAGAAAATATAATCCCCTCACTGATTTCACCCCGACCTCTGTTTACCCCTATAAATTACATATCTAACATAGAAAACTTACTGAGAACGTTCCAGAAGTCAGTTTTTCTCAAAAAGAAAGGGTCCACGTGTCTCACTACAATGTGGTATTCGAATTCAAATTCGATTACGACAAACTCAGATTTTAAACCCAAACAATATTTCTGATAGTTTCTCCTCCTTCTCATTCAGTTCCAGTCCCACTTAAAAAGTCTGAAGTCTAAATCACCATCGGAAAAGTCAACAGGATCATCTACACTCAGTGACGAATTACTCACAAAAGTCCTCTAAATTGTGTTGTCACCCTTCGACCATACCTCTAAACTTTCCGTGGGGTCCGAACCGACGTCCTTTCGATCTTCGGATTCTGACAGGTACATGGAATCCTCTCCCGTGTTTACTTGTATAAACCTGGTAGTATAAATTGTACAGTGTATACGGTTTTTTCTTACTCGACTACAGAACATAAAACAATCTACGGTAGTCAGTCAAGTCAAGTGAGTCAGCACAGACTGAAAAACGTTGGGGTACCTGACGTCGTCCGGACGAAGGGACAGGTATTGGTTGAGGACCTCGAAAACACGAAAAAATTTTTTTTCAGGAGTGATTATATATGTATACCAACACCGACTATGACACAACCTTCCTTTTTACTCTGAAGTCCCATTACAAAGTTCAGAGTCAAGTCAAGTCACCGAGTCAACACAGACTGAGAAACGTTGGGGTACCTGACCTCGTGTGGTCCGAAGGGACAGGTAGTGGTCAAGGACCTGGGATGAGTTTGAGTACAGGTAGCGCAGTCACTACGGTAGGTTGGTAGATTGGGAGACAGTAGGGGAAGAGGAGGACGGAAGTTAGAAAGGGTCGTAGTTCCAGAAAAGGTTACTCAGTCAAGAAAGGTAGTCCACCGGTTCAGATCTATCCAAGAAATTCTTCATTATGGTTAACTTTTGTTAGTGTATGTGTTGAAGAGAGTCGGATAGAGATTGTGAAACAAATGTTACCGATTTAATTTAAGAATAATCTCAAGGTAGTAATGATAGTAATGGGTCAAAATGTCTCCATCTTTTGTTTCCATTCCAATATACCAGTGTGTCGAGTATTGGACATCCCTTTCAATTTATTAAAAGGGAGATGGGAAAACTCAAGAATGGACTCTTGGGGACTTTATTTTCTAATTGTTCTCTTTTTGTTCCTCTTCATTGTACATCGGAAATACATATGTACCCTCAATAGACCCCTTTTTACTCATTGAGGATTTCTATCGAATCTTAAGGTTGAATTTATGGTAGAATTATCCCTTTTACTCACTCTCCACCACACATTCGGATTATCCCCACTCATTTACTAAAAATCCTTTCTACTTACCTAGGAATTCTCTTATCTACCCCTCTTTGTTATCACTATTTTATTTAATACAAATTTCGTCCTATTATTTTAAATATCTGTATTTTAATAGAGAGAGAAGTAACCCCGGTGTGGGGAGAAATCACATGTAACACGTGTAATATCGTCATGTAACTGGTTTAGAGGAATGTTCTGTATACTTATGGACGAACTGACTTTTCTCGTTAAAAGAGGACCACGGTCGTTCCATGGAAGAATCTTCTATTGTGAGGAAAGAGTTAGGACCTTCCCTGCCGTTACGGGGTGATGAGTGGAATATGTACGCACAGACCTGATACATCAGACAGTTATCATTGAAATTCTACATTGAGAGACAGGATTCTTATATGATACAAAACTTTCGATTGTTCGTCTTGTCAGGAGTCTCGAAAGACTTTCTGACAGAGGGTCCACTATAAGGAGTCCAACCGAGATTACTTCAGGATCAAAGAAAGAGTCTAACTAGCAAAAGTACCTGTTATCAAACACTGTTCCAAACACTCCCGCACCATTTTCACAGGAAAAGAGATTATTCACAGTGAGAAGGGATCAATCACTTTGAGAAACCCCTTCCTAAATAACTCAAGAAAAACAGACAGAAATCCATCTATTACCCTCAAGTCTCTTTAGGAGATACGTAAACGACAAAAAGACGATGTCGAGTTTTATTAGTTGTATGAATATCCTCTCCCTGTCATTGAAAGGAAGATGGGAAGATTTAAGAACCGACTTTCCCATCCAATTGTACTCTTTTTGTTAAATTATTGTAAATTTGGAGTGTATACGTATTCTCTATGGATCTTTTTGACTCATTTTAAGACGTTCAAACAGGTTCTGGGGTGAAATTTATAGAAGTTGATTTTTGTTTTCTTCATCCTCCCTCGATCAATACTCTCCAATGGTCCTTTCGTTTCTTCTCATTCCAATAATGTGTCTTAATTCAGGTCCCAGAAGAGTAACTACTCTAAGAGACCACTAGGTCAATAGGATAGAAGGACCATGTCTCTCTTTCTGTAAGTAACTTTAAGGGAAATATTTACATTCACAGGAAGTGTTTTCTTATTTAAGAGTGTGTGTGTTTTTTCATTTAAGATGAGATACAGACCATAATTTTTTTTTTTTTTTTTGGGTCGAGTTTTCATCGTATACTTCCCACTCTCAGTATAAGACGATGGTAAGTGTTTTGATTGTCAAGGGAAGAACACTTACTCTTTCATGTCATAAACGGTTTTTTTTTTTATTATTATTATTCGGGAATGATTTTAAGAGTCAGCTTTTATATTTATCTGAGTCTAAGTTTCTGGTTTCCCTCGTTTTGTTAGGTCTCATTTTAAATTGTATACGTAATATGATCCAAGAGAGGGAAAGTGTCAGTGACCTAGGTCTCTCCCCGCCTCGGTTCCCTCACCAAAGTCTCGCAGAAAAGGGCGGGCGCGCAAGTCAAGAGTTACTCCAGGCTGATGTCTAATATTAATGAGAGTTGGTTCGCTATTATGGTGACGACATAGCGTGTGCGAACGTTGTCAAGTCCATCGTACAGACCTGCACCATTTCCGCCGTTTCCGGAACCCTTTCCTCCGCGATTCGCGGTGGCGTTCCAAGACGCGCTGTTATAGGTCCCATAGTGGTTTGGGCGGTAGGCAGCGGACCGAGCAGCACCACCACACTTCGCGTAGAGGCCCGAGTAGATGCTCCTCTGGGCACCCCACGACTTCCATAAAGACCTTTTACATTAGGCCCTGCGCCAGTGGATGTGGCTCGTGCGTTTTGCGTTCTGACAGTGGCGGTACCTGCACCAGATGCGCGAGTTTGCGGTCCCGGCGTGGGAGATACCAAAGCCGCCGATTTCGAAGTAGGTCATGCAAATAAAATTTCCGGGAAAAGTCCCGGCGGGTGAGGGAGAGCCTTTCCCGACACGAGTCACAGATGAACCTAATCTTTACATAAGAGGTCATGATTTCATCAAAAAGACACGCCAAGAGATGGCATTGTGAATTTAAGTAGGTTAGGAACAAGTATACGCTTCTCGTCGCCACGGAAGCCGGTTCTCCCGTCATTTTAATAAACCGAATCATACGCCGCCTTCAGGGCCACGGGACAACCTCTTGAAGTTCCGGGTCGCAGTGGGCGAGAGCACCCTCCCTAGGACGGATGGGGGTTTAGCAGACATTTTCCTGATAGTTGATGTCCGGTTTTAAAAGCAGCTTCTCCGTTTTGACCCACATGTACACACACAATTCAGCGCCGGCTGAGTCTCGAGCGGTCCGAGGAGAAACTTAAAAGGTCCGTTCTTATGACCTCACCCAACGGTAAAGGATGAGGTCCCCTAGAAGAGCTGAGTCCCTAGCTTGGGCGCAGAAAACGCAGAGGCCGTAACCGTCCGCCGAAGAAAGGGTGACGCGGTGGACCCTTCGGGTTTCATAAATTATTTATAAACACGTTTAACGGTCTTTGACGGCCCCACGACGACCAGCGACTGTTCGGTCTACTTAATTTATGTAACGGCCTTTCTCGGACCCACAATGAAGAATCACAAACGTCACTCGCTACGGTCCTAGACGCGAGACTAGAGACGTCGGGGTGGTGGAGGAACAGGAGGCCCAGCGCGGGGTTTGGAGGCGGAGGCCATGAAGACCTCAAACTCGGTAGGTAGTACGACTCACGGCACTGGGGAGCATTTGGGTCACCAGAACCAAAAACTTCACGGAACCGTAACGACTAAAAGTAGGAGTCCGACCTCCGCAGACCGATTCGTCAAACATTTAAACGTAAATGATATAATTCGCTAAGACAAGACTTGGGAATCCGGAGATCGTCCCGGAAACTCTAACATCCGTCTGGGAGGGAGGAAACACCATTTCACTGAGAAGCAGAGAGAGACATGAGACGACATTTAATATGAAATTTTACTTTGAAAGTTTTTACTGTCATACCAGTGTTTTCAAAAAAACTGCACACAGAAGTTTGACTATTTGGTCAGCTGACTGACTTATTAGTCGGAGGAACTAAAAAACAAACTCTGCACATAACTACTGACGAGATCCTTTGTGACGACGGAGCAGTAAGACAGAGGACTGGGGATCTCCTCTATGACTGATCCGTCAACTCTTTCACTCTAAGAATTAAAGTCCACTCTGAAGACCTGATCTCTTTTTTGAACCTCTGAGTAGTTGTATATTTACCAGTTTGACCTACTGTCATGATTCTTCAATTTACAAAATATCGTCGTGCAACAAACATTTACTCACCTTCGTTATATTTAACAGTAGTTTTACCTGGTCTATTTTATAGATATAGGTATTTTACCACAGAATCAAATCCGACTATGTTACTTTTATGACACCTGGTACACGAAATTGTTGTTTATAAAGAGTCTCAAGACCTCTGACTTCAGGTCGTAGTTCCACAATCCGTCTAAGTCCGTCTAGCCCACACACTACTCCTGGATGAAGTATCAGACGACAGAAGGATGACAGAAGTGCACCGTCTCAAGCCACTTACGTCTGTACTTACAAGATGTGTTCCTGTGTCCGGGAGAGGGTTGGAGTCCGGATGGTATCACGACGGTACTAACTAAGGGATAGATATTAAGAAACTGAACAGTGACGGACTTAGTTAGTCGTACTGTCCAAAAGAGACCGAGAATCCTTACTACGTCCTCACCATATAGTCCGTCGTAATAGAAACAAGACTTGTTCCTGAAGTCCTCACAATCCAGACTCTTTCCAAGTATGGAAAAATGGGTCCAGTACCTATACTGATTTTACTCATATTATGTTAGATGTTCAGAATACTTGATTTTTTGTATTTTCTTCCACCAGATACCTCGTCGGTGTGAAAGGAAGTCACATCCTTTAGACATAGGTGTATAAAATAATGTATAGACTTACCTCCTGTCCTTTAAGATTAAACGAATGACCACATGGGGTTACGGATTTGTTATAGACCGTGTAATGTGTTTTAGTTTTGTATACAGGACTTCCCGTGGTCCTAATGTAATGAGAGGGTTGGTCCGGGTAAAATCGAGGAGTCTATACGAATATTGTGGTGGGAATACCGTCTTTTACTTCTCCTCGATTTTTCGGAGAACTACTTTCACTTTCTCCTCTCGCTTTTTCAACCGAATTTCGAGTTGTAAGTCTTTTACTTCTATTGCCGTAGGCCAGGGTAGTGAAGTACCCTTTATCTACCCCTTTGTCATCTTTGTCACAGTCTGAAATAAAAAAACCCGAGGTTTTAGTGACGTCTACCACTGACGTCGGTACTTTAATTTTCTGCGAATGAGGAACCTTCTTTTCAATACTGGTTTGATCTATCATATAAGTTTTCGTCTCTGTAATGAAACGGTTGATTCCAGGTAGATCTGTTCCGATACCAAAAAGGTCACCAGTACATACCTACACTCTCAACCTGACACTTCTTCCGACTCGTGGGTTCTTAACTACGAAAACTTGACACCACAACCTCTTCTGAGAACTCTCAGGGAACCTGACGTTCCTCTAGGTTGGTCAGGTAAGATTTCCTCTAGTCGGGACCCTAAAGGAACCTTCCTTACTACGATTTCGACTTTGAGGTCATTAAACCGGTGGAGTACGCTTCTCAACTGAGTGACCTTTTCTGAGACTACGACCCTCCCTAACCCCCGTCCTCTTCCCCTGTTGCCTCCTATTCTACCGACCTACCGTAGTGCCTGAGCTACCTGCACTCAGACTCACTTGAGGCCCTCTACCACTACCTGTCCCTCAGGACCGCACGACGCTAAGTACCCCAGTGTCTCAGTCTGTGCTGACTCGCTGACTTGACTTGACTTGACTCAGTAGGTTTTCCGTCGACACTTGGGAGGGGTCAGTCAAATTTAATTCCGTCCAATCCATTAATATAGTAAGGGGAGGTTCAGAACTTCCTGTCAATAGTCCACCCTTTGTCTGACTTTTTCTGATCCTCTTTGTGATCTTGTATGACTCCGACCTTAGTCGGTTGGGAGATTTTTTTACTATGTTTTTTCTTGGGTCACTATCTCCGTAAACACTTATGGAAATTCTACCCTTATGATAAGGGATGATCGGTTAGAACTCACTTAAGTGCAAGGAAGTCGACTATACGATGACCTTGTATATTAACATCCTCTCTAAAAGAACGAATTTTTGAAAGACACCGATGTTGATGTCTGGTTCGTATCTGGTTCCTCCGGTATGAAATCGTTCTCTTGTAGAAGTGTCTGGTTGTCCGGATGGGATGTTTGAAGTAGAGGACGATGGGACGGACCTCTAATATATATATATATATATATATACGAAAAGACTCTATATTTGATGTATGGTATTTTAAAGTAGGTGAAAAAAAATCACATGTTTGTTATTTAAAATCATATAAATGAATCAACATGATGGTAGTGATATCAGATAAACTCTTATAAAGTTAATGGGATTAAAGGTAAAGACACTACCCTCCGTTTTTTCATACCAAATGACGACTCGCGACACAACTGTGGATCTCCCTTCCCGCAAAAGAAGTATTAAAGACTTGATTTACGAACCCAAAGGGCCGCCAGACTTAGTCCGAAGAAAACGTGCGGTGAAGTGAAGTCTAATCAAATTAGCTCTGTTTAGTGGGATAATCACCGCCATTAAAGTCATGACAAGAGTCCTGTACTGTCCGACAGAGGTAGAGTATTGGGCATTTTTTTTCAATGGTTTGGGCTTGAAACGGAAAAGAGGGTGGGGGATAAATCCAGCGGCGCCCTTTCGTGTCTAGTGGTGAACACTGTCCAATTGTGAGTACCCACTTCGAATCGCTGTATCTTCAAAAAGAATCAAGTTTTCGAAAAATCAAGAAAAGGTGAAAATTATCAATTTAGAAGCGGCGACAGGTCACGTGCTGTCGTTTATTAAGGCATGTATATATGTCTAATGATTTGGGGCGTTACAGAAGACCAAGTCTCGATCACAAGTTGACATCGTGAATGGACAAAGAACCGATTATCAATGTCGAAAAAATTCTCATCAACCCACCGGGACTTTTCCCGGAAACCAACTTTAGTTTGAGGACACTCGATTAGCCTTTCGAATTGGCGGTTTTGGCATCTCCCATGCCGGGACCGCGAACTCTCGCATCTGGTGCAGGTATCGCCACTGACAGAAGGCGAACCGTACAAGCCACATCCACTGGCGCAGGGCCTAGTGCAAGAGGTCTTTGTGAAAGTCCTGGGGCGCCCAGAGAAGTATCTACTCGGGCCTCTACGCGAAGTGTGGCGGTGCTGCTCGGTCCGCCGCCTATCGTCCAAACCATTACGGGACCTATAATAGCGCGTCTTGGAACGCTACCGCGAATCGCGGCGGAAAGGGGTCTGGAAACGGCGGAAACGGCGCAGGTCTGTACTGAGACATTCTTCATTTGGTTGGCGTTGACTGCTCATTCGGCTCTTGGCTCAGAATATATGGATGAGGGAGGCGGGGAGGGGGGTGCCTCCCGTGCCTTTCGCACGTTCGGCCTCCACACTGCAGTAGTTAGGGGCGGGAATTAGGGAGGAGGTTCGGGGCCCTTGACCGCGGTTTCCTTGACTTCCTGGCCTTCCCTCTCCGCCTAGCCCAACTGATCCGCCCGACTCGAGTCAAACTGGTTATCAGAAACCAACGAACCGACCCCCCGATGTGACAAAATTGATTTCATGAATCTCCTTCGTCCGAATCTCGTGTATAAGGTTTATAGGATCCATCTTGTTTATGATATTTTCCGCTTTTAAATAATAGTCATTAAAAAGTATTAGCATTTTTACAGTTCTAGTCTCTATCTTTACATTTTTACCAATATCATAAGACTGCAAGTTTTCCGGGATAATATTTTTGCAAGACGTTTACAGTTAGTGACTCACGGAGGCTTTGGGACCGAGAATTAATTCTATACTCTATTGTCATGATTTGTGTTTCCCAGTTAAACAAGCGTATACGTCCTTAATAACTTTTTGTTGTTTTTTTTTCGTGGGGATCACAATAACTACGTACAACAAGGTAGGGTTTCGTCATACAAGTTAATGACATCAACCAAGCGGAATGTCGGCAAAATGAACTTTTGCACCCACCGAGACTTTTCTCGGAAACGAACTTTAGAGTCACCTTAAATACGAGAGAGGGGCGCCTACGCTGCCCGATCGACCTACAGGAACCCGTACTACCATTGCGCGAACCGCACTTATCGCGTGTTTAACCACAGGAGCTTTTCTGGGTGGTCCATCCGAAGTGTACGGAGGACGTCACGGTAGTGGCGCCTTGAGACTTTGGCGTTTAGCCAGAACTTCAGGACCCGTTAGAGTGCGTGTTCCGCAACTTTTCCGTTAAATGCCTATTCTTCGAGACACCTGAAGACCATCGCCGCCTAGAGCGCGTCCCGGTGGCACGGTCCTGCCATCGCCACTCCGAAAAAATGCGGCGGCCACCGGCCACGTGAGAACGCTCGGCGGAATCACCGATCGACGAACGCACCGCGGAACGGCGGTCACCTAAATGCCCGTCAAACGAAACATGCCCGGTACTATTCATTGATGTTTCGTCTATACGGATTGTGATCGAGTTTATTCAGCGGGTCGCCAAAACGACCATAAATATCATGGATTCCCCATCACTAACCCGCCCTCTTTTCAAACTTATAATGCAATGTCCAAGACTAATCAGATCGAAATTTGAAAGGTTTTTCGCACGTCAAATTAACCGGCGAAGGAAGATAGAAGCCGAGAAAAGTTTAAAAAAAATTGAAAACAAGAAAAGGTGTGTGCTAAAAGGACATTTACGTTACGAAACCCGCAGTAGAAAAGTCTTTTTATCTGTAAGTGAAGTAACTATAACATCATTACATCCACAAGAATCAGGGGACTCATCACACCCTTAACTCCCTACATGTAAGGGAACAGCCATTGGGCTATAGCCCAATCTTTAAAGATTTCGGTAAAATGTTTTTTTCTCTCTAGGGAGACATTTCGAATTTGACTGGCTCCTTGAAGAAACTTTGGATGTTCTACATTGGTGTTTTTGTCGGTTTTTTTTTTTTTGTTAGTGTGATCGAAAAGGTCTTCATAAAAGACATTATTCCGTGAAAAAAGAATATGAGACTGAGATGTAAACCTCGAAAGACTTTGATCATAAAAGATTTCAGATCTTATGTGATTCGGACCACGTTACGGCCCATCTGTTGCCGCCCTGTCGGTGTTCCCTAGTCTCCTTAAAGGGGTACCCTTCGTCCGCTACCTGATTTCATTTATCTAATACCTGGTTTTGCTTCTGGCAAATGATGACGGTCACTGACTAAAATAAAAAATTTTTCGGTTTCCACTTGGCAAATACTTTCGCCATTAGGTCTAAGATGGAAAACTAACCATCTCAGGTAAAATGAACAATCGGTCATTGTTACGTGTATATCGTAGGGAGTAAACGTACCTCGTAAAGGGAAAGTAATCTGTGTCCGCCGTGTTTAGTAAGAAATTTATTCTTTAACAACGCACGTCGTCAAGGGAAAATTTTTGAAAACTAATCTATGGTGTAAATAATGATATCCTTTTCGGACAAATACAGAAAGGTCTTTACGAGTAAATACTTTGGAAGGAGAACCTCCTTCTAACATATGGACACAACATTAACAGGAAATTCTGCGGATCGAGGTTAACAATAGAGAAGGTTCAATAATCTTTAATGTATTACCCAAAACATTTATGTCTGAGTTCTTTTGCTGTTAATTCTTTCCCATTTCTACCCGCTGAGAGTACAGACCTGCTTGGTTACTCGCGAGTCAGCACAAGCTGATACGTTGGGGTGCCTGACATCGGACGGTCCCAGGAGACACGGACCCTAAGAGGTCCGTTCTAATGACCTCACCCAACGGTAAGGGACACAGACCTTGGCAAAATAATAACCGGTTTTCCGCCTTTGCTCGAGAATCTAAAAAACTCCCAATGACCCCTTTTAAGCCCAGTGACTCTGGTCACGCCTGAACAAACTTTTGGCGTCCGCAACCGCGCCCTTACTGAACAGTGACGTGACGAAGTAAGAGGGATGACGATCCTCTAACGGGTCTTGTCATAACACTTTCCGCTCAAAATAAGAGAGTCGTCAATCAGACTAAGCGTAACACTTCAGCAAAATGGTAACAACGACGAAAATGTCGGTGTTTGTTCAATTTCCCTCTCACGGGATTTTATAATAGAACCCCAACACAAGAGAGTAAAAGTATGATTTCGTTGAAAGGGGGGACGAGGGTGTAGGAGGGACACACGTTACGGTCAAATCAGGTGGGTCTCGAATGAACTACAGAAAGCACACGATCCAAACGCCGAACCATACAATACTCCTACTTTCGTCTAGGTTTTAAACAATGCACGTAACCCGACACCTATATTCAGCGTTAATGTCTTTAATGCCCGATTCGAAAGGTGTCCACGTCGAACAGTTAACGTCACAATTGGTTAAGAAAACAAAAGATGTTAAGAAACAGGGTTTATTTGCGTGGGACCAAGTCTGGTTCCCGTGGGCCCAGAGTCCAGAAACGGTGTGTATGAGTCGCAACGGTCCTTTCCTTCACCGTAATTACTCTTGAAAAGGGTTTGGACGTCTGGTCCGGATGTATGAGAGCGAAAGGAGAGAGGGAAAGTAAGTAAGTTCTATATTGGAAAACTTAACTGACGTCTAATCTTTGACTATAGGGAACCGTCACGAAGGATCTCCGCTCCAAAGTCCACTTTGAGGAACCTAAGAATGCGTTAACGGAATAAACGTCGAGAAGGTGGGGGTTTTCTTTTTTTATGGTTTGGTTTTTTTTGGGACGTAAATTTTTTTTTTTTTTTTTTTTTCAGCATGGGAGACCACGTGGGAGTAAATTTTTACCGGGCCTGGGAAGGGACGCCTCACCTAATAAAGGCAGAGGTGACTCCCACTCCCCACTCCCCACCTTTTCCTACGACAGACCCACGGAGCCACATTCGCCATCCTTTCGACCTGGTATCCGGGGTCGGCGACCTCCGACGCAACGCTCTGGGTCAGCCCTCCGGTCCCCAGCGATCCCACGGCTCCCGCCCGCGGTCGCGAGTGGTTAGTGTCGCGCCGGGGCGGGATATTTATAGCGCGCGACCTCGCTGGGCGCAGAATGACGGAGCAACCAAGATCGCCAAATCAATAAAAAAGGAATGAAGACGGTACAGGCTTCAGCGCGAGGGACGAGGTCGACGAAGGTGACGGGGGCTCTTTGGAAGTCGACCATTCTTCCGCTTCTTCGGACGCTTCCGACGTCGCCGGCGGTTCTTTTTTGGTCGCCCGGGAAGTCAAAGCCTCGACTAACACGTTCGGCAAAGGAGGAGGTTCCTCGCGTCGCCACATAGGGACCGGCGCGACTTCTTCCGCGACAGCCGGCGACCGATGCTACATCTTTTCTTGTTGTCGGCGTAGTTCGACCCAGAATTCTCGGATCACTCGTTTCCGTGGGACCACGTCTGGTTCCCGTGGCCGCGAAGCCCAAGAAAGTTCGAGTTGTTCTTTCATCGAAGGCACCTACGGTTCGGGTCGCGGTGTTTCCACCGTTGCTTTTGGTTCTATTGTTCGCGAAGATTCTTCGGGTTCTTCCGATGACCCCGCCGACGACGGTTCTTTCAACAGTTCTGATGTTTTTTCCGATTTTTCGGACACAACTGTTTCTTCAGGAGTTTCTCAGGATTCTTCGGATTCCGACACTTCGGATTTTTTCATCGGTTCTCGGGACGGTTTCGGTTCCGACACTTTGGGTTTCCCCGGTTTCACTTCCATTGGTTCGGTTTCTGGTGACGGTTTGGGTTCTTCCGTCGTGGGTTCTTCTTCATTCTCAAGACCAACCTTCGACGAAGGTTATTTGGTTGCCGAGAAAATTCTCGGTGGTTGAATAAAGTCCCTTTCTCGAAATAATGGTGTGTTGAAAAAAAAAAAAAAAACGGGAGTACGTTTATGTTACACACGTTCGGTGAGAATCGAGATGTAGTCTTAGAAACTCCGATTCAATTTGAGTACGACACCCCAATCTTCGACCACAAAACCCGGAGTTTGATAAAGGGATCAGGGTAAAATTGGACTTCGAAGGTAAACATCAACATACAGTTTGTTCGACCCTGTATCCAAGAACCCGGTGTGACGACAGCGATTCAACCGAAACCGAGACTTTACGAAAATTCCACTGGAACCCTTGCTGCCACTAGGCGGCCGACTGGCCGCGAGTCTAACCACAGAAGCTCAAGTGGCCCATCCGGAGCGTTCGGAGTCCGACGCGGTAGCTCCGAGTCAACTGAATGGGCCCCTGGTAAACATCCAACAGTCGATCAAAGGGCGGTCCGAGTCTTGAAGCGACTGGACCTTAAACTCTCGATTTCGGGTTTTCGAGAATGCCTAAAGAGACAAGGACCTCAGCCTTGACGGGTCTGACCTATTATAAACTTTAAAGGTGGGACACGGACGACGACGATTTAGCGAAGTCAGATAGGCTGAGACGCTGGGTATCTGCCGTCGGGTGGTCCGAGAGGTCAGGGACCCTAAGAGGTCCGTTCTTGTGACCTCATCCAACGGTAAAGGAAGAGGTTACGTACTTCCACTTTTCAATTTCACTTCTGCGAATCAGTACAGACTAAGGAATGCTGGGACCACCGAGTCTCCAATTTCGCAGACCGACCTTACGCCCTTTGGCCCAAGCTAGGGATCCAGCCCTTCTAGGGGACCTCTTCCTTTACCGTGGGGTGAGGTCATGAGAACGGACCTCTTAGGGTGCCTCCCTCCTCGGACCATCCGATGTCAGGTACCCCACCGTTTCTCAGTCTGTGCTGACTCGCTGAAGTGAAGTGAAATCTTTCTCTAAACGTCGATGTCCCCCGGAAGGATTTCTGTTGTTCGACTATGAAAATCTTAAGTTCACTTTGTTTCCACTATAATTTTACAGTCCCACGTCCTGAAGTTCTCGTGGAAGTTCTCCTGCGGGTTTCCCTACATAAGTGGATCTTGTTCCTCTCTTCTTTAATACCTTACTCCTAGAACACACAAGGGTCTCAACAGGTCGTCTCCCTCCGGAGACCGACTACCGTCCGACTGTTGTCTCTGCCACCTTTAACCTCCGGAAATTATTGGTAGTACAAGGGATGAAGATTCACTGATCTTTGTCCCAATGGGTAATTTTTTTTTTAAAAAAAAAATGATCCTGTTTTTCTTGATATAAATGAAAACATAGTTTAAATAAATTGTAAAAGATAGTTTAGGATTAAAATTTTTTGAAATTTACACAATAATGTGAACAATAGTCTATCCTGTGTAAATTCAAAGTTGACTAAACTTCCAAACATTGAATCTGTCGTATAATTTTTCGTTCTCTGTAGTGAAACGGATCTTACCAGGTAGATCAGTTCCAATACCAAAAAGGTCATCAGTAAATACCTACACTCTCAACCTGATATTTCTTTCGACTCGTGGCTTCTTAACTACGAAAACTTGACACCACAACCTCTTCTGAGAACTCTCAAGGAACCTTACGTTCCTCTATGCTGGTCAGGTAGGATTTCCTTTAGTCAGGACTTATATGTAACCTTCCTGACTACAACTTCGACTTTGAGGTTATGAAACCGGTGGACTACGTTTCTCGACTGAGTAAACTTTTCGGGGACTACGACCCTTTCTAACTTCCACCTTCCTCTTTCCCTACTGTCTCCTACTCTGTCAACGTACTGTAATGGCTGAGTTACCTGTACTCACACTCATTTGAGGTCCTCAACCACTACCTGTCCCTCCGGACCGCACGACGTCAGGTACCCCAGTGTCTCCACCTGTACTGATTCGTTGACTTGACTTGTATATCAAACCTAATAACGTACTTAATGTTTCCACTACCGATCATCTTTCGCATGATTAGTACAAAGAGACAGAAGGTCGATATTTTGTTTTGGGTCAATTCCGGTTTTGAAGAATAATAAAATAGAGGGTATAAAGTCGTTCTGTATTATGTATTTAGACTGACGTACAACCACCTCAAGGACGGGTACCGAAACCAAAAGAGATATTTTTCCCGTTTTCAGGACCCATTTTCGTTCCAGACTATACCACCGTTTTGTCTTTATTCCTCCCTCCTCTTTAGAGGCGGTTCCACCTCGTACCCCTCCCCTAACCGAGGGTTTGGGTCGTCTTTAAGGTCCTCTCTGGAGGAGTTTTTCGTTGGAAGTAGCCTCTTCCGGACTCGGGACGTCCTTCCCTACGTCTGTCTTAAAGGAAGGGTGTGGAGTACCGGGGTGTCCGTGACACATACATGACACTGCATACATAGTCCCTACAGTAGGAAACTAGGACCCCAGGGTCACCTCTCCTATTGTTCGTCTGACACCCATCCTAGTATTGGTCCTCCACTGTTAAACCTTTCATTGGTCTTTCCTTATCCTACCCCTACATTTCGCAGTAGGTTAATAGACCAGAGTTCTAAAGGTCTCTTTACCCAGAGTCACCAGGGTCTACAAAGACCCTCTGGAGACGGGTCAGTAGTGTGTTCAAAGTGGGACGTTGACATAGTGAGGGATGAAGGGAACGAAATCGAAAATAGACAGGTTTATCATTAGTATGTCAGTATCTCGAAACCTATACCTGCAAATTTCGAGGAATTTCTGTTACGGAAGATTGGGAAGGACGTCCTCTATTCTTTTATGTTATTTTAATTGAGTATGTTCTACGGGTCTATCAATTATCGTCGATCATTTGTGTCTTATTGATATTTTAAACTGTACAAATATTCCAAATGTAATATTAAAAATTCGTGACGAATAACACAAACGGATTATTGGTGTCCCATGTTATTATAAACTACACTAGACAACGAGTGAGTTAGTACAGGTTGAGAAACGTTAGGGTACTTAACATCGGGTGGTCCGAGGAGACAGGTAACCATAAGAGGTCCGTTATTATGACCTCATCCAACGTTAAGGGAAGAGGCCCCCTAGAAGAGCTAGGTCCCTAGCTTGGACTCAGAGGACATGAAGTCCGTCTAAGAAATGGTAGACTCGGTGTCCCCGGGAATGTTATAAATATATAGAATAATACACATTGTATCTGAACATCTTCCACATAGACAGTGTTGAGGCAAGAAACGAATCCCGAGGTCCACGTAGTATAATACGTGTCGACGGATTCCTAAATACGAATATTGTAATTTTTTTTTTATGTCTTCTGTATACACCTGTCTATACCGTCCTACCCTCCCTCTCCGCCCTTTCCGTTACCCTTCCTCTACCCTCTCCCGTTTGACTATGCCCACCCCTGTTGAGGACTTCATATCCTTCTCTAAGGTGTGTTGATTTCGGGTACCCTCAGACTACTGTAATTACACATTTACCTTACTCAGGATTCCGTTACCCCTCACCATCCCGGTTCCCCTGTGGTCTCTCGTGTATGTAAGATATAGGTTGATGTTCCATAGACAGGAGGAAGGGTCAGGGGATGGGGAGATATATGATGGTTGATCCGTTCAAGAGTTAAGAACCATCTTCCGTATTGGTAATTTCCAGAATCTGATCTCTTAGTAAGTGAGTAAGTTGTTTATAAATAGATAAATAAATGAATAAATAAATAACCGAACGACCTAGAATCAAGAGACTGGTCCTTAGATTGGGTCCGGGTTCCATCACTTTCGTATCTCAGGATTGGTGACCTAGTGATCCCTTAAGGGAGTTGTTTATAAATGACATATAGATGATACTTGATTCATGACATTGTCCATGTTTTTGTTTGTGAGAATAAGAGATATTTTGAATTAAAGAAGTAATCATTTTACATCTACAACTACGGACTAAATGGGTAGTAAGATTCGGGTTGGGAAACGCTGTCCTCATTCATTGGATTTCACAAAAAAATAGTTAAAGAGATTTATCAGGAAGGCCAGAGACCACCTACGACCATACGGGGTTTCTGGGTAGGACTACGGTTACGAGTGGAGACGTGGTGACGAGACGTAAAGATGTTCCAGAGGGAATGGGACACCTCAGAATGTCGAGAGTCGGACGAGAGGACCAGGACTAGACGAAACGGAACGTATATGTATTTCTGGAAAAGGGACCACCGAGTCCGTCATTTCTTAGACGGACGTTACGTCCTCTGGGTCCAAACTAGGGACCTAGTCCTTCTAGGGGGCCTCTTCCCTTACCGATAGGTGAGGTCATATGAACGGACCTCTTAAGGTTACCTGTCTCTTCGGACCGACCGATGTGAGGTGCCCCAGTGTTTCACAGTCTATACTGTCTCATTCAAAGTAAAGTGAAAGTACTGGTTCTATAATACCCTTTAGATCTTAAAAAGGAGTTGGTGTGACTCACGACCCTCTTATTTTCTTCTATGTTGACCTTGAATTTTCACCCGTAATTTCTTCTGAAGGGAGGTTTAGGGAACCCCCACTGACAAGAGGTCACCACTACGTTTCCATCGAGGAAGGTCAGACACCGAACAGAGAGAAGTCCAGTACCGAGGTTCCTACGCGACCCCTATCAGAGACTGGGTACCTGAGATTTCTCTTTTTTCTACCTCTTGGCATTGACCGTCAAGACTTCCGTATGTGTGGTGAAAACGGATGGAAGATGTTTGATGATAAGTCAGTAAACTGCTCTTCCCGGATCGTCCTCAGATTGAAACTTAGGTCCTTCTTCTCCTTTCCCTGGCACGAATTGTTTTCAATTTTTTTAGAGACTGTGTCCACGAAACGACTAAGAGTAACAGACCGACACTGGGAAGAGGAGTAGGACGGTGTAGTGTCTCCGGTCGTAGTCAACCAACCAAAACTCTATAATTCTTTGATTACTTGGTCACATCGTGGAGTTTGTGTCTCAGATGACTATTTTTCTACATGTTCGGTTTACTAAGACTACTAATACCTAGTACAGTTATTATTCTCCATCATCGACTCCATGAAAAATAAAACTAGAAATCAAAGCTAAAGTAACTTTAGGGGAAATATGTCATTTGATGTGTCTTAAATTTACATGTCGAACTACTCAAAACTGTTTACATGTAAACGTAAATGGTGGTAGGATTAGTTCCGAATTTTAGCAGTTCTACAAGAGAGGTTCAACTATATATCGGGTCCCTTAACGGATGTTTCTCCGTGTCCCCTTGATAGATTCAACTACCTTTATAAGACACAGAACTAATTCCACCATTGGTGTGTATGACCAGATATTGAGTAACTGTATATTAATTATGTCCACGTAAAATAACACATATTCAATAGGAAGTTATTTCAACTAAAAAATATAATAACCGACCTTACCCCACTGTTAATAAAAATCCTATTAATTCGTGTTATATTGTAATTCTTAACATATTAGTTGAGTAATAATATATAATTTTTCCCCTATTTGTGACCGTACTAGTTAATTTTAATTTTTGTTGGAGATTTAAAATAAAATCGGATACCAAAATTTTCGACGGGAGGAATTGTTTTCGATGGGAAGTTGAAAGGTTCAACGTAATAAGACCAACAAAGTGTAACAGGAGTAAATAGTCGAATAGATAGTTCCTTTTCGATAGTCTATTTGAGTAAGTACTTATACCCCTATATTTGTATACAATTTGAAATCACTTGTGAAATTAAAGTTTTCTTTTATGACCGATCTGTTTTGATTTTTCTAGTTATGAATTACCATTCTGATGTGAATGACTTTGTTCATTTACCCTTCTCGACCTCTTGTCCGGGAAAGATCTAAGAGGGAAGAGAGGGAGGGGTGGGGTCGTGTATGGGACCCGGAAGTATGTTTACCCTAGAGGTTGAGCTTGGTGGACCAGATTTAATCCCAAGGACTACTCGTCGATCTCAATCGAGAGAGATCTCAATCAACTAGTAACATAGACTAAGAAACGTTGGGGTGTCTGACATCGGGTGGTCCGAGGAGATAGGTGCCCTATGAGGTCCGTTCTTATGACCTCACCTCACCCAACTGTAAGGGAAGAGGTCTCCTAGAAGGACTGAGTCCCTAATTTGGGTCCAGAGGACGTAACGTCCGTCTAAGAAATGGTAGACTCAGTGGTCCCTTTGGGACTCCAATTCCTGTTACGATGAACTTAGGATCCACTGTAGTATAACCGTCGTGAATAATTCTCATTGACAACCTTAGACTTTCAGATGGTGACCCGCATGAAACCGGTGGAGTACGCTTCTCAACTGAGTAACCTTTTCTGAAACTACGACCCTCCCTAACCCCCGTCCTCTTCTTCCCCTGATGGTGCCTACTCTACCGACCTACCGTAGTGACTGAGCTACCTGCACTCAGACTCAATAGTGGCCCTCAACGACTACCTGTCCCTCCGAACCACACGACGCTAAGTACCCCAGCGTTTCTCAGTCTGTGCTGACTCGTTGACTTTACTTGGTGACCCTCCCACTTTTCCATTTGACCTACCCTCCCTCCTCTCCTTCTCTACGTGTGTGGACTCCCTCCTCGTGATCCTAATCTATCCTAAATCTTTTTAATCTGTGTGTTATTGTTCCTTTCCAGAATGATGTGTGTACAACTTTCCAGAAACCCTTTGTAGAATCTTTGTCGTACTCTAGTGTCATCGTTTCAGACGGTCAAGAGGTGTGACACCTTCATATGTTGGATTTACAAGAAGTTGTCTCTCTGTGACCTCGTGTAATACTAAATAAGAAAGTTACCCCACCTGATGTGACACACGCAGATGTATCTATTTTAGTTATGGTGCACCCCTTTTTTCGTTCCCTGTCTTCAAATCTATATTTTCCAGTCACGTCGTTCTGTCGTAAATTATAACGAAATCACTTTCACTTTCAGTGAGTTAGCACACTGAGAAATGCTGGGGTACCTGAAGACACCTTAAGAGGTCCGGTCTTATGACCTCACCCGTCGGAAAGGGAAGAGCTCTCCTAGAAGTGTTAGGTCCCTAGCTTGGGTCCAGAGGGCTTAACAGCCGTCTAAGAAATGGTCGACTCAGTGTTCCCTTGTGGGTTCCTGTGGTCCCTCACGACCTATAACGAAACGAACTGGAATTTTTAAGTACCTTTAATACAGTATAGGTATATTAGAATCCCTTTTATGAAAAACTATAAAAATTGTTTTCGTCAATGACCCTCTTATCTTGGATAGAAGTCTTCGTACCTATGGGGATTCTCTCTATCCACCACAAGAAGGGAGTCGCACAGTGGAAAAGTAAAGAGATTTTTGTTAGACTTCGTCATTCAGTTTACAATCGAAAATTTTTAGACCCCCAACCTATGAGTCTAAAGGTGATGAATAAAAAACATGAAAAGATAAACTTCAGAAAGTGTCCTTTTGTTTTGTTTTGTCATTGATGTTTCGCGCCGATCTTCCTTGACGTCCAAGTACCTGAGGTGTGGTCGGAGTGGGAGCGGGAGGACGGTGGGGTGGGATCCTGACAGAAATGAGTGGGACGGAGAAAAGAACGACCGTCTGGACCCCAGAGGTAGAAGCAGTGGACTTCTCAGGTGGACCTAGTCGAGGAAAGGGTCTCAAGAGCGAGAGTCTCTCTTTACTTTTTTCTTAGTCGTCTCTAGGGGTTCTACGAACGACGTAAGGTCGGAGTCTGGGAGTGAACCTGGTCCCTGCGCCTCACTTGAGAGTCCACTTTCCTATGACCCAGACGCGGTTCTTACGACCGGTTAGTCTCTTCGGCTCTTTGTTCAATACGTACTCCATGTGCAGCTCGAACATTTCCGTCATCGTCCCGCTCGCCCCTGCCATTGACATGAGCGCCGCCGTCCCCGCCCCGGTCGAAACACCCGCCCCGAAGACGCCACTCGCTTCCAGCCCTGGGGTGCGCCGCGCGCCCGGGACCGAGACTCGACGCAACGAATTTCGACCACTGCGACCTTAGGCGGGAGCGCTCTAAAGGAGCGGAATCCAGACACCGTCTGCGCTGAGCTACCTAAACAGAAGTGTCGCCGACGAATGAACGACGAGAGACGCGCGCGCAGAGCACTTGTTGGCTTAAAGCCCACATTCTGAGTGTTTACTCCTTTCTGCTCAGAGCAGGAATGGTTGTTTGTTTTGTACTTTTTGTCGAAAAATTCTTTACTTGAGCACTGGAACAAGAAAGTCTTGAATGGACTTTATGCAGTGCCTGTCACCGTCCCTTTCCTATACGTTGAATTTGGGAAGAGGAGAGGAGTAGGAGTATCTTGTCGGGGGTGGTCAAGCGCCTTAAGCGCCTCAGGACCTGAGGTATGTCGCGGCCGGTGGTCTTTTACACTTTGCCTCCGCCGTCGCTTTCCCGTTGGGGGGTGCCCAGGACGACGGGCGGGACGAAATGGACACCCCCCTCCTGTGTGTACCGGGCTCAACCCCGCTCTGGAACTTGGGGAGGAAGGAGGGTCCTGGGCGTAGACCTCTCTTTACTGTCACGAGGCACCTAAACCCCCTTCACCACTTCAGTAGACACCGAGTAGACCCCCATACCACTCGGACGCATTCCGGTTTCTTCACTACGGACTGGTGTGGGGGTCCCCTCTTCTGAGAAGGCACAATGGGCGTCTTAGAGTCTTACAGTCTGGAGACGGACTCGAGGGGAGGCAATATAGATGTAGGGAAAAATTAAACCCCGTGTGGTCCGAAGGGATTTAATAAATTTTATAGAGATCCTTAAACGAAGTTGCCAACTCTTGGTGTATTCACCCGACTCAGGGTGTGTCATCACTTACAAGAAACAGCTAGAGAGATCAATTATAAAAACTTCGTCGCCTTCCGGGTCTCTTTATTAACTTAATGGGTCCTACGGTGTTTCTAATTCACTACCACCGGGTTCTTAAGGAGGAGTCGTTCAGAATTTTCATACTTTCCCGAAACGTTAGTAATATATTTTTTGTTTTTGCGGATAGATAAAACAACATATCGATCACGAAACACGGACTCGTAAAGAGTGATGTTGGACCCTAATAACGGGTGATAATGTGAACTCCTCCACCTCTGGGTCTCTCCATCACAGTGAACAAGTAATTTTAGTCTTTAACCTGACCTGGGATCCTTTCACCTAGTAAAATAAAAATTTGAAATACATTATAGAAATTACCTAGGTCCTACAGGTCGTTTGATTTCGTCCTTAAGTCCTCACCGTAGTTCTAACTTTTTTTTTCTTTTTTAAGTCAGGGTAGGAGTCTCTTAAATCCAGAACCTCTTTTCCCTGTCTACCGATTCTATTTTCTGTACCCTTCCTCTCCCTCGAAACTTCTAACCTCCGGGACGGACACCTGATGTCACAACTCCGTTGTGGATCAAGAACCTTGTAGTGTCTAACCTAGCAAAAATGAACCTTTTTTACCCCTTTAGTCCTATTTGAGTCTCTCCTCTAATCGTATCAGATACCAGGTGTTCGAGTAATTATAAGATTAGTTCGTGGAAGAACTTGTTGTTAGTGAAACAGAAGGAATCAGGACCACTTCTTCCCTGCTAAACCCCACTTCACGGATCCACACCTCGAAGGAGGCAAAAGTTAGGGACGATGACGTATTTGTGAACAAGGGAGGGACGACGACGACGACGACGATTCAGTGAAGTCAGCACAGGCTGAGACACGCTGGGGTATCTGCCGTCGGATGGTCCGAGGGGACAGGGACCCTCAGAAGTCCGTTCTTGTGACCTCACCCAACGGTAAAGGAAGAGGTTACGTACTTTCATTTTTCGCTTTCACTTCAGCGAGTCAGCACAGACTGAGAAACGCTGGGGTACCTGACGTCGGATGGTCCGAGGAGGTAGGTACCCTAAAAGGTCCGTTCTCATGACCTCACCCCACGGTAGCGGAAGAGGCACAAGGGAGGGACTCTCAGGGTTTTTTGATCACGTCTCTAAGGTGAAGTCCGACCATCGCACGCACTCGTTCCAACTCTCTCTTCCTACACTCCTAGTCAAGAGTGTCTTAGGCTCCGTGACTCCGACAAACACACCTACTTCTTTCACATTAATGACTGTCGTGACCCTCGAGATTATTTAGAACAAACACCTTTCTTTGTCCGTGACCCAGACAACTCCCGATCCCTGAGTCTTACAGAGACATAGAGACAGGTAGGAATTAAATCTAAAACTCTGATACGTAGTTCAAAGAATCCTATTTAACGTTTTTAAAGGATTTAAATAGAATAGGCGAACGAGAAACGTTACACTGAAACATCGAAGAGGAAGGTAGTTCTTGACCTCAAATTAAAAAAGAGACAGAGAACTTAGACCCAAACTGGTTCACTAAATTGTTTACACTGGGTTCGTCTACCGACTTTTATCGGACCGTATCACGTCGAACATGTATAGAACTAAGAGAGTGTTGGGACTTTGAGGGTATAATACTTTCTGTAACTCGAGTAACCAACCTCCAATTTCGCGGGTTCAGTTATCGGAAGGTTAACGGTCTGAACGTCCACTCCGATAGGGTATAGTGGGTTATGGTCAGTTGTAAGGTCGACTACCTTTGTGGACTCTTCTGGGTCGTCTTAAATTGGGACTGATGCTCTTGGTGACCGACTCGATGTCTTAACATTCACTTGTTTACCATCACCAAACAAGCCCACCAAACTATGAGTAGTTTTTAACCGTGTACGAATCACTTACCGGTACTTAATCAGAAGATCTTGTCACAGTTAAGACGGACAGGAAGTTCTCTTCGTTGGGTACGAGACATGGTTTAGGATCTATATAGGTCTAGGAAGAAGAGAGGGGGAGAGGGAAGGTAAAACAGGTAAAAATATAGGAAGGGAAAGGATGTAATCCTTTGTCTTTACTCCTAATTACTTCGCCAGATCCGAGGTCACTACAAAAGTGAATCGTCAGAGCTAAGGGTAGAGGAGTCTTTCTAAGAGGTCAGACTAAGGGGTCGGGTACCAAAAGGTGTAATAGTTTCAGGGAGGTCCAAGGATCGAGAATCTCCCAAACTGACTACTGTCACTCTCAACACCTTTGTATCTCCGTCCAGACCCTTCTCCTTCTTTCCCTTCCTCCCTCTATTCTTATATAGTCATCATAAAATTTGTTTACAAGTATATGACACTAAGCCTTTAAGAAAAAGTTTTTGCGTGGACTCTTTTTGTTCTATTCACTTTTGGATGAATGTATGTAACTGCAAGTAAAGTTATAATCAATTTAACTTTGTCTGTTGACTCACATACACGCTAATATTCTAGTGATCAGTAAATTTTGGTGTAGAATTGTATTACAAATTACGGTACCCCTTTTCCTCCTTTTTTTTCAGTTCTAGTTTGTATGTATACCCCTTCCACTAAACCTCACACGCAACGAATCTTGAATCTCATAATAATGACATAAAATGTCATAAGGTATTTTATATAGACAATTAAATTAGTAAATTATAGATTTCGATAAAGGTATAAATATATAACTTTTTCCTTTTCTCTCCCCCTCTATCGTCATCAACGACAGAGACTTTTAAATAAAAAAAATTATAAATAAATAAATAAACCGGCGTGGTCCAGAATTAACACCGTGCACCCTAGAAACAACACCGTACACCTTAGAAATCAACGTCGTAAGAAGTAACAGCGTATACCCTAGACCAAGGGATTTGTCCCTAGTTAAGACCAAGGGACTTACCATTCGTACCTCAGAATCGGTGACCTGGTGTCCCTTCAGGGTACAGTGACTTTGCAACTCGACTCTGGACCTACATTCTCTTCCACCATTGATCCTACGTCCCACGACCTTATCCCCCCGACATAGTGTTTTCCACCTTTTCCGTCAGAGTTCACGTAATGACTGGACAAAGGGTGAAACTCGCGAACGACGGCAAAGGACCTACAGGTACCTCAGAGTCTGAACAAACAGACTTCGAGTAAACCACTTCGAAATAGGTGGGTGTGGTAAGGGAGAAGTCAACTTCAAAAGGAGGACCCTACAATTAAGGGATTATGAAGGATAGACGGTTCGACCACTAACTTTACTCGAGTGGGTCGAAGTCTTTTCCGTCTATACCTTTTCTGATGAGACTAGGATCTTGTATACGAGTTTCCGAGAACCCAGTCTTACTGGAAGCGTAATAGATCCTGGTTTCTCTTCCGATGACATATACTTTCCACTCTTCACCTTCTCGTCTGATAATGAGGTCCTTCCGTTCCAGACACCCGGTCTTAGACGGAAGATCCGGTAACACTCCTTAAACTTGAAATGTACTCTTGTCTGTGACGCAGTAGACCTGACAAAGACACAGAGACGAAGAGAGTCAACGACAGGACAATGAGGAGAGAAAGGACACAGAGACCAGACGACGACGTCGTGGTGTATGTGAAGTGTATGGATTGTGGAGTACGTTAGTGTCCCGTACCCCATAGTTTGTCCATACTCCTTCCCCGTGGTCTCCTGTAAAGAAGAAAACAAAGAACCGATTTATACATGGTTTACGACGGGTGTCTAAGACGGACGATACTCTCCCAAAAGGTCTGACTGCACTCTGTAACCCAACCCACCCACACCCTCAGTGTAAGGGACATCGAGAGACTACTTAGAACGAGTCTTAAGATTGTTCCACCTCGATTCGACGGGTTCAAGTAATGACGGAGTAGTTCCACCTGTTCCTCCTTACACCGAAACCTGTTCAAGACCGATTAGTGTAATTTCGTCTTCCAACATCCCATTCATCATTTTCTATCGAGAACTTACGTACGGGAAAGGAGATCAAGGCACAGAGAGAAAGGTAGAATTTCGAACCTTACGTCCACACTACCGACCTCGAAATTTTTGACGGAACCTAGGATCCCTATCACGCTCCCAACGACCTTCCGAACCGTTAAAGTACCTCAACGGTATGGTCGGGATCTGGTCTAAAGGACATGAAGGTGTAGACCTGACGAAGAAGTACTCTCTCTCTTGAACAAAGTCAGTGACAGGTAAACCCAAAAGATAAGATGTCTTGAATTGACTTAGAAGTCCCCGTGTCACTCAACGACAGAAATCTTTTTTACGTTGGTATTTTGGTAGACGAGAAACAAAAGGAACAAAGGGATTTATAATTATCCGTAAGACATTGAAAGACTTAATGTAAAAATACATAATCAGACAAATCGAAAAGAAAGACGAAGAACTCAGTCAATCCAGTAAATCAAAGAAAACTTTTTCCGTAAATTAATTCTAAAAGTTAAAATAAACGTGTATTAAGAAATTTAACGAGAGTTTTAATAATAAGGTCAAACACGAGAAAGTACAAAGATAAAAAAATACACAAGAGGAAAAATAATCTCGTCGGTCACCAAATAGATTATATCATAGTAAGAATTGGACTTTCCTGATCATCCTGAATAAAAAGAAAGATATTGAACGGTCGTAGTTTTAGTTGAAGATTAAAATAGAAATAATAGGAATATCAAAGGTTTATAAATAAAACAATTAATTTAAATAAATGAACTTACAAATAAAAGTAGTAGTAAAAAAGAACAAATCGTTATATTCACAAATTCCTATATCTTAAAAGAGACCTTTTTTCGTGAGATGAGATCTTTAGTTTCGAGATTTAGGTAACTTCTCCCTACCTCTCCTGGTTCGTTTTAGTAACGATAATAGAACGAAAGGGGGTCAAGTCACACTGGGAAACCCCATAAAAATATCAGTAATATCGGTAAATAAGTTACGTTTAAATAATTGATACGTGATTTTCGGGTCGTGACAAGATCCATGTTCCTTTATCGTCACTTCTTTTCTCTGGTGTAAAGACACGAGTACTCTAAATCTAATATGAACATATGATCAATTTGGTTCCTCCTCTGAAACCAGACAGGGAATGAGTAGACCCCCTCCGTCCTTGTTTCCTCTTATGTCTATCTGGACCTTTATCCCGGCCTCTCACAGTCTCTTCCTCCGGAAGCCCTTCCACTTCTACACTCTCGGTCACCAGTATAATATTTTCCTGTGTTGAGGTCGGAGTTTCAGGTCTTTTTAGGGGTGTTGGTCCCCGAAGAGACAGTCAACTTACCTTCAATCCCCTCTCCATTCGCGATGTATCGGAAGGAACGTGGCAGACTACCGGGTCTTAGGTCTGACTCCGCAGACGCCGTACTGTCACAGGGAGACCTGTAAAAGGTATGTCTGAGGATTTAGGGTGGGTCAAGGAAGAGGGTGTAGATGAAGTTTCATTACAAAGGGACTTCACTTCCGAAGTGTCGGGTCCTATGTCCCGTTCCGTGATTTAGAGGATCTTCTTAATAGTTCGAAGAGGACTCCCGTAGGTGCTTAGTGAACAGAGGCTAGGAGTCTGTCTTAATCAAGTATTACTCGACATAGACCTAGGTCTCAGTGCGACTGACGTTTGTTTTTATTCCTGTACTAAAAACATCGACTCTCGTGTCAAATAAAATTTATTATGGTCAGACACAAGTCTAGGTTCGTAACAAGGAATGATCCACAGTACTCGAATCGGAATCAAGTAAGAGATTCGGAGTCAAAACAATTTATATTTCACCTTTAGTAGTATAGACAGTGGTTCTATTCACGGGTTATTATTACTATTGTAGTAGTAGATGTTGTAGTAGTGGTAGAATCAGTGAGTCTCTTCGGTTCCCCGTCCTGATTGGTATCAATTGTACTAATTGACAGGAGAGGTTTCAGGAAGGAGAGAGAACCTCCTGTAGATCCTTAGTACCTTATAATTTCGCATTTACTCGGGAAGGAGAAGAGATGAATTAATGGTAAATATGACTCCTAGTCTGTTCCTTTTACTATGTTGACTACAGTATTGAACAATAACCTTTAGGGTCTTAAAATGGGTCCGAAGTCCTGTATGTGGAGTCGAGAAGAAAGAACAAAGTCCATTATAGGATATCCCTAATATGTCTTATTATATGGACTGATCTCAGTTCATTCTGTCTTTTTCCATACTATTTGATTTAACACTATGACTGGTCGTCACGTTAAAATTTTTACTTTTCACCATCATCCCACAAGGTCGTTCTCTCAATTCTTTGATGAGACGATGACCCAATTTGTGACTAGTCAACCTAACACCATTATTCCCTTTAGTTCATAATCCTTTGTGAAGGACACGACCTACAAGAGGGAAACGAGGAGGTCTAGTGAGAGATGGGAAGGGGTCGGACGAGGTACAGGTCCTTCCCATTGGGGAGACCTGGAGTTGTTCCGAGGGAAGGGAGACTGACGACAAACCAATTCGGTTACCCTTCCTGATCTCCTCTGGCATCCCGTTTTTCTTCGTCTTAATCTTCATAAATCACGGGGTTCAGGGAGGTGTGACCGACACTAAACCTCTCAGACACAAACCAGTGTCAGAGGAAATCGATGTCGAGGGCGGTAAACGATGACTTTGGGACCCTTCCACTACTGAAGGATGGATAAGGATCGGAACCCAACGAAGTGACAAAGAACAATCGTCATTTTAGGAGTAGAAACATTTATAGGGAAATAATTGAGACAAGTCACTCAGAAATAATACTCGGTCTGAGTGTTTCAAATCTCGAAGTTAATTATAAGGGCCCTACTAGGTCCTTTTAGTTCGGTTCTTTTAGTTTAAAAATGTCCAATCATTATAGTGGACTTTCTGCCAACTGATGACTCGAAAACCCTTTAGTCAGTGTCTGGAACCATCACCAACAAGGACAATAAACAGTAACTATTTAACTCCCCCTTGACTTATTCCCAAGTAATAGGAATAGCCTTTGGGGACCCCGGTTTACCCAAAACTTTAAGTCTTATAAAAACTACAATATTTCCGTTCTTTATGTTTACAAGATTAATCTGGGGACCATCTCAGATTCCACCCGAAGGGAGTATCGAGTCAACCATTTCTTAGGTGGACGTGACGTCCTCTGAGGCCACGCCAACGACCCAACCCTTCTAGAGGACCTCTTCCCTATCCGATGGGTGAGGTCATAAGAACCCGAAGGACACCGAGTCGACCATTTCTTACGAGGACGTTACGTCCTCTGGAACCAAGCTAGGGGTCCAACCCCTCTAGGAGACTTCTTCCCTTTCCGATGGGTGAGGTCATAAGACCGGACTTCTTAAGGTACCTGACATATCAGATTACCCAGAGGTCTCAGCCTGTGCTGACTCACTTGAAGTGAAACTGAAAGTGAAAAGTTTCAGATTCCGTCACAGAACATTAGATTACGTAGTTATATAGACGCCATTTCGTCTTTAAGTTTGATTCGTCCTATTTATTTCTCAAATTTAACAGGATAAAGTCAAGTCAAGTCCAAAGCAGTACTACAGTGAGTCTGTTTTTCCATCGGAAGGTATTAAGACGGAGAACCACAAGTAGACAAGTCAAGTCAAGTTAACGAGTCAACACAGGTTGAGAAAAACTGGGGTACCTGACGTCGTACGGTCCGGAGGGACAGGTAATTGTTGAGGACCTCAAATGAGTTTGAGTACAGGTAACTCAGCCACTACGATAGGTTGATAGAGTAGGAGAAAGCACGGGAAGAGGAGGACGGAAGCTAAAAAGGATCGTAGTCCCAAAAAAGGTTCCTCAGTCAAGAAACGTAGTTCACCGGTTTCATAACCTCAAAGTCGAAGTCGTAGTCAGGAAGGTTACTTATAAGTCCTGATTAAAGGAAATCCTACCTGACCGACCTGGAGGAACGTCAGGTTCCCTGAGAGTTATAAGAGGTTGTGGTGTCAAATTTTCGTAGTCAAGAAGCCACGAGTCGAAAGAAATATCAACTTGAGAGTGTAGGTATTTACTGATGACCTTTTTGGTATCGAAACTGATCTGTCTGGAAACAACCGTTTCATTATAGAGACGAAAAATTATACGACAGATCCAACCAGTATTGAAAAGAAGGTTCCTCGTTCACAGAAAGTTAAAGTACCGACGTCAGTGGTAGACGTCACTAAAACCTCGGGTTTTTTATGTCAGACAGTGATAAAAGTGACAAAGGGGTAGATAAACGGTACTTCACTACCCTGGTCTACGGTACTAGAATCAAAAGACTTACAACTCAAAATTCGGTTGAAAAAGTGAGAGTAGAAAGTGAAAGTAGTTCTCCGAGGAATCAAGAAGTGAAAGACGGTATTCCCAATACAATAGACGTATAGACTCCAATGACTATAAAAAGGGTCTTTAGAACTAAGGTCGAACACGAAGTAGGTCAGGTCGTAAAGAGTACTACATGAGACGTATATTCAATTTATTTGTCCCACTGTTATATCTCGGAACTTTATGGGGAAAGGGCTAAACCTTGGTCAGACAACAAGGTACAGGTCAAGATTGACAAGAAGAACTGGACGTATGTCTAAAGAGTCCTCCGTCCATGACTCCAGATCATAAGAGTAGAGATTAAAAGGTGTCAAACAACACTGGGTGTGTTTCAGAAACCGCATCAGTTATTTCGTCTTCATCTACGAAAAGACCTTGAGAGAACAAAAAAGTTACTAGGTCGCCTACAACCGTCAAACTGGAGACCAAGGAGACGGAAACGATTTAGGTCGAACTTATAGACCTTCAGGTGTCAAGTACATAACAACTTCGGACCGAACCTCTTAAAACTCGTAATAAAACGATCACACACTCTACTCACGTCAACACGTCATCAAACTTGTAAGAAACCGTAACGGAAAGAAACCCGAACCTTACTTTTGACTGGAAAATACCAGGACACCGGTGACGACTCAAAAGGTTTAAACGACCGTATAACTCACGTCGTGAAAGTGTCATAGTAGAAAATCCTAAACTTTATCGAGTTGACCTTAAGGTAGTGGAGGTGATCGAAACAAGTATCACTACGAAGGATTCCGGGTGAACTGAAGTGTAAGATCCTACAGACCGAGATCCACTCACTAGTGTGGTAGAACTAATAGACCCAGTACTTCTAGAAAAAAACATATCAAGAAGAGACCTAAGAACGGTGGAGGAGAATTATAGAAGACAAAGACAATCCAGGTATGGTACAGACAGGAAATAACACGGGTAGAAACGTACTTTACAAGGGAACCATAAAGATCAAAAGAACTTCTCAGAGATCAGAAAGGACAAGACAACAAAAGGACATAACGAAACGTAACTAGTGACTCCTTCCGAAAGAATAGAGAGGACGATAAGAAACCTTGAGACGTAAGTCTACCCATATAAAAAGGATAAGAGGAAACGGAAAGGGAAGAGAAGAAAAGTGTCGATAAACATTCCGGAGGACTCTGTTGGTAAAACGGAAAAATGGAAAGGAAAAGTACCCCTACTGGAACTAGTGACGGAGGATATGTTATAGTACTTTGAGGTAGGTATCAAGAAGTCCGTGAGACAGATAGTCTAGATTAGGGAACTTAGATAAACAGTGAAGGTGACATATTAGCAATCCCTAAACTAAATCCAGTATCGATTTAACAGATCACCAAAAGGGATGAAAGAAGTTAAATTCAGACTTAAACCGTTATACCTCAAGTACTAAAAACGGTGTCGGTCGAGGGCCAGAATAAAAACGACTGACATATCTCGAAGAGGTAGAAACCGACGTTTCTTATATTAGTTAGACTAAAGATATAAGTAGGTACATATCTCAGAAGACAACACAACAACCTTCTCCTATAAACGGTACTGGTCACATAAGAAAACCGTCTTGAGATAATCGGAAACGGGACGAAGTAAGACATGAGGTTCCGGTTTAAACGGGTAATGAGGTCCATAAATAACTGAAGGATGAGAACGTAAGGTTAGAGGACATTACTTTTCCTGTAGAAAAAACCCAAAATCAAGATCTTCCAGAACATCCAGAAGTATCTTGGTAAGTTGAAGTCAAAGAAGTCGTAATGACCATCCCCATATCTAAACCTAATGACACTATAATTTACCAAACGAAACCTTTGCTTGTCTCTAGTAAGACAGCAAAAACTCTAACGTAGGTTCATGACGTCAAGTCTGAGAAAACAGTTGACACTACCGATGAGGTAAAGAAGATTCTCTAAGAACGGGTGCCATCATCTATATTACTAGTAGACTCAATTTAAGTGGGTAAGGTCAGGTAAAATCAAACGACTAAGGATTTTACAGTCACAAGTGAGAACGGTAGAGAACAAACTGGTGAAGGTTAAACGGAACTAAGTACCTGGATTGTAAGGTCCAAGGATACGGTATAACGAGAAATGTCGTAGCCTGAAATGAAGGTAGTGGTCAGTGTAGGTGTCGACCCACAACAAAAACGAAACTGAGGTAGAGAAGTAAGAAAGACCTCAAAAAAAGAGGTGACTAGAGGTCATCGTATAACCCGTGGATGGTCGGACCCCTCAAGTAGAAAGTCACAGGATGGAAAAACGGAAAAGTATGACAGGTACTCCAAGAGTTCCGTTCTTATGACTTCACCAAACGGTAAGAGAAGAGGTCACCTGGTGTAAAACAGTCTTGAGAGGTGGTACTGGGTAAGTAGAACCCACCGGGATCTACTGTACCGAGTATCAAAGTAATGGGAGTAATCACAAGTATGAGAGTACCTTAAGGAAGGGAAACTAACACTCGTCCTGGACACTTAACAAAGGCTGGACATCCGATACCGTTATTACTACTCTACACTGATATAAAGTGAGATATTCGGAGAGAGAAAGACCGTCTGAACGAGATCCCTGAGAGAGAGAGACATCGAATGAAACTTCTTTATTAACCGGTTCCACCCCCGGGTTCACGTTCGTCGACTTCCCACCGAAGATCTTAGGTTTCGTCGGAGGTCGGTCGTCAGTCGTTGTTCGGTCCCGGGATTCACGGTTTGGGTTTTCTTTATTTAAGACGGTTGTTGGACTCACTCGAATATTCTCTTAAGAAAGGGTCAAAGTGAAGGTCTATTCTTGTGTCGGTCCGGTTGTGGAATCGGCGTCGGAACACTCTGGGATTCGTTTCCTGGGTTGACCCAGACGTGTCTATTGGTCATAGGGTACAGGGACAGATTCGTGACCTCTTTTGATTGTTCCCTCTTACTGTCGATGTGATTTCTATGGACTTATTGGAGAGACCGACACTCGGACGGACCCCTGTCCACTACTTGAAGTAATCGTGAATTCCAGGGCAGATAGACATCGTAAATCCCGAAGAAGTGTATGGAACTACAGAGGAATTGTAAAAGAAATGTAGTTTCATTTCGAGTCTTTGTAACGTGTGTCATACTTCCAGGTTTCTCTCCCGGAGACCAACAAGATCGAAGTGTCGGGTTGAGGATCTTATTCGTCTTTGGTTCTAAAGAAGTCACATTTAAGGTAAATCGAGACATATGGGTGTGGAGAAAGGGAGGACTTGAGTATATCCTGAGTGGACGAGTTTCATAGAAAGTGTAGGATACTTCTCTGTTTCTGTTTTCTATTCACACCCTTGTAGTTATAAAGTACCCTGAACCGTACACTCCGATTATGAGGAAGGTTTCTTCATTTTTCTGATTAGGACCTGAATCTATAACTACTTATGGATCTCTACTACTAAAGGTAGGACCGGGGTACCTTACCAGTCGTATAGTCCCACAAATGAAAGGAACGATACACCTTCTTCCGGTCCTCGAAACAGGGTACGAGGAAGACCTTTCTGAACGAAAGTCACTGGAGTAAAGGAAGTCTCACTCGGGTATAATCTCTGTGAATAACGTTTCCAGGTTTCATCACTTGGGTCCGAATTCGGGACTCTGACCCGGTGATACCACCATCGTCGTCCATAGTGTACCACCACCCCGTAGCTTGATGTAAGAGTAGGAATGTCCCACTGGGGATCAAGACAATCATCCTTGTCCTATTTTATCGATGTCAGTATCAAATCAAATAACATTACCCGACCTAAGTTTTCTCGAGACCTCCCGAGATGTTCGTTTAGTTTCTTTTTCATTAGTGAGTAAAACTGACGGGGTGAAACAGTGGGTAGTCAGTAGACTTCCCCATAAAGTCGTCTGTGAAAGTGTCAGTCTCAAAACATTTGTACCATGTCTTTATTTACCATCGGTTTCAACAGGGTACCAAGGTAAATCGGTTCCTCGGGTGGTATCGGTATAATAAAGATTAAGTGGATTTCCGTGAGATATCTGACCATCCCCGGTGGAACGTTTATAACTACACATAGATTTTCCTTGTAATTTAAATTTAAGGGATGTGATTACACGGTAAAAACTCACTTTGTCCGTTCGGAGTGGTTCGACGGGTACCAAGGAGTGGTAAGAGGACGACTTTCCAGTTCTTGTTTATGGAAGGGAGGAATGAGGTTCACGTACCAGAATGGACTTCGTTAAAGACCCGACTCGTGACTGTAAATAAGAGATCGAGGTCCTACACCGAGACCTCAAGTACCAAGAAGACAAGTTCCAACCGAAGTAACAGGGAGTCAGAGGAGTCTCAAACGAGAAAAAGAAAGAGGTCAAAGGTATCTATTCTGAAGAGAAGGAGTACTTCCTTCGAGACCTCTCAGAATTTCAGTCTGACCTAAAAAACAAAGGCTTGGAGATAGAAGAGGAACTCAATCCTTTTCACCTTTGTTTGGTTTACGGGTAACTACCTACTTGACTATACTTTAGATATCTATGTCACCTTATGATAAGTCAGAATTTTTCCTTACCGTAAGACTATATACGAAGTTATACCTACTTAGAATTTCTATAATATAATTCACTTCATTTGGTCTTTTTTTCTCGTTTATAAAATACTAAGGTCAATATACTCCATGGATTTTAACAGTTTAAGTATCTCTGTCTTTCATCTCATCTCCAATGGTCCTCGACCCTCCTCCTTCCTTACCTTGACATGTGTATGTTTATCAATTTGTCCTGTAAAACAATACATATAAAATTATGTATGTGTGTGTTTTCATTCAAACGAGTCGATGGTATTCTAATAAAAGGGTACTGAGTAAGTTCGACCTTTTAACAGGGTGACATCTCAGTACGGACCTTCCGTCTATAAGTCTACACCCTGTCCAATAGTGTTAAGAGATCTCAGTGTGATAAAGGAATAAGTCGGTTGTACGTTTTCTCTACCCGTCCTCACTATTTATTAAATTAGTACCCTGATCTTGGTTCTAGTTTTTAAAATAGTCAATTTTCCTATTTTTACTCAAAAATAAACTCTACATTTTTCCATCGAGACTCAGACTCTCCTAAAGAACTTTGTTTTCGAATATCACTTGTAGTGGTTCCGACCTGAAATTCCGTGGGTTCGATTGTCCTCTCACAGGTAATAAGAGTTGTCGTCCTCCAGACCCATCGTGTGAAAACAGTATCAATTGATACTTTATCAGTAGGTGGTTGGACCCAGGTACATGAGTTGGAATGCACATTCTCATTGTCTTTGGTGTACTATGTCGAACAGTCTGAGTCGAAAGTAAACCCCACTCTCTTCTTAACGTTAGAGGTACCTACTAAAGAGTTAAGTATGTCACAAAGCTACCGACACTACACCAACTTCCCAGTGACTACCAGTTCTAGGAGGGGTGACGGATTCTAGGGTCTTTACTCTCTCCATTCTCACAGGAGACTCTCGAATTCAAATTGTTGGTATGGATTTCCTAACCTCGTCTCTCCAACCTTCCAACCTTCTCCGGAGACTTTCTCCGTTTTACGGATTGACCGGACACCCTAAACAGACGTTCAACTACTTAATGTATTTATAAGACATTTCTCTACGTAGAGACTAGTCCCCCTCCGACCAGTCGGTACTTTTATCAGAATATCTGGACTCCCAGACGTCATGATTCACACATCCAAGAACCTCGTGAACCTAGAAGGAATATTAGGTTCATCTAAAGGAAGTAGTCGAAGTACTCGAAGTCATTATACTTAGAGTAGGACCTCACTAAGATAAAAGAATCGTCAGTGTTCCCAACTAAAGACTTGAGCATTCCGACTCTCGGTGTCGGACATGACACCATGTACACGGGACATGACGTCATGCGTACGGTGTCGTTATTCCAATTATTCCGGAAGTTTAGTCCTTCCATGAAACTCTATAATTCTTGACTTTGAATCACTTCTTACTGAGATCCATTTCCTTGTATGGTCAAGACGAAGAGGACTGACTCCAAAGTCTTAGGATCGGTTGATGATGATTTTCCAACTTCCCCAACCTCTATTTAAGAGTATCTAAAATCTGTTGCTCCCCGTATTTTTGTCATCAAAGAAGAAACCTAAAACAGACAAACCAGACTAAATCACTGTTATTCGAAAGTGATACGAAACGGGTTAGTGGGGGATATAGATTCGAGATCCTACCTTTTATCGGACTCTGGTTATTCGGGTTTAAGAATGTAAGGTAAACCAATAAACGAGACGGCACTTGTGGAAGTCCAAGTATGTAAGGAGAAGGTCAACGGAGTTTAAACAGTGTCGAACGACCTCGAAAAGGACTTCCTTTTTAACTCACTTATTTCAGATAAGTTGTTAAGAAGTAATCGGTGGATTCCCCGTCGGGTCGGGAGGTTCTGATAATCTTATTTTGACTTATACGTAACTCAGGAGTGTGAAACGGTCCTTCGTACGGTTCCTGACACAAAACGACGACAACAAGTCAGTGATTCAGCACAGGGTGAGAAACGCTGGAGTACCTGATATCCGACGGTCCGAGGAGACCTTTAGGTTCCCCAAAGGGTCCACTTTAATGACCTCAACCAATGGTAAACGAAGAGGTCCCCTTGAAGGGTTGGGTTTCTAGTTTGACGTAGAGGACGTAACCGTCCGCCTAAGAAATGGTGACTCGGTAGTCCCTTCGAGTTCCCAACATATACGTCATTGTATAAACTAAGGGAACCGTTGGGACTCGTCAATCATCCTAAAAATTGTAGTAAAGACACGACGTCTTTGTCCGAATCTTTCCCTTATTTATTGAACGGGTTTCCCGACATTGACCACCCACCAACCTGACACTAAGGTCAAGTAGACGACTGGGTCTCAGACTCGATATAGGTGGTGGTGATTGGCAGAACGGTTCCTTTACGACGTGTATTTTGTTCTATTATTAGTGGATTTTTATAAAATAAATTATTACATGACTAGGTTTGTCTTGATTACGGTTTCACAAACCGTGTGTCCCTTGAAACATGCATAATACCACTCAGTTCTTCCTTTCTAATCCGACGGTCGGTTTCAATAATCTTTGTCAATTACCTCCTCCCGCCGAGACTCCGGAAAACTTTTTACCATAGTACTTTGATTTACCAAAGTTCACTGAATCATAGGTATAGTTCGAAAATCCAATAAAAAGTTCTGTCACAGAGTGTAAAAATACCTTTCGTTCAAATTCGATTTAGTTTAACGATCGACACTAGTTATGATTTTCTTAGCCGAGGACAGGATTTGGGTCATTCATATGAGTAATTAAGAACGTACGACAGTTCTTTCCCGAGACGTCTTGAACAATCGTTCAGTCATGACGTCAACGATACACGATTTAAGATAAGATTCGAAATGTACATAACACAGGAATTCGGAATATTGTTGGACGACTCGTACATACAACCCCTCCTTCCTTTGATGAGAATAGGGGTAAGTGTCAATCCCTTTGGTCCCGTACTTCTGTAATTTATTGAACGAGTTTCGTCTAAAGTTTGATTCGTCAGATTGAGAGATCCGAATCTTAGTAGTGGGGGTACCACGAAGAAAATGATGAACCACCCTTTTATTAAGGTTACCCTTATAGGGGTAATGTCGTTAATTGACGAGGGACCTCAAATTCCTTCTCGACGGTACACGACTCACCACCAGTCATAACCGTATGTGACTACCTCCTGAGTCTTGGAATTATCTTCTAGTGGAGGTTGAGTACCTTCTCCCCCTGTTCCTCGAGTGTGACCCCTGTTATTAAAAGAGTTTAGATCCGTCCTGTCTCTTCCTTATCCATCGTTCTGATATACGAGTGATCCAAGGTACTAACGTTTCCAGTCAGAAGGAAATGTATTAAAAAATTTTTAACAAAACAGAAAAATAACCTTATATTAACGAAATGTTACAACAGTCAAAGACGACATGTTTTGGTACTTAGTCGGTAAACATATATATATATAGGGGAGGAAAAACCCGTAGGGAAGGTGGTGGTGGCGGGGGAGGTAAGGTAGACAGATCCAGTAGTAGTGTCTCGTGTCTCGACTCGAGAGACACGATATATCGTGGAAGAACGATCGAAAGACAAAATGTGTAATCATGACATGAGTGAGTTTTACACTCATGTACGAAACTCACTCTTTGAGTCCTCAACGAGTTTTGGAGTGAGAGACGAAATAGGAACTACTGGTTAGTGAAGGTTTAGGAAGGTGAGTGTGAGAAAGGACTTAGACCGAATCTTGACTAGAGAAAGGTGAAGAGTGTCCTTATTAGACTTAAAATGATGAATCATAAGGAAAGTAACATAGTCATGGTCTTACAAGAAAAGTAACAATCGGGCTAGAAAGTGAGACGTTTTACTTTTAGGGAGGTACCGGTCCTGATGAGACCCGATCCTACGTCTGGACTAAAAGTAAGGGCATTGTAGTGGACGGAGGGGACGTATGGGGGACCGGATCAGTATCGTTCAGTCCATACGAGGGTACCGACACGAAAACGCGTACACCAGGGGAGACAGACCTTACAGGAGAGGGAAGAGGTATGAAGATGATTATATAAACCAATTAAAAATACATAAGAAGTTCTCAGTAAGAACCCTTCTAAGGAATCAATGATGAGGTGTGGGGAATCACGAGACGAGGTGGTAGGTTTAGTCCCCTGAGGTCCGTCGGACAAACGACTAAACAGAAAGGATAATCTGACATTCTGTAGATTCCACCACACAGAAACTGGGGACACAAAAGTCTGAGAAAGGGTACCAGAACGTATAACAACAAAGAGTTTAATGTGTGTGCCATACTTCGTTATTTTGTACGTCCACACGTGTACCGTAAGATTTCGTCCCTCCTCAAGTAGTCTCGGTCTTTTCTATCCCTGTTTTCATTGGAAACCCTGAACTAAATCACTCCTGGGTAGTAAGATGAAAAGTCTACTTACTGTCCTACATTCTAAAGTCCTAGGATTAGAACCCAAAGTCCGGTTTCTTAGAGTCCAGAGTCCCCCGTTATACTCCGGTTCATGAGCGGCTTCGGGACACCCGGTGGTGAGTGGGACATCGGAACCGTACGAAGAAGGTGGTCTCGACACCGTACGGGAAACACGACCCGAGGTGCTAGTGTCTCGGTCGTCTATTCGACCGGGAGCAGAAGTGTCTTGTCCACCTCGAAGAGAGGTACAAGGAGTGTACTGTAAAGGACCAGGTAGAGGAACTACTGAAGCTACTCTAAAGGGTCGACGAACAACCCGGCCTCCGAGAGGTACAATTTACCACGAGCTGTGACCCCTGTCCTCTTACAGAAGTCGGTACCAACGTAGACCATCTCCAAGAGTTTCTTCGAGTGATACGTGAGCACCGTCATCGACACAGGTGTCGACTACGAGTGACGCAATCAGTAGTCCACGTCCGTCTACCTCGTCCACCGAAGGAGGGAGTAGAAGAAACTCCGGTACCAAAGAGGACATTTCGAGGTTATAACTTAGATCTGTGTCTCTACTTCATTAGTCTTAAAAGGGTGTCACTACCTTTAAATGGAGAGGACTCAGAGACACGTTACGTGACCAACGGTGACCAAAGTTGTCCAGTACCTCAGACGAGATCTCTCTCTTCTTTATCCAACCTTAAATCTGCTACGTAACTTACATCGACACAACACCTTATACCAGTACTGATAATGTACACCGGTGAAATTAATGTTAATTTATCTTAAATTTTAAGACAAAGAGCGTGGAGAATCGGTATAAATTTAACGAATTATCGACGTCCACTAACCATCGATATACTTTCGGGTCTACCTCTTGTAAGGTAGTAACACTTCAAAAGTGACTCTCTCCCTCTCTTTGGTTCGACTGAAGGAGTTGGTTTCGACGTCGTTCTCTCTCTTGAGTCACTCCCTGACAATTTCAGAAAGAGGGAGATTACTTGTAGTTCTTATTAATCATGGTCTTAACAAAGAAACATTCACCATCATTGTGAATCCATTTCCCCACCAGATAATTCCTAAACTAACTCTGTTAGTTTAAACTGAGATTAATTTGGGAGTGAGGACGGGGTGTTTCTTGTTTTCTGTGGTATTATTTCAGGGATCACCTTTGGATTGACCTACTATTACTTTCGTTTTTTCTGTTGGTCTTCTTGTTCATTTCTTTCGTTGAAGAAAAGGGGCGAGGGACTGGACTCCTTTTTTCTCGACCCTTCTCTTCCCCTCGTCTTGAGGAACTGTCGATCCCTCCACTGATAGAGAAGAGGTTCGTCCTGGACACAGAGTCCTCTTCAAGTCTCACTGACCTTGTGTCCCTCAAACGTCTTAGGTCCTATCCCCTTCCACTCTTCGTCTACCCTTTCCTCCCGGAGAGTTGGGACTCCCGAATTGGGGATCCCTGGACTGTTGGTTATCTGTTTCCTCAGCTGGGAGAGTGGGTGTCGAATCTGACGAAACCCTTGGACCGAGTCAAGGGACGAAGGAGTAAGGACCCTCAAACAGCCCCTCCCGTCGTCTCCTACTTCCTTCAACTCTCACCGGAAAGGAAACTTGACTGTCCCGGTCTTAGTTTTCGTTCCTAAGTCGATTTCAATGACCTATCCGATACAGGGAGATTATTGGTCCTGGTCAGAGAACCTAGGTTTCTCTTAAAGAAGACCTCTAAAGACAAGAAACCGTCCAATAGAGGGGGTTCGCTATGTGATCCGAGGAGAGACGGTGACCACGACACGAGGATCCCTTCCTCCTGGAGGGGAGGAGACTCGGGGGTCCCGCGGACAGGACCTGGAAGTGAGTGGAGTGGAAGACATGAAGTCTCTAAATTGTACCTCAGACCGCTTTTTCTTTCGTCTGGGACACACTCTCGGTACTTTGTTTCTGGGCCGATGGGGTAGGGGAGGAGGTTGTGTGTAGAGGATAGGGGGGCACCTCTTTTGTACTCTTTTGTACCCAGACTGGAAAAGGTGAGGGAAGAGCTGTGTCGTCTGTCAGTGTATGAGCGCGATCAAGGGAGGCATCGACGACCAAGGACTCCAGACCCACTCCTTCAATTGATGTTTGTTTTCACTTTGATGAAGTCTTCCGCCCCGGGATATTCTAGCCCCTCCTTTGACCACTTTACCGGCCATAGAAACCGTGAGTCGAACACGACTTTCCCTCCCCTCTACCATCCTTCTTATAAAAAGAAAATGTCGTTATTTTTCTTCCTTGTTTGATTATTAAAACAAAACTATTGGGTTCACTATACTTTAAAGTGGGGCTTATACATATTTTTAACCGGAGAACAATGTTGAATGGTCCCAGATAAAGAGAGAAAAAGAGAAGAAACGTGGGAGGAGTCGTGGTCTCAAGAGTCTCGAGAAAGTCTAAGGTCCTCCACTTTACCCAAATGAAGATCAAGTGGAAATAATGGGAAACCCTAGAGTCAAAATAACCACCATCACCTCCACAGAAGAAAATCTGTATAGTGGAAACGTCCTAGACCCGAAACTAAAATCTGATAGAAATAAAAGATTACACTTGTCAAATTCGATATGTAAAGGGACATCCGTGACAAATCAACGGAGAGTGTTTCAATATATACGGAATAAGATATCAAGTTTATATAATATTAAAAATAATACTAATAATGTACCATCTAATTAAATCTTCGTACAACGAATTAAAGGTGTTTAACCCCCGAATACACTAGAATCAATGGACTGGTCCCAACCTTGGGTCCGGGACCGTCACTTTCGTGACCTTAGGATTGACGACCTGACGGTCCCTTAAGGGTTCTTTTGTATACGATAAACTAAATTTAAGGAGATTGAAATAACTGAACATATCACCGGATCTTATACAGATAGTAATACTGATATTGGTATACATGAACTTTTCTTACACCTACGTCTATAAGTCATATTAAGTCATATTACAAGAAATTTATGGTTAAACAAGTTCTACTATCTATCCCAAAAAGTCAGAATGCACTGAAAAATCTACAAAATAGATCAATAATATAGTGATGACTTTCTTTCTATAATTTTAGAGGTTGATCCTAATATCTTAACGAATAAAAAAGGGAAATTAAGAAAGGTAAAAACGTAGTACATAAAACTTCCGAACAGTAATTCGAGTATGTGTAAATACTAATGCAAAAGAACTACTTTTTTGCCTGGGAAAATAGTCATGTCTTACCATGAGAAATAGAGACCTTTACGAGAGACAGAATTTGAGATAAAAAATAATTATATCTGTGAGGTAAGAAAAATACGAATGACAAACGTATTCACACTGCACAATCAGCAAGTCAGCAGTCAGCACAGGATGAGAAACTCTTGGACACCTGATATCGGGTAGTCCGAGGAGACAGGTACCTTAAGAAGTCCGTTCTTATGACCTCACCCGTCGGTAAGGGAAGAGGTCCCTTAGAAAGGTTGGGTTCCTAACTTGGGACCAGAGACGTAACGTTCGTCTAAGAAATGGTAGACTCGATGGTCGCTACGGGAATGACGAACGTATTATGGACAAAAAGATATGTAAATAAATTCTGAATAAACACAAAAACATAAAATCCACAAAAAGAAGATCGATTATATACAAGTCAAGACCGAGAAAAATTTAGGTAAGATGATTAGAAACGGAAAATTAACCTCATAAATTTGTTAATTGTAAATTATAATTGGAAATAAGAAGAAGGGAATGACATGACCGATCCTGGAGGGTTATCACTTATATTTGACTTTATCAACCGTAGGATCAAAATAAAGATTAGACCCCCCTTCCTGTCTCCACCTTTTTTGAAAACTATTAAACAGTAAAGTATATAAATAACAATAATGACAAAAGAAAATGTAAATTTTTATAGTAATGTAATTACATAATTATCCTATTCTTATCAAAGATCCTTTTATAGTGTGTTGTAGACAGTTAAAACGAAGATAGAAAGAAAGTGTAAAATATATTCGATGTTTTCCTTCTGTAATAAATTTCATCTGTAACCAAGTTAAGGACTCAGTCCTTCTAGAGGACCTTTTCCTGTACGGTTGGGTGAGGTCATAAGAACGGACCTCTTAGGGTACCTGTCTCCTCGGACCACCCGATGTCAGGTACCCTAGTGTTTCTCAGTCTGTGTTGACTTCACTGAATCGTATGTGTGAGTAATTTATAAAATGGTCAAAAGAATCACGGAATGGACAAATATACAAATGGTCATCTACCGTGAGAGTGTAAATACAGGGGTACCGAAACGGAAATACTTTCGTATTGATGAAGAACCTGCAATGTAAATTTTTTTACATTTAAATTAAACCGAGAATATTTACTAAAATTTACTAAGTACGATTGTTACTGTTAATTTAGGACAGTAAGTTTTACATTCGTAAATATTTGTATTACTCGTAAATAACTTGTCGAAACAATCATGAGAACGGACCTTTTAGGGCGCCTACCTCCTCGTACCATCCGATGTCAGGTACCCCAACGTTTCTCAGTGTGTGCTGACTCGTTGAAGTGAAAGTAAAAGAAAAAATACCGTCTGTGATCGGACCTAGGATCCTTATATAGTTGATTTTTTTTTAATAAAGGAAATTTTTACAGGTCTTTCAGTTTTTTTTAAAAAAAATTAATACAAGATTTACAATATGTTCCATTTTTTTTTCATAACTCCGACTCCTTCTTTTTGTTTCTTCGTTTTTGAGGACCATCTTGAAGACGTCTCCACGATTGGAAACTCGATACAAGACTTCTTCACTTTCAAGTGGTTCTCTTCCCTTAAGTCCTAATGTCTTACTGAGAACATCTTTCTAGTCCCAGTAATTTTTATAAGGAATAATACATTTATGTCACTTCAAGGTCCTGACTCTCGTACCCGAAGTAGTCCTCCCAACCAAAGTTTCTTTAGACCCCTAGATCGTCTTGAGTATAGACGAAGGAGGAGAGAGGACACGCGTAAAGGGAATACGTCACTAATATACCGATCTTTTTAAGTTATGGAGGTAACTAGGTCTCACGACCCCCTTCCACTTCTTACTTGGACAAACAAACAAAAAAGACTCGATCCGAGAAGGAGAAAAAGTGGGTTAGAGGAAGGGAACTTCCCCGGGTCTGTCGGATTCAGGTCTAGGGTTCCTGGAGAATTGACGTCTGTCTTGGACTAAGGAAGGTCTCTATTTGATTTTGGGAAGCGATTGAGAATCGGTGTCAGTTTGAGTTAGAGTCGCAGGGAAGGACATTCAGAGGTGGGGACCCTTTTGAGGAGATGTAAGATTGTGGAAAGTCCCAGTGTCTCCACGGATTTTGTCATGCTCTCTATTTCCTGTCTCTATTTCTCACCAGAGGTATTCCTGTACTCTGGTCTCTATCCGAGTGACGACCTGCAGACCTCGACTATAATCTGATTACCGAGTACCCATAAATCAATAACGACGTTTTACTTAACGATCGTTGAATCACCGAAGTTTGTTACGTATAAATAAGAATAGGTCACAAACATTCACTCAAGTCCGTACCGAATCGACCCAAGAGACGAAGTCCCAGAGTGGACCGATGTCAAGTCCACAGTCTATTTGGATTTAAGAGCAGTCTTCATATTACCCCCTCTATAGATGAAGGTTCGAGGGAACTCAACAACCGTTTTTAGGTTGTTTTTAGGAACATCTACTTCTTAACTTCCAAATTTAAAGAAACACCTCCGACGGAGTCGAGGTTATCAGAGGATCAAAGACGGAAACATCCCCAAAGGATTATATTGGTGGACGAAGGAGATTCGGTTGTTTTCTCTTTCTCTCGTTTGTACAATGTTCTACCTCCTATTATATCGTATATTGTATTATGTGAGTACCTTTACTTTAGGGCAGTGGACACGGTATAAGACAACCAACCTTCGTTTAGGGTCCAGTGAGTGTGAGTTCCTTGTGCTCCTCTGTCCCTAGTGGTTCCAGTAGAATCTTAGATTGTGTACTACTTTATCCGCCGTCTAGTTAGAAACTGACTACTGTAAGTCCCGATATCGGGAATCTTTCTATCTCAGGACTCCCCCGTCTCCCCGTTTGTGTCTGATTCCGACTACTGACCCTGGAGTCAGTTCGACGGGTGTCCTAGTCTCTGGTCTAAACTCTATTAGTCTTATGACAAGTATCCCGTCCTTTGAATCTTACGATCCCGTTCTGGACCTCACCAAGACCTTGTCCTTGGAATTTTACGTCTACTTCCGTTGTATCGAATTCGAATCGGGACTCCCTCTGCGTCCTCCCTTCTCTCTCTAACTCTTCCTCTGTATTTATTTTTGTGACAGAAAACTAAACGTGTGGTTTTAAAGTTTTAAATTCTAATATCTGGATTTTCTCTCCTCAGTCTGAGTTGTTTACCTTGTACTTAAATGAAATTCTCTTTTATTAAAGTTTCAGTCTGTTGCTATTGATACAAACCTGACGAATTCCTTTATTTACTTTATAATGGAAAATTAATTTTAGTGGTCCTTTAATACTTTGACTTTATGCATCTTTAATTTATTCTTTCCAACTGATAAAAATTTTGAATCCTAAGGATCCCTTTGATACCCATAACTTTTTTCTTTGAAATAACGATTATTTAAAAACTGATAATAAGAACGTTATTTAATATCTACTTTATGTCACCTTCTCATATTCTCGTAAAGAAAGATGTATTTCTTCAGATCACCCGTTGTTAGGTACTCGTGTGTTTCTTAGTCTGTACTGACTCGCTGACTGTTTCATCGTTACCCGGTCGTACCCTTGACCATAGTAGACCTTCGGACTATATTTACGATTTGGAGTCCGGGTGAGGTCTGAGTGACTCCATAAATTGTCAAATTATTCAAGGGACACATTAAGTATACGTACAATTTAAATTCTTCACCATAAAATCCTGTCACCTTCTTTTAAAAAATTCTCTAAACAAGTCTTGTGTCTTGTCTTTCTGTTTCTTTTGGTATGTATAACTTGTGTATTCACACACATGTACATGTATGTGTGTCTGTTTACACACGTATATATATAAGTGTGTGTGTGTGTCAAGATATACGTAGCTGATATTGACAACGAAAAAAAAAAATCAGTGGAAAAACAAATCACAATGTCCAAAGAAAATCGTAGAGTGACCAATGGGTTTGGTCTATTGGTTTCAATTGTCAGACCAGACCGAGTATCTTAGAGTATGTTTTTATGAGTCTCTCAAAAGAACCTATTTATTTAATCTTTAACCTATTTATTTTTTAAATCTTTTTCACTTAGGGAAAGATAGACAAGATGTAAACGAAATGAGTAAATTTTAACGTACTGTAACAAGTTTTCGAAGGCCCAGTTTACTATGTCTACGTTGAGTAAGAAAATTCGACAACGAATTAAAAGATACTATTCCGACGTAGTGTCACATAAGACAATCAGGGTGACTATACGTAAATCCGATAAAGGTCAAACAGGAAGGTAGAAAAGAAGAAGATCAACCTAAAAATGACTTTAGACAGATAATTAAGTGTCTCCTAATTATATAAATACTATAATTCAAGAGGATGGGTTAGTATATCATATATCACGGTAAATCGGTCTAGAACAAAATACAGAAAATCATGTTAAAATAACAAAAGGAGGAAACTTAGTATGACAGGCACAAGTTTATTAAGGAATTTTTAAATCTCAAAAATAATGATACCTTATAATTTTCAGAGAAAGTTAAAGATAAGAACCGATCAATAAAGACGACGACGACGACGATACCTCTTCCGTTACCGTGGGGTGAGGTCATGAGAACGGACCTTTTAGGGTACCTGTCTCCTCGGATCATCCGACGTCAGGTACCCCAGCTTTCGTTAACTAAAAAAAAATTACAAACAGTACAAAGGTCAATCAACTGGTTTAAAGGAAGTACGGACACATGAAATTAGGGGTCACTACAATTTGTTAAGATTAAGTGGAGTGGTGTAGAGATACTGGAACAAGAAAGACCTTCTAGGAAGGAGATATAATAAGGACCTAGAAAGTGTGGTGAGCACTCCTGCTTGGTGTCTGACGGAGGAGGTCTTCCGGAAGGAGACTGTGGGAACACAACTGTCCCCAGGAATAAACAACAGAGGATCACGAAACACGTGTGAAAATTTTTTTTATTAAAATAAATAAATAAAAATAAAACCCGACACGACCCAGAAGCCCCGGCGAACCCAAAAGAGACCAACATCTCTCACCCCCGATGAGAGATCAACACCGTGCGTCCGAATGACACCACCGAAGGGAACAACGTCTCGTACTCGAGATCTCGTTCTCCCGAGGTCATCAAAGGCGTATGCCCGAAGTCACCAACGCCAAAGGGTCGGGACGTCGTGTCCGAGTCATCAACACGAGCCCGAATAAACAAGGTGTCGGACATCCTAGAAGAGACCAGTCCCTAGTTTGGACACAGAGAACGTAAGGGATTCAGTGGTCCCTTCGGGAAACACCTGTGTACATAACCAAAAATAATGAAAAGTAGGGCCAACAGACAGAAACACACATCAGACTAAGACCAGAATTTGTTTGACTATAAGAACCTTCGATCGTAGGACAGGTCTTGTATATTTAAGAGTCTTTTGTCACACCTTAACTTGAAGAGACTGATCTTTGTCAACCATTACGGTCCGGTTTCTCTGAATTGAAAAATTCTAAGACTATAAAAGACGATGTGATGAGAACTATAAATATTTATTCAACATCCATGAATAATACCACGAGTGACTCGACTAAATGTGAAACAATACATTTTTAGTTCTACCCCCGATTCCTCAAACTTGGTCGACGTCTTCAGAACTAAAAATTACCGTTTACACTGAGTTCTTAAGTAGACAAGTCACTTAAGTCAAGTCAAGTCAGCGAGTCAGCACAGGTTGAGAAACGCTGGGGTACTTAACGTCGTGTGGTCCGGAGGGACAGGTAGTGGTTGAGGGCCTCAAGTGAGTTTGAGTGCAGGTAGTTCAACCACTACGGTAGGTCGGTAGAGTAGGAGACAGTAGGGGAAAAGGAGGAGGGGTATTAGGGAGGGTCGTAGTCTCAGAAAAGGTTACTCAGTTGAGAAGTGTACTCCACTTCTCATGACCTCCGGTTTCATGACCTCAAAGTAAGTCGAAATCGTAGTAAGGAAGGTTTCTTATGGGTCCCTACTAGAGGAAATCTTACCTGACCAACCTAGAGGAACGTCAGGTTCCCTGAGAGCTCTCAGAAAAGGTTGTGATGTCGAGTTATCGTAGTTAAGAACCCGTGAGTCGAAAGAAGTGTCAGGTTGAGAGTGTAGGTATGTACTGGTGACCTTTTTGGTATCGGAACTGATCTGCCTGGAAACAACCGTTTCATTACAGAGACGAAAAGTTAATTACAGATAATTTGTATATGACATCTGGTCTATGACATGGTTCTCGATACCTATATGGTCAAGAGTTTTATGTGTTCTAAGGAAGTCCCTCGAAAGTTTTAGGTTGATATCCTAATTTAAATTTGTTTTATACTTCGAACTTTTTATATAAAACTTAGAATGACACCGTGACCTGTAACAACTTGTGAGGAAGGAATGGTATAAATCAGGAAAAAACCGTCTAGGTCAGAGTTTATGAAAAAGGTGTTCCCGACGATGGTCCAGTACGAAATGTCGACGTCCTTTCTTCCATGACAACAAAATTAAGAAGTACCCGAAGGCAGATACCCCAACGTGCCTCAGCCTGTGCTGACTTCACTGAATCGTCGTCGTCGTCGATGAATATATGAAAACTTTTCATCTGACACCATCCGACTCATTACCGTAGACTTCTAAAAGTGTAGGATTAGGGACCTTTGACGCTTATACAATTGAACACACCATTTCCCCTGAGACGTATACGCTAATTCCCAAAACTCTGGACTTCTATTAGGTCATAAAAAGTTCACTCGGGTTATATTAATAGCTATGTTCAAAGGAATATTTCTCCCTCCATCCTCCAGTCTCCATCTTTCTAAACTTCTACAATACGACGACGGAAATTTCTACCTCCTTCGTCGGTACTCGGTTCCTTCGGTCTACTGTACTTTTCGGTGTTTTCCAATTTTTTTTTTTCTTTTTTGCTAAGAGGGGATTTCGGAGGTTCTTCTTACACCGGGACTACTATAGAACTCAAAACCGGGTCACTTTGGGTAAAACGTGAAGACTGGAGATCTTAACGTTCTTATTTAGACACAACACATTAATTATTCAGTCATTCAAACACTATTAACTGATGTCGTTGTTATCTTGTGATTATGTCTCCTTGGTTCATCGATTCGATTTCACGATCGGGGTCAACCGAGGAACCCCCTCATACCTCTCTAATTGACCCTGTTCATTTGAGTTATTCCGTCAGGCTTCGATTATTTCCGTCTTTGTCGTCCTGAAGTGGAGTAAAATATTCCCGACTCTCAGATTGACCTTTATGGGTCATCGTTGATGTCAGGTTTTAAATTCTTGGAGTTTATTTTGTGTTCACGTCCCTGAAGGGACTACCAGGTCAACAATTCTGAGGTACGAAGGTCACATTCCCCGTGTCCAAACCGAGGACCAACCCCTTTATTCTAGAGTGTACGGAACACCAGTTATTTATTTATTTTTGGGTTCATGTTCATGATCCTCAGTTCGTCTCTGACCTCATCTTTCTCGTGTCTATTCTTCGTCCTTCCTATCTACGTCCCATTGAAACATCACTCTACAGGCTCATCGGTTTCAAGTGTAAATAATTCGACACCTGTGGTTTACGAATTCCTTTCGGATCGACTAAACACACGCATACACGAGTCAACACAGACTGAGAAACGTTGACACACCTGACATCGGAGGAGACAAATCTCAAGAGGTCCGTTATTATGACCTCACCCAACGGTAAAGGAAGAGGTCCCCTAGATGGGTTGACTCCCTAACTTGGGCACAGAGGACTTAACCGTCAATCTAATAAAAGGTGACTTGGTGGACCCTTCGGGGATCGACTAAATTGTCGTGAGAAATTACCCTCTTATAGAGTGAATAACTCCCGGATGACGCACGTACGGACGTACGATTCAGTGAAGTAAGTACAGGTGAGACACACTGAGATACCTGACATCGGGAGGTCCGAACAGGTAGGTACCCCTAAGAGGTCCGTTTTTATGACCGCACTCAACGGTACACTCCTGGATGATGACCAATCGTATACATAAATTAAAATAAACGGGTCATTGGGGTACTGAACTTGTAATATTGGGAACGAAATGACTCTAACAACAACAAATCAGTGATTCAGTACAGACTGAGAACCGCTGGGGAACCTGAGATCGGACGGTCCGAGGAGACAGGTATCCTAAAGGGTCCGTTCTGATGAACTCACCCAACGGTAAAAGAAGAGGTCCCCTAGAAGGGTTGGGTCCCTAGCTTGGACTCAGAGTACGTAGCCGTTCACCTAAGAAACGGTGACTTGGTGGTCCCTTCGAAAATGATTTCGTCTTTGGTTATGTCTTTTCAATTTAATGAACAGGTTCCGGTGTCTTATATGATCCTTCACTTCTTCCCCAATTAGAGTAGAGAGGTCAAGGTCCTCGGGACGAAAAGAAGGTACGGTACGACGGAAGGAAAGTCCTTTTTTCCGAACAACTGAAACAGCCGACAGACTTCTCAAGTTTCGTCTTTTTGTACCACAGTAGAAAACTCTATGAGTAAAATAGTCACTCTTGAACTTTTACTTCAATTTTTAATTCGTCGTTTCGGTTGGAGTCCGAGAGACGAGACTCTTACATGCCGATTTGGACTAAGTCAGACAGACGGTACACTGTGTATAAATAGGAACACCTTAACACCTTAATAAACTTTTCCTTCTTCCCTACTTTTACGGAAGAAAGAATTTCCATCGGAATATCAGATCCCGAATGTTATGACCAAATTACCACTTCCATTCACGTAAAGAAGAAAACCCCAACCTTCTATTAATGATTAGTCTCTAGACAATTTCGCTCCCTTGTCAAACTCCCCTTCAGTCTCGTGACAGTCGTCGTATTCCTAGAGGGAGACCCTTACCAAGGACCAAAGTTTTACTTCTTCTCTGAAAGATTTTTTTTACGTTAGCTAAGTTAGTTCTAGGATCTCGTTCTGAACTCTCCGGTGGTCACGGTTGCCTGAGACACCTGTTACCAGTGAAGAGGTTCCTAAGGCACTCATAAATGACGTTGTGGAACTACTCAGTCTGTCCGAAACCGACGTCTTATTGTATGACCTAGTCTTGATTGTTCCAAACCCCAACCCCTGACACTGAGTACCTCTTCTGTTACCGTTGGGTGAGGTCATGAGAACGGACCTTTTGCGGTACCTGTCTCCTCGGACCATCCGACGTCAGGTACCCCAACGATCCTCAGTCTTGCTGAATCGCTGAAGTGAAAGTGAAAAGTGAAAGTACGTAACCTCTTGCTTTACCGTTGGGTAAGGTCATAAGAACGGACCTCTTAGGGTCCCTGTCCCCTCGGACCACCCGACGGTAGATACCCTAGCGTGTCTCAGCCAGCCTGTACTGACTTCGCTGAATCGTCGTCGTCGTTGACACTGAGTAATCGGAAAAGTCTAAAGACATATATCAACTTTAACAGAGAGTCTTTATCCTCTTATACTTGTTTCAACACTTATTCCAACTCCGTTCTTTTGAACATATGAACACCTCTAGTGGACCAAACACCGGAAGTAACACGTTGACTCCTTTCTACAGGTGTCTCTAACACCAACCATGGACAGTCACGATACTACCCTTCGGTCCCCGTTTCTGGGTGTCTTCCACGGGAGAGGGTTGGATGGGTCCCTTTAAGGGTTAAGGTATCGTATCTACCTGAGTATATCCGTATCGGACACCAGTAACGAACCGCCTTTCCACGAGTCCGTGAGGACACAGTAGAAAATGTTTACCTCGACTCAAGGGACACCCGTCCCGGGGTCAACGTGGAATTAAAACTATATTAGGACGGAAGATTCTAATGGGTGATAATCACGAACTATGTGTAAAAAAAGAAGTACTAATATGTGTATACTTAATTGTCGTACTACATTTCCTAGATGACTTTATTTATTGAAATAAGAGCTTGACGGTTAGAAAGTCTTTCCATTTATTCACCATTTTTCTCCAGAGTCAAAATGATTGTGCCCTCTTTAACGAAGAGACGTACAATAGACTATAAACATCGTTCTATGTAGGGAAGGAGGAGGTGGAAGATCTAAGATCAGGTCTTCTTGGGTCGAGATTTCCCTTCGTAAATTCTGGTTAAATCGTTAGTTAGTTTTCGTAAAAATATCTTCCTATAAAGTAAATGATATTTGGACATAAATGATTAGACTCTCCCGTGTTCACGGTTAGAACACTGACGATAATAAGGACAACAATTATAGTTATTGTAAAACGTCACATATTATAAAATGAAACTCTTCCGTACAGCGTAACAAAACAAAAGTAAGAGTTGTCAAGTCACTTTATTGTAATAGGGGTAAAAGGATACTTTGTCACTTTTAAGACCCTAGAATATTTTAGACGAGACCAAACAAATGAGTTCTGACTTACTGTCTCCTTTTGAACCAGGAACCTATGGGAAACTTGACGTCCAAGGACGAGAAAGTTGGTGTACATTGTAAATGAGACTCATTTGATCCCCTGAGCCGATTATCTCTACTACGTTCTGTCCGAGTCATAATTCCCTTTAGATTACCGTTATCTTTGTTTTACTATTGTTTTATCACTCAAGATCTGATGGTTATTTTCTTCTTTTTTTAGAATAGAAAACGACTACGGATTTAGTAGACAGATATAATGATTAAAATATGATCTATGTTGACAAAACACAATACTTCAATAAAAATTTCATATCTTAAAAGGAAATTGAATTAAAATTAAGTTAAAAAGATACGGATAAACGTTGAAAATTGTCATCCTCAGTGATAAAGAATCTTTACAGTGAGTATTCATCCTTGTGGGAACTGTTACAAATACTAATCCGATTTTTAGTAAGGTGACAGAAAGTCACTATAGTCAATACGGTTAAGTGTCTAGGGTATGAAAATATACGAAGACACTAATAAAATCTTTTTATCCAAGGTAATGATACAGTGTCTTCCTAGGAGCAAATTTTACCAAACCCTACAGACGGACTAAAGACATAAACAGAGTATGGTCCTTCGTCCCTTTAATTGTTGTCTTCAATTGACAACTCCGTTTTAAATCTTATCGTAAACTTTGGGACTGTCGATTCCATCCCTACCGTCGTCTACCTTCCCTTTCTGTTGACTTCCGTATCCAAACACAATATTAAAGTGATTGGTTTTTTCGTTCTTTCTCATCAGAAGAAATAAAGAAATTTATAAACTTTGAGTTGGAATTTCATAAAGGTAGTCGTTTAAAGGAAGACCTTATTTACTAATTTTGAATTAAATTTTCGTTTCTGTTCGTTCTTCCTATATGACATCTCGTGTCCCTTAATGTCGGTAATAGAACATTATTGGATCTTACCTCCTATTAGACGTTTTTATGACTTAGAGATACAATATGTGGACTTTGATAATATTATAATATTTAGTTGATATAAAGTTAAAATTTTTGTTGAATTTTAATATATTTCAAGACAGATCTTATGGAATGTTACTTTGATGGGATAACGTAAAATAAAAAAAAATAAAAATAAAAATCCACTTGAAAGAAAAAATAAAATAAAATAAAAATAAAAATGAAATAAAATGAAATGTTATGACATAACCAAAACGGTATGTAACTGTACTTATTTGAACACGAATTTTACACTTGTATTTCTCCTTCAACATAATTGTCCATATTTTTTTTCGTCGTCAGACCCGTAGTCCTCTGGACCATGACTGAGTCATTTGAGACACTGAACTTCGTTAAAAAGTTTGAAAGATATGTAGTCAGAAGAATAATTTTTATTTATTTTGTTTGTAAACCCAATCTCTGAGAAACTTAGAGAAAGTCGAGATCTCAAGATACAAACATTCTGACCAACCTCACCAACTACTCTTTTGAAATTCATATTCATGAACATCGACGTGTATGTCAATTTTTGAACGGAAGTCGGTTCAGAACCTGAGAATGTATTGTTGTCTCTAGTTTATCTTTTCTCAGGTTTGAGGTCCAGTTAGTCCACCGGTGAGGTCAAAGAAGTCGACCCTAGACTCACAACTCAGGACTTGACTTAAGGACTACAGTAGGTCTACAGTCATCTTGACCTTTCGGAAGGTTTTGTCTCGTTTTCGGTTGTATAAAGGACCACGGCTACAAGAGAACAATCGTTGACCGGTAGATGAAACAGAGAATATTGTCTTTTTCTTTTAAAATTTTGAATTTACCTCACTAGAGCAAGAGTCTTGAAATCTCTGTAAACCGTTCGTCTTTTCATAGAACTGATACGACATACTTCGGAGTAGTAACAAGAAAGTTTCTGTGGAATCGAAAAAGACTCACATTTTATTCATTGATGATTAACAAATATTACTCTAGGGAATGCTAATATGTCACCTTTTCTATTTATCTAAGTTCCTGAATTTACACTATCTGTCTCATGGACTTTTTGATACCTGTCTTCAAGTACTGTAACATGTCCTCCGTCACTAGTTCTGGTAGAGGTTCTTTTTCTTTAAGTTTTTCCGTTTTTACCAACAGACTCCTCCGGAATTTTTATCGACACTTTTCCTCTCTTCACTTTCCGTTTCCTCTTTTCCTTTTTATATGGTCAGACTTACGTCTCAAGGTTTCTTATCGTTGCTCTCTATTCTTTCGGAAGGAGTCACTAGTTAAGTTTCTTTATCTCCTTTTGTTATCTTACCCTTTCGGATCTCTGAGATGCTCTTTTAATCTCTATGGTTCCCTTATAAAGTACGTTTCTACCCGTGTTATTTCCTGTCTTTGTCATGTCCGGATTGTCTTCGTCTTCTATAATTCTTCTCCACTGTTCTTATGTGTCTTCTTGATATGTTTTTCCTAGAAGTACTAGGTCTATTGGTACTAACACACTAGTGAGTGGATCTCGGTCTGTAGGACCTTACGTTTCAGTTCACCGGAATCCTTCGTAGTGATGCTTGTTTCGATCACCTCCACTACCTTAAGGTCAACTCGATAAAGTTCAGGATTTTCTACTACGACACTTTCACGACGTGAGTTATACGGTCGTTTAAACCTTTTGAGTCGTCACCGGTGTCCTGACCTTTTCCAGTCAAAAGTAAGGTTAGGGTCTCTATCCGTTACGGTTTCTTAGGAGTTTGATGGTGTGTTAACATAAATAGAGTGTGCGATCATTTTATTACGAGTTTTAAGAGGTTCGATCTGAAGTTGTTATGCACTTAATACTTGAAGGTCTACAAGTTCGACTAAAATCTTTTCCGTCTCCTTGGTCTCTAGTTTAACGGTTGTGTGTAACCTAGTAACTTTTTCGTTCTCTCAAGGTAATTTTGTAGATGAAGACGAAATAACTGATGCGGTTTCAAGAACTGATACACCTAGTGTTGTTTGACCTTGTAAGAATTTCTCTACCCTTATGGTCTGGTGAAATGGACGAAAGACTCTTTAGACATACGTTCAGTTCTTCGTTGTCAATCTTGGTCTATACCTCGTTACCTGACTAAGGTTTAACCCTTTCCTCATGCAGTTCCGACATATAACAGTGGGACAAATAAATTGAATATATGTCTCATGTAGCACGTTTTACGGTCCCACCCACTTCGTGTTCGACGTTAGTTCTAACGGTCTTCTTTATAGTCATCGGAGTCTATACGTCGATTGTGGTGGGAACACCGTCTTTTGTTTCTCCTTAATTTCTCGGAGAACTATTTTCACTTTCTCCTCTCACTTTTTCGACCGAAATTTGAGTTGTAAGTTTTTTGATTCTATTACCGTAGGTCAGGGTAGTGAAGTACCGTTTATCTACCCCTTTGTCACCTTTGTCACTGTCTGAAATAAAAAATCCCGAGGTTTTAGTGACGTCTACCACTGACGTCGGTATTTTAATTTTCTACGAACGAGGAACCTTCTTTCCGATACTGGTTGGATCTGTCGTATAATTTTTCGTCTCTATAATGAACCGACTGTTTACAGGAAGATCAGTTTCGATACCAAAAAGGTCATCAGTACATACCTACACTCTCAACGTGATATTTCTTTCGACTCACGACTTCTTAACGACGAAAACTTGATACTACAACCTCTTCTGAGAACTCTCAGGGAACTTGACGTTCCTCTAGGTTGGTCAAGTAAGATTTCTTTTAGTCAGGACTTATAAGTAACCTTCCTGACTACGACTCCGACTTTGAGGTTATGAAACCGGTGTACTAAGTTTCTAGACTGAGGAACCTTTTTTGGGACTACGACCCTTTCGAACTTCCGTCCTCCTCTTCCCCTGTTGTCTCCTACTCTACCAACCTACCGGAGTGACTGTGTTACCTGTACTCAAACGTCCTCCACCACTACCTGTCCCTCCGGACCGCACGACGTCAGGTACACCAGTGTTTCTCAGTCTGTGTTGACTTGACTTGACTTAACAAACTTTTTGGTGAACCATTTATACCTTTTAGTATTGCACTGGTACCACACAAGACATTGGGACTTTTCCGGTAACGACAATGAACACATGTAGACAAAGAGAGAGAAACCCACGCGTATATGGTTGTGTCCGTATCACGGACGAAACATGTGATCTCATGTCCGTAAAGGAATTACAATACGTTATACAAGTTTCTGTAAAAAATTCATTTCAGGTCACGTTCTTAGATAATTTCAACTAAGTAATTTGAGAATACGAATCCAATTAAACAGAGGTTATAATACGACATTATTGATTATGATGTTTGTTACAAAAACCTGTTTTAATAAGTAGACAGAGAAAATAATAGTAAAAAAGTAGGATACCCGTATCTAATACTTATAAGAATTCCTACGTCTATTCAGAACAATTTAAATACAAGTCTTTCTTACGTTTCGAAACTTACTACGTTACATTCATACTATGTACACAAACACTCCAGTACCTACGAAGTCAAATCCTTTCCGACGTTTTGACTATTACAGGAATCTTATTCCTAACAAACCTTTTCTTTTTTTACATACTTAGGGGACTTCTAGTCACATATTCATAGTTTAATTTACCCAGGTTAAACTTCAGTACTTAAGAGAAACGGACAGTTTATCGACTTAAATAAACATTAACATCATCTTTCGGGAGTAAGTTATACTAAAATGTCCACTAAACTTCTTGAAAAGTCGGGTCGTTTCACAGGGTTGATACAATCGTTTCTATTCTTGTGCGTAAAATTCCACAATGTATAATGTCATTATATATAGACAATGTGTTACAGTAAGAAGTACAAGTTTCTTCTGTGGTAACTCACTTACAATAAGACAAAAATGTCTTTCTTGTCTTTGCACCATCGACCTCGAAAGGAGGAGGTCGAGAACTCGAATTTAATCGAAAGTACAGAAGACTGGACGGAGTTCGGTATTATGAAGAATGGAAACGTACCAAGAGACACCAAACGTTAAAAGAGTAAGTTAAGAACGTCGTGGTGAGTCTTTACTCTGAATAAAAATAACCTGTCCTTTACCGATCAATCCATTAAATTTACTGATCGAGATTTAGTAAATCGACCTTGAGTGTCAGTCTAAAAGAATATTTTTAGTTCAGGAGACATTCGTACTGTTATTCCTTCACATGACGTTTTACATTTAGTATGTCGACACAACCCAGTGTTAAAAGTGACTACGACCCTTTTCCGTCGTAATTGTACTTTTTTAACAAACACACAGAACAAAACCTAACAACAAGAAGGGGTATCTATTTTCGGACAGCACCATTTTCTCTAAGTCCCGTCTCCCTTAGAGGTGGTGTTTCACACCATGGTAAAGGGTCTCCTCGGTTTACCTACTCTTCGGAAGGTGGTCCTTTTCATTTCGGTGTAGAGAATAAGAGTCGGATGAATACCTTTTCATCTTCGAATAAAGGTCACAAGAAATGTGTTGGAATGAGAGGAAAGAGGAGGAAAAAGGTAGTTCGGAGGAGTGACACTTCTGACAGAGTCACATTATAACCTGGTCGAGGTCGGAGAGTAGGACAATGGATAACGGAAAAGGAATCCCTCGTGACTCAATAGATACTCTTTAATCCAGTTTACTAGTTATTTAGGAACCTGTATTCCTTACTTTACTCAGGACTTTTCCAGTAAAATTTGTTTGGGGGAGTGGACACATACTTAAGGACGACATTGTAGGAACGGGTCCTCGATAAAGGAGACTCACACCTTTGGAGGTAATTATCCCTTTATTAAGAAAACGTCCGTTGGGTAAAAATTACCGGTTTTTTTTTTTTTTTTTCGAAAGAAGGTCATATAAAATAGACAAAGAAGTGTTCAAAAGAAATATAAAGAGAAATCAGGGTCAAGGGGTTCATACGTCTCTTTTGAAAATTAGAAAGAAAAAAATTTTAAAAATAAAAATAAAAATAAATAATAAATAAATAAATAAATAAATAAATAAAAATAAATAAAAAATAAAAATAAATAAATAAAATAAAATGAAATAAAATGAAATGTTATGACATAACCAAAACGGTATGTAGTTGTACTTAGGAGGTGCCCACATGTGCACCAGGGTTAGGACTTGGGGGGAGAGAGGGGGGAGGGGTATGGTAGAGAGACCCAGTAGGGTCACGTGGTCGGGGTTCATAGGACCTAGGACGTAGCTTGGATCTGACCGTTAAGCAAAGAATATACTATAATATGTACAAAGTTACGGTAAGAAGGTTTAGTAGGGTGGGAGAGGGAGAGGGTGTCTCAGGTTTTCTGACAAGATATGTAGACACACAGAAAACGACAGAGCGTATGTCCCAATAACAATGGTAGAAAGATTTAAGGTATATATACATAATCATATGACATAACCACAAAAAGAAAGACCGAATGAAGTGAGACATATTAACCGAGGTCAAAGTAGGTGGAGTAATCTTGACTAAGTTTACATAAGAAAAATTACCGACTCATTATGAGGTAACACATATACATGGTGTCGAAAGAATAGGTAAGTAGACGACTATCTGTAGATCCAACGAAGGTACAGGACCGATAATATTTGTCACGACGTTACTTGTAACCCCAAGTGTACCTTTGGGAAAGTTATAACCAGGTAACAAGGTGATACACCTCTGAAATTTTTACACAACGAGAAGATTATCCTGTTGAACAGACCACGGTATAGTGGATGTTTGTCATTTTTACCAAGGGGTATAATCAAAAAAATTTCGACTCACATACACTTCCGTCTCAAATCACTGTATGGAGTTTTTATAAAGGTTCACTTTTAATGTGACTCCTTAATCACCTACACGAGCAAATACGTGATAGAGAGTCCATAAAATTTTCTCTTGCCGCGGCCAGCACAAACAAGAGTCGCACCTGCACAGGGAGAGAACGGAGCGTCCCCGCTAAGAAAAATAAGAGATAGAGACAAAAGATGNTCAGACCAAAATGGCTGATGCCTTCCTTTATTGTGCTGCAGTATATATAGGATAAAGTACGTGACTTCTGACATTCACAGGATTGTATATTAATCTCCAGATACAATCACAAGACCCTTACCATTGTGTGCAGATCACAAATAGATAATCTATCTTCTATCAATAAGCTAATCTATCTTCTATGAAATGTTGCAAGACCGAGACGTCCCGGAGCCTTAAGGGTAGTAAACTCTTCAGGGGGGCGGGACAGGGAGCTTAGGGACGTGCCTAAGGCTCTGCATAACGCCGAGCAGCTCCCAAGACTTAACCCTTCACGGGCAGTCCCCCGCACGGCCAGCACAAACAAGAGTCGCACCTGCACAGGGAGAGAACGGAGCGTCCCCGCTAAGAAAAATAAGAGATAGAGACAAAAGATGGGGTTGAGNAGGATCAGACCAAAATGGCTGATGCCTTCCTTTATTGTGCTGCAGTATATATAGGATAAAGTACGTGACTTCTGACATTCACAGGATTGTATATTAATCTCCAGATACAATCACAAGACCCTTACCATTGTGTGCAGATCACAAATAGATAATCTATCTTCTATCAATAAGCTAATCTATCTTCTATGAAATGTTGCAAGACCGAGACGTCCCGGAGCCTTAAGGGTAGTAAACTCTTCAGGGGGGCGGGACAGGGAGCTTAGGGACGTGCCTAAGGCTCTGCATAACGCCGAGCAGCTCCCAAGACTTAACCCTTCACAGGCAGTCCCCCGCAACTGGTGATCTTTTTCGTTCTCTCAAGGTCTTTTTGTAGATAAAGAGGAAATAACTGATACGGTTTCGGAAACTGAGACACCTAGTGTTATTTGACACCTTTTGAGACTCTCTCTACCCTTATGGTCTGGTGGACTGGATGGAGAACTCTTTGGACATACGTCCAGTCCTTCGTTGTCAATCTTGACCGGTACTTTGTTGTCTGACCAAGGTTTATCCTTCTCCTCATGTAATTCCGACATATAACAGTGGGACGAATAAATTGAAGATACGAATAAATTGTAGTACTCTTTACGAGTCGACCTTCTTCGTGTTCGACCTTAGTTCTAACGGCCCTCTTTATAGTTATTGGAGTCTATACGTCTACTGTGGTGGGAATACCGTCTTTCACTTCTCCTCGATTTTTCGGAGAACTACTTTCACTTTCTCCTCTCACTTTTTCAACCGAATTTCGAGTTGAAAGTCTTTTGCTTCTAGTACCGTAGACCAGGGTAGTGAAGTACCCTTTATCTACCCCTTTGTCACCTTTGTCACCGTCTGAAATAAAAACCCCCGAGGTTTTAGTGATGTCTACCACTGACGTCGGTACTTTAATTTCTGTAAATGAGGAATCTTCTTTCTTTCGGTGTAGATTCCCGTTTTCTTCCTCATAAACGTCATACCGTTAGATCGTGTACTCGAAGGACCTACCAAGTCACCATTTCTTAGACGAACGTTACGTCCTCTACGTTCTCTACGTCCAAGTTAGGGACCAAGTCCTTCTAGGAGACCTCCTCCTTTACCTTTGGGCGAGATCACAAGAACGACCCTTTTAGGGTACCTGTCTCGTTGGACCACCCGATGTCAGGTACCCCAAAATTTGTCAACGTGTGTTGACTCGTGTGTGTGTGTGTGTGTGTTAGATCGTGTATTAAATTACACAACACATCTATTGTTTTCTATATGGTAAGATAAGTCGACTATCTTAAGTCTTATTATTTCTACCAAAAGGTTATACTCAAGTTACTGGTCTAACTGACGTAAACAATATCTCCACTACTCCGGTTTGTCCTCAAACTGGACTTGAACCTCTTTTTTCCTAAACGGTCATGGTACTATCCTCGAATTCAAAGACTCGTCTGTACTCTGTAACAACCCAAGTACCAAATCTTACATATACTTTTGTGTAGTTCGAGGTCTAGGTCTCTTACTGGTAATAGTAAATCAGTTCTGAAAGTAAAGTCCTAAGTCTAAGTAGACTACACTAACGAACTGTCGACGGGATCCTAGAGGACTTAGTGATGACCCGCAACACTCCAAACCTCATCTCACACGTGTTCTCTCCACGAAGGAGACGATCCTGGGTAGGACCGAAAGGTCTGATCTTGTTATCCGAAAGATACTAGTGTCATCCTAACATCTGACCTCGTCAACGGGTCTTTGAAATGGGACTTACTTTCGGTTGTAGAACGACTCAACAGTACACAGATTAATAGTTGCTGTCGACAACTGTCAGGATACTTTTGTCGAGTCTCCTATTAAAATTTTCAGTGATTTCCTCTTTACACACGGGATAGGAGAGATTATTAAGATTCACTGATTTTCTTTCGTTAAACTTTTGATTGGTAAAAGTTTTATTTTTGTATATTTTAAAAATTATCCATCTATAGTGTCATATTCGGTTTCTTTATAAAGTTAGATAAAAGTTCACAAATTTTTAACGAATATCTTTACTTCGATTCAACCTAAAAAAAAAAAAGGGGTCTCTGTTACATGTAGATAAAGATGGTTCAGTTTAAGTCCTGTTTCTTGAGTACTCGTAAACTTCTACGTCAATTTTTAATTTAACGTTTTGGTTCAGTGTAAAAGACTGAACCTATTATTAAGTCCCAATCTGTATAAACTTAAGATTTCAACAACTAGTAAATAGAGTACCAGGTCTCAGGAAGTTTTTTACTGAGTCCCTTTTTAGAAAATGTGTCCTTCCACTTTAAATATAGGGAAAGAAGTTGTATTACCTGAATCTAAAGGTACGAATTTAAGGGTTTTACGTCTACCTTGTTTAGACAAAAAGAAAGGAGAATAATAGAGTATTACTTATATTATTTTAAATAGACTTTCTTAACACTCCCCCTGTATGTTATTTACTAACCTTCATCATCGAACCTGAGGGGTTCTGGGTCCGTGGAGGAAGTCTTAGGAACTAGAATCACTATCTGAAACTGTCCTAGAGTGAAGACGTGATGTTACGACCCTCTACCAAATGAGAGGGTGATATATCAGGCTTATCCATATTTACCAGTTTAAATTTTATTTTTTTTTCTATAGGAGTCACCGGTATTTGATTCTTGATTCTTCTTTGAATTTTAGTTTCACTGTTCACCCTTGAATTCGGTCTTCTTAAGTATCCTCATCTTGATCCCAATTTTAAGGTACCGACCTCTAACTCAGATACAGTGTATCTTTTTCCACAGACCCGACGTTCGTGTCTCGTACGTTCCTCCGCCTTTACTTGGTAGATGTATTTCGACCCCTAGACTTCCGTAACCAAGTAGAGACTCTACTTCTGTTCGTCTTGGCGTACTTGTGACCCTTTCGTCACTCTTACAAAAGTTGACACATCCCTACATCTATTTTTGTTTATGTGGATTTCTTTAACCCTCTCCAACCGAAAGTGATACGGATATATCCACAAGGTGTACTTTCACTTTCAACGAGTCAGTACAGACTGAGAAACGTTGGGGTACACGATATGTTAGGTACCTTAAGTGTCCGGTCTTATGACCTCACCCATCGAAAAGGGAAGAGGTCCCCTAGAAGGGTTGGGTCCCAAGATTGGGTCCAGAAGGTGTAACGTCCGCCTAAGAAATGGTCGACTCGGTGTTCCCTTCGGGTCAAGGTATACGTACAACAAATAAGGGATTTCACTGAATATCGTACCGAGTATCGTATATTATCGTACATGTGTTTAAATCTTTATTATGTTTCGGAATTAAATATCAAACACTTACGTGAATATCCATCGTTTTTATCTTTTTATACCTCTTTACAGTGATTTAAATACACTCTACAAAAACGAGGACAAGGATACCCACACACAAACACACACATTTCCTCTTTCCTGGGTCCCTTTCGATGTCTCACTTCAAGTGAGACATTACAATATCAAGTCATAAAGTTTCCCATTTTTAATTGTTTTAAAGTTTCCTTTTTTTGGTGTTTATGTTGTTCCTTCCTTTTTTATGATTTGATAAATTAATATTGTAACAGAAAGAAAAAATTTAGAAAAGTTTTCGTTTGATTTTAGTGACTTCTATGTTGTTTCGTTTCCTTTTTGGTGTGTCACTACAGACTTGATCTCTTCCGTAGTCTCCAAAACTCCTCTATATGGGTTCCTCATACGTCATGAACCTACGTTAGAGTTTTTGTTGTCTTACTGGAGACAAGTAAAGGTTCCGTTTGGTAAGTTATAGTACCATTAGGCTCAGATACGGGACTGGTTATTACGACTTCTTCGAATTCAACTTACCAAGACACTTCTGGATGTTCTAGAAGATCTTGATTGTGGGTTTTTTCTACAGGGAAAGTAATATCCCCTGACCTTACGTTTTCATCCTTCAATTCTTTGTGGACCTCATTACCGTTTAAACCGGAACCTCATGTTTTACTTCGTCCCGTTTCCGATTATCTCAAAACGGTTCTCTTGTGTGACCAGTATCTTTTGTGGGAGAAGGTTGTTGTGTTCTCTTCTGAGATGTGTACCTGTAGTCGTCTACCAGTTGTGGCTTTAGTCTTACTAATATAAGAAACGTCGGTTTCCACCTCTTCGAGATATGTCAGTCGTTTTTGTTCTGGTCCTCGACTGACACCGAGTCTAGTACTTGAGGAATAACGGTTTAAGTCTGAATATAACTTCTTTCATCCCTTTTAGTGATCTGATAAGTCCATACTGGATTTCGTTTAAGGATTGTTTATATGTCACCTTTACTGTTTATCTAAGTTCCCTGATCTAGACTATCTCACGGACCAGTTGATACCTACCTCCAAGTACTGTGACATGTCCTCTGTCCCTCATTCTGGTAGGGGTTCTTTTTCTATACGCTTTTTCGTTTTACCGACAGACTCCTCCGGAATGTTTATCGACATTTTTCTTCTTTCCACTTTCCGTTTCCTCTTTCCCTTTCTATATGGGTAAACTTACGTCTCAAGGTTACTTATCGTTCCTCTCTATTCTTTCGGAAGGAGTCACTAGTTACGTTTCTTTATCTCCTTTTGTTATCTTACCCTTACTGATCTCTAGAGAAGTTCTTTTAATCTCTATCGTTCCCTTGTAAAGTACGTTTTTACCTGAGTTATTTCCTGTCTTTACGATACCTGGGTTGTCTTCGTCTTCTATAATTCTTCACCGTTCTTATGTGTCTTCTTGACATGTTTGTACATATTATAGTATATACTTTACTTAACGGTCAGGTCCAAGCTACGTACTATGACCTACGGACCCCGACCACGTGACTCTACTGGGTCTCCCTACCATACCCCTCCCTCCTCCTTCCCCCCAAGTCCTATCCCTTGTACACATATGGAAACCTCCTAAGTACAACTACATACCGTTTTGGTTATGTTATAACCTTTCATTAATTGGAGGTTAATTTTATTATTTAAATATAATTTTTTTTTTTCTAGAAGTGCTGGGTCTATTAGTGTTACCACACTAGTGAGTGGATCTCGGTCTATAGGACCTTACGCTTCAGTTTACCCGGAATCCTTCGTAGTGAGACTTGTTTTGATCATCTCCACTACCTTAAGGTCAACTCGATAAAGTTCAGGATTTTCTACTACGACACTTTCACGACGTGAGTTATACGGTCGTTTAAACCTTTTGAGCCGTTACCGGTGTCCTGACCTTTTCCAATCAATAGTAAGGTTAGAGTTTCTTTCCATTACGGTTTCTTACGAGTTTGATGACGTGTTAACATAAGTAAAGTGTACGATCATTTCATTACAAATTTTAAGAGGTTCGGTCCGAAGTTGTTATGTACTTGTCATTTGAAGGTCTACAAGTTCGACCAAAATCTTTTCCGTCTCCTTGGTCTCCAGTTTAACGGTTGTAGGCGACCTAGTGTCTTTTTCGTTCTCTCAAGGTCTTTTCGTAGATAAAGAGGAAATAACTGATACGGTTTCGGAAACTGAGACACCTAGTGTTCTTTGATACCTTTTAAGACTTTCTCTACCCTTATGGTCTGGTGGAATGGACGGAGGATTCTTTAGACATACGTCCAGTCCTTCGTTATCAATCTGGAGCTGTACCTTGTTGTCTAACAAAGGTTTATCCTTTTCCTCATACAGTTCCGACATATAACAGTGGGACGAATAAATTGAAGATACGTCTCATGTAGTACTCTTTGCGACCTGACCTACTTCGTGTTCGACCTTAGTTCTAACGGCCCTCTTTATAGTTATTGAAGTCTATACGTCTACTGTGGTGGGAATACTGTCTTTCACTTCTTGATTTGTCGGAGAACTACTTTCCCTTTCTGATCTCACTTTTTCAACCGAATTTCTAGTTGAAAGTCTTTTGTTTCTAGTACCGTAGACCAGGGTAGTGAAGTACCCTTTATCTACCCCTTTGTCACCTTTGTCACCGTCTGGAATAAAACCCCCTGAGGTTTTAGTGGCGTCTACCACTGACGTTTGGTACTTTAATTTTCTGTGAATGAGACCTTCTTTTCAATACTGGTTGGATCTCTCTTATAATTTCTTGTCTATAATGAAACGGTTGTTTACAGACAGATTAGTTCCGATACCAAAAAGGTCATCAGTACATACCTACACTCTCAACCTGTTATTTTTTTCGACTGGCGGTTTCTTTACTACGAAAACTTGACATCACAACCTCTTCTGAGTACTCTCAGGGAACCTGACTTTCCTCTAGGTTGGTCAGGTAAGATTTTTTTTAGTCAGGACTTATAAGTAACCTTCCTGACTACAACTTCGACCTTGAGGTTATGAAACCGGTGGACTACACTTCTCGACTGAGTAAACTTTTTGGGACTACGACCCTTTCTAACTTCCGACCCCCTCTTCCCCTACTGTCTCCTACTCTACCGACCTACCGTAGTGGTTGAGTTACTTGTACTCAAACTCATTTGAGGTCCTCAACTACTACCTGTCCTTCCGGACCGTCCGAAAACAGGTACCCCAGCGTTTCTCAGCCTGTACTGACTCGTTGAATTGACTTGACTTGACTTGGGTTCCTCTTTCCAGTTCTTAGAGTGTAGTCACCTATTCGTCCACTTTCACGTCTCCTCCAAGTCTAAGGCTTATAAGTTCTGTGTAAAGGGGTTTCCGGTGAACCGTTCTGCGGAAGAGTAAATCGAAGATCAAACTACTTAGAATAATTACTAATGACTCAGTTCGAGGTTCCACCGTTTCGTAGACGTCGACGAACGTCCGTTTCAACATCTCCCACTCTCGAACTTCCCTCTCGTCCAAGATTTAGCTTCAGGAAGGAGTCTGTGATTTAGCCATTCAGTGAATAGAACCACAACGACACTTTCTGGAGTTTCCCAGGAAAGACACATTGTCAACATATAAAAACTGTTAAAAACATATGGGGTTTCAGAGTCCAAAAGAGTATAACTAAAATTTTTTTTTCACTCACTTCTATATTTTCGGGGTAGAGGAATTATTGCACCTATCTTCTCTCCATCTTCGTCCTTCGACTTCAAAACACGGACTATTGGGTTTTGAAACTCTTTTACGGTTGACACCTTCTGGAAAGGTTCTTTGTCCACGAGATCACTTTACAAATTTCCGACTCTAAACCCTTAAGTTAAACCCCCGAACACTTGTTTGTAGTCGCGAAAGTAAATGGTTACCCTACTCGACCTACTTCTCCCAGTCATTATAGAGGTAGACCATAACTACACTTGACGGACCCAATTATCAATTATTGACACCAATAGTATTAAAGACAACAGCGTTGTCGACTACCCTGTGTGTCCTTCTCGATATTTCACCAACACTTTCTTGTCAGGTGTATTCTTTCGTAATCGTTGGCGTAGTGGTAGAGAATGTACTTCTCAGTAAGGGAGGGTGGGGGTAATTCCAACGCGTCCTAAAAAGAGAACCCGTCTAAGTGTCGTCGTTGTCCCGATAAGGGTCACAGGACTTCCTGAGGTCGTAAAACATTAGTTCAAGTAACGGAATCAAAGGATGGGTCTAGTTAATCCCAGGTCCTGAAACTGTGTTCTGTCTCGACCCCGACTGACACCAGATTCTGTCGTAGATCTCCTTACGACTCAGTCTTGGTCACTCTACCACACTTTAAGTTGGTTTGTTTTTACCAACCCCTATCTTCTCCGTTACCTTACCAGTGGTTCCGGTGGTCTTTTACCATCCACCCAACTCTTATCAACCTTCCTCCACTAGTCCCTCTTAGGAGTTCCGTCCCTACATCTTCAATGTTCAAAAACCACCAGCAACACCGGAGAGTCTACACATCTGTCCCACGATAACGATCTTGTGGGGTCTCGGGTCCCCCGAGACGTCCTTCTATTTGGAGTCTTACTAAGGGACACTTGTACTGAAGTTTGGTCTTTGTAGAGTGCTACGGTATAAAAGAGACTAAGTCCGTTGGTTGTCCCAAAAGAGCTGGTTATTACCCTTTATTCCATCGACAATTTTTTATACACACTCACATGTACACCCACATTTGTGTATATATTTATCTTTTGTGTATACTATATATACATGAAAGAAAACGTATGGGGATCCGGAACCTCCGATTACCCTCACTTTAATAGGACCGTTGAAGTGACGGTCCCGTAGGTCGGTCTTTTGAAAGAACTCCAGTGATTCGAAAGGACTTTAAGTCTATGAGGGAACTATCAGTTTACAAGAGCCTCGAAAGGGCATACACCTAGAGATGAACGAGAGATACGAATCGGTGGACAAATCGACACACTCACTTACGAATATTTTAGAGGACCCTCTTAATAGAGGTACATATACCAGTGTAGACGACCCTGACCTGTGAGACCAAAGGTTCTGTTCCGTACGGAACAACAGACCTTATCTCTATCATCTTTTGACCTTCATTAGACTGTAAGTCTTACAAGGTCAGGTTTATCAGAATCTCACCCCCCTACCATTTCAGAGTATTGGTGTCTCAATGTAACTGTAGTGTCGTCTTGTACCTTCATTCTTATTTATAGTGTGTACCCCTTTTCAACAATTATTTTTGTTGTATACGAACAATTAGTAACGGTCCAACATGTTCTGTTACGTAGACCGGTGTATAAATAATAAATCAGTTCTTAAAGGGTTTGTTATAAACACGAATTTTAGTCCCGTCAATTGGATACACATATTCCGGATAAAACATTTTAACTTCGTATCTACCAAATGTTATAACAATCAAAGTCTACATTTTCCAGATAAAAAAATTTTTCAGGACCGTTGTGGTCCCTTAATCTTACGGAGTACGGTTCTAAACTTCTCTATGGAGAGATTTCTTCTATATACCTATCGTTTACTTGTGTATCTTTCTACGAGGTGGAGTAATCTCTTTATTTTTAATTTGGTAATACTCTATAATGATGTGTAGAAAGTCTTACAGATTTTAATTTTTCTGACTGGTGTGGTTTGACAAGTCATACATCTCCTAGACCTTGAGAGAGTATGTGACAATCACTCCTACATTTTACCATGTTGGTGAAACTTTTCGTTAGATAGTAAAAGAATTTTTGAATTTGTATATAAACAGTATACTGGGTCGGTAAGATGAATGTCCATAAATTCTCTTTACTTTCGTGTACAGATTTGTTTCTGGACACGAACTTACAAGTACCGTCGAAATAAAAATTACCGGTGTTTGACGTTTATTAAGTTAAAAAGTAGTTTTCCACTCACCTATTTGTTTAACACCATATTGGTACGGTACTTCATAACGAGTCGTTATTTTTCCTTACTTCATAATTATACCCGTCGTATCTACTTTGAGTTTTATTAATACGACTCACTTTATTTGAGGTCGTTACTACCGTTATTTGGTGTATCGTTGGTACACGTCAGGTAACTTAGACATATTTAGGAACTACTTCCACGACGTCGACGTGACAACAACAACAGTAACAATAATTGTTGTCTACCCTTTGACTTTATGTGTTTAAACGAGGACCATTGTGAACCGCGTAATCCATTGAGTGTTCGGACCTATACTTGATTCCTTACGGTTCTAGGTTTAGATGGTGAGACTTTAACCGTGTACCACTCATGAGGTCTAGAATTTATTATTTGTCAAGGTTTGGAATGCATATGGGTAACATAACTCGGTTCTCATCCACTAGGTGAAGATGGGTTGGGTCCACCTTACCGGGTTGAACAAAAAAACCATCAGTCATTATAAATTACTTTAAGTAGTATCATCAAACTGTCTATTTCCTTGTCTCCGTCTATTTCCTTGTCAGAGATAATTAAGTAGACGATAACGTTTCAATTCTTCATAGTCTCCAGGAGACTAAGATCTCGAACTCTAAGAAGGACTTTGTTTCGACGAAGACTAGTGTCCAATTTCGGTCTACACTTAATCTCAATCCAATGAAACCAGACGGGATGGAACGGCTTCCCCATCGATCTATCCTCTCTCCGAGGACCAGTCCACCTGATGAACTGAGGTTCACTGAGGGTGGTCGAAAACAAACGGACAACGGGTGAAAAATAAAAATAAATTAAAAAAAACAACGGGTGAAAAATTCACAAAATTTCCTCAGTGAAAAGAGTACGGACTATATGACCTAGTGTGAGGTAGTGGCACTCTCCACTTTTTGTCTGTAGTCTTCTCTTCTTGTGTCAATGGTGATACTGTCTCAACTCAGGGTGTCGTCCCTTCTTGAGAGTTCTATATGTTCCCCTACTCTTCGAGTCAGGATCCTTTCCATTTGAGTCAGAGCTGATCCACCAAAATCCTAAAATACCACCTAAAAATGTTACAACATTACGTTTCTTTACTTAAACATAGAAAATTCAACATGTTAAGAAAAAAACTTTAGTTCATAAGTTATGATAATAACATGGAAACGTTTTACTTTCTTTATTTATGACGATAAGATTTTTTCATGAAATGAAAACTACTAATGGAAGATTAGAATTAGGTATACGTAAATGTAAGAACTATTAACGATGATTTAACAGATATGTAACATGTAACGTCACAACACATGAGACGAACAATGACGTACATTATAATATTCGTATAAGTAACGAATTAATCCTTTTAAAATTTTTAATGTCTTTGGAATTTTTTTAGTTCTTTACTTTTTTAAATATTCGAATTAAGTTGGTGACACTAAAAAATAACAGAGAGAAATATACATATAAAATGTATTAAGACACTACATATATAATACAACACATAAAACCTGGTGTGTACAAAGACAAACAGAATATGAGTAATAAGAATTTCCTATGTATAATAAAAGGGACATATAGCTTATCTCTTTCATAAAAAATGGACTCTGAAGAAGGACCCCAATATATAAATTCAACACATCGACGAAAAAGAAAGAGAATGGATAGGGTCACTCAGTCGCCATTTCTTAGGAGGACGTTACGTCTTCGGTGTCCTCGACACCCAAGTCAGGGACCCAACCCTTCTAAGGGACCTGTTCCCGTATCGTTGGGTAAGGTTATAAGAACGGACCTCTTAGGACACCTGTCTCCTCGGACCACCCGATACCAGGTACCCCAGCGTTTCTCAGTCTGTGTTGACTTCGCTGAATCGTGTAGTATATGTGTCTAATTGACTATCTACATCAATGTATCTATATTGTAACATATATAATATATATTGTATAGACATACATACACACACACATGTGTGTATGTGTGTATATACAACAACAACAAATCAGTGATTCAGTGTAGACTGAGAAAACACTGCGGTACCTGACATCGGGTGGGCCGAAGAGACAGGTACCCTAAAGGGTCCGTTCTTATAACCTCCCCCAACGGTAAAAGGAAAGGTCATGTACATATATATGTAAAGTACTATAGGAAATTGTACTGTGAACAGATGTCAACCTTAATCATGAAGGAGTCCGGAAAAGGGATTCTTTTTACGTTTAGACTTCATTACCAATGTTTATAAAGTAAAGGTAACCGGTAATATCTCTGGAATCAAAAATTAGACTTGTTTTACTCCGGTATATCTCTTAAGACTCGTCCTTTCCCACACTGGTTTAAATACCATATTGATCTCGTGACGTTTACGACATCTTAAGATGTATGTAAAACTTACATTTCTGTTGTGAGACAAGATCCATCTACTCTACATCCGATACCTTCTTTTTAGTTCCTATTTAACATTTCATAAACCTTCCTACCATAAAGACAGTCGACTCAACTTTTCGTTAAACCCACCTCGTCCTAACCCTCCCCTTTGTATCCTTAAATCAAAACCTAGATAATTCAAACTAAACAACTAATCAGCTAGTCAACTAAGAATCACCTCGTTTTTACTACGTGGAATTCATTTAAACTGGTTTACGTCATAAAAACATAATATATGACTGAAAATTTTTAAATTGTGTACTCTACAACGTGATTGTAATAAAAAGTATATAAATGCGATCTGTGTCCTTTGGTAAAAATTCCTGTGTATATCACCCTTAAGGGACCGTCAGGTCTCCAATTCTGAGACTTGAAGATGACATCCCCTGGACCCAAACTAGGAACTGGTCCCTTGATTTTAAGACTTTTGACGAGTCCCGTCAGTTTTTCTGTGTCTCTAAACCTTGTGTATATCATCGGACACTTCACTTCACTTCACCGAGTCAGCACAGGCTGAGAAATGCTGGGGTACTTGCGTGGTCCGATGAGGTAGGTACACTAAAAGATCCGTTTTCTTGACCTCACCCAACGGTAAAGAAAGAGGTCCCTTAGAAGGACTGGGTCCCTAGTTTGGGTCCAGAGGACGTAACATCTGTCTACGAAATGGCAAACTCGGTGATCCCTTTGGACATCATTGGACATCCCTTGTGAATTTGAATCCTCCCTCAGTCTTCCATACAGTCTACAAAGACCATCCAATACATTGTACTACTGACTCTTAATTGAGTAAATTGGGAGTGTGTTAGGATACTCCGTCGACGACGATAACAAAATGCCCACGTCTCTCCAGTCGATTGTCTTATCGAGTCCACAGATACGAGAATAGGTGACACGACGGACATTGAATTATACGTCGTTCGTCGTCTGATTCGGAAAATTTATATGAGAGATCTCCTAGAAAGTCGTTAGTGTACTCCACCCAGAAGTGAGGTGGGTAAACACTTCGTAATCAGTAGACCAAACGACTATTAGGGAAAAATATCGGAAACCGGAGATACTAGGGTTTCATGTAACCTCTTTAGTCTCCGGTGTTCTTGACTATTTAATAATCGACTAGACTAACTGTAACCTTTAGTAGTAGGTAAGGACTTTTTCCTATTGAAATGTTTCTATAATAAAAACTTGAGGAGTAAGATTAATGTCACACAAAAGGTCAAAGAAGGTTTAAGAAGGAGGAAGGGAGGTAAGTCATGTTTCTAATCATGAGGTGAATTCTCTCATATCGGAACTCCCTTTCCGAGAAAACATTTGGAGTTCCGTGAAACGGCCCCAGGTCGGGGCCACCTAGGTCCCTTAAGCTTCCCACCTGCCACAACCGCACCTTTCTGAACAAATAAATAATTATATTCTAATCTAATCCTTTCATATCACATCATTCTTCTAATTCACCTCCTTCTCCCGACTTATCGAACCAAATGCGCCTTCCGGTTATTTTAAGGTCTGTTCCTTAAACGTGGTAGATGCAACCCGGTGGCCGCGGGCGAACTTATAGATTCCCACGGAGCGGAATTCGAGGGAAAGCACGCCCAGAATTGTCGGTCCCGTTCATTCATCTGGACCGCTCGGAGGCGCGGGGTCCACCTCTAAGTCGGACTTCAATTTCATTTCTCGTCTCTCTTCCTTTCCATCTCTTCTTCTTTCTCTCTCTTTCTGTGCCCCCCTCGGTCTCAGGGTTCTTTGGTCCGGCTCTCTGATCAAGCTCTTCGACCAGGCTCTTTGACCGGGGACCGGGGACCGGGGGAGGAAATAACAAGTCTTCCGGAAAATATGAAAACTATTTTGTACCTCTAGTTACCTATTGTGT